>JANEHU010000599.1:0-689231 GCA_027563435.1 Nasonovia ribisnigri
AAATTAAATATGACATACTTTGAAGGTTGGAATTCCATTGTTCCATAGAACTGTTTTCAAGGGGCACTTGGATTCTAAATCATTAAGTATTTCAATGTCTATAGAAAATAAATAATATAAAAACCATGTTAAATGCAATTTAATTTATATATGGATTATAATATATGCATGAAAAACTACAACTAACCATTAGTGATGATATATTTGTTAATAGTTTTCACAAATTCTGTAGAAGGCAATACAAAATGAATAGTGCTCGTGTTCAACTTTCCAACAGTGAGACCCAACAGTTTTCTGTCGATTGAAAAGACTGGACCGCCGCTGAATCCTGCATGTACATTACAAGTGGTCGTCAATATGCTATATATCATTCTGTGCATGTGACCAAAAACTGTAGATGGTACATATTCTCGACAAGAGAATCCAACCGAAAACATTTTTTGACCTGTAAAATAACTGTTAAATGCAACCAAAGATTAATCATTAAATATAATTATGGTCTTACCAATTATCGGGGTTTTGTCTGATATCTGAGAAGGTAAAATGTCTGTAGTTTGTTTAGTTTTTTCAGTTTCAATTACAGCAATATCATATGGTACAGTCTTACGATTAGCATATATAACTCTACCTTTAATTGCATGTCCACCATAACGTAGTATTACGGATTGGATTGTCTGCCAAAAAACAAGATTTCATAAATGTATCATAAATTAACCATCGTCAATGTCCTACAAACATGGTCTACAACATGAGCACAGGTGAGGAACAGGTGTCTGCCGGCAGTGTCAGAAGTGTGAACACAAACAGCTGTACCCTCATTTTGGCCACACTCAATTTTTACCACAGAACGCAAGTACGAGTATTGGTTGTCTTTTTCTGCTCCTGAAATATAAATGTACGTACACCATAGAAACTGTTTTCAAATATATTTGGGGAAAAATATATTTTTACCTGTGCTATCATTTTTTTCTAACTCATTGCACACATTCATTTTTGTTGTGACCATTTTGTTGTCCAATTCGTTCATTACAACACCAATAATGGAACCTATACTGAATTTTATGAAATGGTAGTGTAGCGTTTGAACTCAAAATTAATTCATTTTAATTTTAATGTCACCTATTCTATGATTTATATTTAATTGTGGGTTTAACTAGCCTAGAGGCTGTCAAATGTTTTTTTAAGGAGGGGGTGACGGTGTGCAGTTGATTTTTTAACATTACTTTAATCTTTAAATATATAATTAAGGACATACCTAAGATCAATTAATCTTGAATTTAAAATATGAACTAAAGAGGGTTACCTGCTTTATATTAACAATATTGTAAACAATAAATCAATTTTTAAAATGTATGGGCTTAAAGTTATTATTATGAAGACAAGAATATTAGAAGACATACCTACTTATATTAGTACGTGAATATTCTAGTCTTCATGGTTTTTAATTTTTATCATAACTTTATTGAGTTTGTTATCAAAAATCTGTCAAGTGGGTAATTGCTCCCACTTCCTGTACCACGTTGTTGCCTTGTAGGTGTCGAGTGTATCAGATATTCAGGACACCTGGTGCTGGTATAGTGGCATCTCGTCAGCCGACGGCACGTCTATATACTCATCTACGCTGCTCATCTAGTATGTACCTGGTGAATGGTCATAGTGAATTTTAATGGCTAATGAATGTGTTAAATTTGAATTTAATGATAAATCATATCATATATATAGTTCTATGATCGTATTGTACTAGTACTTTTAAGAAGGACTGAAGAAAAACGATTTTGAGCGAAAACTTTCCAACTTTTTGGTAACCAACATTAATCGTGAATAATGATATTAAACTTTTAACATGTGTTCGTATTAGATTCTTTTAAAGACGAAGATTTTTTTTAGTTTTACAGTAGGTATACCTATATGGCTATATACTATGACAAGTAGTATTTTACAATGATGTGTGTATTTTTCGTGTCTATTTTTCGTGTCTATCATCATCTTTTAGGGTAATAAACATCATGCTTTGATTTTCTACTTTGGCATCTTTTCTGGTACGAAACTGAATCAAGTTAGATATTTTGGGGTGAAAAGTAAAAAAATCATAGTAGTTTTCAAAAGTGACGGGAAAAACTAAAAACAAATTAAAGGGGCAAAACCAGTTTTCGATAAAATCGATTTAGGTTTATTTGTGTAACTCAAAAACTAACAATACCGTATACATACTTTAAATTTTCACCAAATGTTTATATGACCAATTTCCAAAATGTTGAGTCTTTTCAGCTCCTTTTAGCCATGAACAATTTTCGATATTTTTCAATTATACCTATTGTCGATAAATCATTTTTTGCTCGGTCAAAAAACTTGAAATATTAATACAAAGTTCCTCATCAGTTGTCATTGTAATTGAAAAAAATAGTTGTGCATAAATCCACAGAAATTTAAAAAAAAAATGTATCAGATATTCTAATCAATTTTAGTCAGAAGTTAGCGACATTTTTTTGACGTACCTGGATATTCATCCATCAACCAATGATTTCTCAATTTCTCATAAAACGATTTTCTATAGTAAAAAAAATGCTCCGATCAATATATTATAATACTGAATTTATGAGCTAGTTCTGAACTCGTCAATGAATTATAATAATATGAAATAAAATAACGATAGCTTCCATTTTTCTAAAACCTTCCCTCCTATTTTCGTAAAAGGTGTGATTTATATTATTTAGATGTGCATTGTATGTGCATACTGCATTGCAGTCTACTTTAGGCGACCGTCTTAAAATTTAAACCACAAGAAGAATTCTGCAGAGAACTTATTTGTTATAATATGTTATGTAAAAGAACAAAATGCTGAATTTTAGACGTACCAGCTTCAACAGAGGACAAACCTATTCACGTTGTCATACGAAACCTTAAGAGGATGTCAGAATGTCAGCACACTATTGTAGGGCCCTTCGACTTAAATTTCCATGTGTAACAATGAGGAAATTAGAACGATTTCATCAGACTATTGATTGACTGCATTATACGGTCTACGAAAAGTGTGGCCGTGTATAATGCTGGACGGACTTCTATTATTTTGTGAATTTAAAGTACGAATATATATCTAATATATATATATAGGTAGGTATATCTGAAATTTTGAAACAAGTCTTTTTTCGAATAGTTTCAAGTTCTTATTTAATTGTGTGTCATCCTGTATAGATGGGTTATGCGAGGATGTCAGATTGTCAGCGCATTATTTGTTTTCTATCTCTAGCCCACGCGCAACATAGACAAAACGTATTTACGCAGAATCATTTTTTCTATTTTTTTTAGTAACCATAGAGTAAAATCACACATTACAAAAAAGATAGATAATAATATTTATGAGGGAATGACATCGATTTTATATTTTATTGTTATTTTACTTTCAAAATAAACAAAATAATGTTGTAAATTATGTTTAAATTGTTTTGAGACCATATTTAGACAAATCGATATGTCATTTCCTCAAAAATATTATTCTTTATCTTTTTTGTAATGGGTGTTTATAAGATGACTAAAATTCATAGAAAAAATTATCCTGCGTAAATACGTTTTGTCTATGTTGCGCGTGGGCCAGAGACAGAAAACAAATAGTGCCGCTGACATCCTCATAACCCATCTATACAGGATGACACACAATTAAATAAGAACTTGAAACTATTTGAAAAAAGACTTGTTTCAAAATTTCAGATATACTTTAAATTCACAAAATAATAGAAGTCCGTCCAGCATTATACCACACGGCCACACTTTTCGTAGACCTTATAATGCAGTCAATCAATAGTCTGATGAAATCGTTCTACTTTCCTCATTGTTACACATGGAAATTTAAATCAAAGGGCCTACAATAGCCTATAAAACAATAATGCAAATGCAAATATTGTTAGGACTTAGGAGTAGGCCGTGGCCTATTTATGGGGGGAGGGGTCCCTGGTCTCAACCCTCCCCCCTATGAAGAAAAAAACTGTGGTGGTACCTACCTACCTACCTACCTAGCTAGCGTTAAGCCTTGAAAGCTGAAGGACCGTTGAGCTGTTCATGAAATGAGTCATGAGTGGCTTGAACCACCCAATGTCATAATAATTAATATCCATATCCATATGCACTAGTGGGCAGAGGAGCACTATTAAGTACTATAACAGAATACTTTTTGTTAATTTGGTAGGTTTGAAAGTACCTAAGTACATAATATTAAGTACAATAAATTATTAGTTGTAGTGATTTACATATTAATAAAATGTGTCTATATAAAAAAAAGCCTACATGAAGACAAGTTCACAATTTTCCAAAATGCCAATTCAGTAATATGTAGTTTATATAATATTTCACTTACACAACATAATACATAGCAACAACGGTCATAAATTATTTATCATTGAAACATAATAAAGTTTGTATGATACAATTATATATAGGTATAGGATAAAAATTGAATATGCATAGGTTATAGATCAAAATTTTTGGAACTTTTATTTAAAACAATAACATCAAGTAAACATAAATTAATAAAAAATTTAATATTGCTTCAATCCACAATTAAAAACAAGTAGGTAAAGTGTAAACAATTCTAGTATACGTAATATGATCAATAGATAAAAATGATTAAAACATGATCCTCTATATGATGCAATGCTAAATTTGTGAGATGCATCTACAAAGAGAACTTACCAAATTAGTATTTACTAAAAATAAATGTAGACACATAAACAGTAGTGAGTAAAAAAGACCCAGAGAAAAAAATAAATGCACTCTGGTAAAAAGCCCATGTGACAAATAGAACTGTACTATACTAAAATATTTTATAAATACAAATATACAATATTTAAGCATGATTAACCGTGTACAAATTATGACTTAATTTGCCAACTCCTATATTTGAAGTTAAAATCAGACGTCTTCATTTTTATGATTGATTAGTTAAATATTAATATTTAAAAAGTGAAAAAAAAAATGAAAACTCAAATTTTCAGAACTTCAAACGTTGAACAACTGTTGTATCGAGTGTATATTAGTCATATTGAGTATACAGGTATTTATTTTTAAATATTGAAATACCTGTATAATGTTTTAGTGATTGAAATTTGTCATCTAAACATTGATAAAAAAAAAGGTTGAAATATTGACTAGTTTGAGTAAAGTAAAGTTTACTAAATTGATATAGTTAATTGTTGTATTGATTACATCTAAGTACATGAATTCGTAAAATTTGTTAAGTTGTGTTAAACCTAGAAAGAACAAAAAGTCAATTAAAATCAAATATTAAAACGATTATGGGTTTTTTTTTCTTACAGGGTGAATTTTGTTTAGGGTGAACTTTTAGTCTGTGATTTCTAAATAAATTATCATAATGGTTTTACATAGTAAAATAACATTAAACATTATAACATTTTATGTGGCTATAAACCAGCTTAGGTAGTGAATTATAAATGTTGAACTATGTTAGATAGGTTTCTACCAAGTGAGTGAACATTAATAATAAATTAATAATCAGTAATAAAACATAGCTGATGGCTGTTGCACTTAAATCCTGGTTTTTAAATCTAAACAATAAATAATGTTGTATTTAATGTTTGATTTATACAAATAAAAATTAGTACTTAGACTATTAAATACTATACCACTGACCATCAGTAATCTGTGAGCACAGCAGTATATTCTAGAAGTTTTTTGATTTAAGTTAGTAATTATATAATTAATATTTGATTATACAACAATAACACATTTTAATTAGTCTCGGAAGTCTGAAAGTAGTCATAACTATACAGTTATTTTTGAATAAAATAAAAGATACAAACAACGATAATTGCATTAAATCTGTAATAATCATTGTTCTGAACATATATATCACCCTGGAATGTATTTAATAATGTGGAAGATCTTTTATAATATCTATATAATATATAATAGGAACAAAAATATATTTATAATAATAAAGTCAAAATTAATTTAATAAATTGTTTATAAATAAAACTGTAAACATAGGTAATATAATTATTTTAAACTTGAGTTTGTAAAGATGTTCCAAACTTCCGAGTTCAATTGTATTATTCAGTATTCATATTTAAAACTATAATTAATAATTAACATTATAAAAAAAATATACAATAAATTAATTTTTAAGTGATATTGAACTATATGTGTGTGTACGGAGGTTACCACTTGAACAATAGAGTGAATCCACCACGTGTCATATTTTCTGAATATCGTTTAATTTTACAGAAAATGTTGTTTAGGGCTAAGGGGGTCAGCATATAAAAATGATATAGGCCTCTAAACGTAACATAAATACGATAAATGCAATTTCAATAATGACAGCATAGCTTGTATAGTACAGCTATATTGCTTATTTTTATTCATCAAACAGTGTGTCATCTTCTAGAGCAGCTTTCAAAAATAAAATAAATTATTAAATGATATGAATATTAGATAAATGTAACATAAATTATGAAGAACAAGATTATTTTTTTAAAAAGAAACTAATAGTTATAATGACATTGGTGTATTTACCATTTTTGTTTTGAGTAATGACTTTATCCAGTTCATTTCGAAGTGTTTGGCAATTGTATTGATACTTAGAAATGTCTTTTAATTCTTGTCTTTCAAAAGTGGGACTTGGCTCTGGAGTTTTACAACGCATTGACAACATATCAGGTGAATATTTTTGTCTGAAATTGATTTTTGATTATAATAAAGTATATCAAGACTGGACATATTAATTGAGATTATTCATTATAAATGTTTGTTAGTTATTTTCTGTTGTGATAATTTTAACATAAATATGTTTTTGGGCTGGCTAGAACTTTTTTTTTCTGATTGATTTTTGTAACGTTTTTAACATTTATTATTGTTACCATGATTGTTATGATAATATTAATATCAATATCAATATACAATCAGGTATGTTGACTAATGTCTACAATGCCCATTAATTGGTATTTTTAAAAATAGTTCATAGAGAAAGTTCAGTGCCAACAAAAACATATTTATGATTCATAGATTTTCTTGCAGAGAAAAAATATCAAGCAGTGTTCTAAGTTTTTTTTTTATCTATTAATAAATAGAGGAAATGTAGAATTTGAAAAACTAATTAGGACTAAAATGTATACCTAACATATAAATTGTAAATTAATTCAAAATTTTTTACGCACAAATCATTTATTCCATAAGTTTTGTCCACCAATGTTTTCCATTTATTATCTTGTGTTTTTTCAATTTCTTGTGAAAGAATCTCACAACGCTCCCTTAATATTTGTTCCTCCATTTCTTTGGCTGTATAAAAATGAAACCTATATACATTTTTATAATATGTGTAAAAGTATTTTTTTAACTCACTCTTTAGTGTTGTTTGAAGTTTTGCAATTTCTAGTTGAAATCTTTGTCTTGTATTCTCAAATTCCTGCTTAAGTTGGCTTTCGATTTTTTCTCTTTGCAATTCTAATTTTCCTTGTTGATCCATCTAAAAATGGTGGATATAGAGCATTAGTATAGAAAGTTATAATTTATAAATTTATATATATTAAAATTGATACGCACTTGTTGACATAATAATTTATCAAGGTCACAAAATTTGTCCGCTAATTTTTTTTCAGCTTCCATTTTCACTTTACTGATTTTTCTTTCGTGTTCTGTTTTTAGTTTCAATACTTCTTTTTTGGGTACATAATCTTTAGTAATTTTTAATTGTAATTCTCTCAGTAATTCCACGGTTGAACTACAAGACTGATGTGCACTAACTTCTACGGATAAAAGTCTAACACGTTCATCAAGTTCTATCCGTCTATTCTGTTCCAGTTTTAATTGTTCTTGTAGCTGTTTTATCTACAACAAAAATAAAGTATTAAATATAATAGTTTAAAAAAATATAAAAATTAAGCATAAAAAAAAATATATTTTATTTGTTTTTAACTACTATGTTTAGTGTTTACACATTGTAAAGTAAACCTATAAGATAAGAAACATTTAATACTTACAATAGTTTTGCTATCCATTGTACACATATCCTCAGTTTGATCAATAAGATTACCAGATTCAAGCTGCTAAAAAAGAAATGTATAATGACAGCATATTATTTTGAATATAATTAATTTATAACAAACGGTTAATCGCATCATACACGATTAATACATTTAGATTTAAAACTTTTAATAAAAAATACATTTAATACATCAATAAACCTTTTAAAAATATTATTAAAAACAATATAAAAATATTCTAAGTATATTGAATTACTTATAGAATAAATTAAATAGAAATGAGATATTATTCATATAATACATATAAATTTAAATAAAACTCGTAAATTGTTAAAATATTATCCATTTGATGCATAATGGATTACATTTTTTTTAAAACATTTTTCGTTGTATGAAATATTAATTTGTTTTAGTCAAATTAATAAAAATGTATGAAACAACAGTTCTTATTCTTGAAAATTATAATGATATGATTAATCACGTGATATACGCTGGCGTGACTAACATCGGATTAATTAGACTTACAGTTATTATTTCTACTGAGTTTTGTGCACCGTTAGAAGTAAATTCATTGTTGATTTTATCGATCAGCTGACAACAAAATTAAAATACAGATATAGTATATTTAAATGATGGCATTAAAAAGCTTTTAGATCCATGGATAAAATAGTACTTGTATTTTTACACGTAAATAAAATAATTGTTAGTAAAAAGGAAGTATCCATGAAATTTGAACTGTTTTAATGCCATAATTTACACAGTTTTACAACAATGATTTTATGATAATATATTATTATTGGTTACCTCTTTATTTATTTTCTTGAGATATTGGTTTTCTTTATCTAAATTTGTTGAAGACAGTTCAAGTGTTTGAATTCTGTTTAAAGTTTCTGTGTATTTAGCATCTAATTGATTTAATTGTTCCTCGAGTCTCTTAGTTGTTTCATTTTTACTGGAAATATCTTGTTTAAGGTTTTCCAACTTGTATTTTAACAGCTCTGTTATTTCTCTATAACCAGAAGATTCTTGTTGTAATCTGTCTTTATCAATAGTTACTCTCTTCAGGTATGCTTTAAGAGATTCAGTTCTCTATAAAAAAATATGTTGAAACATTTTTAATAAGAATAGTAAAAATTCAGTATATTATTATTAGTTAATTAAGATCTACTTTTAAAGCATATCTAGTGTGTTTATGTGTTCCATAAATATCTTCATGGCTAGTTGAAAATGATATCGTATTTTCTGTATCGGAATTATCTGATGTATTATGTTCTTTAGAAATTCCGTCTGCCAAATTTCATTAAGACAAAATTATATACAGTTAATGTTTTATTACATTATGTAATTTACATAGTTTATATATTTCCGCTTACTATGCAGAATGATCTATTTCAGTGACACAACCAAAAGTTTGTGTGTTTGTGGGGAAGGGCAAAATTTAATTTGATTTTTTTTTTTTTTATTAACATGATTTTAAAATTTTAATATAAATAATGGTAACAAATATTAATTATTAGGCTAACTCCCAATATGCAATCCACTAATGTTTTGTTTTCTACTATATCTGGGATATCTGTATCAATATATACAATATACAATATCCAATGATAACTTTAGAGTGCCTCCTCGTTTTTCTAGATCACATTATCTTTTTGTAATTCCTTTCCATCATACTAACTATGGTAAGAATAATCCAATGGATCGAATAATGCGTTTGGACAATGAGCACCCTACCTTATTTAGTTTATAATTATATTATCTTGATCATGTGTCGTGTTAATTATTAATTACATCATGTCTTCAAAATATTGTATTTTTAAAGTTATATAAACTGTTAATTTTAATTACTTTCTGTGGTCATATATTGTATTTTTTAATTATATGTAAAATGTAATTGCACCTTTGGGCCTTATGCCCATTATGAAAATATAAATAAATAAATAAATATAATTATTGTATTATTTTAAATTACATTATAAAAATTATCTTTACATCTCCCACTATTAATGTAATAAAACCAATGTTATTATAGGTAATAACAGCTTATTTGGTTTAGTGTCACTTATATGGTATATTAAAGTGAGTTTTTTTTTTTTATTTGACTTATACAATCTATACAATATTTAATATAATAAGCATAATATATGGTAAACATGATTAAAACAATAACAGAGGGACTTAAGTGGAGAAGCTGCCCACTGGTGACACATTATATTTTAAACTTAGTTTAAGTTTAAAATTTAATATTTATTTATTAGAAGTAAAATCACTTAAGTTAATACAATTTGTATTGTAGATTGCATACTATACATGTATTATAATTATGGTAGTTAAACGGTCAACAAATATTTTTTTGGTATTCTGCATATCGGGAAATAGCCAATTATTATTTATTGCTAGTGCTCAGATTTTATCAGTCTTTATACTACCAAAATCATAAGATACCAAAAGAATTATAATGTACAAACAAATCTACATAATACAAAGAGTACTTGAAAGCTAAGTACATAGAATTTTCTCTTTTAAACATTTTGTACCTAAACTCCATTGTATTAAAAATCAAAATTATATTTAATTAATTTTGTAGGGAAATGTTTTAATAAAATCTATATAAGTATATAAAATGTTTAAATCTCAAAGATAAGTTTTCATAAATAGTATTTTGAAATAATGAGTGTCTTATGTTAAATTCATTATGAAAAGTGTATGGACATATTTATAATGATTGATTATATTTACCAGGAGTTGACTTAGACTTTGGTAAACCAATTTCTTCAGATCTGAAATCCACAAAAAAGTTCATTAAGGATCAACATACTTTTTACTGAATAAAAAAATATTTCATGTAATCCAATCAAGTAAGTAAACATTTAATTCAATAGTGTTTTGGTGAATTTGTTAGTTGATATAAAAAAAATTAAATTGAATATCCTTAAAAATGTTGGTTGTCTTTTTTTTATTAAACTAAAAATAAGAAAACAAAATAATATTGTATTGTTTTTGAAATACAAACTTACTCGCTATCAGATTCACTATAGTTCCGAATAACAGTGTCTTGTTGCACTATTTTATCATTTTTTTTATTTGGACTATACCAATAATGTGGACCCTCGTCTTCAGATGTTTCACTGTCCTTGACATCTAAATGATAGTCATCATGATGTTCATCGTGAACTTTAGGCATTCGCATGGATAATAAAAGGCTTCTTTTTGAACGTAAACTATCATCACTTTGGCTATCTGAATCTATCTGCTGATTCTCGATTATATCGTAGTTATGTTTTAATTCCAAACACAATGACTTAGAACGTTCAAATTCTAAAGAATTTTTTTCAACATTTTCAATGGGTATATGTTCGTTAAAAGATTTGCTTTTACTGAATGAAGAATGTGCAAAGTTCATCTCTGGACTAAGTTGATATAAAGCTTTGTTTACATCTGATGGAACAGTGAGTTTAAAAGTCCTCAGTGAAGTGAAAGACTTATTCCTCACATGTTTCTTAGTAGTTTTATCATCAATGATATTGTCTGCAGATGCAGAAACTCTATTTTTTGTCTTGTTCATTAACTTTGTAGTTATAAAATTATAAAATGTATTCATTTTTTTATTTTCTTCTTTTTTATCGTCCACAGCCGGACAAGATTGATTGGGATCTGTTGGAAGGCTTTCATCACTTCCCCATTCCAATTCTGAATCATCTGTGTTTACTGCACATACAATTGGATCAGGGATTTGCTTAATACTTTCCTGGATTTCTTTTTCAGCTTTTTCATTGACATCTGTAGTGTGTATTATGCTTGTCTGTATAAAATCCCAACTTCTAGGAGGATCTAATGGTGGAGGCATTGTGCATTGAGATACTGATTCTTCATCTTTGATTGGTAAAACATTTACTATAGCTGATGTATTTTTGGTTTCAATAATTAATTTATTTTTCTCAATAACTTCTTTGTCTGTTTCTATTGAACTATTATCTATTTCATTTTCATTATCCAAAGAATTCAAATTTACAATTTCGTTTTCACTCTGATTATTTTCATTATCTAATTTGTTTGTTTTTAAGTCGTCAGGATGATCAACTTTACAGTTTAAAGACAGATTTTCCTTTTTGTTTTCAACCTCTTCGACATCGATTTTTTGAATTTTTAAATTGTTATCATTTGCTACTATAGAATTAAAAGCCACATCTTTTTCATTTTGATTATCTTCGACATTTGATTTAGTTGTTTTGTCTTCTTTTTTAAGAACTATAATTTGAGCATCAACATTTTTTTGATTTTTTGAATTATCGTTATTTTCTTTTAACTGAGCACCATCACTCTGGTCCAAATCATCTAAGACATTTTCTTTAGATCTAGTTCGGGCCATTACACTCATTTTTTGCATAGATAGTTGATTCACTACTTTAGAATGACCTTCCTTAGCCGCATAATCTTTCACAGATAAACCTTAGACAAAGCAAAAAATTGTAAATAATTATAACGTACGATACTTAATATTTTAGATTCTGAGCGGAGCGATGAATGTATTGATTTTACAATGATGTGTGTGTTTTTTTTTTGTGTGTCTGTCATCACCTTTTAGGACAGTAAAAATGCTTTAATTTTCTTCAATAGTACCTTTTCTGATAGGAAAGTGAATCTTGTAGGTACTTTGGAGGGTCAAAAGTTAAAACGGACATTTTCAGTTTCCAATTTTTTTAGTTTTTTTTTCTATAAATGTCAATAAAATTTTATTTGTTGGGCTAAAAATCTTGAAAATTTAATAGTAGGCTTCTAATATATAGTTTCAAAGGCAGATGACAAATATTAAAAATCCGTAGTCACATTTTTTTTTCATAGGTAATCAAAGTTCAAATTTTGACAAAATACATAAAAATGACAAAAATGTTCAATTTATTTTGAGTTAGAAATTCATAAAAATTTTTCTTTTTAAATCTAAGGTTTGAAAATGTAAAAATACATGACTCCTCATAAGTTTGCCTAATTTTATCAATAAAAAAATGTTTATGAGCAAGTCAAAATAAATTTTTATGAGCATTTTAAGTTCAAATTTTTACAAGATTAGATATTTATTTGATTTCTCATGTAGCGATTTTCTTATTTTGTTGCAATTCAAAAACTAATAACTGTAGATGCATGAAAATTTCACTGAATGTTTATATAAGCATTTTCTATAAACCATCTAATTTTGAATATTGTTTGACTGTTTTTGATCTTTTTACGGATCATTTTTTAAATTTTTTTATTTTTTTTATATAAATACCAATACATTTTTATTTGTTGGGCCAAAAATAATGAAAATTTAATACAAGGCTCCTGATATATTGTTACAATAGCAATTAAAAAATATTAAAAATACATAGGCACACATTTTTTTTATAAGCATTTAAAGTTCGAATTTTGACAAAATTATTGTAATTAAACAATTATAAAATGGTCAGTTTTAATAACTAAGGATTGAAAATTTAAAGCAAAGATTCTAATAAATATTACATATTGTAATCAAAAAATCGGATTGGACGAAATTACATATTAAAATCATTTTTAACGAGTAAAAGTATAAATTATAATATTTTTCTAGCATCACTGAAAATGTTAGGTTCATAATTAAATAATATGAAACTTACCAGCTACCGTAGAATAACAATATCAATATAATTTTAAATATCCTAGACCGTCTCCGCTCAGAATCGTTTTTCGTATACAATGATATTATATCATTGAATTCAAATTTAATACCATCCATTATACAGTGATCTACTTGTAACCTACTGTACAGCGGAGCGACATCCACTTGACCCCCTTTTTTTAATTTAATCACCATTTATATCACAAGCATCGAGTTGACTTCCTCGGTCCAACAACAGGTCTACAATAGACATATTTCCAAGTTTTGCTACCACCATTAATGGTGTACGTCCTTGCTTATCCGCTATGTTTATTAGTGACCCATTATCTAATATAAACTCTATTAGATCACGATTTTCAGCAGCACATGCAACATGTAAAACGGATTCGCCTGCCTAAAAATGTTTATCTTAAATTATTTATTAAATATAAATACAAATCTAATCATACTTCTCAAATGTTATTTATTTATAATGTACACGGGTTAATACAAAAATGACAACCAACAGATAATGTTAATAAATATAAAAATATATGTTAGGTAGATTAAATTTAAAAAAATAATAGAAGCTAAAGTTAATGAATAGAAGGATAATTAGTAAAGGACGTCGTACCCTGGATATTATTTTTACTTTTAAATTTGATATCAGGATACTCTATATTAAAAATAAAAGTAAAATGGATTCTTTTCAAGCTAAATTTTCTATGTAATGCAATAGTAAGATGGAGTACAACATCCTCTAAATTAATAGCAGACGTTTTATAGTTCATAATATACCATTTGAGAAACATTATGTTAGTGCTAAGAAAGCAGTGTTAGGTTATACTTACAGCATTTTGTGCATTTATATTAATTCCTTTTTTAAGTAACATAGATATTATAGTGAATGAGCCCTGTTTTGCAGCTAAGTGTAAAGCAGAATTTTTATTTGTGTCTGTGCGTGTTACATCTGCCCCTCTCTCCAACATTAAATGAACACATTCTTTTTGGCCGCATTCTACAGCCTACGTGTGCATTGTTATTTTACTTACATTTAAAAAAATTACACATAGTAGATAGCTATAAATTGTGTTTAGACAATTATTATTTGCTGTAGTTAAAATGTAAATAATAATGATATGACTTTGAAGAATCAATTTATATAGTTCATCGTAAAACATTAAGTTTTTGTAACATAACTTGTATTTTAACAAAATTCAAATAACAATAAAACGAAAATTAACTGATAGGTCTGAAGAAATTTGATTTTTAGATACTTATTTTTAAGCAATTCTACAGCATAATTGATACTGTATTTATAATAAATGTTCTCCAAATTGTAATTCTAGTTTGTTTAGTATTGTACCCAATATAAAATTCTTGTTAGAAAAATATTTATAATATACTTAATGTTAATGTGTTGAACTTGTTGCAGTAAGGTAAAAATGTATTGCTTAATTAATTTTATATAAGCATAAAGATATTTATATAGGTAACCCTTCACCAAAATATTTGATTCTTCAAAGTCATTGTTAAGTAAGAATTACAAACTACCACCAAATTTAAAATAGTGATACCTTCAAGAACGGTGTGTACCCATCGCAATCAACATAATCTAAGCTAGCATTGTGATTCAACAGCACCCAAGCAATGTTATAGTAACCTTTGGCCATTGCCAAGTGCAATGGCGTTCTGTCAAAGCTGTCCACGGTGTTCACGTCCATTGGTTTCTTTTGCAACAATGTCTTGACTTTTTCTAGGCTGCCATGCCATGAAGCCCTATGTAATCGACTCATTTTGTCCTCGGTTTCAGAGTCAATTTTATAGCAGAACATTGTATTGTCCGGGTCGTCTTCTAGTTCATCACCTGAAGGCGTGCCAGAGCCACTTTTATCCTCTTTTTTCCCCCCTTTCACCAATTTCAACATTTTCTTCATTTCGTCTGTTTGCTAACGTGTGCAATCTTACGATAATATTATACTGTTATACAAAAATCTACTAGAGTACCTACGAGGTGCAATCAAATCAAATTAAATTAAATTAGTAGTGTTGGCATATTATTCGAAAATATACAACTCTTATCATGTATGTGCAGTTTGTTTATTTTGCTGTTTCAATGACCACCTCGCGAGGTGACGAAAAATCAATAAGTTACTACCTTTGGTAAGCTATCCGCACGGTTTTCATGAATGATTTACGAATTATAAGACAGATCACAGACGTATTCGTTCTTCGAATGTGTGCGTTCTCAAAGTGTGACGCGAACAATGTAATATTCTCAATTTTCAACACCCAAAAACATATAGTACACCTAAATTACAAATATATAAAATTTATATAATTCTAAATTCTACTACTGTAGTATCAATCAACAAGACAACAACCGACTATCAGCGTAAAGCGCGAACGACGAGCGTGCGCAGCGCGACGTCTAGGCGCACCGCTCGGCGCGCACGGTGGTCGACGGTCGTTGCTACAACTTGCTATCAAAATATGCTATAGGTTTTATATATTATACTTTATAGGTAGTATAATATAGTATTTGATTATATTAAGCCTGCCACTTGCTGCTTGTACTCGAGATTACAGAGCTGTGTCCAGGACCTGGATGCTGCTGGCTGTCCAGACTCCAGGCAACTATTTATATTTCACTCTGTCGCTTAGATAATACATTATCTAAGCTCTGCCCACTGCCCGAATTCGAACCACAGATTCTATAGTATATTTAGAACTAGATAGCGAACTCCAACCATGAATAATTGAAGCTTCAAGGTCGGTTGGCAATTGTATGGTATTTAATATGGCAAAAATGAGATTAATTATGATTTGTCTTGTATTGCATTTTATTATTTCGAAACCTGTTGTTTTTAAAAAAAAAAAAATAATAATTTATAAAAATCATTTTACATTTGCTATTTTATTTTACCATTAAAAACTATGTTATTTCAATACATTTTGTATTATGAATGAAATGTTTGCCTGCCAACAAAATGGCGACAGTCCACAGCTGAACTCACTTGTAACAATGTAAATTCTATAGGAATTCCTTATCTATAGTGTATTCACAGACTTCTACGATAATTCGTGGTGCCGACTTCCGGCTCCCGGCAATGCTGCAGCTGACGTCGCGATATGTTTATCATATTTGACATAATAACATAGAACGATAAAAAAACAATAATAATAGTTTATACTGTTATCATTTATAATATTTTATATTAATCGTGCACGTGAGTGTAGAGTGTAGACGCATAGTGCATTCGTGCTTTAAGATTTTAGCATTACATTACCTAAACTTCTGAAGCCAGTACGTAATATCAATACCAGGTATGTATTATATTTGTCATAATTTTTTCTTCAGTGTATTTGATACCAATTAAAGTATTTAAATTGTTTTATTCAAATACCTTACAACAACGGTTCTTAACCTTTGTCGCACGAGGACCCTTCTAAAATTAATCTTCGAACCACGGACTCCCGAGTATATGAATAAAAACATATTATTTTAATAAACAAATTTTTTAACTACATTGCATATAAATGTGCACGTTTATTACAGTAAATGGACATTTTCCCCCTGGACCCCCTAACCCCCCCGCATGATTTCGGTGCAGTAGGACATTTTCCCTCCATTTTTTTTTTAAAGGTTAGTACTTAATAATATTCTATTATTTATTATTGAATATGAAACAATTATTTTTTGCCTATTTTATTAACTAAAACAGTAATAAAAAAAAAAAATAATAATAATTCAATACTACAATAGTATACTAGTACTGAATTAGATGGTTAACATTAAATTAATTATTATATTAGCTAGGTGTACCCATTATATTTATTTAAAATTATATTTTTATTGTTCAGTTGATCAAAGATATACATCTATAATTCATTATATTTATGAAAATATTTGGAAATATTAATAATAATAAAATAATAATTTCAAATTCAATAATAATTAATAGATAATTATTAAGTAGTAACCTTAAAAAAAAAAATTGTTGTAAAATTTCCTACTGCACCGAAAACATTTGGGGGGAAAATGTCTGTCATTCGTTATTACATATAAGTTTATTTTATAATACAAACTATAGGTATAAAAATATCTTTAATAATACATACAATTGAAAATTAATTAATGCAAAGGCTTATGTTGCATTTCTGTTCCAAGGTTCTATATTTCAACTATTTTCAAGACAATGCCACACTGTTTAGTTTTAACTGGAAATTGGAATCTATATTTTGCAACGGTTTCTATGCTTATTCTTAATATATACTAAGTAGAGTAGAAAGAGCTGAGTTATGTAGTGGGAAATGGTATTAGAACTTTGCAGAACCTTGTTTGTTAACATGTTTACTGTGTGTGTACATTTATAGTATTTATATATGCCTATACAAACACGTATGTGCGTATTGTGTGTGTGTACCACCAGAAGACGATAGCGTCGCGGACCCCCAGGAGACCATGGATCACAGGTTAAACACCGCTGCTTTACAACAATGTTTACTAGAGAATATTAAACTACTGTCTACCTATTTTAGTTTTTAACTTGAACAATTATAAACTTCATTATATTTAATTTATTAATTTTTGGTTGAAAATAAGTTCTGTGAAATATAATTCAAATGCTTTTTTTAATATATTTTTGACTGGTTGTGAAAGGCGAAAGGGGCTAAGCGACAGTTTTACCACTTTTCAGGGAAACAAAATCAAAGTTTTCAAATTATGTTCTTAACTTTGGCGTTGGGCTTCAGTTTTTATAATACCTTTAGGACTTTAGGAGGTTTTTATATTATATCACTATTCTATTTGATGTTACTTAAACAGCCTGAACAGTGAACACTTGATTACTATTTTAGTAGTATTTATTCAAAAATCTGCCTTTGATTTATAATTCTATGTATAGTTTTAAAAAACAATCAGAACTTTATTGAGCACAATATTTTAAATCAGAAATACTTGAAAAATATTGTAATGCATACTGTATTTTGTATTTGTAATTTTGTTTAGCCCCTTAACATTGCTATTGTCCCTTTTTACCATTTACCTGTACATATGGATAAGAAAATATATGTGTAAATCCTGCTATAGCCTATAGTAAAAAAAAATTTTCAAATTTGATTTCAGAATATCTTGGAGTTGGAGAAAACAGTAAACACAAATTGATAAATATGGGAACCATTAAAAACCAAATGAGAGATGCACATGAAATCATGGAAAATATTTCATCTGAACACGTGAAAGATGATTGCGATTTGTTTGGCGAACAACTCGCAATGAAGTTAAGAGAATTTGATGAACATACACGTGCAATCGTTATGAACGAAATTAATTATATTATTTTTCTTGCTGAATCAAATTTGCTCTAATGCAATGATTGTCATTTTTGCTCTCTTCATTTAAATACAACAATTCAAGACTCCGGCATTATCCTCATATGTTCCTTGATTTGTTCAGAGTAATCTTAGTTACTTGTCAAAATAAATACCTGTCATTAGTAATACAACAGTCCCCATCACAATATTCTCTACCTAGTTAATCTATTTATTTATCGATAATGTTTTGTATGTGACCAGTTAATACAATCATAAATACCACAAAAACCTTAAAATTGCTTCACAATAAAAAATATATTTTATTTTCTTAAATAATAACCATTAATTATATTTGTTATTTTAATATTAAAAAGAAGGATATGTCAAAGAGTTATTGGTTATAAGTAATCATGTTTAATTTTTTTTTTCAAAAGAATGAATTTTATTTTAACCACTTAATGTATCATTTATACATTAATTTTACAACTTTTTTTGTTGCTTTTAAAACTATTTAAAAAAAAAAATAGTGTATAGTAATTCTGCTGTATAAATATATAATTAAGTACAATATTTTTATTAATTTTTTAGTTGTTTTTTTTTTCATGACCATTATACTGTTAGAATAAGTACTTATTTTATTAATTAAAATTATTTTTTGAAATATTTAGTTTATTAATTGACGGTGTGCTTGCACTATTTAGAACTTTAAAAAAAGAAATATTAATTTGTGATTATTCTTAAATAACTATGACATTTATTTTGGGCCTTCATACGAGTTTTTCTCAGTGAAACCCAGTACTTGCCTGTCATGTGTAAGAATTTAAAATATGTGATAGATGTAACTTGGTAATCTATAAAAATTATTTTTGATAATATATGAGATAATTTAATATTTGAGATTACATTCTAGTAACTTTACTATGCTTATAAATGATAATAATATGATGTTTCATTCATCAAATATCATAGGATTAAACAATTGTTTAAAAATAATATTCATGCAGTAAAAATTTGCTACAAAACTACTTATTTATGATTCTGTTACATTGTTACTTAGCAATCTGTATAGGTAAATGGTAATTACTTAAGTTGTAATTTGGAAATATATCAAGGGTTTTATAAGTTATTTAGGCAATATTTTTTTGAATGAATAAAAGCCTAACATAGCCTACTCTTAATTAGTTAAATTAGCAGTCAAATGCCACGTCTGCTATGTAATGCGGATTGACATATTATCTATTTTATACTCTTGCTTCAGTCTACAATCTTATACCACAGATTATATGATCATATAATCTGTGCTTATACTTGTAGGCACATAATATCAACATAATATATGTATTATATAATAAAGTGTGTTCACTCTGAGAGGTACCACTAAATATTTCAGTTCCATGAACTTGTATTGAAATGGGGTTTTCGTTGAATGACAGATAGTACTTAAATACACAATTTTAGATAAATTTCAAATTTTTAACACTTTCAATACTCACATGCGCGATACAACTTACTTTTTTTTTAAATTGTAACACCAATTTTTTTTACATATTCGGATACAGTGTTTTATTCTGTACAATTTATGTAAACAAAGTTTTTTCTTACAAAATTGGCATATTAAATTTAATATTTACGAGTAATTTTTGACAAAATTTAAACTAAATTCAACTTATTGTTACTTATTAGTTATTAGTATCGGTACTGGTTTGTTATAGCCCCGCCACGGCGAGTGAAAACTTTATAGCCCCGCCATTCATATAATAATAATATTATAATATAATAAATATAAAATAATGAGACGGAAAATACGTACCAATGTACCATAACTATTTGGTGCCTACCATAGGTGTACATCACAAATAATCAATAATATAATAATATAATAAACTGATATTATACCGATCAGACATCACAGTACGTATTTGTTCGCATTTCATACATCATCATGAATTTTAAAGATTTGTTAACACAAGTGCCCGATATAAATGCCGGAATTCAATTTCTCCAGTCCAAAAATATAATTGAAATGTCCAATACATGTGAAAATGGCCACGAAATGTTTTTGAAAGGGTCGAGGTGGCGATGTCAATGAAGGGATTGTCGTAAAGAGAAAGGTATTAGGGTAAATAATTGGCTGAACGGTTCGAGATTGCCGATAAATAGTATTGTGTATTTTATATACTCTTGGGCTCATGAACTTACTTCAGTGACATATTGCAAACGTGAATTGGGTATTGGAAAAAATGCGGTAGTCGATTGGAACAACTACTTACGAGAAGTTTGTGTTTGACGCATGGAAAGCAACAATAACAATCAAGTAGGTGGTCCAAACTTAATAGTTGAAATAGATGAAAGTCTTTTCGTACGCCGGAAAAATAATGAGGGGCGTATATTACCTCAACAATGGGTGTTTGGTGGTATATGCCGTGAAACCAAGGAATGTTTCATAGTGTGCCAAATAGATCAGAAATTACATTGATACCTATTATTAACCGATATATTAGACATGGTTCTATAATTTTTTCTGACAGTTGGAAAGCTTATGCTAATTTGCAACAACATGGTTTTCAATATAATCAAGTCAATCATAATATTATTATATTCAATTTTTTAATATTAACTTTTTTAAATATTATATATATCGTCAATAAATAAACTTTTTTAATTATATCACTGTTTTATATTATTATTATTATATGAATGGCGGGGCGATAACAAACCTGAGTGGCGTGGCTATCATGACTAAATGTGTATTTAGTCATGGTGGCTATAAAGCTTTCACTCGCCGTGGCGGGGCTATAACAAACCAGTACCTTATATAGTATCCAATATTGTTAAATACATGTTTGCACACAGATAAGATATAAATAAACACTTTTTTTATCGTAATTACTTTCATTTTTTTCATTCATTCTTCTTAAATAAGATAGCTAATTGATGGTAATGAAAATTGAAAACTATAAAATTGTACACACTTTGAATTTTAAATCAAGATTTATTAGTTTTGCAATTAAGTTCTATAGTTCTATCTAACAGTGCAAACAGGTATTTAACAATATTGGATACTAATAATATTAACAATAGGTTGAATTTAGTTTAAATATCGTCAAAAATAAATTACTCGTAAATATTAAATTTCATATGCCAGTTTTGTAATTATAAAAAAACTGTTTATATAAATTGTATAGAAAAAAAACTATCCGAATATGTAAAAAAAAAATTGGTGTTACCATTTAAAAAAAAAGTAAATTGTATCGCGCATGCGAGTATCAAAAGTGTTAACAATTTGAAATTTATCTAAAATTGTGTATTTAAGTACTATCTGTCATTCAACAAAAACCTCATTTCAATACAAGTTCATGGAACTGAAATATTTAGTGGTACCTCTTAGCGTGAACACACTGTTTATTGCTTGAATAACATAAATTATAATATAATGTGTCACTTATGTAGGTATGTTGTCATTGTAGGCAGTTTTGGCACCTATGATTATTACATAATATATCGGAACAATGAATAGTGAATATATTATATAATGACACTGAACTACTGAAGTCTTTTTTTTATAAAATAAGTTATGTCAATAAGATGTAATAATAATAATATACATATAAAATAATTGAATAACATAATAATTTTGTATTTTTTAGGGGTTTTTAATACATTTTATCACTAAATTAAATTTTAAAAAAAACTTTTGATATAATTTTGATGTTTTTAAATTTTCATTAGTATAACTTATGAATAATGGTATTGTAACATACAATACTGTTAATATTTTATAATTCAGTTTAAGTAATTAAATAACTCCTTTTTTTTAAATGTAATAAAACCGTTTATAGTTTACTCTATATTTAAAAACTAATAACATTACATTGTACAATATGTTTAAAATACTAAAAAAAAAAAATGTTTTTATTGAACTATTTATTTAATCATATAGGTATTTCAAATATTAAAAAAAAATAATTAGTTAAAAATTTTTTTATTCTCAGGGTCTTTAGTTTGTTCATTTAATAGTTAAATTATTTTTTGAAACTTCACATCCAATGTACATTTAAGATCAAGACAATCAGGGTAAAGTGTATTAAATTCAATATCAATCTATTAAAATACATATTTTTAGATAGTAAAATGCTTAATACACGAGTTGTATATTTTTACAAGGTGTTTTTTTGTACAATAAACGATGCTGCATGGGGGCCAAGCAATATGCAAACAGTTATGTCCCCATTCGGTGGTGTCACAAGGAAAATGCTTTTATTAATTAATATATTATTCTTACGAGTCTATAACCAAGAAGTTCAGTATAACTCTTCCATTTTTGGAGAATTTCAGCAGTAGAGGAAAGAGGAAGTTTTCTGAATTTCTCATAATCTATGTTTTGTGGTTTGTTTCCACAGATGTTCAAGTTCAGGAAACAAGCAATTACTATCATACATTGTTTTAACTAGGAAATAGTAAATGTAAACTTCAGGTTCTAGTAAAAAAAAACAAATAACATTAAAAGTTTGAACGAGTTATACAAATTTTTTTTTCTATTTTTTTTAACACATACAATTTTATTTTATGGCTTGATATAATAGGCAATTTTAAGTAAAAAATAAAACTATACAAAGTATAATACACAAAAATAAATTAAATTTGTCCATACTAAATGTAATATCATAATGTCTACTGTGTAGTAAAGTTTTGACAGTAGGTTCTTTAATGGACACTAAACCACTAATTTTAAGAGTTCTCATTGAATTTTAATACTTCGCATAGAGCTTTCCTTTTGGGTTTTTATTCAACATGTCTTTCATAAAATAAGTAACCTATAGAACAGAATAATTTATAATGAAATATTCTTTGTACAACTAGTAAATTAATTGCTTCAGATTGAAACATTTTAACAATATCTAACCCAATACTGGAGGCCAGATTAACAGACATACCTAGGAATTTGTTTTGATATTATGTAATTAGTAATACCTAACCGTCCTAACCAATAAAGTTCTTATACTTTTGTTAAATTTATTATTGACTTCATTGTAAATTGTAATCCAAGATCATTTTTCCAGTTGCTATTGAATTTAAAACTTCTTGCTAATATATTTTAATATAAGGGGGGTTGTATGTTGATATGCTGTACTGATATTGATGAAAGATTATTTATAGTGACAAATTTACTATTACTATACTAGGAAACTTTGACATCAATTCATTAATATGATCCTTTTGTATGATTTGTAACACTTCTATATCAATCAATTCATCTAAATACAAAATAACTAATACAAAAAAAAAAAAACTTCATTATGAATTAAATTTATTACCAACTAATGTTTGATATAAGAACTTCAACTTCCACATCCTTAATAAGTCAAGCAAAAGTTAAAGAACTTCTACTGGATAATCATAGTCATACACTTGCATTGTTACTGACATGTTATTTGATTCATGTTAGAATAAAATATTCAAGTATGAACAAATTTTATCAATTTAAAAAAAAAACTTTTCTTAACATAAATTTAAATATTATTTAAAATTTTACCATCAGACATTATTTTATATTATATTAGGTACAAATTATTATATCTTCTATCGTAATAGTATTTGTATTTTCTGTAACCTTGTGGGTATAGTCCTGTCATAACTTAAATCTACCAGCACCATGGGTGTACTCACAAGATGGGGGGGTCATGGGGATATAACCCCCCTCTCCATTCACCGTTCTTAGTGAGCCAATAGCCTCCCCCCCAATATTTTTCTAAATATTATCCACAACCCCCCCCCCCCCCTAAAAGGTGATGACAGACACAAAAATAAAAAAACGCACATCATTGTAAAATCAATACATTCATCGCTCCGCTCAGAATCTAAAAATTAACAGTTTAGGAAAATAATTCTGTTAGGCAAAATATCAAATTCCCTGATGCAGTTTTTGTGATGTATATAGGTGGACCACTAAATTCATTGATACAGTTTATAATAAAATCATTGACTATTGTTATTTTTCATCAATTTCAAAAGCTTCAAAATGTAAATGGAAGTCTTAAATTTGGATTTGTTTAAATAATGTAAAAATATTGTAATAATCATTTACAACTATTATATAATCTGAAATGTCAAACAAACATATTTCATCAATTCATTGTGTTAAACAATAACCTCTTTAATATACTATTTCTATATATATTCAACTTGTCTATAGCAATTTATTATAAGTTGTTAATGAATTATAATTTTTTTTTGATAATGCATCAGAATAAAGAGTAAAAATTACAGTATTTTGGGCTTATTACAATTTATTGACTGCAGAAGAAAATGTGCACATTTTAACTGCATTTTTTTTTTTGCTTAAGTTAAAGTAATGTTTTTTGTTGAGCAAGTAGAACGAGCATACATTTTAATCTCTTTAAATCTCATACATTTATAACTTGTTGGTGGGCCAGAGCCCAGAATATTATACTATCGTAGGATAATGAATTAAAAAATGGTGCTTTGGTTTCAAATTGTCACCAAAAATTGTTTACTTTGCAAGTAAACCCTGGGGTTGTTAATTTCAAATTCATCAACATATAAAAAGTACGGAATCACAATTTTTCCCTCATGTATTGTCTTTATTTTTTCCATAATTTACTTTGTACAAAATTTGAAATTATGTAATTTATACCATGCTCATATTTTAATCATAATGCAATACAAAATTATTAAAATGTTCAATAAACCATTTGCACTGTTATTTTATTAAATAAAGGATCCAATATGACTGGATCAAATTTCAAAAATTTAGAAAGTTGTAAAGGTTCATTTATCTTTCTTTTAATTATTTTTTTTAAATAACCAAGGCCATAGGTTTTAAAACATTTTTTTTTTCTTTTAGATTGTATGAATGTAACATCACAATAATATTAAAGTTATTACTGTTATGTCAACTTAAAATAAATTGATCAGTAGAGTGATAAAAAAGGTCAACGGCATTTTCAAAATCAAATTTTGTAATAACTATGTTATCAACACATTCGTTATCTTTATTCTAATTAGAACTTTTTTCTGTGTAATTAGATCCATAGATAATAAAAGAATAGACCAGGAATGATTGTTGCTTTACATAAAGTATATTGAAGCCAACATATGTGCGAGAGACAGACAATGTAATGCATTATAATGCCCACGGACTAAGATATAAGTATATCTTAATCCATGATAATGCAAATGCCTATGCTAAGTTATAATCTTCTTGATAAAACCTTGTATCTATTCTGTGATAAAACCGCAGATTTAGATGGATCTAATTAGACATGTTAGCTTCACATATCTCACTTCATTCCTGGTCTATTATATTATAATATGTCTATGATTAGAACAATATTATTATTTTCGTTTGAAACTCCATTACATTTTGCTGTTCATTATGAAGTAATATATCGTTAGAATTTTGAGTAACATTTTTACTTTACATAATTATGTCTTTTAAAAGAAGAAAATTGAATGATTGAGAGTAGAATGCTTCATAACAATTAGTATAGGTGCTGCTATCAGGTTTTAGTAAATTATTTGTCTTAAAGTGACCCATAAAAGTATGCAAACTATTATAACCACTTTATTGCAAATAAAACAAATCATTTTATGCTTACCTATGCTCCTCGACAAAAAACTGGAAAAAAAACTGAAAATGTCGATGACTTATTGACAAAGAACAAACACATCCCACATGGTACTCTACTTTGTCTACTCTAGTGAGGTTCAACGGTCCGTAGTAAATTATGACGTAGAATTAAAATGACAACATTTTTATCAAACAAATAATATATTTTTAGAATCAATACAATGCTAAATTATCAACTTAACCAATTGTGGAACAAATTCACTTAAGCTACCCAAAAATTTTTTTTTTGCTAGAAACTTCCTTGTTTTAACGAGTTAAGAACAGGGGTGCAAATAACAAATTGCGGAAATCGTTATTTTGGAAGTTATATCATTCCAAAGTTTGCGATTTTACATTTTTTATATACGTGTATAGTATATAATACGCATAACACTGTATTTTACTGCCACGAGCAGCGTCTATAGTGAATTTTGATTATTTTTTTTAACGTATGTACTTACGTAGTTAAGCATGCTGAAAACGATGGTGAAGTTTTACTTAGTTTTAAAGTTACTGTTAATTGAAATGTATAGTATTTTCACGGTACATAGAAAAACAATTTTCTTTGCGGTCCGTCAGAATATCTCAACGGACTGGATTATTGAAGCGAAGAACGCTTTGATACTTTGATACATATTTTAGCAACTTCGCAAGTCAGTTTTCAACACTACGACGGATTAAAACCTGGTTGCTTACCATGATGTTTGAAGACAGGCTCATGCATATTCATCGAGACATATCTATAAATATATAGATGAAGTTATAAATCGATATGCAAAAAATTAAAATTGAAAATTAGATTTTATATTGTAATTGTAATTTTTAGTTGTTCTTGTTTTGATTTGTGCTATATTATTTTGTATTTAATCCATATTCGATAGTAATTCCATTCGCTTATTACTTTTAAAACGTTGTTGACATTTTAGATTCTGAGTGAAATGATAAATGTATTGATTTTACAATGATGTTGCGTAATTTTTTATTTATTTGTGTGTCGTCATTTCTCAGGACAGTTAATATGCTTCGATTTTCCTTCGACAGTATCTTTTTTGGTAGGAAAGTGAATCTAGAGAGATCAGAAGTAAAAAAATTCCATTAGTTTTCTAAAGCAACAGGAAAACAAAAACTAAAATTTAAGAAAAACTAAAGTTAAAATATTGACAACATTCATCAAAATCATGAAACTTGGCATATTATATCAATTATCAAGTAAAAAATGTATAAAAATTGTTCTATATATAAATCTAAAATTTGAATTTTTTTACAAGATTCTCCTTAAATTGACTTATGTTTGACAAAAAAAAAAGTTTCCCGGAGAATCAAATACATTTTTTACGAGCGTTTTAAGTTAAACATTGGAAATTTACTTGTAATTATAGTAAATTCTCAAGTACGATTTTCTTATACTGTTGTTATTCAAAAACTTTTAACCGTAGGTACTTGAAAAATTAAATGTTTATTTATAATTTTCTATACTTGATAACATTTTCAAAATATTTTGACTCTGAGTTATTTATAGACATTTGACATTTAAATTTTTTTTAAAGTTAATTTCTCTATAAATGTCTATAATACATTTTTCGTTAAGTCGAAATGTAAAGTTGAAAATTTAATTTAATGCAAGGCTCTTCATATACATTGTTATAATAGTAGTATAGGTTTTAATAAAAAGATCGATATAAGTACGTTTTTTTAACAAGTATTTAAATTTCATATTTTGACCGTGTTTAATTATTTTGTAGTTAATTATGAAATGTTCTATTTTTATAGATAAGAATTGAAAATATAAAACAAGGATTCTCTATATAGTTCAAATGGTAACCAGCGTTAAGTGGATGTCACTCTGCTATACAGTATACACTATACAGTATAGGTTACAAATGGGTCACAGTTTAATGGATGGTGTTAAATTTGATTTCAATGATATATCATTGTATAGGTACGAAAAACGATTCTGAGCTGTGACGGTTTGTCAGTGTGGATATTTTATATAATATTTTATTTATATTGTTATTTCTTATTATTTATACGATATAGCCGCTAAGTATAGTTAATATTATAAAAATTACAACAAAATAACTAAAATCGTTATTCTTGGTTATTTAATATGTAATTTCGTCCAAATTTGATCATAAATTAACTATAAAAAAAACCTGTGTGTTTATATTTATTGAGATTTTTGGTTACAAAATAACCTATACTCAATTAATAAATATATAAATTCCATTTTACGTTGAACTTTGTATTATATTTTCAATCCTTACCTATAAAAGTTGATCATTTAATCAATTTTTAACAACAAAATCATTTTAAAATTTAAAATTTGATAAAAATTGTCAAAATTTGAACTTAAATGCTTTTAAAAAAAATTGTGCTAATGGGTTTTTAATATTTTTCAACTACTATTGTAACAGTATATCAGGAACCTTGTATTCAATTTTCAAGATTTTTAAACCAACGAATAAAATTGTATTTACATTTATAGAAACAAAAAACTAAAAAACTGTAAATCGCAGAATATGACCGTAAACAGCTCAAAATGAGTCAAAATATTTTGAAAATTTTATTAAGTAAAATTTATAAAATAAAATACAATGTAAATTTAAAATATCTACAGTTATTCGTTTTTAAATTACAGAAAAATAAGAAAATCGTTACATGAAAAATCGAGTGAATATCTAATCTTAGGTAAATTTGAACTTCAACGCTCATAAAAATTTAATTTGATTTTCAGGTAGGTACCTAGACATTTTTTTAAATCTTTTTTGATACTTTTTCAGGTCATAAACTTCTCAAGTCATAACGTTTCGTAAACTAAAATTTAAATTCGTTTCGTATTCTAACAGATTATTCGCAGGTAATTTGAGTTTCTAGATTATTACTGTCCATTGTCCAACCGTGATTTTATTCGGAAATGTATTGGTGTCTATAATAATTGTCCGCGTTCCAAAAATATTGGGGGCGGAATATCCGATAAATCTCTAATACTGTTGGGTGACTTAAGTCCGAATACCGTCACATGACACATATTTATACTTGTATACTGTATAGTATGATCATTAGGATTGGGTTTCGTATATTCCTAAGATAGTACTGGTAGAATTGACGGCTTGACGCCCGCCAAGAAAGTATTCTTCCGGCACTCAGGTTTAGTTGATACAGCTAACCACTTCATATATCTCCCGTGTTTTCGATGTTCTAATCATGGGCGGATATATAGGCCATTTTTGGCCTACCGGAAAATTTTCAAAAGGGGCCCCTTATATATTTCTAATTTAGTTTACATTGTAATCGTATAATATTAAAGGGCCCTTTGTCGATATACGAAGGGGGACCACCTGGAAATGCCCGTGGTTCTAATTATAAGTTATTAGGTCTATGGTTCTAATCTTCATAATGTATTTTTAGTTTTTAAATTTAAAATAAAACCAAATAATAATAAAATACTTTGGTATTTAATAGTTTAATCAATGATGAAATCCAAAAAATAATTAAATAATTTTTATTTATTTGTTAATAACCAGCTAATGATCCACAACTAAATTATAACAAACGCGAATTCTTTATTATAGAAAATAAATAATTGCCCACACACATAATATGAACTATTATTCAATTCAGCAGTAACCTATGAATGAATAAAAATATTATAATAAGTACATATAAAAACTATTATATATTAGTTCGGACTCATTTTACCGCTACTGCCACCGCCACCGTTGCAGAGTGTGGACCGTGGGGACCTTAACGCAGTTATAAATTTTCTGTTTATAATATCCATAATATTAAAATTTGACAATCCTCAATATTATAATTTACAACCATAATTTAAATTAAAGGGTTCGGATTTCAATGCATTTCCATCGTTTCATTTGGAATGTCTTACACGATGCTTTTATAGCTACAATTTACAAATGTGTCTCAAGTAGGTACATGGAGACATGGAGTAGGTATATGGAGTTGTAGGTAACCACAACACTATTTTGGGGCATATTTGACGTTATTAATTTTTTACCTATTTCTTGTACTACTACTAAAAAAGTTGACTTCATTGAAACATAAACATAGTACTACGTAATATAAATCATTTTCATTTTGAATTCTATAACATTAGAATCAGGTAATCTAGTTTAAATAAGACAAGGGTGGAATTTATTTTTATGACACACCAATCAATAAATTAGCCGATTTAGCTGCATACAACTTTTATCGGAATTCGGAGTATTACAATTCACAGTGTAATTACTAATTATAATTATACAAATGTAGTTTGAACTCATTGTTGTATATTTATAAACGTACCTATACATAATTTTACATGTTAAATACATTTTTTAATATTTTTAGGGCATTTAAATCCTAGCCCTAACCTTATAAACTATTTATTGATTATTATATTTATAAATAATAATTGATAATTCCGGTTATTATTATTTTTCTTTATAAATTATATTTTATAAGAAATTATAAGTAGGTATATCATCGAAAATATCTGAGATATAATTGACGGGGAAATACTTTTTTGACGGGCGCCAACTAAACCAGTTGTAGTTGTACCTATGCAGCTAATACTATAATATTTATTACTTACAAAACAACAATTTCCGTCAAAATCTATTTATTTATTTTACGCCGTAGTTCATAACCGCTTCTCGCCCGCGGCTGCAGTCTTTCCTTATCAAACAGTACAATTTAGTGGTCATATAGATCGTGTGCAAAGGAATTGTTATTGTTATGACATAGGTCTTGGTTTCCCGCCAACGCGTATAGCCGTTTACCGCCCTTTGTATCTCGCGACCGCCGTTTGAGCCCACTGGTGTTGGCGACACTGCGACGCGACATGCCCGTCCGCCATGTCGACATCGGGTACCGCCGCCGCCCGCCAGCACCGCGTTGGCCCGTTCAAAAACCGACCGTTGGACTGGACGTACAACCGTCGTCGCACGATAGTCGTACTACACACGCTGAGCGGCCTCCGTTGATTTTCGTCGTTATCTCCGTGGTGTCTGCACACCGTCGTAGTGACGCGGCCACCGTCCGGATATCGCGTTCGTCTCGGCAGCAGCAGCAGCTGTAACTTACTGTGTTGCAGGCCCATTACCGCCTGCGCGCCTGTTTGTACCGCGTTTCGTTATCGCCCGTGTCCAGCCGTTATTGTACGCCGTCGCGCTCGTCGGCCACGGCTTCACCCCCCCGTCGCCCCCCTCTGCCGTCCGCCTGTCCCGCACCGCGCCCGCGCGTTCGACGACAGTCCATTCGTTCGGCGGTTCCCGCGCTAACCGATACGGTACGTGTTCCGGTACAGCCTCAGCGATCGAGTGTTCCCCGTCCGAGTCTGCCGCCAAATATTTACTCGATTCAGTGGATCCGTTCACCGCCGCCGTTTCCGGCAGATAGATCATTCGCAGTTCGCATTGATTATTGGCTCCAGGCCACTACAATGCATAAAGGTATGTTCGAAATTATCGGCGTCGTCGCATGGTGCGCGGTGTCGTCTCGGTGTGGACCCGCCGCGACGTTGACGACGGGTGTCCCGTCGGTGTCGACGGGGCCCGGCCACACGATGGTTTTCACACCCTACGTGTACGGACTTTTCCGCTTTTCAGCGGTTCGTTGGCGCTGTGGCCGGGCGTTTGCGCCCGAAACCTGGTGGGTTTTTTTCCCCCTTATGTAACCGTCGTGAGTGGTGGCAAACTCGAAATCTCGGCCTCGGTCACGCTCCTCCGAATTGTCTACCCCTACGGTTTTATACAGTTTTCCGGACCGGCCTGTAGGCGGACTTTCGATGACGGTTAGGGGTACTGCTCGGACGGGTTCCTTCACAACGTTTGGAAAATACGTATAATTATTTAGGTAGGTAGTTCCTATTTTTTAACGTTTGTTTGTTATTTGTATTATGATAACAAAGAATCAGAATCCAGATGTACTCGGTCATAGTCTTCTACGATCAATGACAATATTTAAAAACTCTAAACGTTAACTGCGTATCTCTTTGGCTGTTCACTTCACAACATAAAATATAATTTGATAAAAATGTAGTCTATATTTATTTCTAAATAACTTCTGATTTCTGAGAATAGCTATGGCTGAAAAACATTTTCCCCTAAATATTGTTTGGCTATCATAGAAAATTATCTATGTAGGTACTCAATATGTACTCTTACATAATTATTATATTTAAATTTTTTAATTTGTTGTGTACGGCTTACAGACTTACACTATGTCAAATTTTACATTCACAATAAAGCTAAGATTATCATCTAGGGCAGTGGTCGGCAACCTTTTTAAACTCCCGGGCCACATTCATAAATTAAAAAGAGTTCGCGGGCTAGACAAAAATTAAAATTTTATATTTCAAATTATTTACTAAGAAAAAAATAACTGTTTAAAACTTTAAAATTATAGATTAATAGAGCATAAAAATTACAGTTTTTAGTAATATTATTATAATATAAAAGTATAGAAATTACAACTGCTTAATAGGCTTAATGTGATTTTTGTTGTTGGATATTGTTAGGTTCAATTATATTTATACAATATGATTTTTTTTTATATGATATTCAATTCAATTTCGTTGTTATAGAATTTAAAGTGGGCTGTATTTAATAGACTCGTGGGCCGCCGATTGCCGACCACTGGTCTAGGGCATCTTTGAGGCTTTTATTGATATTTTTATTAAGAAGCTAGTTATAAACCGTATATTTTTATATAGTTTAAAATTATCGTACCTAACTTACTTAAAAATGATACATTTTATAAGAGATAAATTGTGACTAATTTTAGAAATTACAGAATAAATTTTATTATTGTGAAAGTAAAATTTGTTGTATTTTTGTAACACGGAGACAAATGCCCGTGTGGCGTCCTCTTAAGAACTGAAAAGGTTTTCACTTAATTAGAAAAGCTTATCCACCTACTCATCTATAAAAAAAAACATTTTTAACTTATACCTACTTACCCATATTCTATTTCAATTTGACATAGATATTTATTTTGAGTGAATCAAAATTGTTTCAATTAAATATATTGAAATTTTTTTCAGGAGTGGCTGATAACGAGTATGAAATCGAATCCATTTTATTCGATGATACATATGGGAGCAAAACAATGTATCTTGTAAAATGGAAGAACTATCCCATGGACCAATGCACTTGGGAACCATATCGAAATTTAACAAATTGTTCTCAGGCATTAAATGACTACAGATCAAATAAGATAGTTGCAACTGAAATCTACCAGACTTCACGTTATAAAGAACTGTATGACTCACTTAATGTTTTTGCTGATCAAGAACTGCTCGAGTTGTTGCATCATATGATGCGGGATGGCATACCGTCTGTAGATGACAAGTTTGTTAGGGGTACTATTGCTTATTTATCAACTGTCTCGCCAAGTAGTAGAAGTTCATCATTAACTAAACTCATCAGACATAATTTAATGATAATTGAAGTTGATAAAAAAAGGCAAAAACAAACAGAAAAATTAAATAAATGGCAAAATGATATGGCAGCAGTCTGTGGATTTAGTATAAGTGTACTAAACAATGTTGACTTTGAAGGCCCGCCCAAAAGGTTTTTTTATGTGGATGAATGTGTGGCAGGCAATGGTGTTGTTATTCCGAATGACCCTCCAGTTTGGTATGTTAAACGATTCAAAATATTTTCTGTTTTAACATTTAAACGCGTCGTAATAATTATATTTAATTTCTAATTTAGGTGCCACTGTGATGTTACATGCGGAGGAAAAAAACGTAAAAAGACCGAATGTCATTTTGGTGATTTTCAACTTGCTTACAATAAATTCAAGCGCGTCATAGTTCCTCAAGGCACTCCTATTTATGAGTGTAATAAAAAATGTACTTGTGATGCAACGTGTGTGAATAGAGTGGTTCAACATGGTCCAAGCAAAAATTTAAAACTCCAAATCTTCCGTACTGACAACAATCGCGGTTGGGGAGTTAAAACACTGTTAAGTATCAAACAGGGTACTTATATTACCAAATATACTGGTGAAGTAATTACCAGATCAGAAGCTGATCAACGGGCAATCACACATGGATCAAAGTCTACATACTTGTTTGATCTTGACTACAATACTGAGAAAAATGATAGTGTTTATTCTATTGACGCTACTACATATGGTAATATATCACATTTTATAAATCATTCATGTGATTCTAATCTGGCCATATTTGCGGTATGGATTGATTGCTTGGATACTAACATACCAACTCTGGCATTATTCGCGTCTAGAGATATTAGTGCAGGTGAAGAGATTACATTCAATTATATGACTTCTGTTAACAATGAAAATCGAAGAATTAAATGTAAATGTCTATCTGATAATTGTCGTGGTTACCTGTGTTAGTATAAATAATTTTATTTTCATACTATCTTTCAAAAACTAGAAATTTTATTGACTATTTAATACTTTTTTTATTATTATTTATTCTCAGATAGCATTGCTCATTATGAAAGAGTGTAAGTTAAAATTAATTTTGTACAGTGTTTGGCTAAAAAAAAGGGTAATTAAGATGTATATAATGTAAATTTTACTGATTTAGAAGTGAAGACAAAATATGTCTTAATAGTACATCGTACAATTTTTTTCAGTCGTAGCAGACATTAGTTTATTTTATTGGCATTTAAAATTATTAGATTATTATTTTGAGGTTACATTTTTTTCACTAGTAAATTTATTTTAAGAGCTGAATTCAATAAGACAATTGATATGATTTCCTATAGGAATACCTTAGTATCTAATATAGGTGACCAAATATTATACAAAATAGACTGTATGATAAATTAGACTTTATAATCAATTATTTATATGTAGGTTGACACATTCAGTTAACCAACTACACAAATACACAATTTATTAAAAGTATTATATGAATTGCTGCTCTTATATATAATAAAGTCGTATGTTTTTTTTATTAATTAGTCAAATTTTATCTAGCACAAAATATTTATACCAAAGTATAATTATTTCTTATTATGTTATAAATAAACCACATTATTCATGTACAACTAAAATATTTTGTTAAAAATCAAATTACTACTTAAGTGTAGTATTTAGTGATCTTTAAATTGTATTACCATTTTTTTTGTTCTCTTTTGTCTAATTGTCAATTTTTTCAGTATTTCAATAATTAATTTGTTTTGAATTATTCATTCCATTAAAAGTGTATGTTTATTTTCCATTTGTAAAATTAAGTAAAAAATGTACTTGCTTTCTAAATGTTCATTTGACTAAAATATATTTATTTTTTGTATAGCAAGCACAAATTTGACTTTTTTTTAAATGATTATAAACCTTGGTGATATTTAAATTGTTTATGACATTAACAATTGTGCTATATTATATATTTCTTTGTGTATGTTTTATTTTGTATTTTAAGATATAAAAAAATCATTATTGCGCTATAAAATTAGACTTTGCATTAGGTTTTTTTTTTTTAAGTTTTCAATCATTAAAGTTATGTAGAAAGAAGTTTCTTTTGACAAAAAAAAGTTTGAGAATTCATATTATATTAATTCAACTTTTTTTTAAATTGAAGTCATGTGAAATGTTATTATAATATTATAAGAGACTGAGTGTAATTTATATTCAGTTGTTTAAGGAATTAATTATATTTTCAATTTTATATAGTGTGTTTAAATTATAATGTTATACATTAAACAAAACTTTTTTACTTAATTTTATATCAAAATATGGTTGTAACTATTTTATTTTAATGTATCTGATGAGTTGAACGCTGTGTATAATAGTACCATTTATCACATACTAATAAACTACATTACGTATGAATATTAATTTAACGGGTACAAAATATTAGACTAGTTCACTGTCAATCAACATTTTTATAACATGTGGTTGATTTAAATGTAAATGTTAGTTTAAAGACACTTTTAATATTGTAAGTGTTTCAAGAAGGAATTTATTATGAATAACTGAATTGTATAATATTATTTTTGATGTTTTTCAAAGACTGCATTTAAATTATGTCATTAAAACATGCCTTTTGTTTACATATTGTCAAGTTATTTTATTTATTTGCTTCAATTTAAAGGGTTCAACAAAATTACAGCTCAATATCCTCTTTTTAATAGCAATGGAAAAATTGATTATTTTCACTTAATAATAAAGCTCATTTAATCGATATTTTTTTTAAATAAGGTGTAGAGTTGGGTCATTGATTTAAAACTTGTAGTTTAAAGTTCTATGAATACTGCAGTAGTAAATTAAGCTTAACTCCAAATTGTTTTCTAAACGTTTGTAGCCATGTTCAAAAATATTAAAAGCAAAAACTGAAAACGTCACTCCTGGTTACTGCTGTCCTGTACCGAAGAGAGTGAACGCATAGGGAACGAAAAGTCAGTACAAGATTTTTTAATTATGTGTAGAACTTATAGATACTTCATTGTTTTATAACTAAATTATTTAAAACTTTATCATACCAGTCAACGGTGAACCAATTCACTTAAAAACAATTCAACCAATGTTTAATTAATAGTCTTCGTAACAATATTATTAGTATTTCTCTAGAACATATTATATTATAATATTTGAGCATAACATATGAATTTGTAATAATATAATAATTTATTATCGATTATTTACCTTTTTAATTACAACCTATTAATTTCTAGTTTCAACTAGAAAATTTATTTCATATCCATATTGGCGTATTGCGATCATGCAAACAAACAAACGATATGATCGTTTTGAAATAATCGTTTCATTGTTTACATAAAGAAATCATCTTTGTGCGTCTGAAGAATGTTTTGCTTAGTTAATTACTGGAAAAAAAATCATAAAAACACTTTACAAAGAATCGATAATTTAATGACTAATATAATGGCATTTTAATCATTTCTACATTAAGACCATGTTCCACATATTTTAAATTACATACCTAATATGTCAATATGTATGATGGTGGCGTGGACTTTGGTAATTTACTTTGGACTGGAAGTGTGTGCTCATTGCTCTATAGTGGTTTGTTATATTCCACGAAATATGTTAATACCATAGACAAGAATTCTAATAATTATTTAGGAATGGCTAACTCACAGAATATGATGATAAATTCATTGAATCGTCGATTAATAACTAAATTATAATACATATATTATTATATAATCTTAAATCTATGAGGGTATAATATTACTTAGTATTTAAATACCTATATGGTCATAGGGTCATTTACATTGGCGCAAATCACAATTGTGGTGCACCCTGTATTTATTTTTTAAGGGTGCACCCTGCATTAATGTGCCAGCACTCCTGGATCTTGTGATTATCTTAAATAATAATTCAAAATCTTGGATACGTACTACTATCATAGGCCAAGATAAACTATCGGACTTATTAATAATTATATCCACTTTAAAAGAGATGTGGGTGGTGGTTAGCTGGGTAGGTTGTCCGAATTGCGGAAGACAAATCTCCGTAAAAAAATGCCCAGTAGCATTAGAGTTGGGGAATGGCGATTAACTAACTTGAGAATACATATTAAAAATAATATGTTAGGTAGTTAAATAGTTAGCTGAGCTTCGACGACTTTTCATTAATTTTTATTTACAAGCAACTAAGTAAGATATGACCATTTTGAATTTGTAATATTTTACATACCTCCCCATATCTTGCTTGAAAAATTTCTAACGCTTAAGCACAGATAATGTTCTTACCTAAAATTTGATAATATATAGGTGGTTTCAGTATAATATAGTAATATCAAAATATAATTAGAATAAACATTTTCTAAGTCGTACGAGTGAGACGGAGACAACAAATTCATGGGTAGAGAGAGTATGTTCGGTGGCGTGGCGAACTGAAAATTGTCCAGAGGCAAGCTACCGACATCCCAAGTAATAATATTAGTAACATTATTATAATGAATAATAATGTATTAATATAATATAAATAATTATATTTCAGATCATTATTGACTACCTAGCTATTGAGTATATGATATTACATTCACTTGGGCATCCACCGAATACTACCCACCCCTCTATTTAAGAAAAAAACTCGGGCAATTGCCTCTGAAATTGCCGTTCACTGAGTTCACCGTATTCCACTGAGTATGTTGTTCCCAAAAAGGTACAAAACTTAAAAATGTTAATGATAAAAAGTATATATATTTTTAAAAATGTTTTTTGACGACTTTAAATCATATTTTGTCATTACGTATATTATTTTTTACCTTAACTCGGTATTGTGGCATTTATTTATAATTTAGGGTTATATGACAAAATAATATGCAATATTAATAGATAAAACAGTTTTTGCTACGTTGTAAATTTGTAAGATGGAGACAACACATGCGGGTACGACGTCCTGTTAATTGATTTTTCTTTTAATAATATTATAAATAAATTATGACTAGTCTGAATTCAATAACAACGTATGTTTAGCTATAATATTGGTACCGCTTCGATTGTCATTGACGATAACCGTTTCCTGGGAAAAAAAAACATTTAGTTAGCCAAAAATAAACGAAAACTCTAACCATTTACTACATCGTTTCAAAAGTACACATTGCACTGAATAATAAGCACAAATGAAAACAGAAGCATTGCTCCGATAGCAGAGTGAGTTATAAAGATAGGTAGGTACTTAAACCAATTTATTGTCGTCTATATACATTCGACCGCGGCACTCAATGATACACATTATACTTGAATATTTCGAAGGAAAATTATGCCCCTGGATTATCTGGTCCTCGGGGGTCTGATCCAATTTTGACCCAGAGAACCCCCTCCACACTTTGAACGGACCTGTCTGTATTATACACGCAATATGTACGCTACATAGCAAGGCCTGTATAGCAAAATGTAAACCAACAAATTCGGACTACAGCTCATATTCAATATTGATATTAGAGAAAATTTACAAATTATCGAATTTGCCGTGTGGTACGTGTGTGAGATGTGCACAAACAAACGGGTTGCGTTTCCTCAAAGTAGATGTACCTACCTAATAATATAATAATATTATTGGATATTTTTTATATCTGGACAACGTTTACAAATTATCAATATTGATGTAATCGGTGCTTATTATATAAGTGTGTTGTATAATATATTAATATTTGTACATTACCTGTCCGTCTATAGTATGTGGACCACGGCTATTGGCTATAAATAAACAGTGTATATATATCGTTAGCCGAGGATAGTTGTACTGTTAACGTAAAAACACGTTTTAACTGCATAGGAGGCTCCGGCTTAGCCCCTAAATTGACCCCCTTAAAAAGAAAGGTGCATAGCCTCTCTAACATCTCGTCAGGTTAGGTTCGGGGGGGGGGGGCTCACATACGATATTCCTACTATAATATTATACACGCCGTATTGTATTATTTGTTTTAATATTATAACGATAAATAATAATGTCTTTATTCTTTCGAGTTTAGAAAATTCGAATTACGAGTACCTCTACCTATGTGAGAAATCTGTAAAAATAGGTAGGTAATTTGACCACAGAATATATGAAATATTTGATATTTCATATATTCTGTGATATAACTAATAGTTATTACCTATGACGTCATGTGAGAAAACAATATTTTTTAGTTACAATAAGGCTTGACAGTTTTTCATTTTTATAAGCTGCAGGTAAGGGCTCCAGTCTAAAAATTATCATATGGGCCCCTTATTATCAAGTAGCGCCACTACATTTCGTAAATGTTGTTTTAAACTCATTCAATATTGTTATAGTAGGGCTTTAGCCAAAAATAAAAGGTACCTATATTTTAAATCATGCGTATTGCGTATGGATAGGTACTTAGATCATAGTATAGGTATCTATTATAATATTATAAATTTATCATTTATTATCTAGGTATGCGCCACAGATTAATAAATTATTATCTTTATCTGTGTCATAGAGTAACTCTATGATCTGTGTGTGCGTAATACACATAAATACATAATCTATACTATATCCAGTATATTATACTCATAGACCTATTAACCGTGATTTAAGAAATATTTATGTATCTTGAATCGTGCTATTAACTAATAGCATTAATAGCATGAAGTATTGAAGTCTAAGAAGATATTATTATCTTCTTAGTTCATGATTATTTAATTATAATTAATGTTCTATGCTAATTACAGTTAATAGGTCTATGATAGTACCATAATATAAGAAGTCTGTGGTATAATATGAATCTTGTGATAAGCGTTGTCACATTTTACCAGTCTTATCAGCGTTTGCCGTTCGGCGTTCGACCGTTCACCGTGCACATCTTTTCATTTCTCTTTGCGCGCGCAGTGCCGCTGGCCCTGTGGATTTCTCTGTTCTCCTTTCGATGTAAGTCGATTGCCTCCAAGGAGCGTCACAAAACGCCCTACTAACACCTCCACTCGGCCCTGGTATTTGGAGCTCGTCAGCGTAGGTTTCCAGTGTGGAACCATGGCCAACTCCGTCCGCAAGATTTGCACGAAAATCGGAAACGGTCATCAGTACTTGTTGGGCACTGCCAAGACGTCGGCTTATGGTGGTCACGTCGTGTCGGACACCGTTCAGCAGCATTCGGCCAGAACACAGGTAATCCGCTCGGCCCGTGACCTTAATTGCTCGCCGATAAGGTCACCTGCCAAGGGTGTTTCCCTACAATGGGGTGGTTCTTTCGTTTTTAGGTCGAAACAATGTGCAAAATCAACTGTGCCGACAATTTGTTCCATCAGTCACGACCGTTGCTCAACTACATTGTTCAACCTGTCAAAAGCAAACAGTCTGCAGATGCGGCTGTTGTTGAATGGTTTAACAGGCACACAAATCCCAAAAATGATGTCTGTAACAGCAATGAACTTAAGCAAAACAATTCTACAGAGTCTAATGAAAATATCAGCACATCAGATTCTAATGGACTACCAAACGTTGAACAGCTCGATCATGTGTATAATAGGTTGGGAGAAGATGTAAGTACCTAATCAAATATATTATGTAATTAAATATCTAAAATTGCTAAAACATTGTACTTGCATAGTACTGTTCATACGGTTTATAACCTACCTATGTTCAATAATATATTATTATTTTTTTTTTAGTTACCATTAATGTTTAAACAAAATTTGGACTATGCATTATACCATCCCAAATTGGTATTTGAGAATAACATTAGAGGAACGAAGAGTGTGTAAGTAAATAAAGAAAAAATAACTACTTTACTTAATTTTTAAACTATTATTTTTAACCTGTTTCTAGTGGCTTAGAATACTTCATGACAACAATTTCTCTACTACGTTTGATGGGCCATATAAAGTATGCTTTTGTAAAATTTGATGTATTAAAAATAACCAAACATCCAGAAGACGGAACAATCAAAGTACGCTGGAGAATCAAAGGTATATCAGGAATGAAAGTGTTCATGAAGTTTTGGAAATTCAGACTTTGGAATTTGGAACAAGTCATTAAAGAAAATGTAGAATCGTATGTGAATTATTCTTTATCTAGTTGCTTAATAACATTTATTGATAAGTTTATAAATTAATGTAGTTAAAACTATATTAAGGCGCTGGGTGCCAAAGTAATTCTGTACACAAAAATATGCTCTACGAGAATAATGATCCTGTTTTGTAGAATCAACCAAATTTAATAATTTTTTTTTAACTAATAGAGGGTAATATTCTACAGACCTAATCGAACTCTGTTTTTCAGTATTATGATCTCAAACTTTTTAATATATTGTCTTCAAAAATAATAAAATGTTAAGCTTTTTCTTATAAATTATATTATATCATTATTTGAATTAAAATAAAAAAATCGGAGTTTGATATGGCCTGTAGGAAATCTAAGTCTAGTTTTCAGATAAAAAAATAGCTATAATAATCTGACAACTCTACAAGGCCCAAGAGTTATTCCCGTGAAGTAATTTTTTTTCAATATAATACACCCTATCATTTACCTCCTCTAAATAGGTATTGGGTAGTCGATTAGTGGAAAAGTATTATATTAAAGGTGGAAACTAAAATATAAAATTTAATATTCAAACTTAATAGGATTGCGGAAAATTTTAAAAACTGGCACAGAACCCCTTAAATCTTCCATTCAACAAACTTCCAGTTAAATACATTGTCTGTTTAATATAATATTTTTAATGTTATTCTATATATCTATTTAACGAGTTTCTCTATTATAAGAATTTTTATGGTTGGCCTTTGAGACTTGGTAATATTGAAATTTCAGTGTCATACACTTTTTAGTTTCAAGGGCAAATATAACTATTGATATATTTCAACAAAAATTAGCATGTAATTATATATTTTGAGTTGTAAAAAATATGCTTTAGACTCCACAGTATTACTATTTATGCTAAATAAACATTTGGGTTTAGTTTAAGAATTAAATTATATATTCATTTTCCTATTATAATACAAATTGAAGAATTATCTAATAATGGTTTTAAGAAGAATTCAATACTACCAATATAAAATAATATTATTACAAATTCTAGCTTTATTATTTAAAACCTATCTGTAACTTCAGTTGTCAATTCATTAATAAATAAAAAATAATTAAATTTTATTCTAGGTGGCATGATGGTTTTTCAGTATTCTATTTAGGATCTGATGGTCTGGTTCATAAGCTTACTGCAGATAAAGTATATATTTTTTAATATTTTGTATCCTATATAAAGTTTTCATGTTACCATGTTTATGTTTAGATGCAACCAGATAACGACCCAGTAATAGAGGATAAAAATCCACTGGCTACTAAACTGGCTCTATTTTTAGGACTATCACCGCAGTTGGGTAACTTGGATTGCTTAATTTCATTTGACTCCGAACCGACCAATGAATTATTTAAGATGGTTATAATGTCCCTAGAAGATGTCATTTAATATTAATGATAACATATCAAAATACTTCATGCAGCTTTAAAATATGTCATTACGTTATGCCATTGAAACCTTATTGCTTGATAATATTTATATTATTATGTGTCGTTAATTTATATGGCTGTTGTAAGTTTATTTTGATAATTTATAAAGAAATGTTTGTTGAATGTAAAATAGTAAAATAAGTAGATAGTCAATTAAACCAAACACTGTTAACTTGTGATAAAAAGTGAAAACACAAAATTGCTTACAGAATTACAAAATACTATAGATAAGCATTGCAACGGGCTTTTTGTGTAAACCAAACATAAATTAAACACTTAAAGATTTTACCAAGTGTCACAATATTGAATATTCAGTATTTATGTTTCTCCATTTTTTGTATTTTATTAATTTGATGTTATTGAGTAAATATGAAACTTTTTGTAGATGATCATTCGTTATTAATAAACTTGTGTCCACAACCGATTATATTTTTATTGTTAATATGTATTATCTATGATTCCATTAGTGTTTTGATTCCATTGTCACTACTTTAAGCTTTAAATTTAATAGTGTAAATAAGATTCTTATTTATTCTGAAGCAAATATTTATACGATAACTCAATGTTAAAACAAATTATAGGTTTGTACTATATTAATATATCTAGTGGTCGGGGCTTAGAACACCAGTGCAATATAAAAAAGAAAATAGTGCATGATTTACTATTTACAGTTAACATGAGATAGCTAACTCAAATTTGACCTGTCTAAAGAAAAAACCTTAACTAATGAACCAATTGACTTGAAATGTACACGGGTTGGACAGTATGCTAAGTAGATGATACTTCTAAAATATAAATTTGATCAGAAATCAGGCTGAAAAATATGTAAATATTTTAGCATAGTAATTGCTTGAAACTCTATTTTTCAATAATTAAGTTCCTACTAAATATCATCTGTCTGTTGGTCATGGCAGTTGTGGAATGTAGCTGGACAACATCAGTAGTATTTGCTATTTTGTGGTTACATAATGTAGTACTTGAAACACAGATTTTGTATTTTTCACTTGATAAATAGAAAAATATAGGTTGACATTATTCAGAATTTTAATAAATGATGGATATCCAAACAAAAACGCCGCCAAGTAAAAAAGTTATTGAAGTTAGTAATGTTGAAATATCCAAAAGAGGTTTAGTTATTTCCTGAATTTCTTTCTATAGAAGTATTTTTAATTGTTGTGTTTATTAAATACTGATAATTGAACTTAACTAAGAACTAAGAAGACATTTTGTAAAAAAAAAAAATTTCAGTCAAGAATAATATAAACAATGAAAGCTAATTCAAAACTTTATTGATGAAAAAATATTGTTTTATTATTAAAATAAGTCTTATATTCATCCAATTTTTTATTTAACAGCCATCAAGTGGTGTTTTTATCAACTAAAAATGCTGAACAGCAATGCTGGTGGCATGTAACGAATTAACATTTAAATAAGTATTTTTTAACTGGCAACTTTCTTGATAAGTGTTGTTCGCACATTATTTTTTTATGTGCTTTTGTAATCGGAGCTTTTTTGTACAGTTTCAATTCATCTGTGCTGAAACCAGGTATGCAAATATTGAAGTAACGTTCTTTAACACATATAAATAATGGTTTTAGATTTTGTTCAAATTCTAATAAAATCATTTTACATTTGATAAGTTTTTAAAAAATATTTTTATTGTAACTTAAGTAGATTTTTACGCCTTTAACTTCAATGTTACTCGATTTTCTATGTTTAGCAAATATGCATGTGGCTTTAACTACTTCGTTGATAAAATTGTCTGATAGCAACAACATATAACCTTCTAAATCCTTTTCTAGCTGTTCATTTAGATTTACTTCTTTCATCTTTGACTTGTTCACAAAAACGTGCTTCTGTTAACAACTGTGAAAAAAACACAAATAATATATTTTACTAAATTACTTCATATTTTTAATACAAATAATAGTTAAATAAGTTTTGATAAAACTAAATTTTGATTTTTACAGGAACCATGTTTTACAACATATTTATAAACTACCTAGCTTGAGGTGGGTTCTTCTCGCATAGCTTTTTTTTTGTTACTAAATTATACTCAAGATGTAAAAAATACAAAGTCGAGCCGACAATCATAACTAGGAAGCTATTTATATTCAGACACATTGCACAATAAATTGCAATAATAGTAAAAATGCTCATGTACTAATGCCATTAAACTAATATTTAAAAATAATTAAATTGGTCAAAAAATGGGCTTTAATAGTATATTAAATGTTATTAATGTATTATTTTATTTTACAAAAACCTACAAATGTAATAAATCATAATACTTAGATGTCAATCTATAGTGATATTTGAATGAATAAAATTGCATAATTAGACATTTTAACATCAGTTATTGTATATTGACTATTAACAATATAAATTATATAGCTATCAAATTTAGTAATAAACTATTTTTTAAAAGTTAAATTACCTATATAATATAACAATGTAGATTGAATAAATGCAATATTTTGGCTAAATTAATAGTTTTTCAATTACTTGTCTATATGGTCGAGTAAATAACCCCCACCAGGTTCTAATTAGACAGAACATGACACCACATAAACGGAAACAAGATGGATCAAAATCATAACTTGATAAAATAAGTTTGGATTATTCAATATATTATAAAAGTACATCTATTGAACAGTTGTGGGCATGTTGTTGAGCAAGTCGTTCCAGTAAACGGACCGGCTGTTGCAATTTCATAAAGTGTGATTTATTTGCAAAGTTTTCCTGAAATTCTTAGGTTGTTACTTGTGTTATGTATCTATACCAGTGTTTGGGCGTTGTTCTTGTTCTGGAACTGAGATGAGTCATAATTTAAAATGTAGTCGAAACAAAAACGATTCACAGATTTAAACACTTCTACTGATGGCATATTTGAGGGGCAATATGACGCCTTTGAACTCCCCCAGTACAATTTAAGGGGGTCGAATGCTCGATGTAGGGTATAATTCAAAAGCCAAAAGTATAGGCCTCCCCCCCCATACACTTCAAACCAATTTGGGCAACCGACTGTGTTTGTGCACACATTTCGAGAGTGTCGGGATCGACATTTTTTGCGCTAATCGTTTGAAGCAAATACTGTAAATAGTGTAAATGATTTACAGTATTTGTTTGAAGTGTACACTGTACCAGTATACACTATACAGGTCGCTCAAGCCACAAGGTCCACGATTTATGATCAACGGTCGTTCCTCATGGTCGTCGAGTGGGGGGGCCCTTGGAGGTAGAAAAAGATTTCGAACGGCACGGACTTCTCGATGGAGTACGACCAGGTGTGATAACAACGATGTAGATAACGTTTTATCACAGAACAATTAATTATCATGGTTTTATCACGTTTTATCAATTATTGTTTTGTATATCTGTGGTTTTTATCTCTTAAAATCACAGACTTCTTATATGAACATTATGAACGTACTGCACGTGTATAAATAGTAGAGAGCCGTGTGTTTTTTGAGTTTTTTCCACATTCGTGTTTACAACGATCGTCGACACTTTTTCGTTGGCTGCTTGAGACTTTAAGACCAGTTATTCGCGGTCTCGTCGACAGCCGATTTCGAAATGGTGTACAAAAAACGGAAGATAAAAGTTTATAGATCGAAAAAAAAGAAGGAGTCTATTGATGTCGTGATTGGCAAACTCAAAGAATCGTACGAGCGGGTAACGTATTTTTTATGTTTTTGACGACAACGGTCGGACGCTTTTCGGCCCATTTAGTCATGTAATTTTAAAAAATGTATAGCGTATAGACGTTTATTTGTCCACGCAGGTTTCTAGGATTCATGGACATTATCGTTTGTGTAGACATTTATCAATTGTTTTTATTTTTGCAACAAAAGTATGAAATAAATAAATCTACAAATATTAAACCGTCGTGGTTGGGTATTGCTGATTGTCCCTTATTTGTCTGTTGTGTTTACAGCCTTGTTTTGATATAATAACTTACACCGTAGGGGTGGCTAAAAATATTAACATTAGTGAGGAGGGAGGGGATCATGTATTTATTGTATATTTTGTGATTTTTTAGAGCTACAAGTACTCTGTATTAATTTTATGTGTGTTATTAGGTACCATGTGGAATATTATATAACATTTGACTCAATTATTTTTTTTTTAGATTGATCCAAATACTATTGAAAAGTTTGAACATTTTCCCTTGTCGGCACCAACGTTAAAGGGATTGAAAGATAACAAATACTTTGTGCCTACTGAAATACAACGGGAAAGCATTGGTTATAGCCTACGCGGTGAGGACATATTAGGCGCAGCTAAGACTGGCAGCGGTAAAACACTAGCCTTTTTAATACCGGTAAGTAAATTAAAACATTTAAAATTGTTATATCATTAAATTGTTAAACTGACCAGGTATTGGAAATATTGTATTGTAACAAATGGAATCGTACTGAAGGGTTAGCAGCACTAATCATAACTCCAACCAGAGAATTAGCATATCAAATATTTGAAACATTACGAAAGATTGGTATACACCACGATTTTTCTGCTGGTTTAATTATTGGTAAGTGTGACATTTTACGTAATATAAATAGTGTAGAGGCAAAACAGTGTCAACAAACAATATGGATTTTAAATTGAGTAATTGCTATAAAATAAGCGTAGATAACAAAATAGTAAATTGAAATCAGAAATAACCACTTTCCAGTTATTCTTGTTAAGAATATTGTATCATTATAACAATTTATTGATGGTGGGGACGAATTTTGGACCGGCCCGGAAAATTACTTTTTATTGGCCCACTGTGCAATGCAAAAAACTGGGATAAAGAAATAAATTATTGTGTAAATTACTTTAAAAAAAATGTAATTAATGAAACCCTACTAATTTTGGAAAGCAATATCAACCTTGTTTTGTTTAACAGCATTGAAAAATTTGTTTAAATGGTGTTTAAAGTTTTTTAGTATACCTTTTATATATAATATTTTGAACAAAATGTAATTAGGTTATTTATTAATATGTTATTATACATAATATATTTTGTATGTATTTTAGGTGGCAAAGATTTGAAATTTGAGCGCAAACGTTTAGATCAATGTAACATAATGATTTGCACACCAGGTCGCTTATTGCAGCATATGGACGAAAATCCACTTTTTGACTGTTCCAATATGTTGGTACTAGTGTTGGATGAAGCTGACCGATGTCTTGATATGGGTTTTCAGCAAACTATGAACAGTATTATAGAGAATTTGCCTCCTGAAAGGCAAACACTTCTATTTTCAGCCACTCAAACCAAGTAAGGAATTTGAATATAAATTCATATTCTATGAAGTATAATATATTTACTGTAAATTAATTACTTATATTGTACTTCAGGTCTGTGAAAGATTTGGTAAGACTCAGTTTGAATAATCCTCATTCAATTTCTGTTCACGAAGACTCTGAGCACAGTACTCCATCAGGCTTAGTACAAAGTTATATGGTATGTGATTTGCATGATAAAATGAGTCTACTATGGTCTTTTATAAAAAATCATTTGCACCATAAAGTGCTTGTGTTTATGTCAAGCTGTAAACAGGTAAGAGTAGTATAATTCAGGCAATAAGATATGGAATAGTAATGGAGACAAACTTGTTGTTCTAGGTTAAATATTTTTATGAAATATTATGTAAACTACGACCGGGTACTAGTTTATTAGCACTGTATGGTACTATGCATCAGACAAAACGTATGGCTGTGTATGAGTCATTTAGTAGAAAACAACGCTCAGTTCTCTTCGCTACAGACATTGCTGCTCGAGGACTTGGTAATTAAATTACTTTTTTTTAAAAACATGAATGCTTATTAAGAATAAAATATATAAATATATTTTTGAAATCAATTAAAAAAATACTTCATTAAAAATAGAAAATACTGTTTGTAGATTGTATATTTTGTTCACTAAAATATTTAAAATGATAGATTTGTGTAACCATTAATACTTTAATAAATAATAAATAATATTTTTTATTAAAACCATGTCATTGTTGATATCATAGTTTTTTTTTAATTTTTACCACATTAAAAAAAAATTTGGAATATATTTATCATTTTGTAATATCTAAATAAACTATTTTAATTGTGATACATTATCAGAAACTATATGGATCTAGCTTACTTATTATTTCATGGGTGTAACTCAAATAATAGACACGTAACTCATGTATCATGTATTTAATAGATACAATTAGATAATGCTATAATATTTTAATGTAGGTATTAAAATTTTACAACTTAATAACAGAAATTGGATATAAAATTAATTATTTAGATATAATTTACGGCATAAGTATATTCATTAATTTTGTTTTTATTTAGATTTTCCTGCTGTTAATTGGGTTGTTCAGTTGGACTGTCCTGAAAATGCAAATGAGTATATTCATCGTGCTGGGAGGACAGCCAGATTTCAGAAGTCTGGAGAATCATTGCTTGTGCTGTTGCCATCCGAAATAGCCATTTTAAAACAGTTGGAAAATAAAAAAATTCCAATCTCAGAAATAAAGTAATAACATAAAAAAATAAAAAATGTAATTTAGCTTTATCAAATATTTACTTACAGGGTTAATCCTAATAAATTGACTTCAATTCAACGAACATTGGAAGCAACTTTAGCAAAAGATCACATTTTAAAAGAATCAGCTCAGCGTGCTTTTGTTTCTTATATAAAATCGGTATTCTTAATGAAAGACAAAAGTGTATTTGATGTTTCAGCTTTGGATACAGATTCATTTGCTAGGTAAATACTAAATTCACATATTTTTTTTATAAAATATTTGATAGTTAAATTAAATTTAAATGTCTGTAAAAGTTCATTAGGTTTAGCGATCCCACCACGTGTAAGATTTTTACAAAAGTGGAAAAAAGCTAAAGAAGCCAAGAAAAAAGAAAAGGATACAATTGCCCAAACTGTAGTTGAAGACCTTAATGAGAAATTGAACAAATCATCTGACTCAGAAATTACAGATGACGAACTGGAACCTCAGGCTTATCAATCAACTGTTAAAGATTCGTATAATTTTCATGATGGTAATTATTAATTTTTTAAATTTCAAACTAAACATATTTGGGAGTCAAATATTTATATATTTATTATTTCATAAGATGATAATAGTGATGAAGAAAATGATGATTTATTCACTGTAAAACGAAAAGATCATAATATCATTGAAGCCGATGACTTTGAAGATGAAGTAGAATTAGCAACTGATACTTTAAATAAAAAAAAAAAAAACCTTTAACCAAAGCGGCAGTAGCAAAAAAAATGATTAAAAAACAAATCAAACCAAATCAAAAAACTGTTTTTGATGAAACTGGAGAAGTATGGTATTTATTAATTCATACCGAACATAATAATAGATAAAAAATTTTTTTAGGCTGTACTGGACAAGGCTAAAACAAAAGTTTCTCAAATGGCTCGAGAATATGAGAATAATAGTGACAAGGGCGGTATTGATATAGAACAAGCCAAGCAAATGTTGCGTGAAGAGGATGTGTATGATAAACAATTGTTTAGAGAGAAGGTTAAAGCAAAACATAGAGAGGAAAAGAGGAAAGCCAAAGAAGAAGCTAAGAGAGCTGAAATGGAGGATGCAAGTTCTAGTGATGAAGCATCTGTTGATTTATCTTGGTTACCTGATCCAGACAAGGTGTATGGCAAACAAGAAGGCAGTGATTCTGAAGATGTTTTCGATCCTAACTCTGGTTCAGAATCTGAAGTTGAAGATGATTCATCAAATATTCATCGGTAAGATTTTGAGTAATATTTGTTGAAGTTTATTTGTTCATTAATGTTTGTTTTTATATTATCACAGACCACCTAAGCGGAAACTCTTGACTAATAAAACCAATATTCAGAAACGAAGGAAAATCGAAGAAGACTCAGATGAACCCGTCGACACGGGTTTGAGTCTAATGGAAGATGAAGAATTAGTGCTTAAAATGTTGGATGTGTAACTTTTTGTTATATTATTATGAATTTATTTTTATTAACTGATATTGATATTTATTTATTGATTGGTTTTATATAAATGTAATCAATTTATAAATGTGTTTGATTTTGTAATTTTGTAATTTAGTATGATTTTTATTTTATTTTTCGAGCCTGCATTGTTCTTCATTTATATGGTTTATATTAATCAAGAAATGCACAATTATTTATTGTAAGTTTTAAATTTTCCTTGAAAACATAGAGGAACAACTCCATCTATGAATAACATTATTTTCCGCCATTTGGCATGTAATGTCCATTAAAACAATATAAAGTGCTTGCTTTAATTAGGTATAGTATTTAGGTTATTTAGGTTAGGTATAGTTTTTAAGTATCGGTGGCGGACAGTTTTTTTTAGCCAAAACTCAAAATTTAGTTTGAATATTATAAAATGTTGGAATTTTAAAAACGTTGATTTTTTGAAATTTAAATCAGAAAAATTAAATTGTGTACTGACCATTCGCATTATTAGGTCGATCGGTAGGATGGGACAAAATACATGCAAATTGACATAAATTGCTTGCCGTTAACGCGCGCAACGCTGCGGTGGTGACTTGTTCACTCGTTCACTTGTGGACGTTCCGCTATTTCATTTACACTCAGTCACACACACAAATGATCGCTTACTACGCATACATGCAATTGGAAAATTGCCTATTTCGAACTCCTCAAAAACTGTCCACCACCGTGTGATAAATTATAATGTATATACAAAGGGCTTGTTCCGTGAATTTATGATAAAATCCAAGACCTAAGTTATATAGGTGAAATAATTATAATATATAACCAAATGTGTTCCGGATATTTAATGTTATAGTTTTTAAATTGGACGAGTTATTTCTCAAGTGGCCATATTAGTTACAATATGGTGACATTATAACTCACTTCTGAGTGTCGAGCGACGTAGGTCTACCTTACCTTTACTTTACCTTACTTAGGTACATTTCAAACTTAAAGTCTAAAGACAAAAACTCCGCGTTTTAGCGTAGTGCTTACCGATATCCACTCAATAGTTAATATCATATTACCTACTGCCTATAGCTTATAGGTTTTTAAAATGTATATAATATATATTAGATAGGTACCTACGAGGCCGTGGGTTAGCGTTATCATAGGCACCCATCACATTTAGTTCCCCTATTCAACACGGCATTTGATAACATTTATAGGAGAGGTAAAATTGTATACGTATTCCTACCTACATTTAAATATGTGCTAAAACCACTTGCTATGTATACTCACGAATTCTAAACTCCTTTATCTGCAGAGGAATAAGAACAGTGCGTCGAAAATAGGCCACTCGCCCACGCCTGCAATGTATTATGTAATGAGGAAATGAGGTGCCCTAATTGTGTATTGACAATTTTTTGTACACTATTGTTAAATCGCTAATATTTAAATATTTTTAAGACTGCACTGCGTACTTACGCCCATAGGTAGCAAAATATAAAAATATAACATGTAAAAGTTTCATGTCCCGCGAATAATTAAAGTTTTCGAACATCGAAAAAATGACTAAAATCGTTATTTTTCGTTTGAATATCAAATGTCGTCAAAACTCGAACTTGAAATGTTTATGGAAAAAAAATTGTAAGTAGTATTGTATTAAATGATAAACAAGTGTTCCCAATTATTTTCCCCTTTGATACTGTCGTAAGATGATCATAACTTCGTTAGCGGAACTGTGTATACAGAATAATGATATTGTATTTTTTTCGGAGGTAGCCGGTATATTATACCTATATACCTATTACACTATTATAATATGCAATTCTTTGTTCTCGCGCATTGTTTCGGTCCGGAACAATCGCGGCCGCGGAGGTATATAATATGTATCGCAATATTATATTATAATGTCTGCCGCTGGTTTTGTTCGCTGCAGTTAATATCTGAGGACTGAGTTGACTTTGTAAAAAAGTTTCATTCTCGCCGAACGCCGTCCCGTTAACGTGTCCCATTGAGCGCGAGAAAATGTAACATTATATTTTTTTTCAACGTCTTCGCACCGGGATTATTATACGCGCACACCGTAATATCATAATTATAATAATAATAATAACAATAATATATCTAATACTAACACCACGATATAATTATTATACACTGTCTGCCTCTGTATGTACAGTTGGCACCGAGTAAACCTAATTATTTTATTCGCAAACAATTTTATCCGCTCAGTTTTTTCTTTTTTCACGGAAGTCGGCTCCTATACCTATATTATCAACAATTTCCGGTCTAGCGCCATTTCACTGGTATCAAATATAACGTCTGTGGTTATATTAGGCATAATACGATCAAAGAAATAAAATTTATGAATTAGAAAAATAATAAACAATACAACGGCAACACAATGTCACAGTGATAAAAAAAAGTATAAAATATGTATAATATGTATTATTTAAAATATTATAGCACAGGCATACATCAGTTATTTATTCTACAATATAACCGTTTTTGTAGAATAAATAACTGATGGTTAGGTATATGTATGTATTATATTGTATTAAATATTATATCTATATTTTAGAGTATTGAGAGGACGTGTTACAAACCTCCTTACAAATATAATACCATATATAGGCACCTACATAAAAAACTATGGTAAATTTATGTTTATCAGAGTAAATATTTTGTTGCTTAATGGTTTGTAGAATTTCACTTATAGGGCGTTAGACACCTATGGGATAGGTACTTATATATATTATGAAACTTAAAGTTAAAAAATGATTTGTGTACCTCGGGTTTTTTACGATTAGTTCAATTTTTCTGCGATGTATAATACTATGAGCGTTTTTGAATTGTAATATTTTACATGATATTAACTATATAGGTAATACCTACTCATAATTCGTATAATACGCGGCATCCTCTTGTGCGCTCTTTTAAATGAATTACATCGTAGGTATCGTTACCCGGTTAATAATTTAAATATGTAGGCTCAGGGTAGAAGACATGATTTATGAATTATGGTAATATTATACTATGTCAATTTAATATGCGATGAAATAAAGTACGCAAAATGGCGATCGGAAGGTGATTATACACCGTCCCGTGTTAGTTTACCTAATTTAATAATACAACTCGGTGGCGTATTCAGGACTTTGTCTTGGAGGGGGTGGAGGGGTACGTATTTTTCCTTATTGAGAGCTTACCGACTCGACTACTCGAGAGGGGTATTATTGCCCTCTCACCCTACTCCCTTCCACAAGTTGCCTTATAATTGTGATGATTGAATACAATTATTATTTATACCTAAACATAAAAATACATTGCCAATACAGGTCTTATACGCGACGAACATTTTATATTATGTACCTAACGATGTTGTATTTATTTTCATGATTATAATATTATGTCCGTGAAAGGTTTAATATCTATAGTGAGTGAGATGTTCGTTTATTTCTTCTCGCAATAATTAACTAAAACAATAAAAAATGGTAATTATTTTAAGTAAATATAAGATTTATTATATTTGTAAGAAAAACACTATACTGACACCTGTCGAAGGGGTCCATTTGGGCGTGGTGAATTGTTCACGGTGTAATATCGTCATATAGTCGTTTATACGCCTTAGATGGCGCCAAAATCATGATATCGTCGGACATCTAAATCATGGTCGTTTAATATTATCACCTTCTGTATTACGATATCTAAAATATAGGTAAAATGATACGATTAGATGGTTTTTCAAGAAAATTCCTATGATGTGTTATGTTCGCATTTGAACTTTATATTTTATCGTCAGTCTATAGTCAACGCTTATTGTTACGATTCGTACCCCGTTTATACAATTTATTATGCAGTGCCGTGTATTTTAATAATTTATAACTATAGTAATTTTTGAAATGAAATGCCTTAAAATTATACTGTGAGTCAACGAAATCAAAAGTTATTGGTTCACAATAAACAATTGTTTTTTTTTAGTTGAAAAAGATATCCACGCACAAATAATGCAGTACCTATAGAAGGCTGGCATAATTGTTTCAATTCGTTGTTAAATTCTGTTCATCCATCGACCATCTGTTTAGATTTTTATCAATGCATTGAAAAAATAAAATGATATAAGCCTTTTTAAAGTTGAAGAGTATTACTTTCTGGAATATCATTACCAAAAAAGAAAAAATATAAAGATTCTGCAGTTCTTATTAAAAAATAACCTCAACGTATTCGACCCAAATAGGTACTACTAATATTCAAAATTATTTACGTGGGATAGTTGTTAATTTTCAGTTGCAATTATAATTTAGATTTAGATTTTTATACATGTTTGTGTTGGCTATCTTTGTCACAATTGTATTTATATATTAAATCTATTGTTCATTATTTTGACGATCAAACACAATTTGATTTAAATTATATTTTATACTTGAAAATACCTAAACGACGAGTGTTCTATTTAAACTATAGTTATTATAAATTATTATATTTAATTATTTTGACTGTTGTTATTATATACATATATGAATATTGGTTGAGAATTTTATGAAGTACTAACATACTAGACATGTATCGTCACCCACCGAAATGACACCTGACGATATTGCACCCGCACCCAAATTACCGCAATGTATTTACGTGACACCCTGTCGAAGATACCACAGAAATGTTAGGGTATCTTCAGGGGGGTGGTTTGGATAGTGTTCGGGGCCTTCTAGAAATATTTTTCTACTGGACCATATTTTGCTACAGTGGCCCATAAATTGGCCAAATTTTAATATCAACAAATAATAACGACCTTGTCACATATTATTTTGTAAGTATACTATACCTAGCTGTCATAAAAATCGTAATGCGGCCAAAATTTCATACCGCTTACTAGCCCAAAGTGCCCTTTGAGATTTTCTCACCGGCCTCTTCGACCGGCCCCTCCGGCTTTGGGTATCGTACTGAAATATTATTGGTGGCTGGAGATCGTATCGTTTTTTAATATTCTCACAGACGCCCACGCATATTATATATATTATGTTAAAAAATATAATCTAACACTATCTGGTAACCTGTTACCTGATGAGTGGCTAAATATTTTTTGCTGAAACAAAGTAGGTTTACTAACCTACACATTTCTGTGGCATTTAAACTTTATTAATTTATAATCATTACCACACAAAAAGTATTTTTATAGTTTAAGCATTGATTTTATAATAGACTATTATAAAATCAATGGTTTAAGTCTTAAGACTTAAATTAGTATACTATTTGGATTAAACTGTTTAATATATTTTGTAAAAACAAAAAAAAACTTTATGAAACTAATGACCTTATTATAGAGGGCTGTTATACCTAATTTAAAAAAATGTAAAATAATAATATATATAACTACAAACCTTTTCACTCCGCAGCTCGATCCACTTGCCAACCACCCTGGATCTTTCCATAGAAGAATTATGTATATTCTACATTTTAGGTTTATAATGGTTTATTTCGGGTGTTCGAACCCCAGCATAAAAAAACTATTTATTTACCATAAACTACCTTGGGTAATATTTATCAGAATAAACATAATTTTTTGTAGTTATTTTTTGACACATAGACCATTGGATATAGGTACGTCAACAAGTCAATATTTGATATGGCTATTGGCAGGTTATATTTGGAATTTGATTTTATTCTATAGATGCTAATTAATTACTCGCAATGTAGTAATTCTTAATTAATCACTACATGAGAAATCGATTAAATTTTCAATATACTGTAAAAATTTGGACTTCAAACGCTGAAATACAAATTTATATAAATTTTATCGTGTATAGAAAATGCTAATATACACAACCAGTGGAAATTTAATATATTTATACGGTCATTTGTTTTAGAGTTACACCAAAAACGAAATTCGATTTTGTCAAAAACGAAATTTGAGTAAAAATTCCTGTTTTTCTTTAATTTTTATTTTGTTTTTCCTTGCTCTTTAGTCTTTTTAAAACTATTAGGAATTTTAAATTTTGATCCCTCGCTCGAATGCACTGACACACATAATTGTAAAATCAATATATCGATCGCTCCACTTAGAATTTAAAATCTAAATGAAAATAGTAAAAACATTTCAAGTAAAATATAATAAACACATTATTGTAATACTTCATCAAACACAATATTTTCAATTGATTTCTCTTCACATTTCCACTCAATCCTGCTTCCCCATAACTTTTAAATGGTGAAAATGCAACGTATGATCGACCATGTGTAAATAATATAATAATCTCTATACATGTAACAAATAATCCAACTTTCTCAAAGCTTTGTACTTGTGACTTATTAACTCTCACTGGGAATTGTAATCTTTTCAAGAACTTCCACTCGTATCAAGTGTTATGCGGGGTACACCAACAAAATCACCCTTCTTGTCTCCTGTCAGAATCTCACAATGTAGGTAGTGTAGTATAATCTTATCGATTTTAATTAAAATGTTAAAATTATAATATTTATGTTTATTTTATTTTACAAACCTTATAAGTCATAACTATTATCTGTTTATGGGTTGGTTTCCTCCATAATTGTTTGACGAAACAATTTTTCAAAACTTCTTTCGTATAATCTATAAATACTCAATAGTATAAAGCTGAAGAGTTTGTATGTTCGAATGCGCTAATCTCAGAAACTGTATTGGACTGATTTCAATACAAGTTGTATCAATGTTGTATTATAGGGTGGCTCAAACATGAATTTCGTTTTGGCACACGAAAATCGGATAATTTTCTGTAATATAAGATTTACCAATATATAAGATTGGCGTTGGTCACAGAAAAAAAATTAAAAAAAGAAATTAGGTATAGACTACCCTACGTTTGATTAATTTTAATTCATATTTAATTTATTGTTTGTTATTCAAATATACAAACGTAATGCAATGTCCTACTACCTATGTTTAAGGCACTTATATGTTTGTAGTTTATTGACTCAAAAAATACTCTTTGATCGATTTTAAAACTGCAGAGATTTTTCTTGTTCAGAGATATCATGAAAGCTTTGAGAGTAGTTAGAAATACGTTAAAAAATATACAAAGTGGTATATAGCTAGTATATCTATATTCTATCCAGAAAAGAGATAATACGCCTAGAACCAACGAAAATCGATTCTCTGCGAATTCCCATAAGAAACCCTGCCTAGGTCCGGCCTAGTGTAACCCGTCCCGATGGCAGGATGTCGAGTAGAGATGCGCCGAATTTTCGTGTTCTCTCGCTGGACAGAGTATAATCGGCCACAGGTGAATTGACCATCCCTGTGACGAATTAGTCAGCAAAGCGATATATATCGATTCCGATTCGTCTGCGAACTGAGTTATAGGTTTACTAAAACCTAGACACACCGATATCACACCGCGATATACACAGAATTTTATACGTTTGTTTATATTTTTTAACCCTAGCGAAGTCGGCCATAGTTTTAGGCGTCCGTGTATATAATATAGCCTGCAGCGATGTATTGCTATATAGCAGGGGTCACCAACTGGCGGACCGCGGTCCGGACACTTTATTTACGCACCCTTATCCACGGAATAGTTTTTAAATTTGTATAATATAGAAACTATAAATGTGTCATATAAAATGTATATCACATAAGCCGCTTTTTCTAAGATGGACTTCATTAAAAATAATTTCAGATCTCGGTTAACAGATAAACATCTAAACGAGTTAATGCAAATCAGTTGCTCCATCTTCACACCAAATATTAGGAAGCTCGTGAAAACTAAAAAATGTAATTTTTCACATTAAAAATGAAATATTTCAAGTATAATCTTTTTTTCGCAAATTCACATTGAATAAATAAATAAATATAAATACAAATTTAAAAAATGTAAAATACAATTTGAATAAATAAATATTTATAATTACAAATTTATAAAATATACCTATATACCTATTTATTAACGTTTGCAGAAGTCATTGAAACTGTTTGGGCCGCGGAAAATTTGGTATGTTTCAAAACGGACCCCAATAGAAATTAGTCGGTGACCCCTGCTATATAGTTTTCGCTTTCTTGACACTGTTAGATCTTGGGCGTCAATGATATATTATCCTATTAACATTAAATCAAAAAAAATATGTTTTCTCTTCGTTCGAATACACTTATACAACCCTTATTATAACTATCATTGAAATCATCTTCAATACTATTTCAGGTGCACCGTATAAACATTTTTTTCAACTTAAAAATTATACTAATAATAATATATATGTTATTATATTTTATCAACCACCTAGCTGTGTCCGTAATCTACAGCAGGTAGACTGTCTACAGCAGCTGATAAAATACTGTTCGCATAACCATGAGCGAGTCTCACGGGCAACTCCACGCGGGATTTCTAAAAATTAAAATATAAAATTATGATTTTGCTTCCACAGCGAATTACACCCCCCCAAAAGGAGTTAATTAAGTACGATTTTTTCCAGGGCAAAGCCCGCAGGTTATCCAGCGAGCATTAATAATATATTAACGACGACAGACATTTGGCGGTAATTAGAAATCAGCCGACTGCAATCGGAATGTTTGAATACGGTCTAGGCGGCGGTGAAGCTGACCGGATCAAGCTCCTCCGCCACCGGGACGCGAAATTCGCGGACGCACATCAACACGAAACGGTACCAATCGGCGAACGTCAGCCGCGCGTCCAAGGCCACCAACAGCGGGCCGTCCACCGCCGTCGGACAGGCCTCCAATAGCAGCGCGGCCACCTCGCTGGTCGAAAACTCGAACACGGCCGCGGCGGTGGCCACCTCGCCGGCCAGCCCGAGGACGACGTCCAGCGCGGCCGGCAGGACGCCGTCGTTTCCGCCGCACAACCGGATCAGCCGGAGCACCGTGATCGGCGGCGGCGGGCTCTCGCCGGCGGCGTCCGTCGTCGTCGTCGTCATCTTCCGGTACACGTCGTACATGGCAGTCAACGTCTTCCGGGTGTTGGCCCAACGCACTTCCGCCGACGGGTCGTTATCCAGCACGTCTACTGCAGCGGCCGCCATCAGTGTTGACAACATGTTGGTATATTATTACAATATTGTATTATTATGTATTTATTATACCGCAGGTGGTCGTGACAGGATGACCCGACTGCGGATGAAATGACTTTCGTTCAAATCAATATTTTAAAATTTTTTTTTGTATGCATAATTTCCAGTCACTAGCACTACACGTAGGTATAATATAAAAATCAATTATTTTTGTTTTTCAATACTGAAAATAAAAAAAATTAATGTTTCATAGCCAAATCATAGCCAAAATAGCCAATTTGCAAATCTGACTATACGATCAATTTTGATGGTAAAAACATTTTTCTAAGTCAAGAAGTATATTTTTAGAATTTTTAAGATATCAATATTTTTTCGAGTAAATTAATTTAGAATGCAATAACTTTTTTCAAAATATTTTTGGGAATTTCTTAACATGAGTATATATTTCTTAAATTATTTATCATGTAATCATCACAATTTTTGTCATACGTTTAAATAGTATCAAGTTTTTTTTTTGTCAGGTCTTCTGTTGCACCCTATATATCATAGAGAGATTTTATGGAAAAAAAAAATAATGATAAAATGAAAGGCCTGTAAATGAACCAGAAAAGTCTGTTACTGGAAATTATATTAGGTAACATTAGGTAATATATTATCTTAGTTCATGCCGTAATTAAAACAGGATAGATCAAAAAACCATAGCACGCTTCTCGATATTTTTCTTCTACTAGGAAAATGTATGAATCATAAATAAGTTTCTTTAAAGGGTGTCTCGGAGCCAGTTGTTTAAATTTACCACTTTTCAATGACATTTGAAAATTGCATTTTATATTTTAGTCACTAAACACCTTAATAACAATAATTTCCCACTAATCCAATGCCCAAAATCTATATATGGGGGTTTGATACGATGTAATATATTATATTATAAAAAAAAATGATGAGTTCACAAGAAAAACTCACACACCTCGTTGGTATGTCAGATCATTTTTTTTATCTGAAAGATGAGTACTTTTTGCTGGTCGGATCAAAGCCAAAATGATCATTAATCACTATAGTTTGAATAGTTCAATAATTATAATTTTGAAAATCAGGCTTTGATTTTATCTTCAAAATGTACTCTTCTTTTAAATAAAAAAAAATTGACGAAATCAACTTTTCACAGGGCGTGAAAGTTTTTCTTGTAAGTAACCCTGGTTTAAGGGGGGGAGGGGAGTCATGCGGGCCCCTGGAGCCAAACAAATTTTATTTACGTTTTTTTTTTGTATGAAAGGTTGAACATTAATACCAGTGGTTAAAGTGTGAACAATTTTGAAGGGGGACTCTATAGTCACCAGCAATTTAGGAGCGTTTCTAACATACTATAATTTTTTTTTTCACACACGTATTTGTTCATAAAAAATTTATATTAATACGATAAAAAAACAAATTCCTCTTTATATCCTACTTATAAATATTATGCGTGCCCAGTAAAAGTAAATTGCAATTTATCGCCCGAAACGTTAAAAAAAAATGTATTTTAATTTTAAAGTTGTCTTAGTTTTATATGATATTTCATTTTAAAGACAAATAAAAACAAATTTATATTCAACATCACGTTAATAATTTTCTTGCTAAGCGCCCCCCCCCCCTAACCTAAGTTAGGGTAGTGTTATTTTGTTATTCCTGGCGCTTTTGAAAACTATTGAGAATTTTAAATTTTGACATCTTGAAGAGACCAACTAGATTCACTTTCCCATTGAACAAGGTATACTGTTGAAGAAAATCGAAACAGTTTTATTGTCCCACACGGCGACGACAGACGCAAAAAAAAAAAAAAATAAGAAAAAAACACACATCATTGTAAAATCAATACGTTCATCGCTCCGCTCAGAATCTAAAAAAAAATAATTTAATATATATAAAATATAATTTGTTGATCTATCCTGTACTGTAAAAGAAGTTTTGCTGTAATGGATTTGTCTGGTTTTTGCGCAGAGCTTTTATCCCCACCAAATGGTTTTTAGAGTTTTGCAGTACATTACAAACAAAATTCCTTGCCTTGGAATAACGAGATATGGCTACTATAATACTACTGGATAGTGGATAGTAAATACAGTACTTAAAGTGGTACAAAATGGCAGATGTAGGTGTGATCTACTGATTTATCTATACTACTTTGAAAGTGTAAACGTTTCACGTTCACTTTGACAATTCATATTATTCATACATTTTAAATTTAATTGCGTTGTTGAAAAAGGCACTTTTCTAGAATTGTCTTATTTATATCGATTGTATAGCAAAATATTTAACCATAAATAATAAAGAATGTTTAATAATACAACAATATCAATACAATAGAAACATTAATGTAGAATTTCGCCTATACGTTGTTATTATAATAATATTAGCCATTAGGTACTTATAAATTATAATTGGTAGGTATTTGCTATTTATAGTTTACGTGCTTTAATGAGGACAGAGAACTTCTTATTTCACAAATTGAAATTTTCTCTACGTATCATAGCGGTCGAGAACCGTTGGTTTAGAATTTAAACTTTAGACAGTCTCCCCCGATCAATAAGGAGGCACCTATACACGAGCCTCCCACTGCAGGCTTCTATAAGTTTACAACGATAATTATTATATCTTAATCCTGATATTTCGCTCTCACCGTAGGACGTCGGGACGATGTCGATTTTCAAGTGTTCCTCGAAGAGTTCGCGCAAAGCCAAAGCCATCAATCCGTTGCCGCCAGCCGACCTGTTGTCTTTGCGCGCCGTCCACCGCGTGTCGTCGTAAGCGACCGTCGCCAATACGCAGACTGCATGGACGAATTGCCAAAAGTAAATGGGTTCGAAGGGATCGTGTGCCGAGACGAACGCATAGTTCTTGTTTTTATCTATTTCATCGTAGTCGAAATGCCGCGTAAAACAATATACGAGTTATTATATCATCATTGTGTAAGTATAAATAAAATATAAAAACATTTAAATAGCTTAAAGCCGGGTATATTGCGCGCTCAAAACTCGTGGAATCCGATTGATCTCTGGGGACGAAACTATAGGTAGGTACCGTTATGGTTGTTATATACCGTATAATACTATAATAATATAATAAACGTTAAGTACCATCAACTTCACGAGTCAAGCGCAATCATACAATAATTATATTGCATAACGAGTAGTCGTAAAGAAGATCAACATCGTCGTCGTCATTAAAGTTGACTACATTATAATATTATTATACCTATATAACCGTAGGAGCATTTAATTTATAATACACATAATGTACTATATTAAATTATATGCACAAGTGACGCATTCGTTGCGCGCCAAGCCAAGGCTGTAGGTATAAAATACCTCTCTCCATTAATGCGTCTAAATGTGTAACCGACGAGTAAAACGATGGTGTTCTGATTTGAAAATTATTCCCAAATAGCTGTCATTTCAACGATTAATCGCATGTCCGTTTTACGAATTCGAGTACCTATATGCGATGATTATTTTTCACGTTAAAATTTAAAACACTAACATACATTTTGCCAAATTTATGGGAACCGGCACTGTCCAGCTTGTGATTGGACTTTTTCAGGTCTTCAGCCTATATGGACTGTAATAGACGGTTTAATAATAAAGGAAACTGCAATACGCACGGAAAATAAACGAGATTTCGTAACTATACTACATAATTTATTATTTGTCTGCTATAGAAATTCAGCTTATATGTCTCATTAAAAAACAAGTCATGTGTTTACGTACCTATATGCACAATGCGCATGTACGTGTGTGTGTGCAATAAGCACAGGGCGAAGAGTGCAGTGCACGTGCAAGGTGATATCGTACTAGTTTTTAGGATGTGGCTCAAAAGTTTAAATCGATCACCAGTCACCACCACCACCACCTGTCATAAACGATGATAGACGCAATATCAAATTTGAAAGAGGGTTTATGGTTAGAAATATTTAACAGTCGTATTGCCATGTCAAAAATATGATCTATTAGGATTAAGATATTAAAGCAGTATTCAATTAAAAAATATAGTAAGGATTATCAATTAAAATGCAGATAATAACTTTATTACTCCTTAATTACGTGTTCAGCGCCACTGCGTGCCCCTGTACCAGACCGCACTATAGTGCTGCGATCAAAATAATGATAATATACTATTTTACACTGAGATATTAAGTATAATATTATGACGTGTTAAGTGTTTGATAGTAGGTCTGAAATATCTTCACCCACGTCGGCCATGTGATAATACATTTCGATATTAATCATGGTGTGTTAAATCGTGCACACCATTGTTTGTATACTGTCTGCGTTATTATATATACGCATGGTACGTGTGCGGAGATACTTTTTATATTTTCTTGAATGAACCCATTTAGATCCACACAAATTATATGTATTGTTGTGAGATATCACGTCGTCACTTTAAAAAATGAGGAGATCTATTTTTAACTGGGAGTGACGTTTATGGTTTATATAAGCGGCGGAGTCTTTTGTTTCGTTTTAAGTGCATGATAATCGATGGTGTAAAAGAACAAACAACCGATTTGAATTCTGTAAAAATTGTACACCGCGTTTAAATGTACTTAAAAAATTAATCGTACGCGAAGCGCGATAAAAACGAGAGAAATGATTTTAGTGTATAAAAAAGGTTGTCAAGTTAGGTAGGTTGTGGGTAACATAATACGAAGTTTCTATCCAACACATTTTTCCACTTCATATCAATACCTATCTGAATACATGTGTAGATGAAGACCCAACGCTTCGCATACAGAACCATTTTTTTTTTTTATTATAAATTACTCAGATATCAGGAACAACGTAGAAGTTGATCGAGTCGTGCCTAGGGGATAGAAAATGGGGCAAGTGCCCTAGGGTGGCAAAATTTATAACACTTTAAAGGGAGTAAAATGTTTAAGGAAGTATGTAGGGGTGCCAAATATTATTGCTCTGGGGTCCAATAAAAGTGGGCACGGCACTGCAAGTTGTAGAACTAAACGTATTAACTGTAGACAGTTACTATGAAAGAATAAGTTAAATTTGTCTTTACCTCGAAGTTAGCTTCGATAAGTACCCAAGGAGCTTTATTATTAACGCCCACTATAAAAAATCCTGGATCCGCCACTGATATAGATAATATTGTTAGCGAGGACGTAAAGTGGTGATTAGTGATAACTGATAATAGCGTTAGTTTTATACATTCAAACTCACACAACAAGTCGTCAAAGTCAGCTAGTGACAGGCGCACGTGCAAACGGCTGTCGACAATCATTTGCCAAAGACCGAGACGAGTCATCAGAGGTCGGTAAGCTATCGGCCGGTCTGCCAAGAACGAGCCGTAAGCCCGATAAAGTCCTGCCAGACGTTCATCGTACATGCTGAGCGCGCATTCTGCGTCTCGGAGATCCGCTTCCAAGTCCCCGACAGGAGGGATCGCCGGATCCAAATCCTCTCTACACTTGTCCGCTATTCTCAGAACATGGTCGGTCAGGTCGTAACCACACGACGTTTCTCCGTCCGCCGAATTCACCATCTGGATGTTGGCCCGCACCAGACGGGCTGACGCGGTCGCGCGCAAATCACGGGAAGCAATATGGGACTGTTGGACGTGGCTTCCGGAGGCCATCAAAAGTGGACAATCCACAGCCGCGGCGGCCACGGGCTTGTACGACAGTCGACGTTTCCGGCCCGGGGTCGACACACCAAGTCTGTGACCAGTGTTGGTGGGCGGAGGTGTTGCCGGCCGCGTTTCGTAAAGCACGTTGTTGCGGAACACGAGACCGGAAGCCTTTGGTGGCCGACCAGTGGACAAGACGATTTCACACGGACCGTCCAAAGAGTCGTCCACCCAGCGGCCGGTCACCGTCGTCCCGGTGTCCGCCGAATAGAATACGCCCAGACCTGCGGTGAGTTTAATGTCACATTTTGATCATCAAAAGTGGCAAAACGAACGTGGTCTTTGTGAAGCTGTTGCTTCTCGGTTTTTTTTAATATTTAGGGGTGGGTGCTAATATTAATACTAATAGGGTACATACTAACAGTACTTGTGTTTATTATAAATTGTTGGTGGGTAAATTTTAGGTTGATTTTAGGTTCTTTTCACCACTGCAATGAGATGTGACCTATACATCTAATAATTGAGATTGTTCTATTAAGTCTTTTTGATGTAACAATAGTTTCCGTTTTAATTGCGAAAAACAGAATATTTTATGCACTAAATATTATAGATTAAGCACATTTGCATTAGGTGAACTTTATAGTTCAAACATTAATTACAGTGTTCGTCATAGAACAGAAAATATCAAAAAATATTGTCAACGATAATAATATTGACGTTTAGTTTTGAATTCTGAAAGCCGTTCAACCGAGTGATTGTAAGTTATCAACAATGTGCTAGTGTCAGAGCAATTCACATATTACTATATTATACATTATATAATATGTAAAGGTTAATCATAATATATGCGTTATTATTATTTGACGATATCGCAAAGAACTTTGTGAAATATTTCCACTTCGTTTTTCTTGAATAACCCAACGAAACGAATATCATTAAAACGCACTCGGTCATATATTCAATTAGTTAACAGATATGTATTATTATCGTCCGCACCCTCTATTGCTTGTCCTTACCGTGTTTTTTTGACTTTGACCATTGGCCAGTGTACTTATCACACAAGCACAAGAGCACCAGCCGATCGTAGTCTCGAGGATTGCTATTCCACTCGTATGTGCCTGTACCGTCCATGTGTCCGTCTATCCAATCACCTTCGTACACCTGTCATAATTATAATAAACGTAATTTATACTGGACTTGTTACATGGAAATGTATTCTATATTTTAATGACATAAACTTAATACCTTTATATTATAAAATATGAAACAACGCAATTATGGATGCGATATCATCCACTGGCGGAAATAGTGTTTCCTATTGGGGGGGGGGGGGAGGAGGGCTGAAGCCGTAATTAAATAAATAATAATATTGAACAAGCTTAAAAAAATGTAGGAAAATAATATATAGTACTGAAAATGCGTGTTGTTTCTCAGTTAATGTATTTGCGAGAATGCCTGATTATATAATTATTATTAATTGAAGAGAACACTATCGGTGTTGGTTATAATTCAGTAAAATTGTACACTGATACACTGTAGATATTGTATATTGTTATTTTAATATTTTATATTGTATGTATTCTTTTCCAATTACCATCTGGCGTGAAATATTAAAAATAAATCAATACAATTTCAACTTAAGTACCTATCATTATCACACTATAATATGATATCGACATAAATAAAAACTCAATAGTTTAATGAAGGACTTAATATTTGTATAACAAGAATAGTACGCAGTAAGCACTAGTCTATAGGTAGTCAATATGATAACTATCAAATTATCATTTATAATAAAAAAAAAAAAACAAAACTACCATAGGAAAACAATATTTAAGTAGCCTATTTGTCTATTGATTTCATTCAATATAATCTACTATTGAATATTACTTAAAACAATTGAAACCCTGATACTATCCATATCACTACAATATTATATTGTGTAACAACACTATAACGTCATAACAGATTTAAAATTCGTTGGTATATCGTATATGTATAGATTAAAGTAATAAAGTGTAATACAGTACCTAAATAATATTATGATTTCAGAAAAAAATATTCTGAGAAGTCAAAAAATGAAAAGATTATCCAGACGGACATGATATTAAAAAGCGTGATACGTATTTTCTTCGAAATACCGAATTACCTGACAAAATAATATATATTTTGACTGTTATAACTTATAACGTACCATAGAGCTATATAATATTATATATAGCACGCATAATTTTTTTCACATTTTGTCGACCGCTAAAGCCTAAACGACAAGTCTGTATACATCAACAGCACTGGTCACAAGTCGTGAAGTAATAAGTTTTGGCCCCGCGTGAATGCGTTACTTCGTATTTTTGATCGGTCTCGTCGATTTCGGTCTTCACACTTGTAACGAGTACTATACAATAATATTCAAATAGCATCACTACAAAATTTTCGAATACTAACGATTTTCATGTAGGTACATACAAAATATGCACCTAGTCGGGTGGCTCGATTGCAGTGACAAACAATAATTTTTATATTTAATAAAGCACGTTTTCTAGGGACTAATATTTTCAGACGGCTCTTGGTGATAGGTATCAATAAACAGCGAACATTATGAACTCGTGTAAAAAAACGTAATAATAATACCTATGTGCAATATTATTCCCCGCAAATATTTAGGCCAAACGTGTTGTTTTGTCGATTTAAAAATTAAATTAAAATTTTTAACAATGCGCAGGTCTGTTGAAATGTCACATAATATACTAGAATAACATCCCTCTGGGTTCATAACATATTGCATACCTAAACAGTTACCTAACTTTGTAGATAAAGTTTGTGTCTACGGAATTACGGTTTCTAGTTATAAAGCCAAACGCGAGGTCATCTCACGTAATCGTCGTTTAGACTAGAAACTATGGTCTGTGTGACAATTACCCGACCATCACTGTATATGGACGGTGTTTTTGCGTTTGTCTATTATGTACACTTCCAGCGCCGTCGCACGCCGTAATGATAATATAAGTAGGTACAATAACGAGAAAAACCATATTTAAGGATTTTTTTTCTATTATCCGACTTCTTTTTCACGAAGTTATCGTCATAATAATAAAAAATAATAACGATAATAATAATAATAATATATTTACTATAGCGCGGTGCCGTTATACCTACACCGCCTCTCGCGTCTCCCGTCCGAATGTTCGTCCAGGAATTTAATTCCAAACCAAACACTGTGGTGCGATCGACAAAGAGTATAGGTAGGTATATTATAGTTCACCGGCGGCGTTTTATCGCGAGTTCGGTGCGATTACGCCGACGAATTTCTTTTAAATTATTTTCCGAATCTCCTCACGTATTGCACCCATTTTCCACCGAGGACAATATATCTATACTCACACACACCCACACATATATATGTGCGTACTATATATATTGTACTTGATATTGAGTATAATAGGACCTGCAACGCAGGCATTGATCGCATTGATGTGTAAATTACTCGAGTATGCTTTATATGTATACGTTTTTACAAGATTTTTTTCACGCGCCCTGATCTTAACGTACTTACAAGTGACTTTTTCGAAAAAGTTTACTCGACAAACACAACACGGTGAAGTAGGTACTATACCCACATTATTTTCAAATAATATTATTGTATAGAAAACCGTCATTATATACCTAGGTATCGGTATATTTATACGAATCATCAAACGTGTTGACGTGTCGTATGGACCGATTACTTCGATGCCTTTGAAATCGAGTTTTGAGCATGTTATCGTATTAAACAAACAAAGTTACCCATTGAAATCGTAAGTTAAATAGCCGAAAGTTTAGAATTTAGAAGACAATTTCATGGTTTATGCTGGTTATACTTTTATTAGTTGATCTATTAAATTCCGAGATCGATTCTGCCGAAATACTATATCCAATTATAATCCCCTTAAATACCATGATCCAATTTTATCGTTAAGATCCGCTCCCACTTTTTATGTCGTTGCATGTAAACGCAATCAATGTATTATAGAACCGGTAAACCAAATGTTAACGTTAGGAAACAAACTAAACAATTTAGATTTTAAGATAAATATGTTCTTGGCCTGGGAACAGATGTTTTATTTTTCTAACCGATTTTTTCTAACGCTTTATTTATTTTTATTTTTTATTTTTTTCTGTTTAAACCGACGGGAACTGCTTTCGCATTACTTCCGCGTCGCAACGCTTTATTTATCAGCACAGAAAATAATAAAATGTAAAAATGACGTAATATTCCCATTAGGTAAATATACAACTAATGATTATTTATAAATACATATTTATGATTCATAAATTTTCTTCGAAGAAGAAAATATCGAGTAGCGCGTGCTGCGTTTATGTCACAAGATCACCACTTTTTTCCACTTTATTATGGATACGACGTCATATTGTTCAAAAATATATTTTACAATTCATAGAACCGATCAACTTTTCTAGTTTTTTGTTATGTTTCATTTCTGATTGGACTTTAAAACGTGTACCACTGTACCTAATTGTTTTTAAATAACGTTATCAATATGATTATAATATGTATTGTGTACCAGGTATTAACCGTATTATATATTATTGGATATACTCAAATATCGTCTACCGTAGTATACCTAACCTAGTCTACCTAACCGAACATAGCTTGGTATATCATGTGTTTGCGATTCTTATAATATGAGCTCTCAGTGTGGTATGTCTACTCAAAGGAACTTAAAACTAGTACCGTAAAATGGTATTGTAATGGTACACGCCTGCGTTCTTTCTGAAGGCTATCGTGTATCTAACCTGCAGTGGCGCCGAAGGGCTTAAAACATACTACGCGTCGTACATCAGCCCCCCCCCCCCATCATCCCCTTTTTTCAAATTTAACAATCATATGCATTCGAAGCACCTACATATAGTGCAATGTTTAATCATTTATTTTTACGTTTTAACACGTAAATTGTGGATCCACATCGACCCTCCTTCTAAAAAATGTACTACGACATAATAATAATGTGTCACAGGTAAATGCCAAAGGAGGTGACCGGCGCAATCGAATCGAACATAACCCGAAGCGAACTCACGTGGTCGCTCGGCCACACTGCCTTACCACGGCCGTGCTGCCGGCCGCGCACCCAGCCACCGGTGTATCGCGTCTGGTCCGGCCAACTCGCTGTGCCGCTGCCGTGCGGCCGCCCGTCCACCCAGTCACCGGAGTAGTTCAAAGCGCCGTCCGGTTGGCCGGCGCAGCAGGCCGTTTCTCCGCGTCCGTTCCTCTTGCCGTTCGTCCACTCGCCGCTGTACCACCGACGGCCGTCTTCGCAGGACACGTGCAGTCCTCGGCCGTGCCTCAGGCCCTTCCGGAATTCGCCGCTGTACCAACTTCCGTCCAACCATTTTATGACGCCCCTGCCCTCGGGGATACCGTCGTTCAACCGTCCCTGCGGGGGCGTGAAAAAATTTTTCTCTGAGTGTCCGCGACCCTTCCAGGTCATCGTCGATGTGGGGTCAAGGACGGCTATACTACCTACGATGGCTCGCACGGTTATAACAGCGTCGAAATTTAATTACACGCGATACGCGGCGGTTTTGTCCACGAGATGGGTGTGTGAAGCTTATAAACTATTTCCGACACACATAACGTGTATGACATAAAATATAATCAAATATTATTATTAGATAATTGACTCTATGTACGTACCGAAGATGGCTAAAGAAGTCATATCCTGTATAGGTGTATATACCCACATATGTCACTTGAGCAACGGTTGCTAATAATTGTTCGCATGATAAAAAAAAATCGACCCAACGGTTAGTTTTGTATTCGATTTGTAAACTGGATAGGTAGGTATTTTGTTGTAAAAATAAAATAAAAACATTTTACAATAATTTTACGACAAATCTATTAACAATGAATATTAGGAAATATTTAATGATCTGCACCAATATTCAAAGGTATACCTATTGTAATCAATTCATTAGGATTTGTTGTATAAATTAGATGACAATTATTTGTAACATTGCCCCCTAGTAACAAATGGCTTTTAGGCGTCATAATCCACACCCGTGACCAACGAACAGTAAACTTATATCATGATTACCGTGATAAGAAATGAATGTATACCGAAGTATTAAAATTATGATCGATACGGACAGATGTACAATACCTAGGTAGTTAGGTACTGTTAAATAATTTTCAGGGACAATAATAATTCTAAAAGTAGAACCTACACCGTAGAATTACGGTTTTATCTATTAAAATACTGTAAAACGTAGGTACGTGGGAGGAGTAGATTATTATAGTGTATAGATGTTTGCGTATTTCACTGAACAGACCGTCGTCGACTAATTATACGCGCAAGTAAGCTCTGATGGAGATTTTTGTGGTTTTGTTCGAACATGGTAGAAGTGGATTCGACAAAATTTAGCTTCTGAAGCTGTTTACATCGGAAATCCGCTCATTGCGTTCAGCTTACCCATATAAGTATATAACGCATATATGTTTACATATATGTGGACTAGCCGCATTATTTATAGAAGTTATAAGCGTGTACCTACGATAAAACTAATTACGCGATGACTGGGTTTTGACTAATTTATAAGTTACCGAGAGCGGTAAATGCAAATGTGATTTTACGATTCGCCGGATGTGGACAAAATTATCATAATCGAATAAGCCTGAACACTAACTGTAGAATGATGCAGTGGCGAAATGCGGCAACCGGAAACTCCATATACCCACCTACCTATTTGACATAATATTAATGATCAATTATTTAATTGAAAATACAATTCCATAAAAAAAAAAAAAACTTAATCAGAAAGAATTTTATTTACACTTTCAAATTCAATACAACTAATGCTGTAGCAAAATATATTAATTGAACGACTTGTGGTATTTATTTCATGTTCCTTGGAGTATTAAATCACTATAATTTGAAGGTATTTACCAAAATGATGATCTTTGAGAAAATTCTCAAGAGTTATGAAAGCGATCAAGTGTGGTGTACGATTTCATAAAGTGCATAGTTGATCAAATTACCAAGGAAACTGAGGAGAAAACATGTGAACAGCACAAAGTTAAGCTTAATATCGCATGCATTACAAATTCTTACTCCTATATTGTGTTAAAGCGAACTAAACAGGTTGAATAGACGGAGATAATTAGGTTTCAGGAAGAGGAGCAATGGAAGCTTTTTTAGAGCTTAGATAAGTCATTAAAAAACAAAACAAAGTTTAACATTTTCTTGAATTAAAAAAAATAATTGTATCAGAATTTATTTTAAAATTCAACGATGTTAAGTATTGTAAAATATATTTGAAATACTGAAAAGAGCGGGATGTGTTATATTATAGGGATAGGTAGAAGAATAATCAAAATTCTTTGGAAATATGATATAGTATAGTAGGTACGATGTGGATCTAGGTTGGAAGAGCCAAGCCTAAGGTAAGCAGTGAGATAGAGGTGTACACTCTCCCCACTCCTGTTTAGTTTATATGAAAAATAAGCAATAAAGTCAGAGAAGAAGTTGAAGCTTATAAAATAAATGGCGAAAGAATAAATATACTTCGTTTTGCAGTAGTTGACATTGCGGTAATAACAGTTGAAGAAGAGAGCCTACAGAATATCTCAAGAGTAACCAATATAGTAAAGAAAATTTGATAGTATATGAAAATAAACAAAACTAAAATTAACGTCTGTAGTCGTAATGAAGTAAACTAAACTACTAAAGTACACCGAGTGGCGACACTTTAGAACAATTAAATGAGTACAAATAACTTGGAAGTTACGATGTTCGCAGGAGAGAGGAGATAGAAGAAAGAATAAACCAGGGTAAATGCATATTTTAGAGCAAGAAGAACTGATCTAAAAATATTGACATTAAAGTGAGGAAAATCTATTATGTTTAAGGCTTATGTTTGAAGTATAATCTGGCAGTGATGCATGAGCTATAGGCAAAACAGAAGAAAAAAATACTTTAGTAGAATAGTAGAAGGTGCCAGTACGCTATAGAGGGGAAAAATAGCGACGGAAAATCAATGGTAGTCAAGTTACAAAAGAAGCTAATAATTATTGCAGATCGTATTGTGAGCTGAAAGCGAAAGTGGAGAAACTCGAGGAGTGGAGAACTGTTGTCGACAAGCATTTAGCCCGTTACCATTAGAAAAAATTCTATGTAAAGTACAGTTAACATTATAGGGTTCTTAATATACCAATATTATGTAAACTTATGTTGACATTAGGTCGTGAACATATTATTGTTACCTCGTAAATGGCGCCGCCGTCTAGACATAGACGTCCCTTGTTGTGTGGGATCGATTCGGATGCGAGTCCTTCGAACACGTTACCCGATACGTACGTCACTCGTTCAATGTTTTGTGTTTCACCGACTGTTTCAAGTTTTTCCCGAATTTCCGTGGTTTCCGGTGTGGACGATTGTTCTTTGCTTAAGTGAAAATTGGGTTTCAAAAATAAATAATAAAAATAAAGGAGGAAAGTAGGCAACCACTCTGATGACTGACGTACAGCAAGGTTGAAGTGACGAGTGTAGGTACCTCGTCATGCTGCATGAAGTCACGTTGTAATGTGTGTGTTAAATTTGATTCAACGATAAATCATTGGATACGAAAATCGATTATGACTTCTGAGCGAGGATGGTCTTTCAGCGAATATTACTAAGTATGTTCTATGATACATTTCTATTGCGATTACAATTATTTATTTTACTATTAGAAATAATATATCTAATATGCGGAAGGTTGAATTAATTTTTGCCGGAAACGTTGTATTTTAAAATTACATTGTGTGTATTAAACCTAATAATATAATATGTAAAATTATAGAATAACGTATAACAAATTCTAATATTATAAATACAGAAATATTGTCTAAAAACAAAAAATAAAACATTCATAATTTTAAAATCAACACATTCATCGTTTCGCTCAGAATAAAAAATAATTATTGTCATTATATTTACGTGACCTTTTATAATAATGTCTGACTATCGTTATTCATGAAATTACACAAATGCAATCAACTCGAGCGTGGTAAAGTTTATGTAATTTCTGATTTTATTGTTACTTAGGATTAAAAATATATTGCGTCTTACTGATCGATAACGTAATCGACCATCGAATTGTAAAATGTCGCGTTCAACTCGTGATTGGTTTCAGCTTGTATGACGTCAGGAATCGGCCACTCGTCGAAGCTTTCCAAAAATCTAAACGATTTTTCCGGATCTCCTGATGTAAATATTCGAATGACAGTAAAGTTGTAAAAATATCATACTGTATAATGTGAAATGCGTACTATAGTAATTTATCTTTCTCTAATTTAAATAAATCTGATAATATTATTATTTGTCGGACTTTTATAATAACAACCGTAAGTCTCCGACATTTGTTTTAATATTTATTTCATTGTGGGGAAATTATTTTTTATTTTACATATTACACGATATTACATGTTGTTGATGGCGCGTAGTATTTTATCTGTACATAGGGTAGCAAAAAATTCTGTGTTACACTTAGTTTAGTGTCTGTACTCTGTAGGTCACACGTGTCATATAAATATGCGAATGTAAAATATAAATCGTGCTTATTACATTTGTGTTATTTTTGCAATATACAACTATATTGATTTTATTTAAAATATAAATTTGTCCTACTTTATAATCTGATAATTTTTTATGTTTTTCATACCTACATAATATAGAATAATTGTACCATATTGTTTGTTTCCACTGACCAATAACTACATTGATGTTATAGGATTTAAACAATTCACCGAGCAAGATGGTCACTATTTAATATTATACTACCCATATTATGATATATTACAGACTGTGTTTTTAAAAACTAGTCATACAAAATATTTTGGTATCTAACAGTAGGCCATTAGATCTCGTGAAATTTATTATTATTTATTTTTTATCATTATTATTGTCATCATTATGGCCATTGTTATTATTATCATTGTATAGTTAACACAAAACTGGGTTATTTATTTGTTTGTTTATATGAATATCTTTTCTTTTGCGGTGCTCCATATCCTATCGGGGTCATTAGTCACTTTGAAGTTCTAATCATAAAATTATGAAATAAAACAATAATAATTATTATTCTCGAACGGCTCACCGTTAAAATAGGTTTTCAGGTTCTCGCGTATAATTATTATTGAAATTAATAAAACGAAAACCCCCAACAACGTACACGAGGTGTTCGAAAGTTTTCAGTTAACTTTGACATTATTAACGCGAGTATAGAGTTTAAGTTGTGGTATTTAAAACTGAACGTTTTCGGAAAGTGTATAATCGATTGTTCTTATCCGCGCGCGTTTATATGAGCGCATTAAACGCATACAGTCTTCGCCGATAATTCCGTTCAGGTAAGGTATGTATCAGATTACGTTTTCATATAATTTATAGAAGACGCATTGGCAGTGAATATAATAGCGACTGTAATTAATTGGTTATTAAGCTCGGTTCACTCGGATTTTACGAGTATCTCATTGGGCGTTTTAGGAATTATGAGTTGGACGCGAGCCAGTTTGGTGCGTATAGATTATACATAATATTATTATATTCATCCAACAATTTCCCTTGTCTCTATAGCTCTGTGGTAACTAACTGGTAATGGTAATATTAATAATAATAATAATAATAATATGGTCCACGGTCGCGTTACTATTGCGCATTTAACACATTTTCTTTAGCGATATCTAAAGTTACACGAGGTAGAAAATTTAGTATAAAATATTAATAATTATTGTTTAATCTTTTTTATTTTTTTTTAAACAGTCCGCCGCATTGACGTTTACTATTGCACTTAACTCAATTGCTTACCACTCCGGAATGGCAGAGAAATTTAATTTGACCAAAAGCCCAATACATTATATTATCTTACACGATTCCGATACTTTATACGTCGTGCAGGGGAAAAATATAACTAACAATAATATTTTAGATTGCTTCTATGTCGAGCAGAGAGGTATCCTCTACCATATTTTTATTTTTTTTCTATTTTGCAACGTAAATTCAAGTATCAATTTATTTAAATAGGAATGATTTATATTTTTATGTAAAAAAAAAAAAAGGACAGAATATCGTACCCGGACGGGGGTGTTGGGTACTCGTCGGAGCTCGGTATTTTAAGTGCACATAAAAATAATTTACGATTTAAGATTTTTAAAATGTATTAAATACATATTATATAGTTACGAATATGAAACGAGGAACCTATTGTATGGTCAACGTTTTAAGGAAATTTATAATACGTCTATAAAACATGACGATAGTTAATTATTAATATGTATATTGTAAATACCTAAGTAATAACTTTGCTCAAAGTTTAAAGATGGTTAATAAGACTCTAGACTTATTCAAAACGTTTTCTGATTACTCACGGATTACCGTTAATGTGACAAATGCATTAAAGTTGTATCTCGTATTTTCTGGGAAATACTAAAAATTATCTCTTCGTTGACAGTACTAGAATTTTTAATGAGGATTATCAAGGAAAGACATGACGTCATTAGACATCAAGAGTGCCATTCTACCAGGAATAGTTTTTATGAATACCTTACCTATGCTAAAAACCTGACCAATGACCATTTTTAGGAAATCATACAGGTATGCAGTATTCTATTTGAATTTATATATTCAAGTATTTTAACGTTATTATTATTTTTTTTTACTGAAATATATTTTGATTTATCAATTTTTATATGACTGAGATATCATACTTTTGAACCTTTAAAGATGAATAATTATAATCAGATAATATTTTATATAAAAATGCCTTAAACGACAATTAGGATAATATGTTGTACTTTTCCTTGGTATCTTAAAATTAAAATACCGTTGGATAATAAATTCAATATAACCTAACCTAACCTAACCTAATTTATTTAGTCTCGTTATTATAATAACAATAATGCTTGCATATTCCGATATTTTGTATGACCGTTTTTATTATTCAAACAACTTTACTTATTTCAGTTGAAACTTTATTAATGCGTGTTAAAAATTTAAATACAAGTTTTTATTATACAATTGAATTTTAGTATTTATTTCAAGCATATAAAATAGCATGTCTTAAATAACAGTCACGGAATTGTTTTAATATAATACAAAGGCCATTTGTGATGAACTTTAATTGAACGTGCACTTTTTATACATAAAAATTGAGTGAGTGCAATTTAGTACTCCATAATGTCTGTCTGAAGAACAAATATATTTCGGCGTACTTATAACATTTTCAAATAAAGTTGAATAAATAAAAGAACAAAACGCTTATTAAAACCATTTCCTCAGAGAATTTACCGTTTTTTTTTCATTTTTAATGTTTATAAAGTATCATAAAAACGTTTTAATTTTTCAAGCGAGCAATGAACAAAAAAACAACAACAAAGTTCTCTGATGTTTACTATTGAATGTTTTTATATCGACTGCTTTAATTATTTTACTCAACATGTTTTTACAGTGCGCGGCGAACAAATAGATACATAAATCGTCTTATGTCGAAATCTTAAAGTTTTCAACTTGGTGAACTAATATATTATCCCAAATAAACGACACTGAAATGCTCACACTTACCTTTTGGTTCGTTGGAAGAAGTCATTTTTGTGACAAATTGAGTTAAAGTTTTGTTTGCAACAGAAATACCTGCGAGCAAATTCAGATCAATGCGCTCGTACATCAATAAGTAATAACTTTAGGTATTGGTCACATGGCAACTATCACTTTAACGTTACCTACCTACCTGTCCTACCTATTTTATCGTGCATCGACTGGATGTGATTGAAAAGTTTGTTTTAAAATAAACAAAATTTCTGGTTTCTTCTCCTGGACATCGTCTAGTAATCTCAAAAATTCAAAAGACGTTTGGAGTAGTGCAAATATTATATACACACCCACACACACCCACACCCACACACACACACACACACACACACACACACACACACACACACACACACACACACACACACACACACACACACACACACACACGCATAAGTCATTCGACTGTCTCATATAAGAAGAAGAAGTTAAAAATAAGACTGCCAACGACGTCAACGAACTTTTCCAATAAATTATGACAAGCAGAACAAAATCGAAACTCTGCCACCACCGCCACGCTGTCATATATTATCGGTCCGGGACACTTATTTTTCAATGCCCGAGAAACGAAACCGTAAATGTTTTTTGGTATGTTAAAAGTTGTACCAACTGACCCGGATACACCACCGCCACCATCGCCACTGCCTTTTTTTGCGGATGTCGAACAACGATGTCGAACTTTTCCAGACTCGCCCCGGGCTTTCCATATATTATATAGTACGAGGTTTTCGCCTCGTCAAGGTGTACCAAAACCTACTGGTCTCCGTCAAAATAATAGAAAATAAAAACTTATAAACTAGGAACCGTTATTCGTTAAACTTGTCAATACGTTTATATTTTAAACCGAAAAGGTCGCTTTTAAATCTAACCATATTGTGTTTAGACTGGGACGACAAGTGACAACGGCGATTGACGATCTGCAGCGATGTTCAGTCATAGTTAGTTTTTGCTATTACCATACACATTCATACATGCTGAAAAAGTATAGTATTATGAATGATATTATATCACGAGATATTCAACTGCTCTGGGTCAAACTCCGAGAACTTCCTACAAGTTCGTTGGTGTATATAGAAATATCGATTTATAAAAATTTAGTATTTAAGATGATTTAAGCGAACTCATCAAACACGTGATGAACTTCTTCGTGTGTTTCCACCGAAAAAATAATCAAATATAACAAATAAATGTAAATAATAATAAATTAATACAAACATGAATAAAAATGATATAAATTAAACATCGATTAGATATGTACGAACGCATCCAAAAGAAACCCATTTTCTATGTATCGTTTATAATTTTGGATTCGCGTGAGCGTTTGATCGACAGCCTCCCCGGAACGTTGCTTCGGTACTCTCGAATAGAGATTAAATATTTTTTTTCACCCGATTTACATATTAAAATTAAGCTGTTCCGTAGAAACATTAGCACTTTAGTTACAGTAATTACCATATTTATCGTTTGAAGAAATGGTAGTAGTTAACTTAATTATACCCGTGAGATTAAATTGAGACGACAAGCTCGTGTGTGAAATAATCATTACCTAATCTAAATCCCAACGAATGTTTGCTAAATTGCATACTGCCGCTGCAGCGTACGAATAATGAATACAAATGTATGATGCGAATTATTTTTGGCGACACACACACACTCACACATAGGTATAAAGTAAACTAAATTGTCAGAGCCATGGTTTGCATAATTTCATATAACATTTATTACAATAAATTAAAGGTTAGTTTAACGGTACACATTGTTTTCCTTATCTAAAATGTATAATATATATTTTTATACACTTTCAGTAGGTAAATAAGTAGTATAATATATTATATAATATACATATATATATAACTATTTGTTATTACTTTTTTTTGGTTGTCTTGTTATATCAGAAAAAATTAACAATTCGAATAAAAATAATAATATTTAAAGTTTTTGATTAAATAATAATATATGAAACATAACACGTCAATCACTGTACAAAATATGGAAAATAGTATTGCAAAACATAAACAAAAACCAACACATACATTATAAAGTACCTATATAATATATTATAATATGACTCATAATATAGTTTAAATTAAAGGTTTAAATTACAACAATCAAAAAAGGCTAGAACAATATTAATTTACGTGGATAATAAATTATATCAATGTTTTAATAGAATTATATTATAGTTTATAATTTAAGGTAATATTACTGTACCGAACGCAAAATATAAACTGTATAGTTTTGTTCATATTTGATTTTATAGCGTTATAATTTACATAAATAGCGCACCATTAGTAGTTATATTTATATATATCAATATGTAATCGTCGTAGACTAGAGTAAAAGAATGTTTAAAAATTAGTATACACGTGCTGTACATAAATTTCAACCGTAAGTAGTATTATTTTTATAGCGTAATTTTATACAATACATCTTAAGAAAAAAACAAAACAATAACAACATTTAGAGCAAAATAGTTTAGTAGTAGTAATAATAATAATAATAATAATAATAATTATAACCTATGGTTTTTATGTATTATAAGTTATTTTTTTTTTGAATAATATGTATATATTAAATTTTCACGGACATTTTGAATGTCTGGAAAAAAATGTATACCAAAAACAATAAGCAAATGTCGAACTTTTACAAGTGAGCCATAATATAGCTTAACACTGTTGTACGTGATCGTCATTCGTCTGTCGGGTTATCGACAATTTTATTGTTATAATGTACAATATGACAATAATAATATTATAATATAATAGGTTTACATCGTATAACGTCATATAATATAATATCATCATTGGTCGATTGGCTGTAAACACAATACGTATATATTAGGTATAATATTATTCATTATGACATTAGATATATAAATATTATAATATATGGTGGTAGATATAATTTAAACGAAAAAAAATAAACATTTTTTTTTTTTTTTTTTACCATTATTTTTAAGCTAATCAGTAACTTTTTTCAATCTTTTTTCTTACATTTTGACATCCAATAATAATAATAATAATAATAATCATAGTAATAATAATAATAATAATAATAATAATGATAGTTATAATAAATATATTATAGTAAATACACGTAAAAAACTGTACACGTTCGGAAAAGAACGCGTCGCCGACGGACACCTGCTGAGTATATCATTATTCATTATACACACAGACTAATACACATAGACAATAGTCTATTCGCCGCTGCACGGTATTAATATAATTAATAATTACAATGAATATATTATAATAATAATTATAATAGTGAAAAAAAATCGACTTTGCGCTACCTATATCGGCGGTACGGCGGAAAATGTATTTCGGTAACATAATAATATTATTGTTATTGTTGCCGGGCGCATTCCGTTGCAGACGCTAACCTTTCATGTAACGCCCTCGGACGTGGTTTTTCCGCCGGCGACGGTGTGTAATATTTTTCGTGGTGGGGGGAGGGGGGGGCGTAGGGTATTTTTCTTTCTCTTTATCATCGAATAATAATATTATTTGGTATGTAAGTCGTGTTCGGCGGCGGCGGCTGCTGCTGTAGCTGTACCGCAGGCTCATCGCGATCGGGTCCCGCGCGGCGTCGCCCGTTTAGACGATCATCGAGTACAGCGTCCGGACGGCCAGGTCGACGGCGAAGGCGGTCGTCAGCAGGGCGGCCCTCGTCGAATGGCTGGAGCTGAGTCCCAAGACGGCCGAGAGGGGCCCCAAGAGGCGGATGGGTATCTGAGTGCCGGAACTGTGTCCCCGCTGTATGGCGGCCGGATGTTCGCCTGCGAGGACGGACAGACAAAACAAAAACAGTTTTTTTTTTTTATTATAAATTATTCTGCTACGTGACAATAACAGTATTATATTTTATGTTATTATTATTTCAGGCCAGACGAGTGGGCGATATTCGCGTTCCCGCGTTTGGGGTCAGCTCGTCATTTTATCCCCCCCCTTCGCCGCACCCTTACGTCGTTTCGAGAGCGCGTCTCGTCATTTTCACGACGATCGGCGAGCTACACACCGTGAAAGGTTTCCCCTACTGTAGTAAGTACTAAAGCAGTGTCAAAAATATTTTTTCGGATCAGATCTCAAAATCTGCGTGATCGTATAATTATATATAGGTACGCACTACCTAATTATATTTTAAATTGTATATTATATAACCACTAAACTGAGTATAATATGGAAGGCGCATTGGGTCTAAAGACATGTAACCTCAGCTTAGTAAGCTGCCATTTTGAGTCAAATCATGGAAAAAACAATAAAACTTGTTTGGGGTGATATGCGATAATGTTTGTTATCATGAAAAATTGAAGATACCACCTCCCACGGTTAAAAAATATTAACCGTGGATACCGCCAGTGTTATATCACTGATTTTTGGTGGAAGTTAACCTTCTAAAACAGTTCTATCCGTGAAAAATCACGGAAAAGAACACCGACAGATTCAAAATTGCAGCCACTATTGGCGATAGAAAGCTTATCAAGTTTTAGGATGGCGGGGGGGGGGGGGTTGGATCTGTAACGGGTCACTGAAAAAATAACATAATATAAAATATAAATTATACAGAGCGTGCCCGTTGCAGCGCATCACTGTCTATCGCCAATAGGTGAGACACTTTTTGTATTAGACTCTATACCATAGACATACACATACTCGTAGACACTGTGGTTACACTTTGCACGACGACCTATATATTGGATCACAGAGTTGAGCGGCGCCGAATGTCCTTATCAAATCTGACAAAAGTCGCGTCCTACTAGCGCCGTCTACAGCTACTATAGTACTTTTACCTTACCTAGCCACTATGCTGCTCTAGTACGAAGCGACTTTTTTTGTATGTATACTATATATATGTAAGTTTATTTTGAAAATTTGATGCCGTTATATATTATTGCTCGTTGTGCAACCGTAGTATATTCTATACCCGTGCTCCATACACGATACGCGTTGCATCCATTCAGTTCAGTGATTATAAATTGCACGACGAAAGTCATTCCGGTTATCTGTGCTGTGTTTTTCAAATCACGCCGTTATTTGATTTGAGAAAAAAGTAATGAAATAATATGGAGGTTTAGAACATACGAAGTAGGTAGGTGTGTAATCGTTAACATGTTAACTCAAAAATAATGAATTAGATACAATTTTAAACGGAACGTGGATTAATGTTACGTGTATATACAAGTAATTTATAGATATGTTTTGAAATGTTTTAGAGGAACTATCCATTTTTCGTCGCCCCCCCTCCCGCTGTTCTACTCTTTCCAGATCACCGCGTCTGTGGTAGCGTGATCACTCAGGGGACGTGTCGAGCGGAAAAGGGCCGTGTTGTTATTACTGCAGAACATCGCGACAGCGGATCGAATTTCGGTGTTGTACAACTTGTACAACTTGACAGTGTTCCATGACCGATACACGAAAACGGAAAATGTTTCAAGCTATGGCGATTACAGTGGGTGGTAAAATGCGGGCGATCAGAAAACACACAGAACCCTGTAGGGCCAGCTGTATAATGCCGGCGGCGTATAATATTTTATTTCGATTCTATTTATACTGACTCACCCCTTCCACCGCGTGGTCAGCTCTGACGGGCAAAAATTATTTTTTAGTCTTCCCTGTACGTTTGTCTATACGCTTTCAATGGCGTTCGCTTAAGAGGATTGTTTTAGATATGCTACGGCGATTCCGTTCATCGATAGTATTATTTACCCTCTCCTCTCGTACTGTTTATAACGAATCGTGTTCGAAAAATCAAAATTATGATGGGATTCAGTATTTTATCGGGCATTCGCGTCCGTTAAGTTCATTGTGACGCTGTTCTCTGCTAATCTATATTGGATGTTTTTCAGCACATTTCTCATTAGTCCGATCCAAATTAATTTAAGTTGTGTAGTATACTGCTATGCTTAACTTTATTAATGTTTCGAAAAACCCGAACTTGTTACGAGGAATTATACACAAAACAACAAATGGGTATTTGCAGATAAAAAATTTAAGTTGAGATTATATACTAACATTTTTTGTTATTGGACTTAAGAACAAAAACATAATTTCGAGTTCCAATTTATTTTGTATACTGACTAATTGAAAGTTTTTCATATACAGTTTATCACGAACACTAGCTGCCAGGATCAATGAGGTAATGTTTGTATATTGTACAAACATAGTTTCAAGTAATTTATTTTTGAAAATTAAATTACTAAAGTTTATACTATAAATGCAAATATAATTACATTGAATTTTTCGCGAGAAACCTTAAATGACACGAAAAACCAAAAGAAATTTTAGAGTTTTAATAGATTACCTATATATTTAAAAATATGTACATTTCTAATTACATAATATAAATATTATAAATGTACCTAATTGCATAGAAAATAATGTTTCATTTCAAAGCTACTAATTTATAAAGAACTAACTTTCATGTTAAATTAAATACTAAACTTAAGTAATTTATGTAGATTTTAAAAATTTACATTTCATCGTAAGTTTACTTTTAATTAAGCGTTGCATTTTTTTTTCAATTATAGATCAAGGAACACGCCGATTATTATTTATTACTTAAATACTTTAGGAATCACACCGATGCCTCGGAGTATAATATTTTCAAGATAACTTTTTGAAAGTTCTATACACTTAAGGAGCAGTCACGAATACCATATGAATATTAATGAGCTCTCGGGAGTACTTTTAGGAGATATAATTTCCTATGTTCGCGTTTTTATAGTAGCCTAGTAGTGGAATAAGATTAATCGTTTATTGTGTTTACATTTTCGAATATCCGATGAGTTGGCAATTTTATAGTATTAAAATTAAATTTTCTATCGCAAGAGCAGTTTGTTGAAGTTGAACATTCGGACGGAAAATCGATAAAGTAATCGTAAGAAGTGATTTTTTTTTCATAAAACTGATATCCTGGGGCCTGGATGCTATTTATTCTTAAGACTAAATAGTACCTACCATTATCTAACGCTACGTGTAATTGATACGTTTTAAATGGATGTACAATAGTTTATACTCTTATTTTCAACTCGTATCATATAATATGTACGTGCGATTTAGTATTTACCTCGCTGCGGTGTTTAAACGTAAAATAAACGAAGCACATTCAATAAATTAACGGTAAAAAAAAAACCCCACAATATTCGATGACACGTCGGGCGTCGATCGGTCGTGTGCGGTTACAATTATTATTGACAAGGTATACCTAGGTGATGATAAGTCGACGGTAAAAATCGTAGGAGAGATGGAGTTCTGGAGGACAGTCTGCAGTATACGAATAATCGGAATATGATACGGGTTTTGAATATTCCGAGTGCATTTAAATTGCGCTTACATTATAATAATAATAATAATAATATAATATAAAATATTACTATCTACGTACGCCCGTGCACACACAACCTACACGCGCGCTCACATCTCATTCGTCTCTCGCCGGGCGTTAATATGGAAATGTATTCACGGCGACCGTTTTTATAATCCTACCCAACGGCAAATTTAATTAACACATCGTGCCGTATAATATCACTCGGTAGTGTTAATTTTTGCGCTCACCCGAAACCGTATGGGTAAGTAGCTAGGTATATATGATAAAGCCTCATCCTGCGCACTAAAACACTAAAGTGCGTCGACAATTATTTCGGCTCGATATGATAATATTGTGTAGTCTTGTCCCGTCGACGACGTGCGTGGCTAAGAAATTTGCCCCCAACTGCAACACACACACACACACACACACACACACACACACACACACACACACACACACACACACACACACACACACACACACACACACACACACACACACACACACACACACACACACACACACACAACACAATATATGTACGTGCTATGCGCAGGAGTCGTCGGTTTCCCCCCCGTCGATTTATCGTTTTGGCTCAGATCTCGAGGCCGACCCGAAACGTTATTGCGTATAATACACATTGCTCAGGGGGTAAGGGTTTACCCTCCCCCTCACCCCCTATTTACCAATAAATCCCTTTATTTGTGTCTTCGGTACTACCCCCACAATTCGTTTATATGTATTATCCCTCCCCTTCGTTGGAATTTCCTGGGCGCGCCACTGGTAGTTGTAGTAAATAATTACGATAGTCACTCTCGGAAAGATTCGTCGTAATGTAATATTATGTACCTACAAAACTCACAGCCAGAGCAGATTGTTCAGCGCACCGTTGGTATACAATATTTTGATAAAAATAATATTTTGTACCGCTTCGACGACAACAACTTGTCGGTGTAACCAAGTTTTACCCATTCATCTCCGAAAAACGATTCTTATGTTTTTAAATCGTGTACGACAATTGTTTGAAAATCATTCCTGAATACCGGACACGCTTTGTATCAAATACCATGTTCAATATCTTTTGTTTAGGTTTTTTTAGTCATTTTTTGTCGCTGCAGTTGCGTTTTATTTCAGTCTTACCGATTTCCGATACGTAAAAACATTATATCATGAACAATTAATGGTTGTATATTATATACTTGAAAACCCAATGATTAATAGAGGCATTATTATTCATTTTTAAGTGTCTTTTATGTTTCAGTTTGTATATAAAAAAATATTGTTTTAGATAAGAAACACCGCACTTATAAATTACTTAACGGAATAAACCATTATTTTTTTTTCAAATGTTCAATAATAATAAATGAGCATTATAATTTGACAATTTACAACATTCACAATTTGTACGTATTAAAAGTGTTTAAGAAAAATATAACACAGTGAAAGCTACATTTAAAACAAGGTTGGTTACAACGTTCACAAAATATGAACATTATATTTAATTTATTCTAATAAATTGTTGTATAAAGCTGGGTTCGATTTGCTAGTTATCGGTTATGGTATAAACAATTATTTTAAACGCCATTGTTGTACAAATAACTGCTTTCAGTTCTACTTGGAAATCATATTAACCATTGATTAAAATAAAAACTGTCTAGACAATTATTCGAATGGTGTATTCAACGTGAGAGTGGAATCAAGTTCCACATAATAATAGCCGAATCGTTTTCATTAAGACGTTAATTTAGAAGATATTAGAAGACTGCATTAATAACGAGTAATTTGAAACATATTGTGCTTATACTCGGATCGTTAAACAGTTTACTGCACACGTATAAATAGGTAAGTAGTACTTTTATAAATTATTTATACATTACTTTAACAATGCGAGGATAATATTATTTCTTTAAATGGGATAACGCACAAATAAAAGAATAATACAGACATAAAGTATGCACTAATATTCCGAATGTACCTATAGATTATTTTAAACAATAATTTGTGCGTGTTTTTTATTATTACATTTACAAAACGACGCTAAGATTTCACCGTCATAAAATTTAATTTTAATATTTAATGTTTTATTGTTTTCTATTTTACAGAATAACAAATAACAATGTATAAAATATGTGTTGAAAACATCAATATCGTGTACACCTACACCAGTACAATTTAAATTTTCTCTCAATTTTGTTAAAACCTATTTGTGAATTTGCTGTTTATAATTTGATAATATAGCTACACAAATATCGATAAACTTTTTTTTTTTAATGAATATCGTTAAGTTATATATTATGGATATATATAATAAATCTAACCTGAAAGACACCTAGTCACTGATGTACCGATATTGCCTATACATCGCGCCGGCATAATGATAGTTTCGCATAAATATATTATATTATCAGGAGTAATGAGATACATTTTTTTAAAAATGAAATTAGAACACGCTTGTTGGATATATTTTGAGTGAAATTCAAATACCGTTAAAAATCACTCGTAACACGTTTAGTGTAAGACCTAGCCACATAAGAAATTAAAGAATCCCAATACACTATATATTATAACAAATATTTTTCTCGCTCTTCCTAACGTTTATTATTTAAAAGAAATAATAACTCAAATAGTTTTCGGGCCGAAGCAAAAATATTAAATAAGATTTGTGTGCGGAGTTGGACACTTTAAGTGCTTTCGTTGTTTGTTAAATTTTTTTATAGCATTCGTATACTTTTGAGTAAGTTACAATGATGTTATTTATTTGTTCATAATTTATGAGTAATTAAACGCTGGCGGTGTAATCTAAAATTCGAACCCAAGGAAACCTAACATCTGTACCTTATAACTTATGATTTATTTGGTCTGAATTATTTCCATTCGATTTCGCGGGGAACGAAAAACGCATTTGTTAAGTCAAACACTTCAAATACAGCAGAGGGATCACGGTTATATATACTATACATAATATATATATATATATATATATATATAGGAAGTATGAGTCGCACGTACAGTTGAACCGTTCGTGAATATTATAATGGCCGTTGCGGTGAAGGGATTTCGGTAGAACCACAGACTGCTTAGATTTGAATAAAATCTAAACCGAATAGGCCGGGCCGCCTGCTCGTGGCAGCTGATATTAAAATTGGTTAATTTTTGTTTTCTGCAGAGAGGTACGCACCAGCTATAATAAACGATATCAGTAAAAACAACATAGTGAACGACGACAGTATTAAAATAATAATCTAAACATTATAATATTAAGTATAATAATTAATTGTGGGGGGGGGGGGCTGGTGAAGAGTGGTGGTGGGCCGCAGTTGCTAACTCTCGGATGGGTGACCACCAATCAATAATCGTACCACAGTATTTTGCCGTTGCTTACCGTTCAAGACGTGCAGGTATGCGCTGGCCGAGTCCAAGTTGGACGGCTGACACGTGTAGTTGCCCGAGTCGTGCAGCACCGCGTTGTTGATGGTCAACGTGGCCACCATGGTGTTGGCGTCCAACCGTTCGCTGCTGATCATCTTGGCGCCCTTGCCGTAGTCCAGCACCCGCTTGTTGTTCTGGTACCAGAATATGTAGTCCGGGTCCCGGACGCTCTGCCGGATCACGCACTTCAGGCTCACCGAGCTGCCCTCCATCACGTGGATGTCCGACTCGCCCATGATCTCGATCTTTGGCACTGCCGGACGAAACGGGTATATTATGTACAGTTATAGGTGTTTAGACATCGCAATTTTCGTCATAATAATTATTAGAGTGTTCGTCGGGTTTTCAATTAACGTGAATTTTTTTTTTTTTTTTTGTACACATATAATGTATGACTGAGTTTTTTTATTCACTCGATATTAATATTGAAAATGCGTTGCTGTAAATACGCAGTGTACCTAATAGGGAGGGGGGGGGAGCACGGGGCACGGCGTTACACGGGGAAAATATGTGTTACGGTAACATTTATTATATTTTGTATTGAGCAGTTCGTACCAGCGAAATAATTACGTGATGTTTTCGGATTCGACCATGTGCGTACTATCGTTGTTAAGCCGGTTTAACATAATCAAAATTATTTTAAATAAACGATTTGAAAAAAATTAAATGCGTTGAAATACAAAAAACTCGTTATTGTATCGATCAAGTTTTTTTATTATATCCTCTATCTTGTACAGGATATTATTTAATTTGAATTATATTTTTATATAAAATAATTATTGCTTTATAGCTAAAATCGTTAAAGATGGCCGGTTGGGGCCCAAATAGCTGTTACGCGGGGTGAACTGTTAAGATGTTAGATACTAGCTAAAACTTGATTATATTTTTGTCAATTATTTTAGTGTTTGTATTTATTTAATTTACCTGCGTTCATTCAAAGGTTTATTTGAAGTCATTTTGTGGGAATGTGATTTAGTTAAAGACGACTAAGGTTACTTTCTGGTAAATACATTGTGAACATTTTACTAACAAGTAGATAACATATTGAGTATAAATTGTACATTTTAGTTAAATATCCATCTTCAATATGGATTAATTTAGTATCTATTACATTTTACAAAGCATTTATTTACAATATTAATGTAATTTTCTTTTCAACAAATATGACTGGATCAAATATTGTTTTTGAAATTATTATTATTATTATTATGTAACATCAATTTAGAAAATGATTGTAAATTCGTATATAGTCGTAATTAATAGTATATTTATTATGTAAATTATAAAACGATTTTACCGTTGAAATGTAATTAAAATAAACAAAAACCGATACCACGGGTATGTATTGTACTCATAATATGCACACAATTTTTATCGGTCCTTCTTTTACAGTAAAAAATTACGACGTTTGAACATTTATAAATTATATGTGAATATAATATAAAGTCAAAATATAGTTGTTTTTTTAGTTTTACTCGATAGGCGTACTTACCCACGACATTGAGCTGAACCAAATGGCTCATTTTAGGTGATGTATTTATTTGACATTCGTAAATGCCAGCGTCCCTGGGCTGCACATATTTTATTTGCAACGTCCACGTGCACGTGGGCTCGACCAGAAATATTCGGAACCTATCGTCGGCGATGAACAACAGCCAATCGATGGTGAGTATGTGTGAATCCCGTCGCCGTATCCATGAAACCTGCAATAAAATATAAGCCCGCATAGATTTATATTAAATAAAAACCAAACTCGATAAAACAAACCATACAAAAATAACGAAGTGAAATTATTGCGAAAAATCCAGGTTTATGTTTTTAATTAATAAAATAACCGAGAGATCGAAATAAACTTGGCATGCTCAAGAGAGGGTTGTTCGGGGCAACGAAATGTGAAATTAAAACTTGGGTATAGGTAAAGATAAAAAGTTCCGCTGGCGGGGTGCCACTGCAGTATGAAACAGAAATGTGTAGGAAAAAAATAATTTATTAATATGACAAAAAAAAAAACCTAAATATGCTTTTAAATTAATTTGAGGGTACTTTAGTGAATCGTTAGTATTGCATTTAGTTATGATAATTTCACAGTTTTATTTATTTTATATATTAAATGAATACAATAGGAAAGATGGTGCTGATATTATATTTTATTCAAAATAAAATACATTACCTACTTATTAAATCGAGGAATGAAAATTATTATGCACGGAAATCGGTTATAATTCATTAGTAAATGTAATTATTTTGCTTTTCTAGAGAGTAAGTTTATTTGTTACTAGGTATAAAAAAAATGATATTAGTCTTAAAATGCTTTAACGAGTTATTCGTTTTTGGAGTATTAGCGATACATTTTTTTCCGTGTAATCATAGCTAGCTGTCATCGATACTTTTTCAACGAACACCCGTCCATAGCATAATAACATTTACCGTTTAATCATTCGAAAATGGGTTCGATTTTAATTATAAACCATTATATTATTATGTTATTGCACTATATACCAATATTCAGCAACCTGTACGTATCGATTAGCCATTATTCGGTCCATTATGGTGGCTCTTAACGGCCATTGTGTGCTAACTGCATAAGTGGAGTGGTAATTTGATATTCCGCTAGAAGATTTACGACTTAATGCAGTTTAAGTACAATTGGCCACATTTGGCAAATTATTCGACGCGCAATTACATTATATAATTCCATTACCGTTGAGACGTCATGAAATTCTATTAGAATTGGACACGATGATTCTAACCAACGATATTGTTATAATATTCGTACCGAAACGGCTGTGTAACATGTTCGCCCGATGTTAAAAATAGAAGACCTCGTAGCATTGTGTTTGGTCACCGATGGGTTTGCGAAACGAAACACAAGATAATAGTTGTATCGAAAAATATAATGTAAGGTAATAAAAATGGACACATTCGAATTTTACATGGAAACGTTTCTAAATTATAATATTATAAACATTTAAGAGACGTCGTACCGTAAAATGTTTTTAAAAAAAATAACCACGCTATGTTATGGTTTATATACGTCATCCAGTAGATTCGGACCTGCAGTACATTGGTATTCGTTTTGGGTGCATAAAGTGAATTGTACGATTTTTTTATGTGATAAAAAAACGAATTGAAATTCGATAAAAACTCAAATACTCGTTATTCAGTCTGAAAATTTGCTACGTGAATTTATTTAAAAAAAAAAAACTTAATCTCGTTCTTCTTCAAAACGAGCGTGTGTACTGCTGCACTACCTACTACATAGCTGCGTATGACATTATGTCACGTACATTTTATTCCGACGCGTTTGGGTATTTTTAGGAAATTTTCACGATATGTTTTTCTTAAGGGGAGACGGCGGCGGCTTATGGTAGTAACTGTGAGTTAATGGATTTTCGGCGAGTGGGGCGCGATCGGGTGGCGGGGAAAGAAATAACAATAAAGTATAAAGGTGGGATTTTTTTTTACCCCGTGCTTTTCGCGACAATAACACGAGTTTAAATGGGGCGCGTTACTGTTCGGCAAACTTAACGGTCCCCCCCCCCCCCGGGATTCATTTTTACAATGTCCCTGTCCATCGCCACCCTTCCTCCACACCGATCGCCAGTCGCCGCCCGCACCCCGCCGGCTAGTCCTCTGGAACAACACTCCGCCGCCGAACGCACGGAGAGAGACCCATAATAATACACTATGTTGTAGGAGCACATATTTTTAAACCGTCAATTCGCTCACATCGTTGGCCGGTCATTTGCGCTGCGGCGGCGGAGGAAAAGGTAATTTTATTTAGTGCCCCGTGGCCAAGGGGAACGTTGATTAAATAACTATCGTGTAAAAACCGCCACTGCACCGGCTGCCCCACCGGCGAAGAGGCTTAACAATTGCGCTAGAGACAATATATATATATATAAACATTATTTATAACGCGCTATGTCCGGACTGGGGTGAAGGGAAATGGGGGAGGGGGAAATAGAAACTTTTCACTCGTCTTTGTCGCCCAGTTATTTATTTTATTATTTTATCCTCTCCACTTCACCCCGCCGGCACATCCGTCGTAGTGCAATCTCGTGTTTGTGCGGTGGACGCGTGGCAAAGCCCCGGCGTGCGTTTTTACGATTCCACCCAAAGCCACGGCGACAGACCGGTCATAAATAGAAAATTGCCTCGTCTTCTGTGAATTTTCGTCGCGCCATAGTCGTCGCAATAAAAGCATATTACGTGCGCACAATCACGCTCACAATCACCGTCGATCGTCACCCGTTCATGGTCTCGTGTACGTATAAACCAGTAGCGGTTCTGGTATTACATTTTTGAGGAGGCAAGAATTTGGTACCATTCTATAAGTTCATTCTGCATACTATACATTTATGCGCACGACGAATACCCCAGGCGCCAAGACTCTCCTCCGTCGTGTCGTATAATATATAACACAATTATTATGAATTGTCTTATACATTTTTTCTTTCCAAATCTGGCAGGGGGCTGTCAGTCTGTCACTGTTTAATGCGTCAACACGAAAAACAAAGTAAAATCCTTATCACATAGAAAACAGTTAGGTGTTGATGAAATTAGAAATCAGAAAACAGAGTAGGTATAAAGTATGTTAATACTATGTTATACGATTGTAATAATTGCTGATAAATAATTTAGTAACAACGTGAAATGATATTATGTGGATTGATAATTTGTCGGCACCATGTGTCTACATGCTGAACGTCTAAACTAAATTTGTTCCCAAATGTCAGAACGGTCATCGGTCATCCTATCTCTGAGCGACGGCAAGCGCAGAGGCGATTGTTACGTGCAGTCTCTCACAAAGAGTCGAGCATGGGTTATTCGTATCTTTGTATGTGCTTATGTGTGTGTAGTTTGTATACACATTTACCAATCTTAAGATAGAAGTGGCTGTTGCCTCCAAGACGGAGGCCACTGATACTGGACTAATTCATTTTAAAAATACACCTTCAAACAAAAAACATCGCGTCATCGGATTCGTCAGCGCAAGGTATGTACACCTCATAGTCCCTTCCATTTATTAATTTATTTGGCTGATTATAAAAATACGATCCAACAAGACTGTATAGTTAAAACTATGAAAACCTCGTAAATATTTTAAAGGCATCTCGGCGGGACCAGCTAGTAATCTGCCATAATCTGTTATAATTATGTATATATGCTTAGAAAGAGGAGATATTCGTCGTGTAATTTTGACAGCAGAGGAACTGATCGAAAAATCTGCTGATCGTCGTTAAAAACTCAAAACATTACAAGATATAACATTAATCGAATTGGTGCCGAAAATGGACCGATGTATATTTTAATTTAGTAACACATTGTGATTTTAATGAATGCCATTAAAATGCTGCTAAAAAGTAGAATAAATCATAAAATATTTGTAATTTTTACGACATCTTATCGTTTTTTATGCTTAGTTGTTATTTCAAACATAAATATAAAAAAAAATACAGGCATACAATTCAATTTCTAACGACAGTCTTTGGTTTCATTTAGTCGTCAAATAAAAATCTATGGATGTAAATTTACAACCCCGATTAAAAATTACACTCAAAAATAAATTGATTAGTTCATCGATATAGATATGTTATATCGTTTCAAGTCCTTACACCCAAAACTACAATAATATCGTCTAACAATTGAAATCCAACGATTGAGAAAAGTTGGCCGGAACTTAATTCAAAATTCCAAAACAACACGAAGTGATAATTCGATATGGTCAGTATTCGACGTATAATCAACATTTAAAACTATCATCTCACTCGTATCTTCTAGAGTTTATGGCTAAATCCATGACACCTGCTGAATAAAAAGTCTCCGGGATCAGAAAGACGCGCTGAGCAGCGAAATAGTGCGAAAAGTTTTCCACGAACCCGAGTCGCAACGGTATACATTTTTTCGCTACAATTTTCTAGAACGTACCGGCGGCGTTGTTTAATATAAAAACCGGCAAATCGTTCTGTAAATATATAATCGTATTAGGTCGTCGCTCTCTCTCTATATGTGTATACGTATAAACACACACATATATATATATACACCTACCCACGTATATTTACTTGAATATTGTATCCGCATCCGGCGCTGTAAAAACGTTCCGTCGGGTAACGTTATATAGTCTATTATTGGTATATAGGTACACCCTAATGCCTACACACACACACACACACACACACACACACACACACACACACACACACACACACACACATATACGGTTTATCTATATTATACGCCGCAACTAATCGAATTCCCTTCACGTTCGATTCGGAATAACGTCCGAGCGCGCGCAATACACATTGTTTCGACCGTTTTAATTTACTGCGCGGGGGCCGGCCCGTCGTTTCGCGTCCACTGCACTCGTGAAATTTGCGGTCGTTATATCCGGAAGAAGTGTGCAATACACGCATTCCGGTTGTCGTTTATCCCGAAACGAGTTTTTCGGACGTCCCGCTCGGCATTTCGCGGGGCTCCCGTCGATCGAGGGCCGCAAACCGTTCCCGCCGACTGCGAAATCCGTACACTTCCGTATCGTTTTCGACATCGCTAATATTGCAACAGTAGTATTACGCTGTTAATATGGTAAGCATGATATAAATTGTTATTATTTTCGAGTTCAAATTTTACGTAGGCGCGCGTGGAACGATTTCGCGCCGCACCGCATCCGTCTGTGACACGCCACACTTGGGTTTATCCCGCTCGGGGTTATACTTACAATATTATAATATATTAGCGTACCCATAGGCGCATGACAATAATATAGAAGCGGCACTCGATCGGCTGGTCGGGTTTCTGTATCCCTGCGGTATGAAGTATACCGCGATCTGATAAGATGTTGGTATCCCAATTTGTTACGATATTATAAAAACGATCCATTGACCACGGACGACAGCCGTTTTAATTGATTTAAAGTTTTTTATGTATGGTATTGTATCCACTTGCTACACTTGCTATGCATTAAATATTATAATATTGTTACTTGACTTTTTAATATTGATATGATACGTTTAATTGATAACGTGTACCACGCCCCCTGGAAACCGTGTTCAAGGCCACAATCACCCGATTTTGCTAATACACACAGTGTCTGTGCCCTGCTATAGGTACGCCTACGTCCACATGAGAAACTCTCCCGTTTACGACCCTTTGTTCGGTGATGACATAATATTTTGAATATTTTTCTAACTTTAGGCTATGCGTTATGATACGTATTGACATTGTGCACAATGTTCGTTGCATGTTTTTTTTATAAACACTTCGATGACCGACGACTGTATTTGATATTTTGTTTTAAACTATCGACCGTGGCTCTTACGCATAATATTATAGAATGGAAGGGAATCTCTCAAATTATTGTGTGATTTTGGACAGTATAACCACTGATTTTTCCGTATGTACTCCGTTATTTTTAACATCACTAATGTGTTAAGTGTAATATTTTGACCTCATATGTTGTATAACGAATGTGCGTTGATAGATTTCGCACATTCATCCAATACCTCACGTTCATCCCATTTGTGTATATTATATTGGTGAGATTGAACGAGTCCCAAATATTGAATTGAGTCTTACAAATACTTTTGGATTATCGGAGTTGAGTCCAACAAACAATTATTAGCTTGTTTGAGTTGAGACTTTTCAGCAGTTCAGCCTATTAGCATTATTCAAAAGACACCACTTGGAGGTTGGCTGCGAGTAGTCTTCAAAAAAGTCTGTGTGATCGCTTACACTGTTTTTAGATTCTGTTCTTCTATAGTAACCTTTCTGATAGGAAAGTGAATCTAGTTGGTACTTTGAAGGGTCAAAAGTAAAAATTTTCCAGTAGTTTTCATCGAAAATATCGATTTTGGTTTTTGAAGTAACTCTAAAAGAAATGACAGTATATACATGCAATTTTGATCGAATGTTTGTATAAACATTTTCTACACGCCATAGCATTTTCAAAATATTCTGACTTATTTTGAGCTGTTAACGGACATTTTCAGTTTCCAATTTTTTTAGTTTTTTTTTTCTATAAATGTCAATAAAATTTTATTTGTTGGGTAAAAAATCTTGAAATTTTAATACAAGGCTATTATATATTGTTACAATAATATGTGAAAAATATTAAAAATCCGTAAGCACAAATTTTTTTATAAGCATTTAAAGTTCAAATATTGACAAAATACGTAAAAATCACGAAAATGTGCAAATTATTTTGAGTTAGAAATACATAAAAATGTAATACAAGATTCCTCATAAGTTTGCCTAATTTTATCAATATAAAAATGTTTATAAGCAAGTCAAAATAAATTTTTATGAGCATTTTAAGTTCAAATTTTTACAAGATTAGATATTCATTCGATTTCTCATGTAGCGATTTTCTTATTTTGTTGCAATTCAAAAACGAATAACTGTAGATGCATGAAAATTTCACTAGATGTTTATATTAGCATTTTCTATACACCATCTAATTTTGAATATATTTTGACTGTTTTTGAGATTTTTAAGGACAATTTCAATTTTCAATTTTTTTAGTTTTTTTTTATATTGGCACACATTTTTTTTATAAGCATTTAAAGTTCAAATTTTAACAAAATTCATCAAAATCTCGAAAATTATCAATTATTATAATTATAATGGTCATTTTTTATAACTAAGGATTGAAAATTTAAAACAAAGATTCTAATAAATAGTACTAACTGTAATCAAAAAATCTAAATAATATATAAACACAGTTATTTTTTACAGACATTTTAAGTTCAAATTTGGGCGAAATTACATATTAAAATCAATTTTAACGAGTAAAAGTATATATTATAATATTTTTCCAGCATCACTGATAAATTTAGGTTAATAACTAAATAATATGAATAATATTAATTTATAACTTACCAGCTACCGTATATTAACAATATCAATATAATTTAAAATGACATACCGTCTCTGATCAGAATCGTTTTTCGTATAAAATGATATTATATCATTGAATTCAAATTTAATACCATCCATTATACGGTTTCCTACTTATAACCTACTGTGCAGCGGAGCGACATCCACTTGACCCTCTTTTTAAATTTTAAATCGTAATAAGAATAAAAAAGTTAAATAATTAAAATATATCAAAAATAATAGTAGAAATAATCGTTGGGAAATAATAATTATGTGTAATTAAATAATGCTAACGTTTAAATAGTTGCTGTTAAAAATTTAAATGATCCTGATTTTAAAAAGTAAAATCGCCAAATTTGTTTATTCGAGTCTATCCATTCCTGTAAAAATTGTTATTTTTCTAATTTTTTTTTTCAAGGTTTTATTGCTTTACTTCGTATTTTTATGTTTGTATCTCAGTATCTGACTTTATTCCCAGAAGAGTGTCATCAAAAATAAAAATTTCTGGATGTTCAGAGTGAAAAAATGCATTTAATTTTGCGTAAAAACTTTTACAACTGTTATAGTGGTCCAAAAATTGCTTGCTGAAAAATCGCCCCAATTTTTTTTTTTTTTGGGAGGGGGAAGAGGAGACTGTCAAACATCATCGTCAACGTAGTTATTTAAAACTACATGTATAGATAGTTATGATATCTTATCTATATGGACTCAATTCAATGTTATCCTATTATATTATTTGTACCTATGTCTATGCGTCCTTCCCGCACGAGAAACGTTCCTACTTACGACCTTCTTGTTTGGCAAGATTATGATAAAATATTTTGCGGCCGTTTTGTGATCAGTCGATGAATCCTACGGGCTATGTATTATGACGTATAATAATGTTATGCAGGATTAATGATTTGCGTGTTTCTCGTAAGTACTGCAATGACCGATGACCGTATTTGATTTTTTGCATTATCTATTATAAATAGCTCTTACAGATATTGTACAATGCAACGAATCTCTCTGATTGAGCGATTTTTTATAATGATACAGTCATTAATTTTTTCGTGTATATGCGTAAGAAGGCGGAGGAGTACGAATGATTCGGTTTTCAGTATTCGCAATCTCTCTGCAGCAAGGACGACATCCACCGCAGGCAGAATACACCTATGCAACAACAGGATGTTCTCAGCATTTTTGTATAGCAAAACCTACACCCGACCTGTTATAGTGTTATACTCCGAAGGTTTGTTGCGCAGTTCCGCACGAAACGCTTATTGATATCAGATTTTATGAACTCAAAAATTGATAGGTACATACGTTATAATATAGTTTTATTATTGTAAAATACAATATTATAGTGCGTGGCGATCAAAAATAACACCCTTATTTCCATTTTAATTTGAACTAAATAAATGGTTAAAAAAAAAAAAAAACAACATTACGAATTCAATATTGCAGATATTATCATAAACTGCAGGTGTCTGGAAAACGGTTACAAAACGGAAATAACGCGGGTTCATACTCTTCCGTAATATCAATACAAAAGCAAACGGACCGATTTGGTTTTAACAGTTACCATTGTATACTGCGCACTCACCGATTTGTTGCCGAGCTGCTTGACCCTGCACGGCATGTAAGCGTGGCCGCCCAGTTGCGTGGTGATGTTGGACGATACGGACGTGTCGAAAAACGGCCTGACCAAAAAATCGGACACCTGTTTCTTCTGCTGCTGAGGGTTATATTTTTCTGGAAAAATAAGAGAAAAAAAAAATTATCACCATTATCGCTCTACCATATCCGCGGCGTTCAACCAATCCAAGTCGAGTGTTTTCCCTTCTGGCGCCGCGCCGCGTCCTCCACAATATACTAATTGGGGTCGAGCGCTTAACGACCTCCTCGGCGGTGGGTTTTATCGTTAAAAGTTTCCCCTCCCCGTCCGCGGCCGCACCCCGTAAACGTTCGTTGCGAATGCCCCTTCAATGGTAGCGTTCTATACGGCACCTTTATTATAATAAAATATATGTAATCATACGGCGCGTTTGCAGCGTTTCGCCGGTTTTTTCCGCGTCGTCTACGTCATGTGCACAATGCCCGAGGTGACACACACACACACCGTATTATGTCGTACATTTATGACATTGTTGTAAGGGGTACCCGTCGGACGAATGTATCGAGAAGCGCATAAAAAAAAAAAAAAAACGTACGTCGGGCTCGAAAATTACTATACGTTCCAAAGAGTGCATACAAACGAAAGCGTTCGTATTTTTTTTTCCGACGATTGCACTCTCGTATGCATTCAATTCATAAATAATGAACGACGAAAGAGAACGCCCGCGCGCGCGTCACATTCGTTTTATTCGCAAACGTGAATAAAAAACGGATTCATAATCCAAAATATTATACATACAATTGGTAGCGTTCCATGCCCTGGAAATATTTTCTTCGAGAACTATAGCGGCAGTATAGGTATACACGAGCACGAACAAAAAATAATATATGATATACATGTATTCCACACTTATTTTGCCACTCATCTAGGTTATGGTGTACTATATAGAAGGGCAGATTTATTTCAGATGACTTCATCTGTACATACGATAAGGTACCCCGACCTGTAGTTTTAAATAAAACGTATTACTACGTAAATAATAACGGACGTTTTATAAATCGAACCGTTCATTATAATGATAATATACCTAATTATATAATATGATACCTATTATTCTTTTTATATATTTTTTTATTAATTTTTTTGTGATTTAGAACAAAAAACGTGTATTTCGTTTGTTTATTATATTTTATAACACGGTTTGAGTAAAAACGAACGTGAACGACGTAAAGTTTTCGGAATAAAAATAAATTCTTAATGCACTTCGCATTCAATTTGAATGTAAATGGGTGTATATAAATGCGAGAATGCATTCAATTTGAAATTTATTATGCTCCAAACGCTGGTTAAAACTAAATAATCGTGATAGTCATCGTGTTCGTTCGTGACACGGATGTTTCGACGTTGTTTAAGCGTTTTTGTTATGCGGTGAAGTGTACGCGGAAAAACTGTGTTAAAAACTGGCTTAAGACGAAAGTTTTTCGTTTTTGTGGTCTAGAAAATTGTTTCAAGCCACCGACGTTTTAATTAAGAACGTAAAACTGCGGTGTTTTTTCAGTTCCCCGGCACATTGAAAAAAAAAACAAATACTCACAGATGGTTTTTACGTCGAAAGTTTAATGCTTTGAGTAATGTTTTTAATTTGCGCGATTATCTAAATACTTTTTTTTTTACAATAATAATAATAACAATAAAAAAACAAATTATCCAAGTAGGTACATTAAAGTTTCTCTTCTAGCATTTTATGTGTTCTTAAAATGTATTAGTACAGCTTTAATACATTTTCTTGGAGTGTTTTTGGTTGATTGTTTTCTTTTCTATGTTATCGCTGTAGATATAATATAATATCATTCAAATTTTTGTATCATAACATTTTGTAACACAGGAAAATCAGGATTTTAATAGTGATACAATTTGAAAAAAATTGATGTGCACCAAAGTGTTCATGCCATTAAAGCTGTCACACTAATTTACCATACAAATTTCGAATTTCGAATTTTATAAATTCTTGTTTAACGAAACCTACTTATGTAATTACTTGCATTTAACGAGTGTTCCCTAAGTCTCAACTCGTTTATGAAATAACTAATTTCATACTTTTGTAGACAGTTCATATTGCGGAAATGGAGTATTAGTTAGACCTGAAAGTCCGAGCTCAATGTACTATGTGTAAAAATAAAAAAATAAAATGCATACCTAGCTTTAAATAAATGCGAACTTATTAAATACGGTAGCTTTATTATTAATGAAAAATAATTAAATTCTATACATATTATTTATTTACAGTCGATTTTTGTTTTGTTTTTCAGCTTATGGATAATTCGAAATAAATACTACGTACTTGTACAGGTACAATGCGTTTTTAAATTCGTTCGATTGAAATGAATACTCACATGAATATAATTAATAAACAACATATTATTGTGATTACGGTTTTAAGTACAAATATGTTTGTATATTTTATTAAAGAATATATACCTTATATTTAATTCGGTTCAATGTATATTTTAAACATTAATTGTACTCTTAAAGAATGTCGCGTTGTAAAAAAAATAAATAACGAATGAATCTTTTTGAGTCTTTAGAATTGGATGTGTATTTAACTATATAAGAGCTACTTGGGGTCATAACTGGGTACAGTGTCAGAATTATTATGACAAAATATTATCTAATAATAATATAGAAAATAGTCTTAAAATTAATAGATTATAGTATTATAGTATTATATTGTGTAGCTTCGATTCTTTTAGAAATTATATTTTATCTCTCTTACAATAAATACGTTTAAATTAAATATTGTTTGTAATTTTGAGATAGAGTTAAAGAAAGATGGAATCACATCAAGTATAGTTATAGTTTAAAAATACAAGTAACACGAAAACTTGTGTTTTAGTGCTTAATAGTAACATTTTGTAAATTACTTTCTAATTTAGAAACTTAAGAAAAATTAAACGATATATGTCAACACATTTTTGTACAATTTTAATCCCAATAAATTACGTTTTTCCAGACTAAGGGATGCCAAAATGCATACAATTTCATGGTTAAGTTAATAATTAGTAATTTTGTGAACGTAAACATTTTTTTTTTTAATTTCTACATATTATGATATTTTTAATGGGGTATAATATTTCTCCGTATTTGATTATTATTGTACTTGAATTAATATTTGAGAAGTTCACACATTTGTAAATACTTTATTTATTATTTATATTGTCTAGTATTTTTTTTTTGGAAAAGTTTTTTTTTAATTATGTTTTATCGTATAATGTTTATAGTTTTGTGTAGTTAAACGTTGTTCACACAATTAAAGCATTTTCTCAATTATTAAAGTCTTGTTGTTTTGATGGAATTAAAATCATAAACCACTTTAATGTACGATCCCTAATAACTGCCGTGGCACAGACCAGTCGAATGAAAAATAATATGATCAACAGACAAAACATATTTCGTCAATAAGTAATTTATGAAAATATCGAACTCGTTTGACTGTGAAATTATGACGGGAGACTTAACTATAATAATATAATAATGGCGCTCTATATACGCACCACACGACGACGTGGGGACATCAATTGTTGGTACGATATTATAATGTTTTGGAATCGCGGGTCATCTAAATTCATAAAATTCAAATTTCATACGTCACATACACACGCTGGTCTACTGATCGGGGCATTGTATTCGTTTGCTAATGTCTATTCGGAACTGTGCGAATTGTGATCAAGTACTCGTATAATGCGCATAAACCACAATACGGCGGACGGACGGTTATTAAAATTTATATTCGGCGGATATACGAGAGTGGCCCGCAATCTATATTTTTCTATATAAAATTCGAAAATACACCTCTGGTAATAATAATAATAATAATAATAATTATTATTATTATAATATCGTCGCAAAACCGTTTATCGGCCATTGTATTGCCGAATTCCATTATGTCTGATAATAATAATATTATTATTATCTGGCGGGACCATACGCGGCGACGACACGGTGTAATAACGACGTGGCCCCCGGCAAAATAATAATATTCAATCCCGTTTCACCGTTTACACTTCACGATGTGACGGACCATTATCGAAACGAATGGCACCGATGGCTTGTTGTGGGTCAACCTTTTGACGTCCGTAATCCAGACAGTGGAGGTTGAATCGCAGTCGGTGTGACGGACGTGTTCCGTTTGATAAACCACACACACAAACATCACATGCATATGGTTTGTATACCTACAACACCGTCGTCGTGTGCAACAGGAACCATTATTGTAATTTATGTTCGATTTTCTCGTTTAAACTGATTAATAAGCGTTTCTGTTCTCAAACGGGACCACGAACAATCGCGCCGAGGAATCGAAACTTGTATAAAACGCCGGGCGAGACGAGTTTTCACGAGATGAGTTTTCTCCTCTGGGCGGCAAACACACGCCGCCCTATCCGAGTCTCCGTGCGATTCTTTCTGGGTTTAAAATTATTATTATAATCATTATATTTTATGTGCATTTTGTCGGGGCCCTTAATTAATTCGTAACCAAAACAATGGGTGGCTGCACCTTAATTTCATATTTTTCGTAATATAAATTCACGCATGGCGCGTATTTGTTCACTATGGATAATATTATGTACCTACTTGTTTTTTCTTTCTCTCGTTTTTGTACTCGTCTACAGCATTTTGTATACGCACATCGCATACGGGCATACCATAATGGAGGGACAACCACTCGGTGTTCATAATATTATTATATAATACAGCCTTTACTATATTGTTATATGTTTTCCCTTGATGTGGTTAAAATATTGTACTTTGGATGATTAATTTCTGAAGATAAAAATTATCAAAGTAAAATGTATTATTATATACTGAGGTAAAAAAAAAAATAATAACCGCTGAAACACTAGAAACGAAGTATTAAGAAGTTTCCATAATTATTTCGAAACTTTCTATACACCTACATAATATACTATATTATGTCCTGAAATGAGAGCATATTTTTCATATGATTCTTTTTAAAAAAATAAATCGAGGAAAAACAATTATAATGAGCGCTGGTTTTACCCTACTCAGAAAATATTCATTTGTTCAAGAGATTTTTTAAGAGGGTTAGAATTGTTAGGATATCTACAACATTTCGTTTTAATTATAACAAACAAAATAATTAAAAATTGAGTAATTTGTTCTTATTACTTTAATTTTTTATTTTTCTCTTATGGAGGACGTCTACTACATCAAATGTATAATTTATAAATAACATAATAACATGTCTACTGTTATTAATATTTTAAAAGTATTATTAATTTACAAAACATATTATGTTATATGTATACACATTTTTATAATTCAATGCGTTCGACCATTATAGGTAGTATAAATATGAAGAGAGGAGTTATTTCTTAAACTTTTCATAATGCATTATACTTTATATTCTATTTTGTAACTTATAATTCTAATGTATGTTTTTAGTTGTAATTAATAACAATTCTTAATAATATTTTAAATCAAATAAATTGTTAAAATACATTTAGTACATACCATTTAGGTAGTCAGTTCATTTTTTAAAATTTATTTACGATTATTTAAGTATAATTATTATATAATAATTTATAAGTGTTTTAATGTTAAACACCGGTCGATACTTAAATATTTTGTATTGGTGTTATACTTTTTGTAATATTTATTTTGTTTACATTTGATACACTGACAATATTAGTTTATAATTATTTTATAATAATAATTCTATTATTATAACATAATATCACAAGTAGTTTAATTAAAATATTGAATTTTATTTGCTTGTTTTTAAATAATGTTGACGAAAAATTTAGTTCTCCAAAATATTTTTTGTAAGGGTTGATCTATTTTTGCATTTTAATTCTTATACTAAAAACTAGGACAAAATACTTCTAAAGTTATTTAGTATAATATATAATATACTTGATGTAGATGACATAAAAATGGGTAAAATTAACTGAAATACTATTTATTTTTTAATCTTAATTTAAATAATATAACAGTAAAACTATTTTATTCGAATCAATTTATAAATCATATAAAATAACAATATTGTGTATTAATATTATTTATTGTCAATCTACGAAATGTCACCAGTGTCATAGTTGTTAGTGGTGGAATGGCTGGATGAAATGAAAGATCTGAAGTAAAATGGTTTCGATTGAATATTATGAAAATATAATGCATCTTTCCTGCGTATTAGCATCCCAGTGTCTTAGACTATATCAACATTTAGATTAATCATAACATACCTAACAGATCGCCTTTTGTTTAATCAAAAATAGGCCAGTTTTCTAAAATGTAAAATAACATAATAGTTTAAAATTTTTTAGAAAACTTAGTTGTTTTGATATATATATATTTGCCTATTGAATAGATATAATTTCCTACTTTTATTTATTAAAGTTTTTCAGATGTTTCTAAATGCAAAAAACAATTAATAACATTTAATAATGTGTGAATTACTAATGTCGTGAAGATTATATTATCTGTTTCACCAATTAGGTCAACTGTTTTCATAAGCACAATATCGTCCTAAAAACATAAGTTAATTTTCTCACAATCTCCAAATCCGGAAGTCTAATAAATAAGCCACTTGAACTCTATCTAAAACGGTAGGTACACAAAAAAAAGCAGCTGTACCAATCAAAACAAATTATGCATAAAAAACAAGTTTTTATAATTAAATGATTAATTTAATCAATTTATTAAAAGTACCTTCCTACTTACATAAATACCTATTAATTTTGTTTAAAAAATATCTTTTTTTCCCATATTCTTTTTTTGCAGTCGTTTACCGAGTAAATAATATATTTTCTAACTGAATAACGTTATTTCTAGTACAAATAATTTATTCAAAGTTATGAATTTTAGACACGTTATTCAGTTATGTTATTACGACCATCGTGCATTAAATTCAATTCTTGCCGCACGACACCCCGGCATTTTCATTCACGAACTCAATTTAAAAGGTAAAAGTTTTCAAGAAGTTTTTCATTTTATTTTGAGAAATATATATGAATAAAAATGTATATAAACATGCATAAATAAGGAATAGATTTTAAAATGTGCACACACAACATGGTGAAACTTTAATGGGAAAACCGAAAACTGTGATGTGAAATTGGCAGTAGTCACCGGGCACAATGGGTACATAAATTCATTTTTTTTATCGTTTTATACCAATTGTGCGAGTTATAGAATTTCGTAATAAAGAGCACATTATATCATAACCTAATACCAATCGTGTTTTATTCTGATATATTATATATATAAATGTATTTACGTTGTTACTTATTGCTGGTTGTTACTCGCCGCGTGTTATGTTATTTATGTGAAATATATCATTTTTTTTTTTTTTGGAAGTTTTCATTTGAGTTTTTCGATTCCATGGGAATTATTACACGATTATAAAGTGTAAATCAAAGTTTGAAATTATTTATTCACGATCGTAATTGATTTTCGTCAACCGATTGTCGTGTTTTCTCACGTTCCAGCTAGGTATATGGAATAATTGTCAATTATATACTATCGGGCTTATTGAAATTAAAAATTCCGATTTACGTTCAAATTTAAAAACAAATTACCCGTCTGTCCGTATTGAATATTCGACTTTTGTTTATTTGTATCCAGAACTGTGTTATTAAATTACCGAACGACCGATACAAGAATACATTAAAAGACACAGAGGTTCATATTTTAATGTAATAACAATATGTGTGCATTTATTAATATAATTAAACAAAAAAAAAAAACAACCCAAAACGCTTTCATAACCTGTGGGGAATTTAAATAAAGAGAAATCGCAGTTAAATATTTTGTGTTTTACATCACAATATTGCCGCATACCGTCATAATATTAGAAGGGACATGATATTATATTATAGTGTTAAACTCATATTTTGTGCGTACATTCGTTTATTTTTTTATTTATTGTTGAATCAAATCATATTGTATGTCACATAATACAGTTTTGCTAAGAGTGACGAGACTCTATTGTTTTACATAGGTACCTATGTACATTTGTTTCATATTATAAAAAACCGTCACACTGTAATTATTTAATTAATGTCGTCTCGTACAATTTTATCGGCGACCGTGCTCGGTCTCCAATCCAATGATAACGAATTATAATATCGAGCCATACGACGAGTGCAGTGTTAATATTTCTTTGTTGCCACGAACAGGCAACACAATATTATAATGACCTTAATCATTTTTACGTATAAAAATCTCTCAGGACAGCCGACGAGTTGAGATTTTCGGTATATTTTCTTCGCTACCCAATCACAATATAGAATGTCATCGTTTCACACATGTATGGTTTGATGATATATAATATTAAAATATGAGAAAACCACGGTGTGGTGCGAGATACGTGTAGTAGGGATGGGCGTCAGCCGACCGGCGCACAGTGGGAGGAATTGAGGTTTTACCGCGATGCGGTACCGTGAGCGGGAAATTGTTAACGTTTGGTATGGGAAAAGTAAAACTTTTTTTTCCTTTTCTCGCAGTGTATAATGTGTATGGTGCTCACTAGGTCGCGATAATTGAGGCCAGCAATAATAATAATAATAATAATAAAACGCCGGGGAAAAAAACCGAACTTTCTTTTTTCAGCAAATTTCTCGGAGCCTCCGCCACCGACAACCCGGATTGTTATTTTCAGAAACTATACATATAAATATATTATATATATATATACACTCACTTTCTCTGTCTCTCTCTCTCTCCGACTCAGTATTTCATACGCACGTGCACACACGCACACGAACAAACACTGACTGCGTGGAAATCTTTTCAACGGTGTGGGAGTCAGAGTTATTGGGAAAAGTTTTTGGGAAGTCACTGCTGCATGGCAAGAAAAACGTGTAGTTAGCTCTAGTTTAAAAGCCCGTTCTTCCACCTCCTGCTGGCCGCCGAAAAACGCTCGTTCGCGCCAGACCGTTCTAGCATCTCAGTATACTCCCCCACCCCATAGCCGAGTTTCCATCGGAGAAGAATTTATTACATACTTAAATATTCAAGATATTACTATATTACTATATTATTATTATTGTTGTTGTTGTTGTTATGGCTATCGCATGCAGAGTATTCAGGGGGAGGAAGGGGATATGAGAGGGCTGGCAAATATAGTTTTTAGTAGCGACGAGGAAACTATAGTATACCATTGCCGTCTGGGGGCAGGATATTTTGATTTACTCGATTGCAGCGGAACCTGCAGCGCCCAATGGTCTGGTAAGTTATAATTAAATAATATAGCGATTAATATCGACCGGTTGCGGGCCCGCCGCATGTAGTCAGTGTGCAGTGTCGGTGACGACGAGTGGCTGTTCGGAGCCTGGAGGGGGGGGGGTGAAGGTTAGGGTTAGGCGGTGGACTTGGCTGGCGAGTTTGTGTATAGCTCGAAGCGTGAAGAAAACGAATTCCGTACAAAAAGATTAATTTAATATCTGTTGAATCGTAACGAATGGCTCGCGGAAGCAACATACGCGTTGTTTACGGTCCACGATCGAGACGTATTTTATTGCACCCCCGGAACGCCCACAAAACAAAAATGGAAACCTTAGATGGGTAGTAAATTCGATTAGCAACACGTAGCTGATATTATTGAACAACTAGTGATAACTTATTAATTATTTTACATAGCATTACATATTGTAATCGTTCATCGTTGTAGTCGATTTTATGTCTGTGTAGCAACTCTAATGATTTCAAAATCATTGCTGCTATTAACTACATATACGCATAAAGAGATGGATTGCGCTTTCCTCAACCCCCCGCCCAATAAAGGTAAATCAACTATTCAGCGAGAGGTCCCTCTGGTACTAAATGGTGTCATGGATTACAAAATACTATTATATAAATTCTTACAAGCATTTTTCCACCGTCACAGTTTCCATATTTGATAAACCTTGGGAAAATATGTTAATTTCATGGAACCTTTACTTATAGAACGGCGCAAACTATACCAAATTGATAGTCGCCAGCGATATACACACATAGCGCAGCGATGCAGCCCGTTTAGTATAAATATATAGTATATTAATATATGGATATAATATTTTACATCGTATCAGAGTAACTCAGTAACCGAAAATCGCCACCATTATTACATAATTACATTATTGCATATTATATATTATATAGTATACACATTAACTATATTATAGGTCTATTAATTGAATACGAGGATGTAAACAGTGAAATTGGACAGTGGTTGAAATGGATATTTGGTTTGCAATTATTAAATGCAGAAGAAACAATAATAAAATCAGCAAAAACAAAAACTACGAAAATATATAACAAACATTTTTGACAATTATTTAAATAAAAAAAAATCAATAAATTAATTTATACAAAACTTGCTTCAAACCACTATTTAAAAAAATGACCACTTTGCATATATTTGTATGGTTTATTTATTTTTTTACCATACCATACCTATGTATTTTAAATATTTTGAATATTATATTACATAACTCTATTTAAAAATATGACGATTTCACTTAATTTTGTAAAAATAATAATTATTTAAATAAATATTGTCCGTTGTGGACGATAATGTTTGAAATGTTTATATTTAAATACAACTTACTGTGCTATTATGGCAAACTGAGTGTAGTACCCTAACCTATACTGTTAATTTAAAAAAAAAATCCTGTACAATATGATATGTTGGTTATTGTTTAATAAACAGTCGGCGGAATCAACATAAATAAATAACCGGCGGGATCAACATAAACAAAAATCCGGCGGGATCGATATTAAAACGGCGGAGTCGATAAAACCCCGATGGGGCTATCGGGGAGGTCAAGTGTGCGTACATTTGGATTATAATATAATATTCGCGAGGGTGTTATTTAAATAAAATGATTTACCTATTCGGGTTGCCGGACTGTTTGCGATGTTTTGGGGAGACGCGGCTGCGGGCAGGTTGCAGAAAACCGTGCACGGCGTGGTGGACGGACACGCGACCCTCTTCAAACCCTTTGTCGTCCGGACGCCACTTATATTATTACGATCCGGAAAGCTCTCGCGTTATGGTACAGTTTCCCACTCGTGTACCCGTTACATCATATTATATTACCTGGTACCTACCACCTTATACCTGTATATACATTACTAGGCAGGTACCAGACACTACCTAATATATATACCTATATAGTATATTATACGCTATAATATATTGTTATAATATTATTGTACACTGCGGGCCGAAACGCAATTGCGTGTGGCGGCGGCGGAACGCCTGCGCAAGACCTCGCGGTCGACGTGCATCGGGTGACTTTGAATCTGGGCGCTCCGTTAATGAATTTACGTTTTCACCCCGGGGGGGAGCTCTCGAATTCTTACCCCGTGGTGAGAGTGGTGGCGATGGTCGTGGCGGGGAGTAGTAGGCGCTCGCTAGCTCCTCGTTAAACGGATTACGGAATGACGCTCCCCCCACCCCTCCCCCCAATCGCCGACGGAAGCACCATCAGACGCCTCCGTCGAGTGGATATACAGTGTCGTCGCGCGAGCGACGACGATGACGGCGACGACGAAAACGACGAAAACGACGTCGCATCACCACTGCACCTCCTCCGTCCGGCCCACCGCGTTGTATGCGTCATTAACAGCTTAAAAGCTTTTTTGGATTCGCCCCGATGTTTACCATTCACCGCCGTCAAAATGGGAATTTTAAGACCGGAAAAACAGCTCTTATGCGGCCAACTCGGGCGGAAACGACATTGACAAGTGCTCATAATTTATATTTTAACAGCGTGTTAATCATAATAATATTCCACTGGCGCGACGTTTAGACCGACTATACACGCGCCTCCGCCGCAGACACCATCGCCCGTTCTCCCGTCACCCCGTCACGGCGAGCACCCCCTCCTCTGAGCGGCTAAAGACAATACGATCGTTTAACGGGAAGCGCACGTACGACCGAAGACACGGCAGACACGTATTATTCTTTGTCATATCGTGTTTACAATAAATTATACATTTTAACATGTCCATAATATATTTATAGATACACGCCACTCGATGTAATTGGCTTTGAAAACGATATGAAAAGCACCGGTTGATAGCACTGCGAGCTGTCGAGCAGATGATCTAACCTATTCGACGTCTCGCGTCCACGACGTGCGCCTAAGATCCACTGTCTAAGTTTGTTATTTTTGTTTCGAAAACTGTATTAATATTGTTTAGAAATAATATTTACGTTACACAGTAATCACTTCAGATCATAGGCGTGCGCACACCTGTATTTTGGGGGGGTTCCTACAATATTTTTGGGCCCTTTTCTTAATTTGGGCCCTCTTCTAACAAGACATGTACATATTACACATTTTATTAAATTTTATTGTACAAATAAATTTATGTTTTATTTAATATTCTAATCCAACAGTTATAGACTTATAATAACATGCGCCTATTACTTAAATTATTAAACTCATTAACAACTAAATCTACATCGACATTAGAGGCCATTTCTTGTTCAGTAAAAAATAAAATTAATGATTCCAAACAGTCTTGGTCCATGATATTTACTTTTCATAATATTTCCACGCAAATTTTAAATATTTTACGTTTTATTATTTTTTTTTATCCCGAAACATAATTTAGAAAAAATATATTTTAGTAACATCAGTTAAAATACGGGTCCATATACATGCTATAGGACTTAAATATTTTTGGCTGCAATTAAATGTGTGGGGAGGGGGTGCGCAGGCACACCTGGAACCTCCCGTGCGCACGCCTATGCTTCAGATACCGATCTGATATTCGAGACGGTATCGAGGACTTCGAGGTTTGACTTCGCCTACCTATTTTACTACTATACAGATATTATTAAAAATTGGATTAAATAGCTCGTGTAGGCGATATTCTTTACCCGAGGTCTAATTAACGCACAGGATATATAATAATAATAATATTATATAGGTGTATATCATGTTTTTCTGTGGCTTTCAATTATTTACCCCCACCTCCGAGTATGGTACGCTAAATTCTGTGTCGAGACAAATTGCGTTTCCGGACGGTTCGCATAAATAGCTGGTGTGGGCGATACATCTTACCAGTACTGCAAAAACCTTTCCGGAAAAATAAAAAATAATAACGATTTGTCCGACACCTATCTCGCTGGTTTTCTCAGACCGTGTTGAAATGTTGCTTCCCCCTTTAGATGTCTGGAAAAAGTTAATAAAAACACACCGTACACCGCTCTATTGGGCAATTATATATAGTTTAGAAAGTGTACTACCATTGAAAAGTTATATATCAGTTTTGCCATTGATATAATCGAGATTCACTTTTTTTCGTCGCTCTTAAATTACACTAGCATTTCTTTGCAGAAACTTTTTGTTTTCCGTTACTTTTCGATGCACAGTTCTCACTTTATTGCATTCCACCATTGCTGTACCAAAGCCCAGTGCTTTGTTTGGTGATGTACAGCTGGTCGACGTTAATAATTAACCAGACGTTTAAAATGTTCAGAATCCTTGTATTCGCGATTGATTAAGTTTAAATCAAACTTTTAAATAGTTATTTGCAATAATAAGCCATAGACGTCAGAATCCAACGAAACAAAAGTAGTAAGTCACGCGCTTTGCTGCCATAAAAAGCAAACTTTTGTATTATTATTATTATTTATCTATAGAACTTTTAAGTGGTCGGAAAGTCATATATTTATATAGATTTATAATAATCCTCTTTTGCGTTACGCAGTATAAAATCAAATAGAACTTTCGTCCGCCAACAATGGTAAGCTATACGATATGTATATTTCATCTGCTTTAAAAAGAAGCGAAAAAAAAATTCCACGCCATTAAAAGTAACAAATAGATTTATGCAATAAGATATTATACAAGTATAAAGTTTATTTTGTCAACAAACATATTATTTGTGTGTTTTACGATTGAAATAAACAATTAATATAAAAACACGAGAGTCTCACCCATATCCTTGTTGAATAATAATTGAATCACGTAGAGCGTTATTCAATAATGGTAATATTATATTTTCTAAGATTTCATATGACGTGTACAATCCCTCCTCGTGGTTACTCTCCTATTATGGTCCATTCTTGGTTTCTTTAGCTGACCATAGGCTAACCTAATGTGTCTTCGAAATTTACTCAATGGTAAAATTTGCTCTTCTATTTTACTAACCCAACAGTTTAATGTCCCTGCTCGTCTCACACGCAGTTCTGTCCCATTCTACACCCCGAGGTATCATTCTAACAGCATGCTAACAACAAACCACTCTATAGGTGTATCCAGATAGCAAACGTGGAACCCACCTTCTCACTTTTATAGATCATGACAATATATTTTACTACCTATTCGTTTGTTAACTATGTTCTTTATAGATTCTACTCAAAAAGATGTATGGCGTTTATTAAATAAAATTATCACAGCAGGTACCTCATCAATAATTACAAGGACTGTGTTTGTATATATAACGTTTTGTAGACAATTAATTTTTCGTGTACCTATTATTATGCATAATACTTACAAAGTTGTAAGCAAAAATTAAACACGATTATTGGATCGTATGTTTTAGTTTTAATTGAAAACCAAATTTTACGAGCACCGTCGCATTATTATACATCCCGTGTGGTGCGGTGTGTGCGCATTATTGATCTAATAATACGCGTAATTAGAAGGTTATAATATTATTAATACGGATACTGCCTATTAGTATACGGACGCCAGAGCATTACGGTTATGGTAAGCACACACACATAATATATGGTTACGGTAATATTTCGTTTAGCACACAACACCCGAATTGCACCCTTAAATACTAACGACCCACTGTTTCGACTGGGTCTTATATCTACGTGTAGGTACCTATGCTTTAGCGGTGCAACGACAACACGCGACGTTAGTCCACGAAATCGGTTTTCTTCCAACGATAATGAAAGCCGAACTCTAAATTCTCTTTCGTTCTCATTATTTTCGTAGTGTTTCTTTTTCCTCTCCTCCTCGCGTACAGCTTTTTGCGTTCGCGGACTACACCCCGGGACAATTTTTTTTTTTTTTTTTACTCTTTCTCTCTCGACGACTACCAAAGATGTGTCTTAGGGAAACATAAACACAATTTTATACTGTTCTGCGGATGTTTTTTATGCCCACATATTTTTTTATCTATATATCCGTCTGAGTAGGTTTTTCTTTTCATACCCCTCGCTCGCATCCGTGTCCATTCGCATGACCTCGAAATCGTATTAACAAGTTCTTTTGTGCGAATTGGAAAACTTTTTTTTTCTTCCAGTTGTGGTTAGTTTTTAGAATCCATTAAAAAAAAAAACAAACGGTTTTTTTCCACTAAGAAAAGGCAGAGTGGTATTACGGGTTTCCCTCGTAAACAGGATTAATAGTTTTGACCTAAATGGTATAATAAGACCACATCGAACAATTCTATCAGCCACCTTGTAACATATATTTTCGGGATTACGTGCGTAATACGATGTCACTAAACCATGGACGTTTTTCAGAGTCAGTCGAACGGAAGTTCTATAATTCAATTGTTATATGTTGCATGCGGAGGGTTAGCGCTAGTGGATTTTAGTTTAATGTAATGCCGACACGATTAAAATGTATTTTAACAAAATATAAAGAGCTGGCGTAGTATCAGCAGCTGCTACGGCGTCCGTTTCCAACCGTACAACAATATCATTATAATATTATTATCGTTTAAAAATTTGTCAATATTTTTAGTAAAACGACGTCGACATTACCATTGCAAAGTGTTGACGTCCGACACGGCGAAAACGGTTATCGGTTGTTGAATGATTTCCGAGCTTATTACTATTATAGCAATCGACACTTTACACTCGCACGTTCGTCATCAAATGTAGACATAACTTTCAGTGTACACGCAAATATTTTAATACGTGTCGTTGTCATTAACATTGACGTGCACGCTTACGGTTAGAACATCATCGAAACGGCAATAATATATTGTGATGTGTCGGCGGCGACAGACACGAAATGATCGGACGAGAAAATTTGCTCGTTGACGAACAATAATATGTTTATCGGTATTCCGGTATCACGGCAGGTGTTTTTATTTTTTACTTTTAAACAGTAGTCGTTTCTAAACAATATTTTTCCAGCGTTAATACTATCGTCTTATATTTTTTACAACCGTATAATTTGACTTTAATGTTTATAATGAAATTAAAATGTGCCCGGTTTTTAGTGGAGTTGAACTTTTGACCCTCTTCTCTCTTGCACTCTAGGGGCTGAAACTTTATTTTTATCTCAGACCGGAACTCGTTAACCACTAAACAGACGAAGTTTGTGCTGTGGCATCAAATTTCATGAAAATTATTGTAAATAACGGCATAATTAAATTGAAAATAAAATTTGAACAAGATAGAAACTGTCTTTTTAAATGTTTGCAAACTTCAGCAGCGTTGATCAACTTCATGCTTTACGTGAAATCGAAACAGGCTTAGGTACACTGCGATCGCTTTTTCCGGCTATATTATTTCATAGTTTTCAACTGTTTATATTTTTGTAAATTAATTTGTTTACACTTGAAGATAATAATATAATATAATATACATTATTCACTGTTGTAGTCATACGGCCACACAAAGCATACTCTGTGTACTTTTCAAGTGTAAATAAAAGTGAACCAGAAAGAGTTTCTTTTGTATTTTACATTTTTACTACTAACAAGACTTGCGCTTATTTCATATAATCCCTGGCTTTTATTTTACACTTGTTTGGATGATGATGCCCTTAACATTTTATTTATAATTAATGAAAAAGTGAACTTAACCACATCCTCGTAATTTAAAAAAAAAAATTTTATGTAAAATATCCTGCTGATGAACATAGCAGTTTTTGGCCGAATTGAGATCTAAAGATATTTTTAAGGATTTAGATATTGTCAAATAATATGTCAGATTTATACCGTTTTTCCATACTGTGCTGACGTGATGTGCGTCTGTGACTGAGAAAATTTGTTTGTATTACTGTACTAATATTTATCTTTATGCGAAAATGATATTATACAGAGAGTATTATTAATATGATCATAAATGCGATTCTATTACACCGAAATACAGTATAGTTTTTAAATATTACTACAGTTTTCATAATAATTACTTAACTTCACTCCGTACCTATTATATTATGCTGTTAAGTCGTACATTTTTTTATAGCATTTTATAAAGATAAAGATTTTTAAGGATTCTAAAAATTAATAGATTTAAAAAAAATGATTATATTTGAGGAATACATTTTTTGAAAGGTATCAGCTGTCACGCATTTTTTTTATGTATTATGCATACAACATTTATAATATAATCAGCAAAGCTCTTCATTCGTATTACTATGTAGATTAGTGCTGCACCCTTAAAGTCGATGCTGTGGTTAACTTTAAAATTAATGTTCCCTTCGTTGTACTTATACAGTCTTAGGTCCAAAATTGCACATTTTTGGTCATTATTCGTTTAAATATAAGGACATATTTTTTAGTTAAGTGTTATGATCTTGGTTTCCGCTGCAGCTTATTCCTCTATTATAGTATTTTTGATGTTTATTTTATGCATTATTCAGGTACACTAGTTTTAGTTTATTCCTTATTAAACGTTGGTATATTTCGTTCATTATAACTTTGTTTTACCTACCTATTACATATTTTATTAGTAAAATTTAAAATTGTTGTTAATATTTTCCGGCTGGTTAATAACAGTGCACCAAGGTGTGCTTTTACTGTTGTATATCGAGTGAAGGACTCAAGGACAACAAATCGTGTGTTTGAATTTATAATTTCATAATTATTTTTATTATAATATTATAATGTATTATGATCTATTTTAAAAAAAAGTTTAATATTCATTGTCGCAAATTTTCAAATCAAATATGTGCAATTAATTTCTCAGGCCCTAACTAGTGACGCTTCAAATGGCATTGAACGAATTAAATATTCACTATTACGTTTACGCACTATTTACGTTAACGTGTTTTTACTAAGATACTTCACATAAACGATACTCGACAGTTACGAAAATTATAAACTGAAAGACAGTTCAGGAGACATGAAACACAATACCACTGTAATTCAACTTTGTCATATCGCTCTACCCTTTTGGTACCCAGCCGAGCATGTTAACTTACCGTTTCGTTTAATTTATTCAACGCTGTCGCTATTAATGGTACTAAAATATTGTGTAACCTTAACACAGACGGAAATAATTGAATTCCATATTCGTTTGTAAACAATATTCGTTCTAATAGATACGTCATAACCAATACGAAGTGGTGATCACACGAGTAAAATTTTACCGTTTTGACTTTAATGCGGTCTACTTCGAGCACTGCAGGGTTGACATCGACGACAGTCTCATGGAAAGGCTGTGCACGTGGTTTCCGGTATGCGGCTAACAGGAGTACCGCGACACACACACACACACACACACACACACACACACACACACACACACACACACACACACACACACACACAAACATAGTTTCATAATAAATGAAATAATGTGTACCTATAGGTATATGAAGACCGCCGTTTGGCCTGACTTGACTGTCTTGGACATCAGACTATAAAAAGGACCAGGTGACCCATTATATTTTGTGACCATACCCCCTTCATACATTTTATGAAATACTTACTCACTAACTAACCACACTTTGACCACTGCCGCGCACAAGTTTCTACACTCAAGCACGTACATTCATCGTCACATATTATACGCAGTCCGCTGAGTAAAGCTTCCCGATTACCTGCACGAAAAATTGCAGTAGTCATCGTTTTTAATTCACTGTCGTTGATAAGTTGTCTAAATAATATATGGCCGTGGGTAAGCTTTGCCGCTATAGACACACTAACCCGATATGTTCATCGTAAGTTTTTGAAATGGACTATACCGTATTTAGTGATAATAATATGCGAGAAACGTAGTAAATATTGTAATTGGTTCATAAGATTTTTTTATCTTCAAATATTGCTGCGATTGGAGATACCATCTTTAACAGTTTTTAAAACTGTAATAATTATTTGAACCATTATTACAGTTTTTTTTATAGAAAACAGTCATTGTAAAATTCACACTACTTGTTTGAATAAATTAGCTTCGAACGAGTTCACAATATATTTATTTATTTATTTTAACACTAAACACTAACAATTTAGCAGGATAACTGCATTTATACATTAAATCATGGTTGACTCGACCAAGGCATTTCATTTTGTTGACTGATATTTATTTCTGAATCATTTATAAAAATAAGGTTGATCATCCGGTCTCAGAACGATCATTCATGTTTGTTGATGTGTTTATGTCCGTAATAGCCATAAAAACAGCTTTTTATTTCGCAATAATTGAAAAATGTTCAGAATATTTAAATATATATTTTACTTTGTATTAATCACTGAATTGTGAAAAATGATATGAGAAAATCAAGAGACACACAAGGTGGTTTTAATTAGGTCTCTACAAGAATTATTTTGAAAAACCTTTACGTTTCCAAAATATCATCGCACCTGATGTTTGAGAAAAAATTATATTTTTAAAAATCTTTATTGTTATGATTTTTAATTTCATATTTCAAATCAGATAATTTATTGGAGTACTTCTTACTTATAAAAATCAAATTTTCGACAGGTAGTTTATTAGTTTGTTTATAAGTACTTAAAGTTTTAATGAGCGGAGTAGAGGACCAACATTTTGTAGAGTACCTATTCCTGTGCCACTCCATTCTGTTAATCTAAACTTTAAATACTTATGACTTATAAGTTATAGTATATAACTAACTTCATGTTTGAAATTATATTTTTATGTATTACTTCGAAAAATATTTTGTTTCTGAATATATGAAATAAAAAATGTATCTCGTTATTCAAAATAAAACAAAACATAAAAATTATAAAAGTAAATGAGAATATTTAATTTTCAAAAATGTTATTTTGCAATGAAATTTAATTAGGTAAAGGAAATTTTAATAAATATCTATTCTCTCAGAACCAATGATTGTAAATGCCTAAATGAATCACCTTGTACACGTGGTAAGTACCACATGTAAGTACTCAATGAATGTTATTACACAGGAAAATGTTGCATTAAATCAATACTAAATTCACTCTAAAGTCTGTATATTCATATATATGTTGATATTTTCTACCTATATACTACAGAATCTTTGACAGAAACTATGTTTGAATAAAAAACTATTTTTAATACGTTCCTTTTCAACAAGATATATGAAAACGTTTTGATAAAAGTTCACTTCAAGTTTAATCTATTTTTTGCTTTTATGTGGATTACATTACATTCCAAAGAACAATTAAATTAAATACATTAAATGTTTTACGAAATGCAGGTATCCAATTCGGGTAGCTAAATTTGTTATGTTCGTATTAATAGAACATCACATTTTCTTTTACCATAATATGAAGGCATTGTCAAAAGAAATACCTTGCGAGTTTCAGCGAGTTATGTTTCTGTTATAATGTATAAAAATAACTAAATATATAATTTTTTTCATCGTTGTATGATACATTTTTAACTTTATATTTTAACTAGGTATTTAGTTGTCATAGAAACTATAATATATATACTTAATCCATATTCTGGTTTATGAACTGTACCGATGTTGCAGGTATAAAAGTTAAAATGTTCCTCGTCCGAATTAAATTACTCATCATGGATTTTTACGTGGTAATATTATATTAGCTCATAATAACTAGTCGTCGGTCTTATGAACTTTAGAAGTGATTAATGATTATGATACAATAGTTTATAATATTGATTACAGTTGAAAATCGTTGTTTGAATAATTATACATTTATCCATAAGTGCCGGTTCAGATTTAAATAAAATAAAATTGGTATATAATATAATAAAAAATAAAAATACTACATAATTTTGCCAGAACTGCTAGATAAAAATACAAGAAAATAATTATTGTTTTTCACTAAAGTGTTATGATATTAATTAAAAATATAATATTAGTGTTATAAGTTCTAACAGTAGATGAATAGATGATGTGTCCATGTAAATTAGCACCGTAAAGGTAACTAATACTATAATACACTGCACAATATATTATACTCAATGCTGATTAGTTTTGAATTCTTAGCAGTGACATTTGTTCTTAACTATTCTGTTTCGCCCGCCTATAAAATGTGTACAAATTGAATTACATATCAACATAATTTGTTAGCAACATAATCGTGTCCACACAAAAGTCAAATTTCTATTACGAAACAGACTTAAAACTAGACGCACTTCATCCTACAAAAAATTATTTGTCACAACTGTATTGTGATTTTATTTGAGATCGAGTTTTTGTCTCACATTTACATTTATATTCATTATTTTTTTATCAGTCCCTACAACTCTGAATACGTAATGTCATTGATGTTCCATTTTTCCATACATTCTCAAGTACGAAAAACAAATGTATAAATGATAAAATAGGGCAACAAAATATCGTTATCAGTATAATTCGTAGTTTTATTTTTATCTTTTATTCAATATTTTACATTTTTTATTTATAACATTGGCCATTCGTGTGTGTATACTGTGTAGTTCTGACATTTATATGGCCTGAGAGTATATTTTATTTTTTCAAGTCGCCGGTTCACTTGCAATTGAAATTTAACTCTGAGCTAGTTTTTTTTATTAATTACATTTTTTATTTTGACTAAGTTCACGGCGTCAAAGACCATTGGACGACACATAATTTAACTCATACAAATTTACAAATATTGTGGCTTACATTAATATTGCTACAGTTGGTCCATCACCTACATATATACAGGTGCATATTATATATTAGATTGTATCTTATAATATTTTCATTTTTTTTAGAGAAGTTTTGCTCTTAATAAGAAATCAATAGTTGATCGGACACTGTACGGGTCAAGAGATTCTGACATATGATAGCGGACATACTCGATTACTTCCTTTGCTTTTCTTACATCCGGCATTCAGTGAGAATGTGTCCCGCAGTGAACGAGGTTTCGGTTCGGTATAATTAAAAAAAAAAAAAAAAACCTTGAGATTTCCACCAGGTCTGTTCGTTTTATGGTTACATTGCGGTTTACTTTAACGATTTTAGTATTTAATCTCGGCACGCCGGAAAGCATCGGTATACACACTATATAGCTACGACGAAGGTATCATCAATTTTGATATAAAACTTGTCAACGACGTTGTCGGTACATAACAGGAGGACATAATTCATCACTGGAAAAGCTCTGCCGCTGCAGCCGCCGCCGTTGTATACATCTGGCCGAGAAAACACGCGGCTTGAAAACAAATTATCATGTTCTTAGGATTCGAAGGAAATATATTATTAAAAAAAAAATAAAGTACAACTTATAATACTCTTTTATTACGTTACCCGACCGGAGTGGCCGCGATACAATTCCATCGAATAAAATATTAATGTGAAAGAAAATAAAATACGACTACCGGGTCCTGAATAATTAACGGCTGTAGAAACTTGCTGCCGTAGTAATCAAGTAATACATTTAAAAATAAATCGTCTCATCGCGAAATTAGACAGATAAGTGTGATGAAGTAATGCCACGCGGGTGCTCACAGTAATAATAATAATAATAATAATTATAATAACGATAATTAACGGAATGAAAACTAGTGCAGTTCTACTCATATTGTAATTAATAATATCATATTATTATCAAAATGTTATAACAGACACGTTTGTGTTCATATTTACACGTTCAGTAGTAATTAATATATTGTTTACCACGCGGCCCGGTCATCGCGGTATCCCAGTCGAACCACATTTACAATGGATTGGTGTGTACCACAGATGCATAAAATAATATCGCAGTGACCAAACACCAGACGCTTATTGTTATTATAACGTATCGCATTATGCGTTGACCGCGAAAACCGCGTTATCGGTAACAACCAGTGTTGGGAATAGATAACTAATAATTTATCTAGATAAAGATAAAGATAACAGTACCTAATTTTATCTAGATAAAGATAAAGATAGTTATACTAAATTTTATCTAGATAAAGATAAAAATTATTACATTTTTATCTAGATAAATATCAGATAATTTCATGTTTAATTTTGCAAATATTCAGTTATATAGGTATTATTTTTTTTAAATACATCATATATTTAAGGCATTAAAAATTGACATAAAATAAAATAGTTTATTTTTTAAATATATATGAAATGTCATTCACTGACTTAATTTTATAATAATACAATGAAGCTGTTAGCTAACATTTGAAAAAAAAAATAATAACTGTTTTTAAAATAATAATAAGTCAAACCCTACAACATAAAATTACGAGTATTACGATGTAATACTCGAGACTATAAATGAACATTCAATATTAAAATCATGGTATAATGACGTAAATATAAATATTTTTAATTTAAAAATTAAAAAATTTTTTAAGTAAATTAAAATAAATTATCTAGATATGTTACTCATAGATAACTAGAATTTTATCTAGATGAAGATAAATATGATAGAGTTGAAATTTATCTAGATAAGATAAAAGATGAATAATTTTTATCTAGATAACTTATCTAGATAAATTTATCTAGATATTTCCCAACACTGGTAACAACAGACCGAACCGTACACATCGATCGGACGCCTCTATTAGTTATGTACTGTAATTAACAGTAATTCCTAGTGAAGTGCGACGTCGTGTTGGAGACGATGGACAGGTTTTATTTTATTTTAATGATTTATTCTCCGCTAGCTGCTCAAGATTCAAGATTAATATTATACAGGGTGCTCCATTAAAAGTGCTACTCTGTTCGTAAATTTAGAAAACAGTTTTCGTTTGAAAACAATTTTAAATTTAACATTTCATTCATTTTACTACACATATTATTGTGTAATTAATAATTCCATAACAAACACACACACAAAAAAAAAAAATAAACCAAAATTAGATAATTTCGGGCTTGGAACCAAAAAGTACATGGCTCGATTTTTTAAAAAATCTATTTTTGTTTACAATTAAACTGGCAAATCCTCTATAGCAGTGGTCTGGTTAGTGTTCGATAGTGCAATATGTTATAAATTATGGAACATTAATTATCAACAAAATAAACAGTTCTATAAATAATAGCACCATCCTATTATTTTTGTTTTAATACCACGTTCATATTCATTTTTGTTTTAATTAAATTTAGTTTCCCCCCAGGAAACCTCGTACATTTAATTCAGCACAAAAAAGATCAAACAAAAATAGATTAAATATAGAGATTCTCTATAACAGTGCTCTGATTAGTGGTCGATAGTGCAATATGTTATAAATTATGGAACATTAATTATCAACAAAATGAACAGTTCTATTCTTTATGATGCCATCCTATTATTTTTGTTTTAATATCCCATCACATTCTCTTTTGTTTAATCAAATTTAGTTTCCCAGGAAACTTAAATATAATTTAGCACAAAAAAGATCAAACTAAAAAATATATTCACAAACAAAAGGTTCTATATCTGTAATATGTATCATATTTTGGATCTTAACTAATTTTTTTTATTTATTTTATTGTTATTTGTTATATCAGTTTAGTTTTTATTTGAACAGAGCCAAGAACAAGACTGAATCCAAAAAAATATTTGTGAATTTTTAGGATTCAAAATCATTCATTACGAAAGTAGACGATATTAAAACAGTTTGAATTTTGATCTTCTGAACAGTTTAGTATTATGAGATAGATACCTACCACCTTTTGCTTCTAAACCCACGATTACTTAATATTTGTTATATTTTTTAAAATTGTATAATAATAATAATTATGTCATTAAAAAGTATAAACTACTAGAAGAATATAATATTTTATCCGCAAGCCGGCGCGTTGTATAGGCAATTTCGGTACATTATCGTATTATAGTAGTTGGCATTTGGACGATCATAATATAATATTGTGCTGTTGTTTTACTTGTGTAGACACGCGCGACTACTGTTTCAAACAACGGTGAATTTTCTGATTTAAAATAGCGTGACAACAAAGTGAATGTTTTGGTTATAAAACGGTTAAGTTTTCATAATAAATTAGAAATTACATTTCGACGTCAAATGAATCGTAACAAAGATTAATGGCTTGACAAAAAGGTAGGTGGTAATCCAGTTCCTATATTTTGTTGGTTTTGTCTACCGACAACAAACTGTAAATTAATAAATTATACTATTCATTAACAATGATTATGACTATTGTTTTTTATGAGTTGATTGATAAATAAGTACAGTAATATGATAAACACGGTTGGTCACTGGGGGCACGTTCACATTATAATACATTCGTTGACTCGTCGCGTCTAGATATCGTACTAACACAAATTATTGCAAGCGAGTGATAGATTATTCTAATACATTTCGTAGCATTTAATATTGATAACTTATAACATTTTATGTGACTGCGTGGTTAGGTTGGTCAAAATTTATTTCAAAAGGCCATGACGAAAATACCGATTTTACACCGCACTTTGATTTCAGTACCTGATTAGCGTGTTTACTTTCCATGCATTTTGAGTAGCTTTTTACATTTTTTTTTTATAGCCACTTGTCATAATATACACCCCAGTTAACTTAATACGATATACGTCTAATGTTCTCGGTATTCTAGTAGGATTTGTGGAATGGACGGTTTTCGATTTAACTCAATAACGATATAAAAAAGTGAGTACCTGTATAAAAAAAAAATTGTTTAAAAGTTTTTTTAATTAATTTCAAAAAGAACGCCGATATTGTCAATTACCTAATTATATTTTAATCATAATATTAGTCATGATTCCGGACACACAAATACTGAAACACTATATGCTTACTCTAAAAGCGGTATTTATAATCGACTTGCTTGTTTGATAATTTATTATTTATGGGTATGTTATGACATGAAGGTGTATGTTATTATCAATGAAAAAGTAAGGTATAATTAAAATTGGTATATAAAAAAAAATAAGAGCTGTTTTACAGCTTGTTACAACAAACATAATTATAATTTATAAAACGGAGAGAAACGATGTCTGATAACCTTTGAAAATAAACCGTATTACTGTTGATTGAACGAAATGAACCTTTCGATGATTTAGTTAAATATTTTTCATATCAACTAGCTTAATAATAAACGTGTTTTTCGAATAGAAATTTCTTTTTTTAACATTCGTTTTGTATGTATGTGCGTTGTCTGAATTAATGACGCCGTTGCATAATAACATCCAAGTACGGATCTAAAATGTAACACACTTACCCAAACGCGTCGTGATTAAAATATAGAATTATCTTTTTTTTATATTCTATCGTTTTTTCGCCTTCTATGACCAACCCTATTTTTTTCAGCGTGTATCCAATTTATCTTCTGAGTCTATTTTGTATTTGATAGTTATCTGTTGTATACAATGGAGTGTGTTTTCTACATCTATCCGTTTGACCTTTGTAAGCCATCGGAGGCCATTAACATTAGACGAAATCTATAGGACATCTCAGATTGCTGGGGAACAAATGAGAAAAAACATCGAACTGTGCCGCCTGAGTGCCATGGCCCGAATTCAAAGGCATACTCGTCGTTATATATATCTCAAAAGGATTTCAAATCTCATCCAACATCCAACCAAACTGACCGACTAAACAAACACTTCACAAACAATATATTATTGGAGATCTTAAAAACACATTAAGACCAATATTGCCAAGTAACAAGAAATGTTATATTTTATATTGTTCAATAACAAAGTATACTCACTATAGAATTTTCCCGCGTATGAACAAATTGCGAGATAAATCAACCATTTGTACACTGGACACTAAAATATTATAATAACTTATCCCATAATTTACGACTTTAATTTAAAGAAAACAAATTGTACCTAATTATTATAAATGATCATTCATAAAACGATACAATCAATTTATTGATTTAAAAACATTTTCCACATTTATGAAATGTAAACGTAATTTTAAATTTATTTTTATATTTTATATTTTATTTGTTTTAATAATATTTTATAGGTCTGAGATCGTACAGAACAGAATTATAATTATTAATATTATCACTAGGTAAGTGAACTACTCACTCGAGATGTAAATAAATATATGTCACAAAGATGTACCAATCACGCAGCATGTATCCATTTTAAAGAAATTTTATTTTTATTATTAAATTTTTAAATTACGTGCATAGAAATTAATACTAAAATTTTAATATTTATAATTTAATTGTCAAATGTTACAAGCAAACTACATGCTTTTATTTTGGTAAGCACTCTTAGGTTAACCTTTGACGTATCTTCAATTGACTGCGAAGGTTATTTTTTTCGTTTATATATTTTTAAACACAGAGGCGCATTTTGCAAACTATCTATAACGACGCAACATCCAAGTGAAGCTCGTAATAACGTTTGTGTTTTATTATATTTTATAACGCGGATATTACCTATAGACGATATTGGTTCAACTCGCTGGTTATGACGATGAATAAGAAAAAAAAACCAATTCGTTTTCCTCATCACTGTTCACTCCGATTCGGTCGCCGATCGACCATCGTCGATTATGTCACTATGCAAAAACACTCTACACAGTCGTATACAACACGTCATAGATAACGATATAGCATTCATACGGGTCGTTTCGGTTCCGACGGGTTTATATACACGAACCATAAACGGCGACCGTAGCATATAGGCATATTATTATATATTATATATATACCGAGGTTGCGGTCGCAGTTATATTACCGTCATCGAGTACGTAATTTCCTGGACATGATAAATTCCGACGTCGGTAAAGAACGCGAGCTTGCGGGGGCGAAAAACACACACACAGAAAACATAAAGCTGTTACACAGCTCGAAGCGTCCGTCGTCCCCGTCCAGTAAACGCGCACACGCACATAATAATACAGCGCTCTCGCGAATTTCGGTCGAGACAAATGATGATGAGCGTGTGCCAAATGGCCCAAAAGCGTTTACCATTGTTCTTATACGTATGTGAGGGTACTTTTTCTGTATATATATATATTACATACTTTTTTTCTTTTCCACCCCTCCCCCCCCCCAAACGACTCACGCCCATCGCAGACAGTCGTCGCTGCGGCAGCTACACAACGCACCTACATCTCTTCTGGCGTGCGGACCGCCACACCGCTTTCTTGTCAATGTATTTCTCTTTTCAGGGCCGCCACCTCCATATACCTACGCGTATACAATATAATATATAACTGAGGTGATGGGGATGAGGGTCCGCTAGATCACCGACGCGGAGACGACGTTCTGTTCCCCGGAGAGTTTTCATGTGAAAGTTACGGTAGGTGGGTGTGGGGGGGGGGTGAGGGATGGGAAGAATGGAAATTTTCTTGTAGGCTCGTAAATAACAATACTATTCCATGAACGATTCGTCCGTCGCCGTCCATTCTAAGTGTTCTGTTCACGTTCAACACCACACTCCCACCAGGAATCACTACCATTTCGTGCGTCGTCGATCCAGTGTAAACTACCATTTTCTGGTGTCCTAGGAAGACGAAGGAAAATTCAGAAATTCTATCTTACGTGACTGGAGTTTAATCACTTCAATAGGCGTGTTTTTGTCCTCAGAATATCATAATATTATTGCCTGTCAGTGTGTCTCGAGTGTTTTGATATCATTGCAATGTGTTCAGGTACGTTCAAAATAAAACTTTTACTCCGTTGTAGATGTCAAGAAACCACACTGCGTGCGTACATCGTCAGTTCGTAAATTTTTGATTAGGAATTTGGCCCGTGTCTTTTGTGTATGATGTATGATAATAATAAAATATTGATATTGCGGCTTACAAGCATAATTCAGTAGGACCAAACATTTTATTCACGAAATATATATTACTTTTAAATATTTTTTCTGACACATCGATAAACAATAATGACGTTCTAAGATATTTCTCGTGAGTCGTTTTAATGAAACTTTGCCTCGGAGTTTAAGACGGTTATTATAACATATACCTATAACCGTTTGATTCATGTTATTGTCCGTTTTACGAGTGAAGCACAAAACAAAGCTAAAGAACACACACAGATATACATTGGTATTATGACTTTTTTATGGACCGCTAAACTTTAGGCTGAAAAAACTCAACCTAATTTATATTGAACTAGATTATTGTTATAATACGTTGTTTTTTTTTGTGTGTATACATAATATTGTGAGTGTAAACGACAAACACGTGTCGTACTTTGTTGTTGATAAGGTATTTTTTCCACACAAATAGGATCGATCGTAGATAAATCACGAATACGAATTTATTATGTACTCGATATAGATAAGTTCAAGATACAATTTTGCCGGTTGTAAACGTGTAATTTGAATGAGTAATACAACCCCATGGTAACAAACAAAAAATGGTACAATAAAATAATTTACGATTGCATAGAATACAATAATCAGGGTATATTATATTTTAATTTACAAAAAATAAACACAAATTGTTTCCTATTTAAACTGAAAAACTGAATGTACAAAGAATTTTCGAAAAAAAATAGATTTTTATGCAGATCAAAACGACATTTACAAGATAATATTATAATCTTGTATTTGAAATGGAATAATATCGAGTCAAATCACATAAATCAGAATAAATGATTACTGCTAATATTGGCTTTAATACATTTTTTTCTCATAAAATCATTAAATCGAAGAACAGACCTAATTGAGTATTATCACTATTTAAAAATGTTTAATGTGAATAGGTATACTTTTAATTTAACTATGAGCATATTAAATACGTACTCAATTATTTAATATAATACGTAACAAATAAATGCTGTATATTATGTACTGTACGGGTTGGTTGGGAAATAAAATATTAGTTTGTTATAAATATTAAAATAATATCGCATCAAAATAGAGGTTTTTAGAAAGAATGTATACCTTTTTTAAATTTCCATTATATTGTATTTCACGTCATCATAATACATACATAATATATTATCAAAAATAAAATGACTATTAGACAGCAGAACTGCGCTTGAGTCTGTGTCGGGTATTAATTATGATGACAGTGTAGACAAAAGATACCGCTTATTTAATTATAAAATATCTACAAGTACTATAAATTTAAATACATTTCGTTATTTAAATGCAGGTAGGTATTTACATTTTTATATTTTCGAATCTAACCCTCTATAATAATTTGAACACGTGTAGGGGGAAACATTGCATTAAAATACTCAAGTACATTTTATACTCGCATTGTAATTCTGTCGTAATGGAATCTGAACAATATGCAAATATATATATATAATATTATACATACAAATATAAATTATATATTGCAAACTGCATTTGTAAACAAAATTTCTGATAGTGAATTTTGATACTGTCGAGTTTTAAATGGACAATATAATTGATCGCTTTATTAATACCGCCCCTAGTTTTGTTGTCAAAATATCCGCTTCCAAACTCTTCGCATTAATGTCCCAACGTTATATTTTTTTTTAAAATAGCCGCGATTCAGTCCACAACATTTTAATCATAATCGATGGCATCAGATTAAACGAACGCCTCGGTATTTTTATTCAAATTTTATCAGTCATATCGGCAATTAGTTTATGTAAAATATTATTGTTTGCTGTTTTTTGTTGTTGTTGTTGTTTTGTTTTGTACCGAATTAACTCATAAATAATACATTTTTGGATATGATTAGATTTATAAATAATATAATTCGAAAGTATTATAATATTATGTAGGACGGGTATTGAATAAATTGGGCCGTTATGAAATATCGGTATATATAATGATATGTATAATATATATTATAATATGTTGAAATACTTATCTCATAGTTTAATATTATTATGAATTGTCAGTGGACTTGGCCGATGTCTGCGAAGATATTATATACATATAACGTGGTTTAAGTGGGTGCGAGTGATACTACGGGCGGCCAGATAATGTAATAATACCACTCGCGTTGTACCCATCGAGCACGACCAAGTCGAAGGTCTCTTGTTTATAATGGCACTAATCGATTTTTCTTTTTATACATTATTATACATATACAATGTCATAAGAGTGATAAGACCTATGTAGATTTTATTAAAACCTGTTTCAGCGGATAAATGCCTCGCCGACGATATATCGGTATAATATTATAGTATTATAACATTATGTCGGCCGTTTTTTTAATTTATAAATGCCCGTTAAACGCGGTTAATCTAATTATCAGCTAGTACCATAATGGCGTGCCGTAAATGCATCTCTCTCTTCGGGGGGATTGAATTTCGCTAACAATAATAATATGATTATTCTCCTCGTGAGCGATTCGAAGCGAAGTATTTAATAACAGTTGCAAGTACAAGGACGGCGTAAAATGCGAAATTTAGTTGATTATAATAATTTAAAACTCATTTACCTATAGGATAAGTTGCTGTAGGTAGGTACACGCGGCAGCCTCGCCGGTGAATATAGTTAATACGATTTTCGACGAAAGTGGCGGTGTGCACGATGGAAAGAAGGGAAAAAAAGTACTTAGAGGAGATAAGGCCCATCTCCGATGACCCCCCCCCAACCGTCCGCCATACTCGTGCAGACGGTAATGAGTTTTCTCAGAACGGAAACCGTTGATTGTTTTTTTTTTTTTTTTTGATTCTATATTATTTCGTTGTTTATGTTCACGATCGGCTGCGAATTCGTCAACTCGATATCATCGGCGGTGTGCATCTTCCGCTATTTAGCTGAATACACGGAACGCTTATTGTGCGATGTGTATGATAGAGGTTAATACGAAGAGTGTCTTCCACCTTCAGAGGCTGCCATTTTGAGTCTGGCAATGGGTTTTTTCATTGACAGAACTATTCTATGAGCTAATCTTCATACAACAATCAGTATAGAACCATTTTTTATTAAACACTAGTTGAAGTGATTTAACTATCTAGAACATGGTTTTAAATCGTATTTTATTTTCAAATTAACTGGGACAAGTGTAATGTATTACTGGTTCTTTAACTAGTATAGTTATTAAGTTAACCAGAAGACTAAATAATTATTTAAGTTCTAAAAAGTATAAATTTGCTCGCAATTTGATTTTGATAGCATTATAGCAACCATTACCGAAAATCCCACTTCACAATATTATATCATGCAATTAACGGGAGCAGCATCTTTACAGCTTCATTGGAAAAAGTTGGATAAGTTTCTTGAACTTACAATTAGAAATTTACTAATATTTTTTGATTGCAATTCATTTTAAATATATTATCTTCAAATAGTTCAATTAATTCTTCTTTACCTCTTCTTCAAATGTCAGACTACCATAAACCATTCAGATCCAATGCGCTGTCACAGACTTCTCTACCACACTATAGGTATGAAGCTCCTGTATATTTTACACTATTAAAAGTGAAGCACAGCTGTGGACGCGCCCGCCATTTTGTCGGTTGGTAAAACATTTCATTGATTGTACAAAATGTATTAGGAATAACATAGTTTTTAATGGTAAGATAAAACAGTATAAACGTATAATGATTTATGTGAAATATTTATATACAGTTTTTTAAAACAAAAGATTTAGAAATAATGAGATACGATACATGATAAATCGCAATTAATCTCATTCATCGTATAAAATACCATTTGACGATTGTCAACCGGCCTCGAAGGCTCACGGCGGTGGGAGCTCGCTAACCCATCTCTAGTTCTATACGCAGAGAAACCCGTGTTCCGCGGTAAGGCTATAGAACACTCGAAACGCCAGAGAGAAAATCAAAAAACTGTGATGATAATACTATTGTACAAAACGGTGGGACACCTCGGAAGGGGAGGGGGGGGGGGCGTCGAGGATTTCGCAAATCCGTCGCGTTCAGATTTATACAGCGGACGCCGATGTGTCGGGACGATAGCCGCACCGTCAGTGGCTATTGATAAACGGTGCGGTCGTACACTCTGTCAGGTGACCCGCACTGTTTTTTCTAGACTGTTTTTTTTTTTTTTTAGAAATCAAAAAAAAAAAAATAAAAAATAAATCTACCGAATCGCCCGCCGCCGCGGCAGTGCGAAAATCCCACATTTACATTTATGCGTTGAAGCGAACGGCCGTTTGTCTTGCACCGCGAATAATTGTTGCCCATAAATCCGCCGCGTACTTGCCTCCATAAAATTCATAATAACGCGGCGATTCGTTCTCGCGCCCCTCGAAACTGTTGGGAAATATTGTTCTCGCGCACACGAGATATTATTATAATATACGCGTCGTCGTATATACCTACGCGACGAGTACGATGTTATTTACATGCCTAGTTATAATATAGTGTTTATGATAAATCAAAATCTAATATTTTTTACACCTCAGTATTTATTATTATTATTATTTTTTTTTTTATTGAACTTAAGACCGGAAACTACGTTATAGCCAAAAGCTGTTTTTTTTTTTAAAAAATGTTTTTAGTAGGATTGATTACACTGCGAGGGAGAGTAAGGTTAGTTTTCGGACACGTGTGTCACTGAGATCCCGGGGGGTCACCCATCCGGGAACTAGTGGCGCCGGCCGGTGCTTACTCTCAAATCGCGATTGATTGCAACCACCGCGTCACCTTCAAGCCACGTTCCTATATTATTATTTAATTTCATTATTATAATTTCGATGTACACAATAATACAATATAATGTCTAACATAATTTAGCTATTTGTGTGCATCGTACACGTCTCACTATCTATATATACACACGACAGCCGACAATCATAAATACCATATGTGTATTGTTTAATATATTGTTTCTACCTTAGGTACATTTTTTATTTCCATCGTCAAAAAACGAAAAGTATTCGACGCATGTTAAATTATGTTATCAAAAGTTCTACGTTTAAACAAAAGTGTCATTCACATTTTTTGGTTCGAAGAAAAGTTTCGAAATTTCCTTCCGCGTTATTAGCTATTATATTGTTATATTTCCTAAGACGTGCGCTCGTGTTAAGTGTGTAGAACGACTGACAAGCAAAATAAAAAATAATGTCGTCCATCAGTTTTATAAACAAAAATATCTTCTAGTGAAATATTATATTATTATAAAAAAATATGTAATTTTACTTATGGTGGTTTTTTCGTTTGTTCGACATGCGTATAATTTATATACTTTCGTTAAAGTAAACATATTTGTCTTCGTATATAGATATGAAATGCTGTTTTTAAGTGAAAATCTTGAAAACAAATCGGCTCTAATCTGAATCTATATCGCTATACGGTTTGAAAAATGTTTTGTTTTAAATACATAAATGCTCAGCTCAGAAAAACCAATATAAATATTATATTTGAAGTTTAATTAAAATATATATATACAGTTTAGTGTATAACTAACTGTGTAATAGCTGAAATACTATTCAAACGCAAAATAATAATATTGAGTAAAAGGCAATCGACTTAATTTAAAATTCGAAATGAAATTTTTCATTTAAAAGCCCTATTGAAGTCCTTTTAAATGAAGCAATAATATTATACTTGTCGAAATGAAAAACGTAATTAACTGTCGTTCTTGTACAATTTAAATTGTCATAAAAATATTAACAGAAAAAAAATATACAGGAAATCACTAAAACTGATGTGTGACTAAAATTAGATTTATGTACCACCGTGTTATTATCATACAAAATCTTTTGTGAAAAATGACAGCAGGTGGTGAATTTCATCGAGTGTCTATAGGAGGTACCTCTGTATATTATAAATAATGGCGTAGAACATAAATTATTTGTATTACTATCGAACGAATGCAAATATATAGAATATAATATTTTCTATTTTTGGTGACGAACTCTGAAAACTTTATTGCGTCTTTCTCAGGTTCGTATATTAAATGTCTTAAATTATAATCCTATACATTATATGAATTTTATTTTCAATGTTTCCCTCGAGACAGTTTCACTATGCCAACCTATCTCTCCCCCCCCTCGAACATGGAGGGCAAACACAACCCTTACGAGTTCTCTTTTTGTCGTCCAAATGCATTGGCTCTTACTCAACCGACCAACCAGCTAGCGAAATGTCATCCGTGGAGGAAAATAAAACATACCTTTTTTTCTTTAAGGTCCCACCGAAATACTTACTTCACATCCCATAGATATGATTTAGGGCGTGCCGAGGAACCTTTATCCCGAACATTTTTCTCCATCTTATATTTATTTTTTCCATTTCTAACCACACATTATTATCCATATTTTGCTTTACCCTCTCCGTGGACGTATTAGAAACGATAAACACACTATACGACCTATTGTTCTCCAGTGTCCGACCCTTTCTGATCAAGGCAGAACAATATGACTTAATAATAATAAAACTTAACACTAATCTCCGTCACAAGCAATCGCCATATTTATTGTTTCAAAATGTGTATTTATATTATATAACTCAAGGGTGGTTATGGCAATAGCATTATATTTTTTGCTTCACAAACATTATATTTTATTATATAAACATAATATTATTGTCTAGAAATATTTTAAATTCTTAAAAACATAAAATATATTTTAGTATAGTTTGGAGTGCATTTCTATCTCAATTCACGTTGTTATTTACTAAGACCGGAAAATACTATTCATAGTTGAGTTGTTGATTAATATAATCTATTAAAATTTTTTAGTTGCGAAAACGATAAACAATACTCTCCCGAAATAAACTCGATGTCATGATACGGGTATAATGTTTAAAAATAATTTTTTTTTCTGAATAGAGTTCCAACATTATTGTACAGTGTACATGATTATTTTTTTCTTAACTCATGATTTTTACTTTTATTGTAAATTATGACAATAGTTTATGTAAAAATAAAAATTTTTACATTATGATTATAGTCAATAGATCACAAACAAGGTATTAATGAGCAACTATTTTTTCAAAAATATTTATGTGGTACATTCGAGCAGCACACTGCACACACGTTGTATGCATTTATGTGCTATCTGATATTCATACATACTATATTATACGGCTACTAGGTCATTTATTATTATGGTTGGGTCATTGATTTAAAATCTTTGGTTTACATGGGCGTATTGATTATAAAATAGTATCTAGGTACGCCACTGAACATAAATTGGGGACGACAGATTTGGGATACAAACGCGAGGTAATAAAAGTCTTTTCGCTCTCATCCATTTAACGTAAAAAAAAGTAATTGTACTCGGTCTTCCGTGATACGATTTACAGGTTTTGGAGCAAAGGCCGTACAAAGGATTTTCGAAAAAAAAGTATGAAAAAACGTTCAAAAAGGTTTCGTTGACAATCGCGCGCGCAGGGTTTCGATTCCGACGACGAGCAGGTAATTATTTCTGGAAGGATAACGCGTACCTAATTATATAAAAGTCGGTATTAAAATTGCATTTTTTTTTTTTGTCCGCTTTTCACGTTCGAAATACGCGGTCTGCCGGTGGTCGTGGTGCAGCGGTCTCCCTCGAGCATCCATAAAAGGTTTTATTTCTACGTAACGCGCGTAATCTCCCGTGGCTATATACGAGCGCACGACGGCGATGGAGACGATGACGACCACTGGTAAGCATTAACAACGCACTGCGGCGGGTCCGACTATAGCTTTCCGTGTACAACAATATAATAATAATAATAATAATAATATTCACTTAACAATGCGCGGGTTTTAGGTCATGTTCGGACTTTTACGGGAAAAGAAACTTTTATTCCTCTCTTTCATTCTCCCGCGCCCCCTCGACGGCGTGATGATAATATATTTCGGTACACACATTATATTACCTATTGCAACGGAGGAGAACGTACGTAAAAGCTCGCATGATTTATTTGGCCGCCGGCACTCGACGTGTTATCGAAAAACAAATACACCCACATGTATTATATTATAATAATAACGATAACAATAATAGATAATATGTGAAATAGGTATGTATGTAATAAATTGTGTACGAGAGATGACCTCTATAATATATACGTGCGTGTATACACGCACGCGAAAACTTATGTACTTCTGTGGGTGGGACGGGAAGTCGTGAGGGGGGGGGGGGCGAGAAGTAGCCTGACGACGTTCCCCCGTCGTTCATTTATTATTATTATAATTTTTTTTTTTTTGGACTCGACGTCTGAAGACATTTTTCGAGTTATTTATGAGCCACCCTTTATCCCATCGACAATATATACGCACTGGAAAAAAAAAAAAAAACCGTGTAAGTGAAATTCTTTCATTCTCACTCTGCTCCCCCCGCACGCAGCCGCCGTCGTCATCCACAGACGTCGGTTACTGTGTGTGCAGCACCGGCTCGGGAAACGGTCGTCGTCGCCTCGGGTATAAATAACTGTTGACAAATGCGTAAGAAAACGCATGTGTCAGGATTTGTGTCACACGTAATATCTTCTTCTTTTTTTTCTTCTTCTTCTTCTTTTCGCTCCACGCACCCGAGGGCCGCCGCGTGCGCTTTCCCGATCCGTCTTGCGACAGTGTGCGCGCGCGAGTGTGCGAAAGACGGAAAGGCGGGCGGGCAGCGAACAGGGTTAATATATTCGCGGGTGTAGCAGCGGCGCAGGGGGGGGGGGTGCCCGGTGGCGGCAGCTGAGGGATCCCGACGGGTCATATGCGAGCGGAGCCCGGCGAAGCCACTCGATCATTCGCACCCGTTCGATTGCGCCCACACCACCTCCCGCCGCCACCGGATGTGTGAGTTTTTCACACATGCGCGCACGTTCGCACCTCAATACGCGTAACGTTATTACACCGTTCGCACACGAACGCTCGCGCGCACACGGGGTTGTACATGCTGCGCGATGTGTACAATAATAATATATATTATATTATTTATGTTGTGTGTGTGTGTGCGTGTGTGTGTGTGTACAATACGGTTTTCGCTGGCCCGGAAAATTAAGGACGACGCGGCGGACATCTGTCCGAGACGGAAAATATTACGAGAAAACGCCGACGAAGTCTTAGTCCCGGAAACGTTATTACTGTGCCGTGCAGTTGTTGGCGCCTCGGGCCCGCCGCGAGAGATCGCTGGGTTCTCGATGATATTATGATTATTATATTAAATCATGTAAACGGTCAAATATGATGATATATGAGTATTCTGACATTGAAGTCTCGGTGGTAATAATATTAGACGGCGATTCCGGAATTCGAAATTTATGGTTTATAACTTTTAACAATTTTAGATCAAAAACGTGTTATTTTATTATTATACTAAGGTTATTAATAGTAATCGTGGTTGTGACAATTAATAAACTCGATCTCGCTCGAAATGAATCGATACGTCATGAGAATGTAGTGTTAGAATTAATTTAATAATATCGTTGTTACATTCACAAACAAAAGTTTAAATGTCGATTAAATTGAATTAAATATTTCACCCTTAGGTATAATATGTTATTCATGCATTCATCACATTCGATTGGATTTTGTAACCAAAAAATTAATTGTTATATATCCAGTTTGAAAAATAATATATTCAATAGATCGTGTTGTATTAAAAAAAAAAAAAACTTGGGTGTGAAAGAGGGAAATTTGAAAGTAGAAAACAAACATTCGAGAATCCAATACAGTGGAGCCAATACACCTGTCTGGCGGCGTTGACACATTTAAATAAATGTTGACAGTTGGGATTCATAATACTGAAACGAAACAAATCTTCAAGTACCTACTTAGCTCTGCAAAGACAAGCTTTTGCAAGTCTTTTAATCGACGATAAAGGTGCCGTTTTTTTACCTACGTTGGCTTATTGCAGTTTAATAAGTATATGTTATTATGCACAACCCCTCGTGTAGCCATTCAACCGAAAACCAAAACTGTTACTCAATTACACGATATATATTAAGCACATAAAACTATATAGGCTAATACAATATATACCTACTTGTATAATATTCAACAAAACCACAGTGTTACGTGTAGTACCTACCTATCATAGTCGTACTAATATATATTTTTGTCAAATCGTGAGACGCAAACAATAATTTATTACCTATTATAAAAAAAATATTCAAAACATCTATATTTGTACCGGGTCGCACGGAGATTTATTGTACCCATTTAATTTGTAATAGTATTATTTAGAACGATATTATAGTTTAATATATTAGGTACAGCCTTATACTGCCATGCTAATACGCTGAGTCAAAAAAGAGTATCTCCAATTTTAGTCAAAATGATGTTATTGGACATATGTGTTTGTATAGTAATATTTTATCGATTTCGGAAGTCAAAATGTCGTATTTCCACTTTTTTTTTTGTCTAAAACATATGTTTAAATTAGTAACTTATAGAGTATGTAGATAAATGTTCACAAAACAGAAGCATTTTTTCAGTAAAACCTAATAATAGCAAAAATAGGATATGTGACATGAACATTATTGGAATCACGTGAGATAATCTAATTTTAACATTGATTTTGAAAAATGTATCTTCTATCTCCCTATTACAGACATTTTGCCATCTGGTAAAAATTAAAACGCAAGCCATGGCTTAGCACGGCAGTATAAGTCAACGCTGTAAAAAAACACTTATCTGGACTTCTTATCTTAATTTATTTGATTACTTTCAGACATATTTGATATTATTTTCTATATTAGATACATTCTTGTTTCATAAATCATAATTATCTTGAAGTCGTAAATTAAGTTTGAGAAATATTTCACTTACATTTAAATGTTATATTGTGCGAACATTTTTTTCAATTTGTCTACACGATTAATCCGATACCGCTAGCTGTTGATAATATTATATAACTGAAAGTAGGACTTCTTGTAGCACCAGTTTTAATTTTATCACAAGTTTCTGTATTTCGTTCACAAAAGTTTTCAGTTCTTCTAATACTTTAGCTATCATATTATCCTCAACTTTGTTATCATTTATACTATAATTATAATTTAACTCAACTGTATAATTTGCATATAATTTATTACCACACGCTTTGTATTTATTGCTAGATGTATGTATAATTACATAATTTATATGCTCTAGATTTTTTCGTTCCTTTCTGATAATTTATACTCAGTTTTTGTATTTTTTTTTTTTTTTTGCCAGTTATTCTAACTGATCACAAAATTAAAATATATGTATTGTTTGAATCTAGTTGTTATACATTTTTAATAATCGACTGAATTGGCTCTTATTTTGTTGACCTTAACAGTATGGTAATCGATATTGATAATCGTAATAACATTATATACCTATATATTTTAGTTTTTTAGTTTTATTTTATATAAAAGTAAATAGACATTTTCAATAAGTTTTAAGGGTCATATATTTTGATACGCATTTTGTTTATAAGCTGTTTGCGAATGTTACGTCTATAGATAATTCAGGGGAAATGTATCTAATAATGGGTAGGATTATGCAAGGAGTATATGATTTTTTTTAAAAAAAATATGAGGGAAAACGTAATCTCATTTAAAATCTTCCTTTTTTTTTTTAGTTTATTTGATATAAACCCAAATTCCCAGGACAGAAAAGTCCGAGAAAATTCATTACTTGGCCAAAATAAATTTAGATTAAATTCCCTGTTACGGTCTTACAGTACATTATTTTTTTTATTTACTCAATTTTTTCTTCTTTCAATAAAGCACAAAACAAATATATAGCTACTACATTGACCTGCCCGACGTCCCTAGCGATTGGAGTGCTCAGCAAATTAGGATGCTCGCATTAAACTACAATGTTTACAATATCAATTAATCTAATACGTTCTCAATTCGTCCGACCCGATCTAATTTAACCGGAACAACTGTACATTTGGTGATCTTTTTTTTTATGTACCTGTTTTTACTACTTTTCTGTTTACAACACACGCCATATAGGTAGAGCTTGAACAATGAATTATCGTTGACAGTGGCAATATAGATGGGGGGCATTATATTTTCTTTTTTTCTTATTTTATTTCATCCACTTTAGGAGCTATGAAGATAAAGAGTTTCTAGCAAATATAAATGTGTACTTTTAAAATTATATTGCTGGCGTTTTGTTTGTTTTATTGGAACCAGGTAAGGATAAAGGAGAAAAAGGAAGAAATCTTCATACACAACTCTGCCCGTTCCACTGCTAAAGGTCACATTCTGAACATAGCTGGCGTTTTATTTTTCCCACAGCGACACACAAAAAGTATTTGAATAAAGTTTTCAAAAAAATAAAATGTCGCAATAGTATAGTAAGTATATATAGTTTAGTTCTCCTCGGTTATCGCGAGGTAAGGAAAAAAACAAAACAAAACTAAATAAAAACGCACCGTAGTGTTTCTCTGGGCGATTTCCATACAATATTTGTATTCAAACACGTAATCACAACAATAATTTTATATTGTTATTGATGAAAGTGATGTATAAAATCTATGGATATTATAGTAAAATAATAATAATTAAAGTTCTCATCGGCTGTTTGCGTTATGATTCAAGTGTGAATCTACCACACAACATCACGAATTACAAATCGTTAAAAAAAAATTACAGTCGTGTCAATCATCGATTTTTAATTAGACGTGTCTACGCGATCCCGATGTTATCCTTTTGGCATTCCGTTTACAAATAATTTCCAACATTATTCGAATGAGTCGGAGGTTGAAAAAAATGGTTTTTATTTCCAAACAGACTACCCCTCATAAATGATAATGATATTATAACGGCGTGTGTATAATGCGTATGATAACATAGAAATAGAGCGTGCGATTGTTATTGTAATATTTTTTTATAACCTCTCGTCGTTTTTTGTGCGTACCTCCGTGGGATAATAAACTCACAGCTCTGTTTGGACGCGCGTCGTCGGAGGAAAAAATAAAAATAAATTCATCAAATACAAATTACAGCGCGTTCGAGCGATAGCGGGGCGGGTGGCTGACGTGAGGGATGAATAAAAAAACAACAAAGTAAAAAAAACACAGTCGGATATAAGGGCGCTCGTGTATAAATCCAGGTCGTGGGAAAATTAATATTAAACAAACGTTTGGCCTAAGCCGACTATTTTTCCGACGCGTGCTCGAAGACAGGCGATAATGTATAAATAATGCACCAGCAAAAAAATGTATGAAAAAAAAAAAACCGGGACGAGACGACGGGATTATTGGAATTAAGTCGATAAACACACACACACACACACTATAATGTATAGGAATCAAATCGATGACGGCTGTGGCGCATCGAACATTTTCAGGATTTCCGCTCGGTTGGAAAACAAGCACACACACACACACAAATGTATAATATAAACGACGTGCGTTGGCTTTATATGTGTAACACGCCGATGGAGGAGAAAATATTATCAGTGAAATGGTCTCGAATTTCGCGCACGGCCCGCCGCGTATAATATAATATATTATATAATATGTGTATCCTCCACTCCGGCGAGGCGAAGGTTTTCCTGCCGTCGTGTTCATTCGAACGTCCTTTGTATACGCGAATCGATCGGATTTATTAAAACGGTTATGGGAAAGAAATCACCGGTATTTTCGCGGCGCGGAGGTTTTCGTCTAGCGGGCGCGAGAACGTCTTCGCGGGCGAGAAAAAAATCGTAGAAAACCGATATTAAAATATATATATATATATAGTCACGTGTTATTACTGTTGTACTTTCGAGTGGAGGCGAAAAAAAAACCCGTCCGCGTTTTCAGGTCGACCCCGCAGAAGTCGACATAATAACTGTGCGTTGTACGTATACGTTCTCTCGCGTTGAATTCGATTTCGGCGGGCTGCTGCAGCAGTGTACAACATATTATATTGATCGCTGGCGACGAGCGAAGCCGGAAAAAAAAAAAAAACGCGGTTAGAACGTCGGCGGCGCGGGACTATCGTAAATCGATCGGTCTGCCACCGCCACACGACGGTGTGTTATTGTGGTGTTTTTATTTTTTTTTTTTTTGGGGGGGGAGGAGAAAAGCAGGAAATGTTCGAGTTTATTGTGCTAAAGTTATTTCGGAATCGTAACAATAATTATTGCGCGGATACTCGATCCGAACGCAACCCCGCCAGGTATAAGTCATAAAATTGGATGTGGATTTATATGTATATACGATATATTATTTGTGGCGGGTGATGGCAATCGAACGATTCGTCTATAGAGATATGTTTCAGGACTAACCGAATGCTTTAACCAAATGTTGATATAGCAGATATTTTTACATAGTCGAGCTTACTTACTATATTTTAACACGATTTTCTTTTGTGACATGTTTTTGTTAAATATTACACTATTTTGAAAAAATCTCCGCCTCCTTTAAATCCGGTTAAAAATATACTGATTCAATCGTACGTTGCTCGACTATATCTAATCTATATGCACCACGCGCTCGTTGTGCATTATTATCTCGAAATTTGTCTCTTATCGATAGCTTGTGTAATGTCAATGATGCGGTGAGAAAATTCAAAGAAGCCCCAGGAGAGGTTGAAATAAAAATCAAAAAAGAGATTGAAAAAGTACTTAGCAAGAATCCCTCCTTGAAGACAATTGAAGCTATTGCAAACGTTCACAATATGGCAGCGTTACACAATCTTGCCGCGATTCGAGTTCTGCTGAATTAGATAAATTCGACGGCGATTTACTTTAGAAAACTTAAAAAAGTTCGTGGTTGCCAATTGTTTTGCTGACGACGAGGATCCTAATATTGAATAATAAGTAATTTAAACGGTAATATATAATACTTGTTTTTTACATTTCTTATATATTTTATTTCATATTTGGATAAAAACATATATGTACATATTTTTGAGTCTTATGTATATATATATAAATCCCCGCGCTAGACTCATAATATTATTATCATATATTGTTATTATTATCCGTCGGCTTTAGACCGTTTATAATATAATATGCCTAATAATATTATCATGTCGTTCCGCGCGTAGTGTCGTAAATATTTTTATATACCGTTCGAAAGCGATGTGTACATTGTATAATATAATATATTATATTATCCGTGGTGACACAAAGTTCATTAATTTCGTCTTATCGTCTCACGCCGAGGGGGCCGACTGCTCGAGCCCGCCGAGCCTCTACGCCGAGCCGTAAACCTAATCGAAATGTGTGCATCGCTCGTCCTCGGGGACGTTGGCCAGTCAACTTATTACGTTTCTTCGGGACCAGTGTGGAACGGACGGCGAGCAGCATGACAGACGTGTCGCGTATATGCCTCACACACACACACACACACACACACACACACACACACTCATTGAGAATACAAATATGTATTCGACGTGAGGCAGTGATGTCAAACCTTTACGTTTGCGGTTCCGTTCTTTTTTTTTTTTCTAGCCAATTATTAAATTGAGGACGAAATTCTCTTTATACGCTTCAAACAACAATTATTTAAATTTAAGTTTTTTTTTTTTTTTTTTTTTTTAACAGAGTAATTGAATGGAATTTGAATAATTTCAGAGGGATATGTACTTGACCGTAATAAAGTGTCATTAATCTTAAGTCGTGTGTATAAATTAATCTTTAATCGTATTTTCCTTTTAGTAGTCGCTAGAGAGAAATTTATTTTTCACGGTTACTGTTTATTTTTTTGAAGGGTTTTACATTAAAAAAAATTGCGCCAAGCACGGTAATACTTTATGTATTCAAATTTATTCATATTCTATAACATAATATTCTTGATGATTTATGATTACATGATATATAATAAAACTGACGATACGCGCATCATATAATATTTCAAAAGTAATCAAACTAATAACCGATACGAAAACTATAACAACAAAAAATTATAAATGTATTGATAACGCTCAAACTAAGCAAAACGTGGTGCTATTATTAATTGAATATACTCTATATCGATTGGAAAAGTTGATATAATTAGCTCAAGTTTTTTCTATAAAAAATGTTCAACGAGTTAATTAAATCGAATTCATATATTTTAATATATTACTTTTTTTATACATAAAATTACTCTAATTACTCTTTTAAACGTATATGCTTTTAAATAATTGAAGGAAACCTATATAATTATTTTGAAAAACATATTAATGATGTGTTATAAAACTAAATAAAATATGGAATAATCCAATTATTATGACTATCTAGTAAGGAGTATCATGTATAATGTATATATTATAATACAAGTATGCGAATCATGTAAAATTAACTTACTAAAAGTATTGGAAACTATATTTTGTAGCTTGGCTTCTCGTGCGCGTTTAATATTAATATATTTTTTTCTCCGAGAATAAGACGATAAAACTCTATAGGTCGAGTTAAATTAACATTTTAATGTAATGCATTTTTTTTCCACCGTAACTTTATTTTCGTAATTGAACACGCGCGTGATAGTGTCTGTTGAAAAAAAAAAATCATAGTCCAGAATTCAGTCACGCAAACCACCCACCTCATTCTCGCTTGCTTTAAAATCTCTTTTTACTTCATGTATACACACACTGCACCCCCTCCCCCCCTTACGGAGGTTTATTGTGTCGTAACAAGAAGCCCGTTTGGATGCCCGTTTGCATCAACAACGATCTTGGCTTCGCATAGCCACGACATCTACGACTCTGTCTCGCGTACCCCGCGAAGGACGCACCCAAAACTGTGCCAGTGGTACAGACATAGCGCCTGCAGAGTGGTCGTGGGAGGCAAATAACTACCCCTTTCGTGCGGAGTTTAATTGGATTCGTTTGGAAACTTTAGCCATAAAATTTAACGGAACGTTCTACCCGGCTCGGCGGCGGTAGGTCCGCATCAAGTACACAATACACACTCACACACACACACTGACGTATATAATTTGGTGGCGTCTACAATGGGTGCGTAATACGTGTTCCGGCGGATTAACCGGGATTCGAGTCTCTCTCACTCCGACACCCCTCCACAACACTCGACCGTCGTCAATCGCACCTCGCCCGCGCCCCCTCGTCACTGCGACTCACCCCGCCCCGTCATGCCCGCCGCGAACGATAATGCTACACCATTGCGAACGGCACGCGGGACACACCGCCTCGGGACGAGGCAATAAGAAATTGCGTACAATTTGTGCTGGCAGAAACGACGTTCGGGGCGTGGCGGCGGCGGCAGGGAAACGCTCGTGTCTGTCCGTAAAAATTGCCGGTATCCGAAGACGTCTATCCAGCTATCAATCGGATGGGAGGCGATATCTCAGACGTCGGTTAGACCTCTCCCACTCTCCCACCTCGATCTCCAAATCACCCCCCGTCCAAGCTATACTACCTGCCACTACTCCGCCAAAGTCTCTAACCCCCTCTTCCCCCCCCCCCGGTCGTCCGCCCGCGTGTCCTGCACAACTGCCGGCTCATCAATCAACCGCCCGCCGGCGAAACACAACATCCCCGACCCTCCGTCGACACACGGGCAAATCCACCGCGCGCGCGCGCGCGCTCGCTCTCGGCTCCTTCCAGAAAACTCATCAATTTTATTTCTTTTGTCCTTAATTTTTCGGGTTTACCACCGCCGCCGAAGCCGCGCTCGCTTCGTCTCTTCTTTTCTTGTGTTTTTTTTTTTATTTTTTTTTTTTACCCTCCTCGTCCTTTTTCACCGTCCCAACACGCCGTCTCACCATACCTCGATTACCCCGGGACGAGGGCACCCCACATACTCGCGTGCGTATCTATATATAGACGCGCCCGGTCGTTAGGATACGTGCCCGAGGGTTACGAAGACGACTATATGTATATACATGTTGTATTATTTATAGTTATTAAAAACCCGAATAGTGCACCCCCTCCCCCGGCCGCCCCGATCAGTCGGCGCCTGCAGTCAATCCATTTATACTTTGTTCGTATACCGTTTACGTTGACGCTGCAATACGAATAATTTGCGTATCAATCGAAATCACCTATAGACTTTCACATAATATACGATTTGAAACCATTGTACTCGACAGTAACAAATCGCGCTAAATGATACATGTATATTTTTTTTTCTTTGGAAAGTTAATGTTCCACAGCTTCACAACCAAAATAAGCTTAAGGTCTGTAATGGTAATTAATAAAAAAATAGGATGATTTATTCTCGGTTACCTAAAATAGCATTCAGTCTTATTTATATATAAACATGATTAATTCCACCTTATTTTTCTTACGCACTTATTTATGCCTTCAACATATAAGAATATTCTGAAATACGTTAATCATGGGTATACCCAATTATAGTATAATATGTTTTAAAATACATAATTTCAAAACCAAGTAAAAAGCTAAATTCACTTTCAATTTTGACATTGGTATTATGTTTTAATATAATTTAAAATATTTTCAAGCAGAAAAAATAGTATTTATTGAATATAAACGAATATTTACTAGGTAGTTGTGGTAGTTGTAATACAAAGAATTAAATAAGCTAAATTACAATGTGTTCATATAATTAACGATTATTAATACCGAAATCCTCTTTTATAAATATTATAATATCAGTTTACCAAAATGTACATTATGTGTAATTGTAAAGGAACAAATAATACGACGTATTGAATGATTTATTATTTTTATTTTATTTAGATTGCATAAAATTGGAAAATATTATTCACAAAAGTTTCTTAGAAAAGTTTAAACTTTTAAAGCATCAAAAATAAAATAAAAAGTAAAACATAAAATATTCCATGCAAAAGTTAATCTAAAATAAACAAACGAGTATCCTGAAAATTTGTTTAGGTAAATTGTCCCAAGAGTTCCAAAACTATGAAATTTTTATTTATGTTTACCCTCCAGTAGAAAAACAGCCAAATTGCCTCAGTAAAAATCGTATATATCTATACATCCGTAACGTCTGGAGTTTCTATGGAAAAATAAGAACTTTCGAAAGTTGACTATAACTTTCAATATTCAAATGTGAGCCCCATTGACATAAACGAAACTTAGATATCCTCGGAGGAATAATATTTTTTTTAGCAGTATTCGAGTCGAGCTATAAATATAACAGCTGTCAATGCTTTTATAAGAACTTTTTTTTACCCTATATCGGTTTGAGTTTTATGTCGAACTGTAAACGGGCGAGTAATTGATATCCTACGGGAATGTGTTTTCATAAATTTCAAACGTTATCATAATACCTACGTACCTATACTATCTCTGCGGGCGAATCTCGTCGGATGTAACTACGAAATAACGCGTTGAAGACGTATCGATCTATCACCGAGTACAATCAACATTGGCATGCCTACACATTGTTGCGTACGTATAACAATAAAGTAATAATAATAATAATAATAATGATAATTACAATTTTGGGATGTTCCAGTTATACGTCATCGGGGTTCGGTGACGCGTTATTTACTTCATCCGATTTCGTACAATGCAGGCGCTGATTGACAAATCCTATGTAAGTCTATATAATAACCTCGGAAATTTAGTCCTCGAAAAAAAAAACAGTAATTTAAACCCGGAAAAACCCTATACATAATAAAAATTATGTGTACCAAGTTGTCTGTGTATGATTTAAAAACTAATAATTCATTTTTTTATTCATACCTAATAAATTTGGAATACAAGTTTAATAATATAAAACAAATAGTCAATTTTTGTTTTGAAACGCCAATAGTATATAACCATTTCCATAGGCGAAACTATATGATGTCATTAAGACAGCCCAAATCATAAATGTGTAAAAAAATTGTTTATTAAATTAAAAACTTATTTTTTAACCAGTTTTAAATTAAAATTTTTTTTTTGTGCATACAATATTATCATTTTAGTAATAATAATAAGTTTATTTCCATCAAATAGGCATTAAAATGTTATAATGCCTATTAGAATAAGGTTAAGTTTAACAATTGATGGATCTCTTCAAAAGCCAATGGCTGTAAAATTGTACTATGTTAGTACCTATGTTATCCAGTCAGCATTAGATCAGTCCATGCCCCTAATGGTGGGGGGGGGGGACTAGTGTGGCACGGTGGTTGACCTGAGTCTCTAATGTGTGCTTACCACTGTAAAATGTCGCGTGGAATCGCAAGCTCTCAGATGGATGACCCCACCCGTGTGCTTTGCGACGAAACCTCGTCCCCCTCACGAAACGCTATCGTCGATGCTCAAAGTTCAACAATATAATAATAGTAAAAAATTCACAACATATTATATGACCTATGCAATCGGTATATTATTATCATAATGATACTATTACTATTTATTATTAAATATTAACCTGATACTATGTTGTTATATTATCGTCGTACAACCTGTCCTGACTTGGGCCGGCGCATGTATAGATTCGCGTTCCTCGAACCATAAACTAGTTTGAGAAGGATTCCGCAGGAGTCCTGGGCACAGACGACATTATGACAGATTCGCGACTGCGCGTGCGCGGCCCTGTCCTTTTCAAAATCCTTCGCAATAATAATAATACCATCAACGGCACGCGAACGTAAAGTATCCGACGACGACGACGACGACACCGGGCACGATTTTCTTATTAAAACCGTTCCGGGGAAACGGGACCCGCTGCACTTTGTAGTGCACACACTACGTCAAGTATTCTATTTGCACGTTAATACCTACACGCAATATATTATTATTATTATATCATCGTACCGTATATAAACAATGCTTGTGTCTCGTACGATGTATGTACTAATATTATAATACCTGTAAACGTCTCGAATTTGCGTATTACATTATCTAGGCTCCCCCCCCCCCTACATGAGTGGTACGGATACGAAATTCGACGAATCTCCCGACACGACGACAATATTCCACGTCCGTCGAACGCTTTCGAATTCCTCCACCGAAATTTCTATCCGCCCGGATAGAACATTATAATATTATACGCGCTTCGGTTTAATGAAACGTACACGAGTAGTATTTCCAAAGTGTTCATAATTTTTTTGTATTGCAGTGTTACAGACAATCGGAGAAAACTCGTTTAGCTATTCCGCTTACCTCGAAAATATTCTGAATAATAATAGTGATATTGCAATCGCGCGCCAACAACTATTCGGTCTGTGTTGTTCCGCCATGTATAGATAGTGAAATTTCACGAACGGGATGAAGAATTCGTGTTATTCATAGATGACGGCCTATATCGAATAACGCTAACGCAATACAATATTGACGTCGATGGTTTTAATTAAAAACAACCCGACGTGATCATCGGCAGGTACCTACCTACTCCACAAGTCTCACATAGCCGTGAGAATTGTATAGGTAATGATTAATAATACCATTATTGCGTCGATTAATGATTCGGAGTCTCAAAAATCGACCGCTTCCCAGTGCCCGCTGCGTATACGCTACCTTGTTTAATCAACATCGATCGACGACTCGCTTGGTTGCCCTACATAAAAAAAAAAACAAAAAGTACGAACGTCTTCGACTTCTTCCTAACATCGAAAAATATAAAACTACCTACTAAACTGTACTTGCCAAATAAGCCCCATTTTGTCCTACGGTATCCGGCTATGGGGCTCAACCAAAATTTCTAATACCGACTACATTCAATGATTCCAATCTAAAGTTCTCCGTGTTATCTCAAAAGTTCTATTCTACGTTTCCAATAACATTCTTCACTCAGACTTAAAAATATCAACTGTCACCGAACTAGCGAACCTCCAGTAGGTATATAAGTGCTTCACTAACAGATCTACTCACCATCCCAACCCTCTTATCATTCAACTATTATCTACAACTATTTCAGAGAATACTAAAAAGAAGGTTAAAAAAAGAATGGTGTCGTGCTTATCTAAAAAAACCTGTAGATCACTATTAGGATCTAACTAAACTTATTAATTTATGTTATCATAATTAGTATAAGGCAATATGCTATAACTAATATTTCACGTCTGAGAGGCTTCTTCACTCTGTTTTCATGTAATTATTTTATTTTATTTATTATCATCAAATTAGCTCGTTGTTCAAAATTGTAACAGAAAGCCTATTAAAAAAAAAATTGAAAAAAAAATTAGAATACGTCTTACATTTTTCATCTCAGTATTTTGTTTAATATTTGTGTATTACACATCATCATACCCAACGATGCAATAACAATTATTTTTCAAATCGCTCGTGACCTAAACCTACTCACCGAAAAGTCGACTACACCTTCCTACTAATTATTCTATTCAATAATTGACAAAATTTCCGATTTTTCTATATCGCTGATACAATAGTCGTGTCATCATTTTAACATTTAATAATTTCGACATTAGTTTAATGAGAGTTTTCAAGTAGGTAAAATGTACATAAATAATTTCAATATTGTTTAAGTTTCCATTTAATAAGCAAAGTTGATGATGGTTTCACCAACAAACACGTGGGTGGAAAAATGAAGAGCAACAATAATTGTTACAGCCAAATAAATGATTATCACTTCGTATGCAAATTGTACAGAAGGATTCGAACAGCACACTGTGTGCTTTGTAGTATGTTTGGTAATTAGAAGTTAAAACTTAGTTAAGAAACAGATGTGTTGTTAAATAAAAAAAGTTGTTAGAATTTAACACTAGGATAAGAAAACAGACATTATATAGATGTTATACGTATAACCATATTTAAGGTTTTAAGTACTTGATTTTAGCTATAATAGTTATACTAATAGCTAAACATTAAATTAAAAAAAATAAAGTACTTGATTAAGTAAATATTACTGGGTTATAAAATAGTTCCTACAGTTAGATTAGACAGCCAAGTTAATCTATCATAATTCATAATATATAAGAAATAGAAAAAACCAAAATTTGAAAAGGGTTACCTACCTACTTGTACTGGCGGTGGTCGTGTTTTGTGACCTGCACAGTGGAACACACGAGTGTTTTAATGTTTGTGTTTTAATAAAGTTTTAACGTATTGTTTTTATTTTATGATTATAGATGCGTATGCGTTTGAGTTTAACAGCTTGCAGCCTTTACGGCAGCTTTAACAATAGTTTTAAGCACTAATTACCGATAATTAAACAATGATGAAATATCGATCATAATTATTATGTTTGTTCCAAAGATTACTGATTTTACTTACTTACCATCTATTCGGAGTGTATTAAAACTCGTTAAGATATTCTTTAGAATATAGTTTTAGTATTTTCGATTAAATGACGTGGGCTCTTACCTGAAATAAAAAATAAAATAATATTTATTAGAAATGGCTTTTATATTATGTTACATGAAATACCTAAATTATTATTATGTTCCTTATTTTTCTATTTTGACTTCATCAATGCCCCATGCAGCTGTCTATGATCTTATGAAAACGTATAAACCCACAGAGACTGCAGTAGTTATTTTCTATTTTCTCGGATATTTTTCTCCTGTTTACTCCAGTGAATATAATTTCATTTCCCCCATAATATTGCATAACCTCGTATACATCCGTGTGTGCTGGTATCCCGCATCACGAGTACTTCGACGGTTTGCGCTATATGTTTCTATTTTATTTTAGAAAACTGTCATATTCAATAATTCTCTCCGTAAAAAATTGGAATACAAAATATATAGACGGTCGAGGTTCTAAACTTATTTTTATTTCGTTCTCTCGCTTGCTTTTGAGTATATTTTATTAGTTACCGTTCTCATATGGATACATTTATGTTAGTTTCCCGTATACTCAGTTCACATATACATGTTTTATATTCAAACGAAAATATTTTATGATTTGATTTGTACCTAACAATATCTTTGATGTTATATTTATAAATATTGTAATATCTTTGAAGTCATAATGTCAAAATAATATAAAATAAGTGTATAATCTAGTTTGAAAGTTATCTTTAATTATCGTGTACCTCGAATGCTTTTAAATAATAATACTATTATACTTTATACTATACAATTTTACTTAACATGTGAAGTGGTAACATTACGAATTTAGAACAAAATTAAAATATCGTTACTGGAGCAATAAAAATATAATATAATATTATTTATTATATTTATTATGTCAGATATGTACAAATTAATATGTTTATAAATGTATCACATAAATATATTCTTTAATTATCAAATACATTTTTAATATAATTTTTTAATAGAACATCTAAAAGTCAATTTTTAATCGAAATATTTCTAGAATTCTTAAGTTTATGTTAATGTATTCATTGCGACTGCATTTAAATATTTATATAAATAATATTATACTATGTCTCACCGGGTATGTTCTACCTGTATTTTATACAATCAATGATAAAATTAATGAATTAGTAATATCCAATAGGTAATATATGTACAACAAATCTATTGTCTTTTGCGTTTTCCTGCAAGGAAGTGATTAAAGTTTCATTTTGTATTGAAAATTTTAAGTAGTAACATAGTTTCGTCTGTACAACTAAATTTAACGAATCAGAGTTTACTATAATATTATTATTAATGGGGACTATAACAATATTTTATTTGTCTTCTAATTTTTTAGCGATTACATCCATTTCAAAAATAATTATATCCGAAACAAAACCCGAAATATGCACGAACATTCTGTTTCTAATTAAAACCTAAGTTTAATTTTACGTAATATAATTGTATAACACTCGTGGTGAATGTTATCTTAAAATTGTGTTTGCTATATATATTGGAACGCAACCAATATTAACTGTAAAAACACAAACAGAAAAATAATAGTTTCACCTTAGTTTGTTGCAGTTGTTTCGACATGCCACGTTTTCTTAAAATTAAACTAACTTAACTTGAAATAACATAATATAATATGATAATGCGTCTAGTGGACTTGTAGTTTACCAATATAAATTCATCAGTATGATACAATTGTACCACGCGTGTGTAGATGGGTGCAGTTTAAAATGTTCACAAAATATAAAAACGTGTAGACGGCTATTATAAGTAGGTAGAGTTTTCAGCGTCACCCCCAAGTTAAATTATTTAAAGTCAGCGTGCGGTCTATAATAATTTTAAAATAATAAATTTATTCCAGAACGAATTCGAAACTATGCTTTTGATGAAAAAGTAATTAACGAGAATTTATAATATATTTTTGTAAAACGATAAAATATAGTAAATTATATTGTCTACCAAAGTAAATTATTCAAAAATAATTGTATTTGTCAGAAATTCATAGACTGACTGATGCAGGTCTTACCTTTTTAATCTATGCTAATTAAAATTTACACAGAAACGCATTGCGTCTTTTATAATGTAACTGATTTAACTAAATTAATAATTATTAATTATCTAATCAAATTAACTGTGTACCTAAGTGTTATAATATTTCAAGTACACGGAATGTGCTTAAAAAATATGCGTTTCTCTCTCTTTTTTCTGAATAACTATGAAAATTTTTATTGGCAATGTTTAATTAAAATATATCATTATTCGCACCTATACCTAGTATAGAATAAAGTCGTAATAAGTACAGTATTTTTCAACTTCAAACACAAAGTTGGCGAAAAATTTATCAGAACTGAGTAGTGACAGACGTACCAATAGCACTTATAATTATATATAGATATGATGACTACTACAACAGGACTTGGCCGACATTTACAAGTTTACATTGTTCCCAACGATTGTTACTATATAAGTGGGTATGCGTCTAAATAATGTGTGTACAATATTATTATACCTAATTATAATCCATTGTAAAATATACATACAATTACTGCGTAATGCTTTTTTTGTAGGTGCAACGCAATGGTTTATCTTATAAAATGCGATAACTGTTGCTAAAATCGCACGCATTCGTAAGACTGTAGCTGGCTCAATATAACGATTGTCTCCAATTCAACCGTTTTTTTGCATTCCACAAATACATCCTATACACTTTTCAATTAAAATATTCAAAAATACTGAAAACGGAACATCTCTATGTTTCAAAACAAAATATAGTCGGTTGGTTGGAAACAATCTGACTGTAAAATTGGATTTTCGTTAAACTACGCGTTGTTTCATCACACCTTGCATTCTACGAGCATTATACTTACATAAAGTAGAACACTGCACGTACGGGTTTACGAGGAAATCGTTATAATTACCTAATACTGTTCTTGGATTCCGAACCGATCGGCGCACATAACGGTTTTTGTTTTGAAAACCTGCGGGTTATTAGACCAAAAGTTTTCTTTCATCCATTCGACGATTTACTTGGGTACCTATATATGGTACGTACGTATAATTGCTGGTTTATGCGAGAACGGCCCTCTGGAGGAAACGTTTTCGGAATTTTCCTTAACGTGGACGCTTCAGAATCTCAGGAAAAACGATCAGAAATCTATTCGAAATGTACAACGACCTAACCATTTTAAATCAAATCAATGTATTCTAAATATCTAAAAATGTATACGGTTGGTGTTTTTTGAAAATTATACTATCCATAGGTACTATATTGTGCGGTGTAATATTATATTTTAAAATATACTTAATAATATAACTTAGCGTCGCGTCTTAGCCTGTAACATCACTTTTACACTATTTTCAATATATTATAGATAGGTACTTAAAATCTGAGATATTCTATTAAATACGTCTCGAAGATGCCGCCGTGCATAATATTATATTTTGATGATTATAAAATAAAATATGAAAAGTGTAAATTGTGTAATTAATTCGTATATAAAGCAATTTCTTTTTTATATAATCAATAATATGAAGTTACATAAACTTTACCATCGTAAAAATGATAATTTTATGTCGGATACAGTTTAATTGTATATAGGTAGGTAGCAAAAAATTTAATTAAAAAGAAAAAAGTCACTTTGAGTAGTTTTTAATTGAACTTCTACGAAATATTTTATATTATCCATAACGGATATTATGGTTGATTGGTTTTTTATTCATAAAAGTAAAAATATATAATTATACAGCGATAAGTGGTGTTATTATTTTCACGTACCTACATTTTACACGAATTTCCAAGAACAATATACCTATACGCGTTTTAAACTGTTTAATATTAAAATGTTAACCTTCAGTTGTATGTTTAAAACATTTAGAATTAATTGTAATAGTTTTTTTTTTTTTATTTGAATACAATTAATTACTTTGAAGGATTTATATATAACAAAAAAAATGTTTAAAAAAAATCAGTAGGTCAAAGCTTATAATATATAAAATAGTTAAGTACCTTTTGTAAAAAACAAGTAAGTACCTACGTAGGTACATTGTTTAAACGGTGTTAAAAAATATTTTTTAATCCACCAGCGCACGAATTATATTACCGTGTATTCACGTGTATTATAAAAAAGTATATATTTAATGAGAAATCTACCTTACATATTGACCGTAATTTTGAAGAGCAGTCGCCCGATAATTTTAAAAGGGTTGGCGGGTATGTGAGTACTGGAGTCAGTGAGAAATTGTAGTACAAAACTAACTTCATCTGTATATAAGATATTTAATGCTAATAACAACATGACCTTAATATTAAATACTAGGCGTAATTGTATAATATAGTAATGAACAATTCAATTTATTACTGCAGTGTTCAAAATAATGAGACACATTTTTGTTGTCACATGGGCAATGGCCACGGCTATAGATATAGTGTTCCAGTCGCCCATTCCCATACTTGAAAACTGTCTGCCGAAATGAATTTCCACGATCAGTATTGAACAGCTGGAGATTTACGCACTATAGCGCTTATTCGTTGTGGTGACTATAAATTCAGTTACCATTCAAATGTAAATTGTAGTTCCGCGAAAGTCACTATGACAAATAAGCGCTAGTGCGTAAGTCTCCAGCTGTTTAATACTGATTATGGAAATTAATTTCAGTAGACACTCTGGTAGACACTTTTCAAGATTCGTTGGCCAACCACACTATCTTTAACCGTGGCCAATGGGCACTGCGTGAGAGTCAAACGGTCGTTTAAAAAGTGAATCGCTCGAAAAAATATTCGCCACGCCACTGTCCTACGCCTGTATAACATTGCAGTAACGATCACGTTTAAGGACATTCCTAGAGTACCTATACGTACGATGGTTTCATTCCGTACACGACAAACTTCAATAGTACAGTCGGAATAACTGATGACTTGAGTAAGGGGAGGACGAAGTCAGACATGATATGTTTAATTTAATGACGAGCAGTTGACACTGTTTGAACACGTATAAATGTATACGTGCCTTTTTAATCGATCCGTGTGCAGTGATTGTCGGTGCCTTGTTAACTTCCATTGGTGCCCATATCAAACATGTATTTAATCATTTGCCACCCTTTCAAATGTTACAACTTTTAACGCCCTAGGCCACTTCCCTATTTCACTCTCCCCCCGCACCCTTCGCACGGTTCTGGTTGTTGTAGACTAGTTTTTTTTTTCATTCCCAAAGTCCAGTCGATTGGTCAGGGACAATACAGATGGATATCGCATTTTAATGTCGTTATATTATATTAAACTAAATCATAATGTACTAATGTATCAGATTATAATTCTTGTCCTATAGTTGTTGTGATTACTGGAGTGCTGTTAGCTGTTCATCCTCCACTAATCATTCATGTGAAAATTTTATTATTTATCGTGTACCAAATTTGTTTTAGTAAACAGATTGTAAATAAGTGTCTTTATGAATAAAAAAGTTGTGATAAGCACGTGTTAGCCTTAGCAGTAACGTCTTATGATACTTATTTGCCTATATTTGTATGTGATTGAGCTGGTCACATAATATTATTATACCTCAGTGAGGAGTCACATAGTTAACAATAAGTAATAACTCTGGGGACTTAAATCTTTACTAGTCCAACGAATCCGGCATGGGCAAAACATTCAATTCTATAATGGTCACTACATTCTTCTTCTTGGAACATGGTTCGTTAGACTTATCGAACAACACTCGTCAGTAGTCGATCAACTGCACGACTAGGTACTAGGTAGTCCGATTATAAGTGCCGGTACCTGCAGATTATTTCCAAAGCCTCGATCTAACGGCGTATAACTGGAAAAAATTTTTGAAAATTATGGAACGGACCTGGAGTACAGTAATGCTGTATAGTCGATTATGAGGAAAAAAATATGCAAACAAAATATACCTAAAAAGTATTGTGTTGACAGTCGATCTTCACCAAAGTGTTTGATAAAAAAAAAATTATATTTTCTAGATAAGGTAAATTAAAATTATAACCTTGGATAGTCGTTTATTATTAACAAAAAGATTTATATACTGTGACAACTATTTATAAATATTTTGATTTGATTTTTTTCATAAGTATTTTCATGTATATTAAATATTGACTATGAAAACATGATATTTTTGAATTATTATAATTATTTAAATAAATGTTTTTATACAATCAGTTCAAAATTGAAAATGGCAACGTTGCAGAGTTTTTTATGCTCAATCGTGTTGGTTTTCTTTTGTATTTCAATTTCCTTTGATACGCCGACAATTTATGCTCAATCGTGTCGCAAAAAAGGTGTTTTATGCTCAATCGTGTTGTAGCCGTTATCACAGCATCTGGTAGTGTAATGTTGAGTTATCAACGATTTCTTTGCAACACACAAGTCTTATTTGCTGTAGTTTATATAACTAACGCGTCAAGAAGTGAGTCTTACGGAACATTCGTAAGTATTATAAACAATTATTATATATTAAAACCATTTTTACATAAAAAAAACTAAAAAAACCACAACAAGCAGACATTTTGAAACAATTGAACCAAACTATTCAACAAAATGCCATTTTATATAACAAACCTCCTTAAAAATTTATTTAAAAGAAGTATTCTGCAGTGGCTACTGGATTCTCCCTATGAATTGAATTTATAATACTATAATTCTGTACTTACTTTTCAATTGTTTATCTATTATAAGCTACCTAACTCAAATTGTATACACCTTAAATCTTCATACGCTTATTTATTTTTGTAATTTTATTGTTAACTATATATTTGTAATTTATATGTAATTATAATTTTATTTTATTTTATTTTTTTGAACTCCTGGGCCCCCACACGAGTCATCTCAGTGGGGCCCAGTATTCATATGTATATATGAAATTAAATTAAATAAATAATAAATAAATAAATAAATATTGTACTGGAAATGTATGTATTTTTCAGTTGACAAATGAGATTATTCACTTCGAGAGCAACTACACCAATAAAACGAATAGTAAAACAATATATAATATGTCTTTGAAATGAGTCAAAGGAACTGTAATTTCCTTCGAAAGGTTTTCAGGATTATTTTTCTTTTAGGGAATTGAGATCATTCTTAGCATAGGATTTTCCAATATAATGTGATTATTTAGTTACATACAAAATGAAAGGTCGCGTTTAGTAAATACTAACAAATGATTCCCAATATTGCAATAATTCTACTCCCGCTAAATCAATATAAATAAGATACAGAAGATCAAACTTATATTAAGTAATATCATATTACAATAGAAGGCATTTTCAACTTTTCAATTTTCCGAGACTGAAATAAATGAAATATTTCAATTTGCAAACAGCATTTGTCTGCTTGATACCGATACGTTAGTACGGGAACTATCCACTATAACACGATATCCGTTTGTAAAAGTGTAATAATTTTTATTTTTACGAAGAAAGTAATAAATATAATTTCTTACAAATTTCAATATATTTTTACGCGTCCGATAAATGTAACTGTAAAACAAATATAAAATATAATTTTTTATACATTATTTCTGATACAATTACTACCAAGTATAAAACTTAACAGAAATCAATGACTTTTACTCGTTTACACTAAATGACTAAAATGATATGATGTTTAGACAGGAGAGTTAAGGCGTGTAAGGATATTAATTCATGGATTAAATGAATTAATCTAATTATTTAGTAATTCATCCGATTTGAAAACCGCACAAAATAATTCAAATCATTAAATTTCTTACTATACATATTTCACTACTACCAAATATTTACAGTGCATCGTAATTAAAAAAACAGAATGAAACACATAATAAGATTGAAAAAAAAAAACAGTTGACCTATTCTTGAAAACACGAAAAATTGTGTACCTTGCGTGTATATCCTGACGTGTTATTTTTATAATATTATATTATAAACACCAAAAAACAAACTGAACGCCTGCTGTTTTTCACTGAAATTCAACACTGACAACACTTCATTTACTACCAAGAAGAAAACCTAACAAAAATGTATCAATGACTGTTACTCATTTACTCCAAATGATATTAATGTGATGTTTCATAAAATAATCTGATTTGTGTTTAATCGGAAGACTTAAGACACGAAAAGAAAAACAGTTGTTTTCAGTAATCCATGAACAATTTTACACCGCGTGTTTTGCCTGACGTGTCTTTTTGTATAATATAAAAGTATATATATATATGAAAAAAAAATTTTCAACTTTTGTGTTTTTCACTGAACTTCAACACGAACATCGTCACATATTTTACTTTTAAGTAGAAAACCTAACAGAAATGTATCAATGACTTTTACTCATTTACTCCTAATGCTATATTTTATAGTATGATGTTTACTAAAATAATTTGATTTTTGTTTGTTTATACAGGCAGCAAAGTGAAGTCACGAAAACAAAAACCGTTTGAATTCCTGATTCCATGAAAGATTTTATGCCACGCCGCTGTCCGACATGTTGTTTTATATTAGAAATTTATTATGAGTATCAAAAAAAAAAATTTCTTATTTTGTATTTCTCACTGAACTTCAACACGAACATCGTCACATATTTTACTATCAAGTAGAAAACCTAACAGAAATGTATCAATGACTTTTACTCATTTACTCCTAATGCTATATTTTATAGTATGATGTTTACTAAAATAATTTGATTTTTATTTGTTTATATGGACAGGGGAGTGAAGTCACGAAAACAAAAACAGTTTAAATTCCTGATTCCATGAAAGATTTTATACCACGCCACTGTCCGACATGTTGTTTTATATTAGAAATTTATTATGAGTATCAAAAAAAAAATTTTATCTTTTGTGTTTCTCACTGAATTTCAACACGAATAACATTACAGTGTATTTATATTCATACGCTTGCCGGACCTGCACCGGTGCGTTGTTCGACTCGCACACCGTTGTGTTGTATTATTTATTAAGTATCGCAACGATATATTTTTGTTCACACCACGCGCCCGATCCTCTTCCTCGGGAAACTTTTGCGCTGAATCACACTTTAAAATATTTCATGATAAAAAATACCTCCACGGTGTAATTTTCGAGAGGATCGTTCTGATTTGGCGCACACGAATGTGCCCATAATGATAGAGGACTTATCACATAAGGCATGTCACATATATTTTTAAGCCCCTCCCGGAGCAAAGAAAAATGATGTGAATGTTGTTCCAAAAGAAGTTTTTTTTTCACCACCTTTGGAAACGTCCTAGCAAATAAACAGGCTGTTAGCATAAGCGATAAGACTCTCCGAACTCGACCATCGAGGGGGCAGGCCAGAAGTCCTCCCGATTGCGATCCGAAAACACATTTGTACAACTGTAAACAAATTTATAAACGACCGCGCCGTGAAACTTGTTCTCAACACAACTATTAAGTTAAATATCGTTTTGCTGTTTTATATATTTTATAATTCGAGCAATTCAAAAACTAAAATCAAAACCAATCGTTCGATTATTATTATTAGTGCAAAGTTGGTATGGGTTCGTCGATATTATTACGTTAAATATTATTGCCCCCCCCCCCCCCTAATGGTTTTTTGTGGCATCAGCGTACTTCAAACAAAACAAAGACAATTATCGAAAGAAATTCGTGTATATTAAAAAAAAAAATATATGTACTTAAATATTTAAAAGTTTTAATTATTTTATAAAATCAAAACTTTTTCCAAAAGTGTTTTTATTTTTATTTTTAAATACTCCCGTTAAAAGTTTTAATAGTCAAAATTTATAATTATTTTACAACTTGAACGTTATTCTTTAAACGATTCACTTAAATATACGAATAAAATAATGACAATACCAATATTGCGCGCTACGGTAAGTATGTGATTTAATCATACGCTTCAGTTGAACGTAATGACACATCTATAAGATATCATAAAAAAATTGTAATGAAGTGAGAAAAGTGAGGAAAAAAAAATAACGCTACCTACCTAATTAACTACTGTTGCGTGTGAAAAACGATTGCAGTGTTAGGGGAAACCCGACTTTGGGCCAAGTCGTTTGAAAAAAAAAAGGTCCTCTGGTCCTGTATTATTGGCCACATTTGTCCGGCAATTTTCTTTGGGGTCTCGTCCATTAAACCTCTACTCTAATAAGCTGGTACGAACCACTTTCGATTTCAAAAGCACGCTGCAACCATTGTACATAATATAAAATTAATAAATCTCACTCGATAGTTACAATACAACTCTGCAGAATCTCCTACAAGACGTGTTTGTGCGAATATTATAGCTAGAGGTCGGATTTATATTCCCTTGAAATCCTTAAAATATGATATTTATATGCCGTTTGAATAACAGACAATATATTCGCTTAGTACCTATTCTTTTAAAATACCTGATACCTATATGATGTATTATGTCCTAAAAATATGTGTGGCAAAATATTCTTTCAACATTAAAAAAAATAAATGCATTTAATTTTAATTTATTATTTAATAACTTGTACTATTAATTAATCAATTAATTTAATTTACAATAATTTGGTTTTAAGTTTATTTAATTCAATTCATTTTCCAATAACAATGATGATTATTATATTTTTCAAAAATTTGTATCCTTTGTTTTTTTTGTTGAAACTTGAAGTTGCAATATTTTTGTTTTTACTTCTTCTCTTTTTTCTCCTGGTATCTGCTTAAGTGTAAAAGTATTTACGATAGTATTTATCATACAAAATAAAGGCATATTTGATTTTTCCATACTTTTGATAGGTAGTTATAAAAATTTGTAGAAAATTAGTTTTAATAAAAATTATATCATTTTTTACCGACTGCAGATGTGACATATTTTTACATATTTTAATACTGACTGACGAATTTTCTTCACTTAATTTGTCCATAACATTTTTCAAGCCTTCAAAATTCTTGCGATTAAATTAATCGTATAGTGAATATTGCATTTATCAAAATGCCGATGTACGTGAATTATTATATTTATTAAAACGATACTAAAAAAATAAAATCTTCAAAAATAAAAATATTCTCAAATATTCTTTAACTCTTAAAATATGCTTTTTTTTGCAAAATAAATTTTTCCCTATGAATTCTGTATTTCACGAATCGCAATGATATCTTAGTCCCATTAGTTAAATGTATGCAGTTAGCATACTCTAGAAACAAGTATGAAAAATCATAAAAATCCGACCTCTAATTATAACATACGACGATAACGCAAACGATAGTATAAATTAGTGATGTAAATCTTCATGAAAATTTTTTTTGTTTAAAGGCTTGAAAATTATGAACATTTAATAATTTCTCATATTAACTTCTTATCAAATAAATCCCTTGATATTATATTATAGTTATATAAAATGTATAACATATTTAACCTACATAATTATATTTAAAACTATGTACATGGCCTACTATTTACCCATTTTAATAATATTTTAAAAGTAGGTAGTAGTATACTATTAAACATAATAATTCCTATAGGAAATCCAAAATAAAAATACATTTATGTTGGTTTTAAATTTGTATTTTAATTTGCTGTAACAAAACTGTAACAATGATACACATACTATAAATCATGAGAGTGTATGGGTAAACGTTTTTCTACAGTTATTCATTTTTCATTTTTTTGATATTTTTTGATATTAATTATTGTTCGAGTTACATCCACAATTTTACACAAACTGTTTTTTATGAGTACGGAGTAGTTATTACAAATAAAAAGTTATCTAGTTTTAACTATTTATAATTGATATATTTGTTTTATTTTTAACATGTAGATTGTAAGTAGGTACTTCTAAGTAGGTATATTTTAATTTTATTTAATATTCACAGTCGTTTAATTTCCGATTAAATAATAAACATTTAACGAACATACCTATCGTACAACTTCAACTATTAATTGCGCTAAGCAAAGAACGTTAAAAAAAAAAAAAATTTCAGAAAGTTTCAATGAAAAAAAAATGAAAATGTTCGAGCTTACATGTCTAGTGCCTAAATAATAATCGTGCACATAACTTACTGCAGTTTAGGCATCTATTGAAAATCGTTATTGTTCCAGATGTGGACGCCAAACGTCGGTAGGTCGTTTGAAAACAATCAGAGATATTCTTTTGACAAAACGCAGGCATAATATTACAACAATAATCCGATTAAACGGCAATCGTATTTTATTCCGAAAGTGTTGATTACGTTTTTCACTGAAAACTTTCAGACGTGACGTACGGCGGATTTATACATTTCGTTATTGTATTATTAAAATTATTATTCCCATCATACAACATTTATACCGTAACGCAATTATAAAATAATCAAAAAACGAAATTCCCGGCTATATTTTATTACGTTTGCGCTTTAATCATATTATTTGGACGATTAAATACGAATGTAACAAAACAAAAATTACTGTCACTTATTTGTGTTTTCAATTACTTATTTACGCACTCATTTGGCCATTATCCCATGTATAGTAGTGCCGCGCTCGCAGAACCAGCGGAATGAATTTTCAAAATCATTTTGTAACGTCCATTTATAATATATGTATGGATTTTCATTTCGTTTATCGTGATTTTTATTTTTTATATTTTTCACTTGGCAAAAACACAAAAAATCGCATTACGGCGCGTGGTCAACTATACACCGTAATCCCCATTGGCCTAATTGAACGAATTCATTTCGGACAGATTGGTAAAATACAATAATATTACAAAATCCTAGTGAATATATTAATTAATCTTTTCATTTCTAAACAAAATATTTTTCATTCAAGCGCAATAGCCAAATGTCATTTCTCCATTGCAGTATTGGCATTTTTGATTTTCGGTACACTTTCCGGCATAGCTCTTCGACTTTATCGAACGAAGTCGCACTGTTGAGCAGTATATTATCAAAGTTTCAAAGTAAACTTACGGCGATGTAAGAGTGTTTGATATCGTAATGCTATTAAACAGGTTATTTTAGTACCTAATCAATACTCGAAGACGTCTGAGAAGAGTATACGACCCTTGTAAAGAGTTTAAAACCACTGTAATAGTTGTCCACGGCGGTTGACTTTTAAATAAAATACAATTTTAACTTTTTTTTTTTAATCCAAATAAAAAATAAGCTTTTAAGTTAGGTATTGGCTAAGTGGGTAAACGCATAAAATTCGTATACAATAAGATAGATTGAACAGATTGGTAAACATTTTACACGCTAATTTTGAAAACACGGAAACACCGTTATGGATCGATCTCACGTTAGCGCATTCATTTTTTAAATTTAATTTGATTTTTTTCTTTAATCCTCGCACGAGTAATAATTTTCGATATTTATTATTATGCTGTTTATTTATATCAGCATGAAATAAAATTCATTAACATAATATTAATATTATTATGTGATATTTTTATGTAAAACCGTGTCGTGTTTTAATCGAATGATGATACGTTGGCGAAACGTTGCTGTTTAATATTTCACGAGACGGTCTAACGATATTATCTTTATTTTAATATTTCGAAATATTATACCGGTCCGGTTGCCCGATTAAGCGATGCATATCAAGTACCTGCGAGTATACATGAATCGGTAATAATATATTCGCACAGCGCCGTCTACGTTTTACCGTTTTTGTTCACTTAATAATTATACGTTTTATCGTTTATGAATAACTAAGTACCTACGTGTCTTCAATACCGGCTACAACACCGCGGGTGCGTATTATCTCAATATATTGTAATAACACATTTCTTTCGGTATTTGAACAGTGACGGCTGCACGTCTGGTTTCGATGACATTTTCCGTGTGTTCTCGAGTAGGTCTTCGCGTGGTTTGGATTTACAATTGGACCAGGTAGGCCCGACCCGGGGTTAGGTGCTCGAACAGGGATTTTCATATTTGAGATGGATTCTCGCCCGACTGCAGCGAGTTACGCCCAAAAGGAATCGAACAAACACAATAGCTTTACAAGAGTTGTTATTTTTTACGGGTGACGAAGTGCGCGGGGTCTGCATTACTATAATATTATATTTTAACGCCACTAACGATTCGCCGTCTGAGATCAACCATATTTTTAAAATTGTTCTCTCACATTTTAAATATTCGTATGAAAATAAGTATTATAATGATAATATGTGTAGGTACTATACGTCACTGAAGCACTACCACTTCATATAATCTCTGTGGGGCGTTGTGTGTGCGATCTTAGGTCAGACTAGGATGACTAGTGAACCTATACTATAATAACTATCATACGCCGCCGTGTGAATCGCGAAATTTGCGACTCGCAAAAAACGCTGCGCCGGTGAGACCATGCCGGGTGTACCCTTCATAACATTTGCCGGTACCATGGTAAGGGGGGGGGGTCACGAATACGGTGTACATTCGTGGTCGGTTGACCGGTCGAGAGGTCCAAACGCTCGAGAAATGTCGTGAGATCCGTAAAAAGAAATATACGGCACGGCGTGTAATATAGTGATATTATGTTTTCGCGTGACTCTTGGGCTCGCGCGCGACGACAGTGTACCGACCAATTAGACTTTCGGGTCCCTCATCGAGTGTAATTTTGATATCCCCCCCCCCCGAGAGTCAAGCGCGTCTCGCGCGAAGCGGACTGCTGGCGGCGGCGTAGGTGTGTGTGTGCGGGTATTGATTTTTTTCTCCGGGACTTAAGTTTAACACGCATAATATATAATATAATAAAATGCAATGCGACGGCGAGCACTGCAGGGTGGCGCGGATGCAAAGAAAATATCAGTCAGCCGTCTCTCTCTCTGTGGTGGGGCCGTGGCGGCGGGGGGGAGGTGTTGTTGTATACCCCGCTCGTTCCACCGGCCCGCGCCGAATTTCATCGCAGCTGTTATATTTATTATCGTCATACATATACATATAATATGTATGTGTGTGTATACACTCGCTCGCGAGCTAGACACGCTTTTACCGATTTTCCGAGCTGGGAACTTCCGAAATACAAATCTGACGGGTACGCCGACATCAACCGCCGCTAAAAGATCGATCACAACAATATAATAATAATAACAATTTATAAACCCATAGCACAATATTATAAAGGTATGTAGTGTGTTTTCCGTCGAAAACCCAAAAACCGTTTCCGACCGTGCCCGAAACAATGGGATCGCGCACCGGGTCTTGTTACTTACCGCAGGTACACATATATTATTATTGTTATTATTATATAGGACGATACGTACAATACAATGCGTGTAATATTATTTTACATCCATCATGTACACACGCACCCACACACACACACCCCTCACACACACCCACACCCACACACACTGTCTCTGGATTCGCCCGTACCCATATTGTAGACGAACGTCCGTGTTGCGGCACGCACGCTTTACGACGATATTATTAATAGAGCCAAATGACGAAGACGTGCGTGCACGCGAAAAACGATAACGTAACGGTACGCACGCCCCGCGCGACGAGACGAGTCTTTTTGGGCGAAAAAAGAGAAACGTTTAAGTCCACGACACGCCCTGCACGATCATATACGATGACGTCTGTCTTTTGCCGTGTTCTTCGCGCAGATTGTACCGGGAACGCGGGGAACGGTCAACCTATATATTTTACTGTCTACAGGTCTACAGGGGAGGGACGTTTTTGAATTTGGACACACTGCGCGGGGTGACCCTCGTCCGGAGGACATCGAAACAGTGGCTATTATCACTGCGGACGACGCGATATATTATCACGCACAGGGTTACGTGACGTTACGTTACGTTACCGTCGTACTTACCGGGAAATAAGTCAGCTACATACAATTGATCTGTTTAAGATAAGAACAACCTTGGCGGCGGCGACCAGTTTTCGTGTCGACCCACAACGGGCAACACCCCCTCCCCCCTCCCCCATCAGTCAATTATCAACATACTAGTAGTAGGTATTGTCATGCAAATTAATGTCTTACTATACCTTTAATGTTATTATTTAATTGGATAAATTGAAACATTTCGTGTTCTTTGTTTATCGTCATGACATCATTGTACTAATTTTGATGATCTAAGGCTGTTGTGTTCCGAAAAAATATTTTATTGATGGCCTTCGTCCATAAATATATAGGTAACCATAGTTTTTTAAATATTATGAAGTCGGAAAATTTAATCGGTTGCCTCACCCGTTCAAAAAGCTGAAATGACGCCCCTGTCCGAGGTGCAAAATCGTTATTGAAAAACGTTAGGACATCGGTTTGAATTGTCGTTTTAGTATGCTGACTTCACGATATGGATTCCGATCCACTGAGGATCAAAGTTTAGTCAGTTTAATATATTTTTAAAACATTGTTTTCGTATTATTAATCATTATTTTCGTGACGACACGCATCAGCATTTTATAACATGTTACGTCAAGGCGATGAATAAATAAATGAGACACGTTTTTATCATTCGAGTCCTCCGACGTGATCGCTCCGCAAAGATATTGAACGGCGAAGAAAAGGGCGGTGGGGGGGGGGTTAAACTATTTAACGTACAAAACACAATCAAAAGTAAACAGCAAAACAATTTGAGTCTTAAACGAAATATAATAACCGGAATATTACATTGGATGATGTGAGTATTGTATAATTGTACGACATTTTCGAAAATATTAAACCAACGGTTCGGTTGAACTTACAAAAAATAATCATTTTCCATCGATCCACCACTGCGTTTGATTTACGCTCGTTTATTTTTAAAATTAAAAACGGCTACGGACAAGTTTAGATCGTTTAATATATTACACTATTTTATAGAACACACGAAGAGAAGGGAAATTAAACAAACAATAATAAATGGTTTATTACTGTACCCTTTTTATTTTTTAGTACCTATCTACCTATAGAACAAACTAATAAATATGTCGTTTCGCCAGACACTATATAATACACCATAGTCCATAATATAATAATAACTTAATAAAAAAAAAAGTCATAAAATCATAACTATTTTTTAAGAATTCTATAGAAATACAGGTCTGTGCACAACACAGCATTATTACGTGCGATCCGGGTAAAAGTTTAATGATCTTACCCGCTAATTTATAGTTCAAGGATTAATACTGAAACATTCAATAACGTGACCAACTCCACGTGGCACGGAAGACCATAAAATATATTATGACGTCATATAGTTTGTTTTCATAGTGGTTAACTGTATGTTTTTCGGACAAGCGATATTTTTCGGATCTAAATATAGTTTGGGGTCCACTCGTATAGGTTGAATAAAGATATTATACGATATTTTTATCCAAACTCCATTTATTTGATATGGATGTTTACATAATAGTATTATGTGTGTATCTACAACCGAGGATCTAGATGTCTTACGTTGTTTTTCCTTCCAAAACTACCTAAGCCCTCGATTATTTTGAAAGTATATGGTTTAATCCCTGGTTAATGGAAGTTGAAGTATTCTGGAACGTTTGAATAATAATTTTTAGTCGTAAAACGTGTTGTTTTATGTTTCGAATGGATGTACACAATTAGGTCTTGTTAGGTAGGTTTGGTGAAATAACTATAACACAATGAGAAAGCTCAAGTGTATTTGTCATAAACCGTGCGCAGCGATTCCAACAGTCAACTTTCCAACAAACTAATTAATTATTTAGAACGTCTGAATAAAGTAGAATTTTCTTTAATTGATATCATAACATTTAATTGAAAATACTAAAAATTAAATAAAACTAATTTATATGATCGAGATATTTTATCGAAGAAAAATCATTTCAATTTTTGAAAAACCAAAATATTTCGACAGACAAAATATTTTCAACAAATAAACTAATGTCTGTACTGTTCAAGTTACTGTATTTACTATTTTTACTTTGAACATTTTAATAACTTCTCACAAATGCTATATGGGTCACAAAATATAATAACCAGAGAGGCAACTAGAAATTTTCAAGGGGAGAGGGTCTAAAACATTAAAATACTACCAACCGTTGTTATAGAAATTATAAAAATTATGTATTTTTAATATTCTGATGTTTAAAACGCTCCAATAAGGAGGTTTGGATCCGAAGTCCACCTACTTCAGTGCGCTGCTGCATGTAACCTATAACCTACCTATGTTATAGTTTAGTATCATTTTCAAACACACGATTAACATCAAAAGCCAAAGGGAAAAGTCGGTAAAGTCCTAACAAGGTCTTACAAGGCCTATACATAAAGTTTGACGCTAATTTCGGAACTATTCGTTGTGACATGTCCTTAATAGGTAAAACGAAACTAATTCTAAAATGTTATTCCAACAATGCCTGAAATGTATAAAATAAGCTAGCTGCGGAGAAGGCTTGAATCAAAATTGTTGTATATATTATCTACTATTCTGTACGTAAGAATTTGCAGTGTCATCTCATATTGATAAAATAGTACATACTTTTTGAAATAAACAAACCATTAAATGACATTGATAACTACAATTGGTCGAAGTAAATAAAATAATTGTAGAAAAAAATAATTTATAAGTGCTTTCAGGTATATAAATATAATATAGCCACGGGCATTTTCGAGAGGCTAATTTTCGTAACGCATTGTTTATCGTCGTTGTAACGTAAATCAACGATAAAAATAAAATATATATAATGTAATTAAACTCCTAACAAAATTTAGCATGCTACTAGATTTTTTCCTTGCACAAAAAAAATATTTAGTAGAAATTGCTACTTTTATTTAAGCCCTATAGCTGATATGTATTTTTCCATTTGTAGTCACCTTTTGCATTTTAGAGAAGTAAACATTTCTAGTTTCTAGTAATCAATTGGACTTTGGGAAGGAAAATGGTCGTGATATTTTTTTTTTTTTTTTGTAAACATATTATTATTTGAGTGAAACAAATTTTATATTATATACATAAAAAAAAAATTGAATAATTATTTATTATATATTTAACAAAATGTATTCTTGTTTTTGAACGAAAATTGGTAACTGAAATACTATAGATTTTTGGTAACACAAATATGATACATACATTTGGGACTATAAATTGTCTAATTTATTCTGTAAAAACTTGTCGATAGCTGTACCACCTGAAATAGTGCTTTTGTTCTGTCAAAACTAGCATCATGGCCCAGCCGAACTACCGAAGGGATCTTGAAGGAATTTCACAAGTCGTTCTCCATCTTAACTGTTAATGTCAACGTTAAAGTCTCCACTCAATATCGATGGTAAAATATTAAAATGTTTTTTTACGACAGCTGATCTACTTTCACAATAATAAAGTGTAAAATGTTTATATTCGACAATTTGTTGATTTGTGCTAATTAAGTGAAATATTCACAACCACTGAAAGTATTTTCTGTCCGCTGGGAAGTATTATAGTATACATGCAGCAGAGCAGACGTCCCCATCATATCGTATGCCTAAACCAGAGCGGTCTAACCTTTTACAGTTGGCGGGCCAATTTACACTTTTATAAATACACTGCCAAAAGAAAAAAAAATCTCTCACCACTGGAATACGTACGTAGCGAGCTGATTTAATCATGGATTTGGACGTTGCTCATTGCACGTATATCTACGTTTTAAGTCATTTTTTTGACAGAAGTCGTTAAGAGGTAGGGGGCAAAAAAGAAGTCTTTGAGGGCCGCATCCTGGGGGTTGGACCATTTCGGTCTAAAATATTTATTTTATGGTAGTTTTTGATCACGGGTGGCGTAATGACATGCGAGCTGGCTGAATTTTAAATATATTAATTTTATTTTCAATATTATATCCTCACACCGAAGCGTATACATCATTTTATTTATATAAAGAGGGTTGATGTTCGTTGACGTGCAAAACGAGTGTGCAAACACACTCGAAAACTATAACAATATTTCGAATTACGAGAGTTGAAAAATACCTCGCACGTAGGCAATACGTGTAAGCGGGCGGGTGTGCTTTTGAAGTTGGAAATAATCATTGAAATTCGTAAAATATTACCTAACCTAACCTAATTTTACTTACCATAAGCTCTCCGTTTTTTTTTTCTAACTTTTCATCATTTTTGTTTTACATTTCACGCGAGTACAGATCGGATGCATATTCGACGTATCGTCGGATTTACTCGTGCATACGTAAACATAATAATATTATGTTTTATAGTGGTGTGTGTGTGTGTGTGTGTGTGTGTTGAAATGGGTTAGTATTATAAACCATAATATATTGGGGCCACTGTCATATTCACCAAAGGTTTTTCCGTAAAACCTTCGTATACGACTACTACAACTGCAATCGAGAACGAGTTGTTGGTATAGCGATATCGAATTTATTATCTGCTACGTTTTCTATTTGGTAGGTATATACTAATAATGTTCTATACAAATATAAATATAATAATATATCGTCATGATATCCGTACTACGTGAAATTCGAACAACTCGCGCATTTTGATGGGACGAGAGGTTGGGGGGTGACTAGGTGAATCGACTGCTAAACCACAATTTACCACGTGCCCTAAAAAAAAGTAATAATCCAATATTAAACAATATTGAATTAGCAGGTGCTGCCATTAAATTAAATTGTTAAAAATAGCCAAAAGTGTAATTTAAAAAGAATTTAAGACATCGCCGCGCGTCGAGTCTTTTCACTCTCATTTCAAAAACGATTTCTTTATGCAACATCCTAATATTTAAATTTTTTTTTAATGCTTATTGAGAGTTAAATCAGAAGCGCAAAAACATCAAAAGCCAGGAAACGAACTTTAATTAAATAAAAGAAAAAAATTATGTAAAAGTCTGCATCGCGTATTATAAAAAATAATAAATGTGTTTTTATGCATTGGCAAAAAAAAAATAGATATTAGTCGACTAATTGTGCAGACCTCGTTAATTGTTTTATATTACATTTCTGAAACCTGTATGGCATTATTTAAAAAAATATAATCGTATTTTTGTGTATTAGAAAAAAAAATAGTTAATAAACACGTTATATATATTTGTTTATTTTTGTGTTATACATTTGTGGTCAAATCTTCGGCTAGTAAAATGTAAACAAATATTTTATACGAAGCAGGTAGATAAAAAAAACGTGGCCCAATTACCGACCGCCCGACCACTTTATAAACAATCTGTACATGCTAATAATGACTGTTTTGTGGGTGTTATAATGTATAATCGGTACTACTTCTACACGACAGTTTGAAAATGCCACCACGCCAATTGGACGCGGTTGGACGACCACCGATGTCCGAAATCCGCAAAGCCAATAAAGAAAATCACGTATAATACAAATATATAATATGTACTGTTATTGTTTCGTATGAGATTTAGATGGATGATAATTATTATGCTTTGTAATACCAACAATTACTATTCGAGACCACTTTCTAAGACCATTGGGAATAACACTGCCACTTGATTGTCACCTACACGTTCTTACATCGAATCTGGTTTTATTTGAAATATCCACATAATTTGTTTGGCTCTATCATAATATTAAATACATATAGTTATAATTATATTAACTAGTAGGTACGGATGTATAAAACACGAAAGAAACCACCAGTTATTAGTCTCAAATCATCCCGACTTCACAGAAGTGAACTTCCTCTCGGATAATATTGCAGAGGCGCTGCAAGTCATTACGATCAGACACGCGTTGTTGAACAGTCATGTTGTGAGAGTGGACGGCATAAAAACCGATGAAAAAGATGATATAATAAAGCGTGTTATCAACATCAAAACGTTAAGTGCGTAAACCATTTATACATACATTTACGAGCGTGGCGTATGTTTGAAATAATAATAATGATAATAATAATAACAATAACGGTAATAATGGAGAGTAAAAAGTGTGTATATAAATATAATATATATATTATTGCAATGTATATATTTGCCCAGGATTTTGGGACGTGACTGGTGTGCCGACCACCGTCTCCGCGACCTGAGACTTGTGCACAGAGCCACTTGGGCACGTATGATGATAATACAATATATACATGCACATAAACCTGCGCGAATAAATTTATCCAAACAGCTGATAATGTACTCGAGTGGGTACATAATATCATGTTCCCACCTTCTTGTTTATAATATTATTTCTGTAAACATATACAGGCGCGTGCACCCTAAAGTCTTGTGTGCGGGACGAACACTCGGTGGAGCCATTATTATGGCGAGGTGGGGTAGTGTGAAGGGGTAGTGTGTAGGTACCTCATCGGACCGCTATTGCAGTGGTTCAAAATATTGTACCGATGCAACCAGTGACGGATGTAGGTCGTGTACTGAGTCAGCGACTACTACAGGGACTGAGCCTTCTGAACGAGCTCTCTTGGACTCGGAACATACAAAAAGCAATACTGAAAATCGTTTTATCAGTTACGATTCAAGACACATATTATTTTATCTGTTATCGAATTGAGAAACCAAGTCACACAGTAACGTCAGCTGATCTACGGGCTTGAAATCTCGTGGTTTTAGTGCCCCAGTACCGAGGTCATACCCATAAATGTGTTAGTACTTATATCATGTAAAACGATGTTTTAATTCTGTAAATAAAGAATATATTATTTTTCATAATACATCATTAGTGATACCCACTGCCATTATCTCTGTGTACTCCGTTTTCCTCACAATTTTCAAGTCACGATTGGTGTACCTAAGTCTATAATACAGATTGGAGTGCACAGGAAACTAAATTATATCATACACATCACATAATAATAATAATATGTATTATCAATATTGTTCGTTTATCGATCCGCGTGCACTAATTTAATATAGGTACCTAAAAACATTGGTGTTCACTATTTAATATTAATACGCACAGAGGTTGATAATAATGACTTATTGTCATCGCTATATTATAATATTTATAGAAAACACAATAATTATAATTAGAAAGTAAATCAAAATCTATGTACACGCCATAACATGATGTATTAACAAACATATACGAATTGCAACTTCAAAAAAGTAATAACGATGGTGAATATTATATAATACTATATTGCTCTTTGGCACACGAGTAGGTCGTACAAGTCATACATAGTAATACTGCAATATCATCGATACGACATTATATGAAATGCGTCGGAAATGAGACGCACATTTAAAAATATTAGTAGAGAAACAGTAATGTCGTTGCTAATAAAATATTGATACGATTGAGTGACCTCGAAACGGATGTGTGATAATCCTAATGAGAATTGAATATCGAAGCGTTTCACATGAAATAAACAAAACGTTTTGGTCTCCCGAGTGGGCGCCCCTCCCCAATATACATACCCCTGTGGGGTTTTAAGAAAAAAAATTTAAAAAAGGCACCCGGTAGTGTCGATAAATTGACTTTTCTACATTATTATTATCTCTTTGGAACTCCTGTTTAAATATTCAAAATATGGCACCGCTGCAGAGTTCGTACTCAACAAAGTCCGTTGATTCCAGGCTGAGCCGAGGACGGACAAGAAACGTGCATCGTGATGGCTCGACCCCCGCACACTGCGCCCCCCTTCCCCCTGCATCGTATTTTCAGCCTTTGTGGGCACGACTCAGTTTTTTTTAATAATTTTAGTTGGCGGCGACTAATGTCGGCAACTTATAACGGGGGGGGGGGTTCTTGATGGTCATGGGTATTTTATTTTTTGAACTATTTTTTTGTTATATTTTTTCACGGGCGCTTTTTTACTGCAACGGGGCTTTTATTTAGCGTCTCGTTTTTGAATGCCGAGTGGACAGGATATGATCGCGGTATATATCTCCGAACAGACCGCCCCGGACCGATCGTATATATTCGATATTCGTATCGCGTGTATTGTAAAATATATTTTTACTACGCCATAACATTATATCGCGCGTCCGGAAAACTATAACAATATTATTATAACGTTCTATTATAATAATAATGATATTATATTATGATCGTCGCGGGCAAGAATGTTTTCTATATTGTCCGCAACAGTTCTAGACAGCCACTGGACCCCGGCCACGGGCGCCACCTCCTCCTCCCCGCGGGGTCGTAATATTATTGTAGATAAAGTATAACAGCCGCCGTTTTGCATATATATCGCGGTGCACAGGGTGCGGCTCGAGCTTAGCTCCGATTTCGAGAGTTATTATACTTCATAATCTAAGTACGCACTCTCCTAGGTCGGTCGGACTTTCCGAAGTTGGCCTATGTATATTATAGTCGGTCGTATGTCCAGCATGCGAATGTCGAGGGTAGGTTTTGTTTTGCAGCGATTTTCTTCTGCGCTTTCGCGTATAATGTCGGTCAAGGTTTCTCAACGTCACTGCAATAAGACATTATTATGTCCAAGCCGATTGCACACAATTTTTTTTTGTACCGATTCTAATTAATATTCTGTCATCAACGCTAGTAATAATAATAATATCACAGTACGCGTGCGCACGCGTAGTAATCGATTGTCGCAGATGTACTTATGTTATATCTGATTCCGCTCTAATTAGATAGACGTTTGAAGTATAATATATTATTTCATTTTTTTTTTTTTTGAAAATGTTGATGTGCGAGTATATTTATCGAATATCGAACAAAACGGTTTATTATTTATTAGCATTTAAAGTTTAGGCAAACACAGTGGCGGAGAAAACATGCACGGGGCGTATACCCTGCTATTCCACCGCTTAAAACTTAAAATGCTTATAAATAATAAACTGTATTGGTTCAACAGTCGATATAGTTGTTTATCAATATTTATTCAGAAAAAAAATCATCTCCGTAATATAAAATCAGAGTAGGGCGTTAGTCGAATGCAATTTTATCTAAATGATTATTTAGATAACATTTTATTCAAATAAATTATTATTCGAATGATTTTTTACAATTATTCGAATAAAAATGTATATAAAAATTTAATAAAATGAGAAAATATGGTGATTGCAGGAAAAGGTTAAAAGCAAATCAATGTTAAAATAAAAAAAGTTTGTTCTCAAATTTAGTTCTATGAATACCTTATAGGTAAGCTTTATTTTTTCAGATCCGGATATGACATTGTTCTATTTTTATCGAATTATTACCGTCTGATAGGATCGAGTTCGGATATATGATAAATAATAGAACACGAGTAATTTATAATATAATATTAAAAGAATATAAACTATAAATAATAATTCATTATTAGAATAGCGACGGTTTTTGTCTAATAGACTACTGTCATAAAAAAAATCAAAGAAAAGTCACATTCTGCTAAGAGTCGATTTAGACATGCAATAAAAGAGTTATACGTTGGGAAAAAAATGTACAGTTATTTGTTAAAAAAGAATTTAACTAATTTAAGACATTTTTTCCATTTATATAATTTTTTTGACCACTTGTATAATTTTATTCAGCCAACCGTCTACATTAACTCAAAAACAACTAGATAAACCAATAACGCTGTAACCTACTTAAGTGCACGACGACGGTTTGATTAGGTCGGATTGTTTGTTTAAATCATTTTAATGTGTTCAAAATTAATTTAAGAGATTTACTATAATATTTGTACAGCGTAAGAAGTGGCGGCATATTACGAGTTTAGTCGCATTTAATAACAGCCGAGTATTCGCTATCCTGGATTAAAGTCCTATACCGGATTTTAGGATAAAGTTACAAAAGTACACTTTCATAACAAACATAAGTCTCTCGTCCTTGGAATCAAAACACCATTGCGTTTTAGTATAGGTACATAATAATACGTAAAAGAGCTTCGATCATTTTATATTTTTTTTTCAGTTAAATATATTTCGGTTACGTCGTCGTTTATCCGTGATAAAATATAATGTAATGAATTTTAATAATATAATAAAGCACTCTTTACTGTTGGTTGTTCGTAGGTTGTTATTTTAATTATTCAAATATCAGTTGTGTACTTATCAGCAATAATACCGTTAGCACTCAGATAGTTACGAAAGTAAAAATTGTATTGCAATCAAATGAACAGGAGGATTTTTTAAGCAAATCAAGGGTCAGTCAATTTTTCCCTTTAATAATACATTTATTTGAATTGTAATGTTTAGAATTGTTAAGCTTATCTAAAGACCATATTTTCAAATTTCTGATAATTGTTGTACTACTTATGGAATGTATCTTGAGGATATGAATTTCTATTTTTCAAACGAGAACCTACCATTAAAAAAACCGTGATTTGAATATATGCATTATCTGAGCATAAAAATAGGTCGACCATGCTTATAAAATCACCCTGTAGATTCGTGTTCTAATTAGAATTTGCTTGCTCGAAAACAAAATAATATGTAAGTATAAAGTCAATTTTCAACGGTAATATATTTTAGACAGTCATCGCGGTTAACGAATGTTGTGGTGATAACTTATAACATAAGAAATAAAATATATTAGAATATTGTAAAACTATTATCATTTTTAATATTATATTATACCTTGAAAATGTTATAGTTGTAGACGAGTGCATTGAAAGAACGTGTTTCGAATAATACTTTGGAAAAAAAATTGTCCACCTTAGCACTTGAAGTGTATTTATTTTTATCCATCTTGCTTAAAATTGCATTTTCACGAATTTTAAATAAATTGCATTATGAAAATTATGTTCTGCAAATATTTTAAAACCATACGTTAATGGGTTTCGCATGTCACATTGGTGATTTACGAAGAAAACACGTCATATTAGAATCACGTGCGCATAAGTAGACTTTCTGAAATAATTTACCGCTCAAATAGATCGGAATATGGAAAAAAGAAAAAAAACCGATCCTCCACATTCGGTCGAGAACTAAGTATGAACTTATTAGGAACCTAACCTATATATGGGTAGCCGCAGAGCATGATTTTGAGGGAAATAGTAAATAATAGTTAGCCACTATATAATTTGCTCGTATTAACTTTCATGTTTCGATACGTATCTATAAAAACTAATTGGCTACTACTTATTTCGAAATAATTTTTATAGGTTGAAATTCTCAGATAATTACCCGTTATTCTGATTTGGAATATGAAATTAAAAATGTTTTCCGTCGTTAAAAATTATTGCGACTTAACAATATGTCGAGATGATTACCTATTAAAACATTTCCAAAAATATAAATTTTTCTGATAATGTCGTTCTTCGTTGGTTTCATATTGTCAAAAAAAAAATATTCGCAAAAACATTAAAACTTTTCAGGGAGAAACTAGTGTTTACCTTTGTACCTGCACGTACATAATTATGACAGGCTTATATTAGTTATATTAAATACCGTATGTAACTTGACGTACGTTTTGGTTCGTGTGAAACGTCATTGTCATGTTAAAGAAACTTGAAGACATAATCAATTTACTTTGGTTTAGTTAAAAGTGAATTTTAAGCTTGCATGTAAATTAGTCATTATACAAGTTCCTTCATTAGGAAAACACAATTTTGGTATTAATATGAAATGAGTAAGTACATTATGTTTTTACAATGAATATTATGCTAGTACTCTTTATGCGTTTCATACTAGTTACCTTGGGGAATTTATAGATAATTTACTAGTGTTCATATTATCTCTTATTTTTTTGTACATTTAGGTATACATAGGTACTTAAAGATTTAAATATCCACTCATATTTGAACTTAAAACTAGAGTTATACGAAAGTATAACATTTTAAGTATACTTAGGTGATAATCATATTTTTTCATTATGAAAATGTTTTTAACTAACGAACTACATTTTAAAACAATTTTAATACGTTATTTAGTTTATCAAAGTTGAACAGTACAACTACACGATGCGTAATAGAAAAACATTAATAATTATGCCTTATAATACATTTATTAAATTGAAAATAATTATATTGCGAATATTTTATATTTTCAAACTATATATTCATTAAGTATTAACATTATTACGAACTTTAAAATTTACATTTTCTCAGCCACCTCATTTTCTTCTTAGCATTAAAAGTTGGAAATTCTTGACGATGCCGTCAGAATAACAATTCCCTAATTACCTTATGTTGTTTGGGAAAAATAGAAAGTCATAAGCTCTAACGATCCCTCGACAATAGGACGTAATTTATATAATATAGACACAATTTACGAACAATGTTTCTCAAACTACGTTCTTATTTCAGGTAAATACTACGAACCGCAAGAAGCGTACAGATATTTGGTCGATTAACAATTAGTGGCAAAGACTTAGCCATGTGGAGTAGCTGATTTTATATAGAAATTTGATAAGACATTCTGATATACAATACAAAATCATCGAATTTGTAAACCGATTCTCAGAAACGTTCTGTCTATTACAACATTAATTGATTTCACGGAAAATATGGCGAAGATTTGGCCAAAACTTAAATCCCTTTGCCCTCTGTCTACCGAGAGAAATCCGAAAATTCACGTGTCCGAATAACATTACCCCAATATGGTCTATGTAGAGTTCCTCCAATCAACTATAATTATATTAAAGAGGTTCACAGAGCATAAAACGTTTCCAATTTGTATTCGTTAGGTTTTTTCGTAGAAAATTTTCCGAAAAAACGTCTACGTTGTTGTAAGACCAGCCTGAACGTTCCAATAGCTTTAATGTATAGAAACGAGTTGCACATATTTTGAGTGATTTTCAATCTGATAACACTTTTGGTGAGGACACGATCAGTACAACTAAGTATTTTGAATCGAATTTCATCATTATTATGAGCTAAGTATATTTTGGCCGAGTTAAGCACCTGGTTAGTGGCCCACTCAAGAAACACCATATGACACTGCAGTGCATATTATATACAATTTTTCTTTCCGAAATCGCGTTCCACACGCGATCGTAGTTGCGCGATATCCTTACCACGATAATACGATAAACATAATAAATCGCATAAAATAATATAATATTATCATCAAAACGATAACAATAGTAATAAAAATAAATAATAATAATAATAATAATAATAAGCGATATTTAATGATTAAGATATAAGGCGCAAATACAGCTAAGTAGGTACCATTAGTTGTACACTTAAACGGTTATAAGCGTATCCATACAATAATATATGAAAGGACTTGTGCTGACCCACCGACTGATTCATCATCTCCAGAATCACCGATGGTATGGAAATTGGTCAGTTGTTTCATTTTATGATGCAGACACCCATTAAGAAAGGATTTTCAGACATTTGCATCCGATAGATGTCCTCAGACAAGGATTTTGGGATTCTCGTTGAAAACCGCGTTGCCAGTCGATAAAAAAAATCGAAAACATCCCTCGACTTGCTATGCAACACCACCTCAAATTGGTCACAGGGTAACCACTCTTATCGAACTTATTGTACCCAGCGTTTGTAAAATTAAATCGAAACAATAAGACCAGAGGTTGAAAAGAGTGACATTAAGACCACGCGGTCTTATTGTCCTTTTCTCGTATTCCATATAGGATTTGTGGCAAAAAAAAAAATGAAACCCGTATACGGGCCGGTACCCGTTCGACTAGTCATAGGTACTTGATTAAATCATAGCAGTTTGTAGGTATGATAATAATATGATAATGTGCAGACGTCGTGATAAATAAACGCGAGAGGGCCGCTGAGACATTATTGGCGGTAGGTATAGATAAATCTCGGGGTGGCACGTGGCGCGATTGATATTCAGGGTTTCCCGTGTTCGATCCCTGCCGCTCCTTCGTCCTGGCCCGCCGTCGTCCTGCCGGTCGTCCTGCAAGGTCTCTGCGCGCGCGTGCGGCTTGTTAACAGCGCACTGGGAACCGCGCCAGACATTGTAATAACATGACCGAACGCTAATAAAAATGCATCGGTCTTCGGATATATTGCGCGCGCGCTGCCAACACTATATAATACCGTCGCCGCCATCGTCGTTTCTTGTACTTACGTACACGTACATGATATAATATTAGCTTACACGCGGGTGGGTGGATGGGCGGGTGTGCGTTACATGTGACGATGTAAGTTTCGTCTAACAGCGTCGTGTCTCCGGAGTTTGGATCTCGGAGAAAACAACAATAATAATAATAACAATAATAATAATAATAATAACAATAGTAGTAATGCGATATTATAGTCGTGTGCGGTAGTAACACTGTGATACGTATAATAATAATAATACAATATATGAATGCGTATAATTTTGAATCGCTGAAAGTTTTTGATAATCAAATGGATTATACTATCAAACAGAAACGGAGCGATTTGAATGCGGTAAACTTTTAGACATACCACAATATTATATTTATATTTTGATACGCGTATAATATATTGATCATTTTTCCCGATGTCCCGGATGGCAAATAGTACCGAATTTCGTTTCATACTCGATGAAATGTAAAAAAACCCTTTTAAAACACGCTCGCGACGACTTGCACCGCTCCTCCGGAATCTCCGTCGAGTCGATTACAATATTTTTTAAGCAGCTTGTACCGCGAGTAATATTACCATTTTAATCGGTGACAAATATCATGCCAGGGAACACAAGAGTGTACGTTGTATACATAATATTATAATCGTTTATATATGAATGTTATATTAATTTTTTGTGTGAATACAATAATTATTATTTGCGAATCGAATCGAACTGTAATAAATTTAACGAAAACCATTGGCGATGTTCATTTAACAAAGAAAACAATGATAATTATTACTTCAACAATAAATGATTATTATGTACAATATAAATATATAATATTATTATAATCAACGATCATAATATGAATAGAGATGTAAACGAATAGTCGTCAAAACGCTTAAAGTAAAATATATTATTATGTTTTCTTTGTTATTATTTCATAATGATTTCCGTCCATCAGTTAATTGAGTTCCGGCATAACATTGTTGATATTTATGTGTTATAATATTTTCCACACTAATTAAACAAATGGAGTGTATATTCATTTTCCGCGCAACGATACAGACCGACAAATTGCGCGGGTATACGATATTATTATATTTGTGATTTTCGTTATGCATTTGATTGAATAACCAATTAAAAATGTAATTACAATGTTCAACATCGCCTCGTCGAAAATCTGTAAAAATCTCTTGTCTTCTAAAGCCGCCCAGTTAATTAAGTCTTTTATATTAATTATTCACGAAATACTCCGTTTGTTGGGTAAATATTTTTCTGATGAAAAAACGTCGTCGATACAAAAAGCTTGCCGGTCGTCTACACGCTATTATACTATGGATCCATAAAAAACGGCGTTATTAGTTCGTTTGAATTACTGCAAGTCAGATTTAACTGTGTACAAACTTAAAAAAAAATAAAAAACAGATAATAGTAATATAATATAATCGCCATTGGATAGAACTACTTCTCAGGAATGCATTTTACGGGATGCATAATATTATATTATTACATAATATTGTATATTATACTGTTATCGGAGTGTCCAAACAATAACTAGGACCTTCTCCGAACCGTCGACGACCACGGTTATTGTATAGTGAACTGCGTTTTGTTTTCGAATTTAAAGCGCAATAAAATATTATTAATCCCGAGGCTGTTCGTTCGTGTTCTCTCTGGCTCGTCCGCTCGCCGGCCCGCCAGCTCGTAAATATCGTACCCCGCCCGACTGTTTGTTCTTCTCGTTTGTGTTTGGTTTTCCGCCGAACACTAGCCTCAGGTTTTAAAATATTATTCCTACGAATTGATTCATTGCGTAAATATATACCTGCGTGTACACATTTCTGCGAGACCGGTGCACCATATATACTACCCGACGGAGATTATTATTTTTATCAATAATATTACGGTTGCTTTATATGGTGTTGGCATAATAGTGTAAGCCAACACACGCGCACACACCTAACAAGACCAGAGTCGCCACGTTTAAAAGTGCCGTATACTGCGGGGCCAACAGTCAAAGGGGGCGAGGGGTGGGAATTAATTATGATAACAATATCATTACCTGTAGTGGATAATGTAAAAAAAAAAAAAAAAACATTATTAATTTTCTAGGTTGATGAAATTCTTTGTCAGGGCTCGTCGTTTGATACCATATCGCTTGATTTTGCCATCAAACAACTATGTAACGACGGCCAAAAGGGATCTAATATTAATCAAAAATAATTATTTTTGTTGAAAAAAAAATTACCAGCGATAGTTTATATAGATATTTCACTTTTAAAATGTAAAATATGAATTTTCCCGCATAATATCTTATATTAATAAATAATTTTTTATGTACCATACGATATGTTGGGTTTTTTAAAAAAAAAATTTACTCCAATCATCGAGTAATATCGACGTATCGAATTTGGGATATGCGCCCCTCGTTGCTTATTGAAAACGGGAATGTCAGGTGAAATAAGGGACGAGTGGCGACCCCGAATCATAATAATTATTATAGACAATATTATAACTGTACGCAACTCGATTCGCGCAGTAGATGATAATAATATTACAAACGCCGTGTGGGCTCTGTATATTATATTATGCATACGCACATTCATGTATAATATTATATTATATCGTAGATAACGGTGCTGCAGTGCGCGAGTCATCTGTATTCGTCGTCGTGTGCAGTGTATATTATATATAGGAGAGGTTTATTACGCGGTGTATAATGTACAACTGCGGGAAACCCTACCGCCGGTGTTCCGACGAGGAGTATAAATGTGTGTGTGTGTGGGTGTGTGTGTGTGTGTGCGCGAGAGGGCTGAAAATTCGACTCGGAGAAAAAAGAGAGAAGAAATAGAGGAGAGAGAGGGTGAAACGGAAGACGAGCGAGGGCGGCGCGGGACGACAAAAACAAAGTAAATAAAAGACACGTGGGGGGATGGACGAGTTTGCGTGCGGTGGTCTGTGGCGGGCTGCAGAGGGGGGCAGCTATACACACACACACACACATAAATATATATCATATAGATACGTCTGTGTGAGTATATATCCGGCAAAGCCTGAAGTAACTGGGAGAGAATATAAATCCTCTTCAGGCTCTTATAACTTTGACCAACAACAAAAACAACAACAACAACAACAGCAGCAGCAGCAGCGGCGGCGGAGAAATAGCAGAAAAAAAAATTCACAGGATACGTGGGTTGTGGCAAAACGGAAAAAAATAATAATCGTAGAACGCGTGTATCGACGGGGCAAAGACGCTCCTTAAATATTATGTTGTCGTGTCGCGGTCGTATTTTCCGGTGAACCAGATTTAATCGGCTTTCAGAAAGCGGAAGCGGCGGTGGGAAGTCGCTCAGCGAGAGCAGTTATACTATATCGACGACGAAGGTTTGTCGCTGCAAAAGCGTATACGTACAATATATCGTCGGGTGTATACACTCCAGCAGTCTCGTGTGTGTTTCACCCCCCATCCCCTCCCCTCAAATTTATTAACAGGGATTTTCGTTGATAAAGTCCTTATACTCCTTATTTATATATATTATTAGCTGTGGTGTGAGTATATTTGTACACACACACACAAACACACACACACACCCGCCGCAGTAAATTTGACCAAGAGAGGGATTCAGTACAACATTTATATATATATATAAATACGTCTTCTGTCAAAGCTCCCGCTCCGAGTGTTTTATGCTTGTTAAAGTTTTGATGACTTGGCCGAAGTCATTAAAATCCGCTCGGGAGAGTGCCCGCGTGTATCCTTTCTTTTTTTTTCTCTTCCACTCCTCTTTGTACGCTCTATTCTCTTTCTCCTTTTTATTTTATTTTATTGCTAATGGTTTAGCGGGAAATTTCGGAAAGTCGGCGCTGTAACGACGACGACGACGACGACGGTGTTCGCCAACAGTTAAAACGTTGATTAAACGTTCGGCTACGTGCGCCGCCAGATACATATTATATTATACACTAGCGGCGAACAAAACACACAATTGCTTATCGTCTCCCGGAGGTTATACGCTGTGTTTTTATTTGAAGCCATTTTTCATTCCGAGGTAACCAAAAAAAAAAAAAAAAAACCGCCAAAAATGTAATGTTCGCCACATCCCGCGCCGAGTATAGAGTTCTATTAGATTGAACTCGTTTTCGGAAATGCCACCGTTTAAATTCCTCTCCATATATATTACACCTATTGTCGTACCTATTTCATTGCAACATACGACCGCTGAATGTCTAATTAATATTATAATATATAAAATGGTACTTTATTATATAGCGTGTACCATACGGCATAGGTATTCTGTAGAGACGTACGACCGTAATTAGGTATGACCCACTCAACGCTATAATAAAATGGCCGTTTTCAACATATTTTCTTCAAAGACTCGTTGAATATGAGCTAGAAGACGATGACAATTTTACTCGCTAAGTGAATAGTAATATTCCAAAATGTTGTTATAAGTTAGAAAATAGCATAACATTTTATTTACGAAAATATATTCGTTTTTATTTTCGTACGGAAATTTATTGAGATAATATGCGCAAAAGAATTATTTTTGATGCTGACCAACGTCTTCTCTATTTTTGCGACCGATTCAAAACCATAATTTTAAGGTCGGTATATAGTTTTCTACGTACCCGTTCGGAATAATACGCATTCGTTAGCAATAATAATAATAATTAACGAACGAGATAAACACTTATTTTATTTTTTGCGTCTACAACAGTGACTATACTGCTGTTTTGTTTAATCATTAATGGCAGCGTATAAAGTTACAATCGTTGAACTACAAAACGCGCCCGCACGCTAATTTCGTCTCACTTATACCGCGGTAATATAGTGTTTTTGTCACTCGCTAAAATGCAGATCGTCTCGCCGAGATTAAGTTTCCTTTGTAGACGAAAAGAATAAAAAATATTATTTCGAATTCGTTTTGCATAAAATTTTATAAATAATAATATTTACTTTGCCGTAGCTGGTAGCACAGCATAATATACGTAGGTACGTTGGTTACTCCGGTTACTCGACCATGTGAAGCAAGCGTTCGACGTTTTTCATATTCGATGAACGTTTAACACGATACATAATATTTGCGTTCAAAAATTGGACGAAATTTTACGGGAAATTCGTTTTCCAAAGAATCGCATACACCGGGGGTACAATTTGTGCAGCGCACACAAATTGAGTTTCAGACTTTACGAAACGTTCGAATGCGAATACAAAGATAGGTTGGCGTGCGGTACATAAACGTAAGCACTTTTCATAATAAAAGTACATATTATATCAGTTCCGCTTTCACCATTACAAGGAAATAACCTCTCCGTTAAGTGCATTTTAAATTTAATATAATTTGATACGCATTAGCCTGACGTATTGATATAAGACACGAGGAAATAAGAACGAACTGTCTTTTGTTTTGATGGTAGGTAGGTAATCACTTTTAGCGCACACCGATAAATATTTTATTTTTCATTTGATAAATATTTCCTCAGAATAATAATTATTTATGAACAGGATATACTTACGTTATTAAAACGTTTCTTTTTTTTTGTTGCACAACGATGTTTATGTGACTCGCATATACAATATACCTAGTAATGTTATCTAAGTCGTAAATTATGTCACAACAAAAAATGTTGAAATACTTGCGACAAAAATATACATAATATTATGCGTCGCCCGTTAATATGTTCTGTCAGACCGAAAATATTCTCAAATGAGATTGGACGTTTTTATTAATATCTGAACTTCCCGTATTATTGAAACCAAATTAACTCGAGTGACGTTAATAGAGGACGCTACACCCACGTGCGCTTGTTGTTTCCGTCTTGCACAAGTACCTACCGGCTACCACTACGACACAAGTCATGTGTGTTAGAGTGAATTTACATAATATTATCAAAGTTTTAATTTTAACAACATCATCTGTGTTTAGGCGCCGTCGGATTTTATTCTATATTTTAATTTTCATAGCATTTTTAATTTGTAATATTGCACGTACCAATATCTTGCTTGAAAATAGTAATATCGGAAAAACCGCCTTGACACCTTAAGAATAGATGATAATGTTCGCTTGACTAAAAGTTTGACAGTAGGTCAATTCACCTCTGATATAAAAACTATAACAGCAAACTATTGAAACTAATAAACGAAAATTTGTCATGTTGTACGTTTGCAGTAAGACCGATGAGACAAAAAAACGCGTGAGTAGCGTCCTCTCAACACGAAATAAAATTGATTTTTTCGTTACAGAATATGCATCGTATAATTTTATTTTATTTTATCGGAACAACGATTAGGTATACCGTTTATTATATTTCAAAATATTCGATATCGTGTTCTGAGAGAAAACCCATAATCGACAAGTGACAACATTGATCGACCTCCGTTGTTTAATATCGTGGAGTCGATCCGTGGACATAGTCATATCGATGGATCGAACATTTCCTACTCCGATACGGCCGATTAGATTCTATCGTTAAAAACATTATATTTAATATCTGTCCCGTTTCAAACATAACCCTAAAAACGCACAAATAGTACTCTGTCACAGTCATCAAAATACGAATAATCGTGAAACTCTATTGAATAAAAATTAATAACGTCGAAATCCGTACTACTATATATTGGTGCCTTCCAGGGACTGTTCAAAATTTGAATAGAATATTTAATATTCTAGTAAATAAAGTTTCAAATTATAAAATTGTTTTATTAGTTCAAAATTACGACGATCGACGACAATTATTTTAGATTGTATTTAGATGGCGTTGAATTTGTCTTACTGCGCAAAATTATTGCATGATACCGAAATCGAAATCAAAGACGATATCGCAGTGGGTCGAATGCGGCGCCAACAGTTGAACGACCACTACGGTTTCCTACCACCAGGAAATAATATTATTCGTTCGTGCTGTACGAAAAGACTCGATGATAGCTGCTCTCCTCTCAAGGTCGTATACGCGTCACATTACGTGTGGACTTGAGATTCGAATAGTGCCTCCGTGAGCGATCCAAACGGTGTGAAATATTTAATATCGTGTCATACATATTATTATATCGTAGGTCGTACGGATCGCAAGGCATAATCTGTATATACCTAAAGATAAAAGACAAAAGATGTTCGTACCCGACTACCTGTGTCCTTTACGCATACCTAAACCGTTCATCCGACTGCGATGAAATTCGATTCAGAGATAGATCAGACCTTGAAGATAGGTGACATTTTATAGCGAAAAGGGTAAATAGGAGGTCCGGGGAAGTTCTCAAACAGGGATTTTGAGATTATTATAATGATTTTTTATTTAGAATTGGTTGGTATTGGTTTAAATAATAACAATTATCATTTTCAGTGTGACGAGCCTGTGCAGTTTAGTACAGAATGTATCGAACTCCAACCGCGGTTTCGGTGGGCCAATTTTTTGCACTTTTTGATACTTTAGAGTTAAACTATACACTGACGTACGCACCACGCGACCTACCGCAGGTGTCGATTGCTTACCTGATAATATACTGCTCGCATTATCACAAAAACCTAGCAATAGCACCCCATTTCCGTGTCAGTTAGTTTTATATATTATTCAATAATATACGAAATACGCAGTGCTTGCACTCGAAACGCGCTTACGAATAAAACGAGAAGTCGGTCAGATAATTAATTTGTCCGAAAACGGAATGGAGGGACGTAAAAAATTTGGCCGTCTCTCACCGGTCGTCGTCGTCGTCGTCCAGACTGCAGCAGCAGCAGCAGAAGACGTCCCGCTGACCTAGTGCGATCGAGTTGGCGGCAAACGGCGGGGCGCCGGTCGCGCGTATTTCATTCGTTTATCTCGCGACGTGCCTCTATATTGTATTATTAATATATTATACACTCACATAATATTATTATTATTATTATTATTATTATACAGTGTCGCAGCGGTTCGGGTCTGCCGAGCAGTTTGCGTCCAACAGATAAGAAAATCAGACGGGAGGTAGGAAAGCGGCGGCGGAGATGAAATGGACGGCGGCTGGTTGATAGTGCGTATGGCTATAGGGTGCAGGAGTGTATGCGTCGTAATAATTGTAGTAGTGGATGAGTGCGAGGCGGAGAGGGTCTGTCCGGTAATAACAACTATATAATATTATTATATACTGTGGCGGAGATAATAATGCACTATAGTGCAATACTCGCAGTGATAATAATAATAATAATAATGTTTCTACTTTGCACCGTGGCACAGTGACTATACGTGGAGCGGTGCGCACGAGGAGTGCAAGGGCGATATTGCATTTAATGCGCTTTCAGTTTTAAACTATATATAATAATAATACGCATATAGTTGTTGTATATATTATTATTATTATTATTATTATGTAGTCTACAAGACCGTGTTATATACGGCTAGTGTATAAAGTTTATCTGCGGACCGTATATATATATATATATTCAGAGTACCTACACCTTCCTACACGTGCGGCTCGAAAGCTCGCATCGCGCCGCCCTCAGGATTACGTCAAATTCCAGCATGGGTGGGCAACACCCGAGTTAATGCGTGATAGTATGCGACGCGTACAGACCTATATGATGATAATATATACCTAGGTATAATGCGTATAATATTGTGTAGGTTTATTATTATAATGTGCCGCACGTGCGTAAATAGTATTATAATATACCGTCGTACCGAATATTTTACAGGGCTTCCGATGCTCGACGATCGCAATTCATCGAAAAAATCAATAGAACTAATATAATACGATACGCTCGACAATAATAATGTAATGTATCCTCGATAGTACGAAATCGTAAAAAAATAAACGATAAAACTTTTTTTTTTTTGTTAAAATATAAGAGGCGTTGTCGTATTCTACCGAAAAATTACTTAGTACATTTTCATCGTCGTGGTTCGTATACGGATGACACGATTACATTATTTTATCCGACCCATATACTTGCCCGGCAGTGGATCATTACGACCGTCGGGATTAGTTAGAAAAACTTTTTCGTCACGTTTAAACTACGTTGGATTTTGGCAACATCAACTATACTGTCGCATCATCTATACAGCTAAATAGCAGCCAAATTTCCTATCGACGTACCTCTCATTCTTAATATACCTACCAGCTATTCGTAATAGGTTAAAATGTCGGGTGTTCCAAAGCGATTAATCTGATATCAAAATATCATAATACTATTTATACCCATATTGAAATTTGAATAACTAGAGGCCGGGATGAATTTTAAAGGTTGTAATTTATTATTATTACATTAGGTTTTTGCTACGATGTTTATACAAAATATGTTGAATGTGACGATCATCGTTGTGTGCCGGGCAAACACATCAAAGAAATATTCAAATTCCATATTCCTAACCTGTTGAAGCATGTCGACCGTCATCAAGTCGATGGCGTACATAATGTGACTTCACAGTTCATCAATATCACTCGAAACGGAAGGTACACAAGCACAGTATTTTATGTACATGCAAAGAAAAAAAAATCGAAGACCCGAAGGTCAGGAAAATAGAATGGCCAAGGTTAAAGTGTTTAGATAATAAATATGATATAATTAATAATAATACCGCTCATATATGCAAGTGATAGGAGGAGGGGGGTGTCATGTTAAACATTTTGTAAATATTGTCATAAAAATCTAAATAATGTAAATGCTAACCTTTAAAACCTATATGATCCCAGTTCTATAACTCTTATTTCACAGTAAAATGTATACAATTTATTTAAATTGAATTCATCATTCTGAAACACCATACTATACAATATGTATTTAGGTACCATTCATATCAACGAACGAGTGTCTTTGTCGATGTCACTAAAAATTCACGCGTACTTAGTATAGGTAATTCCTATGGTTTTCATTGAAACTTTTAATTTTTGTAATTTACGTCGTTCAAAACGTTTATTTAAAAATGTGCCTCGTCCCTACGATTTTACGCGCACTTTTGTAACCAATCGTTTTATATTATTATGAAATAATTTTAGCACCGTCCTAAAACCAAACCTAAAGTTATCGTGACGTCCGTCAATACGATGCCTGCCGCCAGCTGCAGGGTGTGGTATGCGTCGCTATTACCTGGTTCGTGGTAGCTCGATACCGCAAGACCTCTCTCGACTCTGTTGCTGTACACATTCTATGTTATAATATTCTTACCTGCAACAAAAAAACATAAAAGGCGTTTGAGTACGTATTAACAACAACGTGCGATCGAACAAACCTACCCTACCTACATTTCAAATCAATTTTCGGATTTCGATTATTACTCTCTTGTACGTTTCTTTTTGTTTTTTAATATTCGTTTTCATATCTAGCGAAAATGAAACGACATCGGCGAATTACGGTTAGTGCGACTAACGCAGAATAATTTATACATTATATACCGGGCCGGTACACATAAATAATATGATGAATTTTGTGCGCTACGATCGTTATTATTATACGACTTGAACACTGTTACGTTTTATTATCGTGTGCAGATAACGGACGGTTTTCGCACCGTCGTCCGTCCACTTAATAAAGATTATAATATTATTAGGAGTAGGTAGGTAGGTAGGAGGTACCTACTTGATATTTCGGGCAAAAATTAACGGCGACGATGTTTTTTTATTTTAAGTACGAATATTATTATATGCGTTCCGTAATGTCATCGTCGTCGTTGGGGCGACGTTAATCTTCGTTCTATTAAGCGCGGTGCTGATGCAAAAATGATGTCGTTTATTATTTTTTATTTCGACAGTAGATTATAATCGATTATTAAAAAAAAAAAAAAAAGAAAACGGTAAACCGCACGTCGAGTGTTCGCTATCTTCTAAAATACCGAACGACCCAAACATTATAATCAAAGGCGAACGAGTGCATTTTTGTGCGTTTACATCATTTGTTCGTTTCGTCCCAAATTAGTACTTGACATTATACGCACGCGCTTAATACAAGTGTAACACGCATAGGAAAAGGTTAGGCAAATTAATGAAAATAATTAACTCAAGTTAAGGTAAGCTGAGAGAACACGAGGCCGATATGTTAGAAGTTAACAGTTAAAAAATCATGAATTTAACTCGATAAGTTAAAAGTCAATAATATGGAAAAAATTACTAACACTGATACCTAATAACACAGTTTAAAAAAAGTTTATCTAAATTTTTTATGTGGATCACATAAAAAGTGGCTGCATTATTTCTAATTTCCTAAATTATGATAAACAGTTTTGTTGAAATTTTATCATAATGTATATACTAATTTTACTTTACATGATTATTAAATATTTGAACTATACTCATCTCGATTAATAATGTTTAACAAATATTGATTTTTTTATATCAAATACGTAGGTAGTAATTTAAAGTCATATTATGTAATAATATTTTTATGCTTATCTCATCTACTTAAACATATTTACATATATAAAATGGTATTATCAAGAAAAATAACAGAAATGTTTGTAGTATTATAGTACCTATTGGGTAGTTTTTATTTTTATTTTCATATTAATATTTAGTATTTAAGTATGAAATCGTAATAACGAAATATTTCAAAAAATGTTAATTTGACGGATTATTTTTTTAATCAACTGAGAAAAGCTTAAAGTTATTTAAGCTTTAAATTAAACTGGTTAGGTTCATAAGTTGTTTAGACAATTTAGATCTAACAACCCTCTCAATCATAAATATAAGGTTGTAAGTGTTACAAATATAAAACGAATAATAGTAATGTAATTTTTCAAGATAATGCGTTTAAAGTTTAAACTGTCCCTATTTATGCAACGCGTACGACGAAAAGTTACACCGTGTAATTTTTACGGTTTTTTTCGGGGATTAAGACTTAAGGTTATACTGTCGTACAATTCAAAATCAGTCGTTATCAAAACAAGAAAATACTCTGAATTAATTTTTTTCAGTCGTTGCGTCTTCTCCATTTTTTTCTATACGTCTTATCGCTGGCGATGTTTTCAAAATACCATAGTATTGTAAATAGACACTTCGATATAATATATCCTTACAACCACCTCATTTTTTAACCCTAAAGGTGGAGCACCGACGACTTCAGTAATATCGTCGTAGCGCTAGTGCATTTTCAACTACGCGACGTAACGAGAATCGACCACACACCACAAACCGAGGTATACCGAGGTAGTTTTTATTTTATTTTAGTATATATATTATTATTATATAGGCCATATGACTTTAACTCAATGTGCATTCCATATATAGCTACAACGACCCCGAAACTAGTGCATCGCATTAGACCTACTGCAGAGTGGCGATAATTTAATAACTCTATTAACTAACCTCCAACCGGCTATCCGTGGACAAAAATAATACGGTTTTAGGAAAATATGAAAACGAATACAATGTTGCACATTAAAAATTTTGTTCATTCTAATTTTAATTCTGCAGTAAGAATAATTTATGAGTAATCTTTTATTAAACTGTCATGCTTTATTCCCTGAATTTCAAATTTCTATAGTGAATATCCGAAAAAGAATCTAATTATATTTTTAAAAATAATGTCACTGCCAGAAAATGCTAAGTATACAAGACGTAGGTATTGCTCGAAAATTGTAAGACGTGTTCTTATCAAATTAAATATCTGCTCAGAATTTAAAACATATCAAAATGATTGCACGTTATTACTTTTATAAGTTTTAGACCTACTCCCGAGATATCGGAAAATATTGGACGGAGGCGAATTTAAATTGCCTATCCAATAACGCCGTGTATCGGGATTTTAAAACCGAACCACTAAAAAATTAATTTTACATTATTTTAAAAAGTGTTTTAAGCATAAAAGCTTTTATCATAAAACGGGTATTATTATTATTGTTATGAATACGGTACATCAACATAATATTATTTGCTCTACATATTATCATTATTTATCCGACTAAACAATATTTTATGTTACACAATTCATGTCTGTGCTTTATTCGGAACACAATAACTTACTGGCTGGATTAGCGAGAGGCTCAGCTTTATAATATCTCCCTAAAGTTATTGTTGTTGAAATAATACGTATTGCGTGGTATTATTATAACTAATTAATTATACATAAATTATGATAATCTTGAACACGAGTTGATCGATCCTCAGTGCACTATACGATTCTAGAACGAATAGCACAATACTTATATATCCGTCTCGATTCCGGTATCTGTGAAAAAATACGCGTTTCCGTGACGATAAACGGCGGCTTCATAGATTTTTTTTAACACAATTATTATTTCAAAATGTATTTAAGTTTTAGAATTTTTTTTTTGAACATGAATACAATCATTTAAAAAAAAAATATTTTATTTACTATTTTACCATTATTGTTTTACATCATACATTTTTAATTTCATATTTCTTAAGTAGAAAAATGTTCCGAGTTGAATAGGTTGAATTTAAAATGAGTAGGTACCTAGTTAATTAGTTATTTCTTAGAAGTATTATAAGTATTTCAAGTGTTTATAAAGGCGTAGTGTACCAGTATTCTGCGCCAGAGAAGTACCCCTGCATGCCTGTGTCAGTCCAGATATGTGGATAAACTATATTATAAACTTAAATAAGTTCTTCAAAAAGTACCTTCTCTTTTTATATTACATTTTTATGTAATATTTAATGTATGTATTGTGATTCAAGAAAGCATCCTAAAACATGATGACTATAAAAAACAAAATATTGCTTATCAAAATATACGAATTGAAGTACTTCCCGGGGCAGGCTGCAGTAGTTTTCGTAAACACAATATACTGCATATTGTACGGATATATTATAAGTATGGGTCGGTTAGGCCGAGACGGAATCGATTGTACCGTTTTCGGGAGGCCGTTCAAAGTGGAAACTACAAACGCACCAACGTCTTGTGGGCAGAGAAGAAAATCGACGTCCAGAAGTCCGTCGTATGAGGCCCAACATTATTATACTTCGTAAATGTTATTATGTATACGCAGATACTATAATATGCTTATAGGCCCTCTGGTCGACGGGATTTCGCGTGTCTGAGTATAATAATAAAAATAATAACAATACGCGCGGTTAAACGCCACTGAGCCTTCTAGGATCCCGCACAATGTGCAACGCCATCCGACGTTTTCGGGGATTAAACTACCTATAATACACATGATATTGTGGTATACGCGTACCATTTCGTGGGGACGCCGGGTTTAGGGTCGTCCGTTCGGTTAGGTCGATCGTCGGGAGGGTTCGTAATCTCGTACGAATCGATAGTAAGTTATTCGTTCTTTTTTCGCGAATGTGGATTTTTATCCAGCACCTCCATACGCGACCTTTTATAACCATACTATACGCTTTATACGCACTGGTTATACAATATTATAATTTGATATAATTTCAAAAAAATACGTATATTACCACGATAGAGGCCAAGGGGTGAATCCAGAGATGTCTCGTGGAAATGGGGAGGGGGCTCAAAATGTCTTACGCTTACGACTAGGCTGGGGCCTAAATTGTAACACGATACGAAAGAACAACAAAAAGTAGTGTGTTGGCCACTCCAGGAATATATTATAAAAGAAAAAAAATGGATCCAATTTATTATGTATACATAATATTATATATATAACAAAAGCCTATTTTCAGGGATTTTGGGAGGAAGGTGTACACCACCTCCCCTGGATCCGCCCCTGACATAAGCCCGTTTATTGCACTTTCGTCGTTTTATTCGGTCTTGAATACGACAGACATACGCATTGGAATCGCAGGTGGTCGTGGTGTATAGATCCAAGGCGTGAGACCCTCAGGTCGACGGGATTTCGCGTGTCTGCGTATAATAATAATACGCACGGTTAAACGCGATGTGACCATGGGCTATGATCCCCCATAATGTGCAACGACATCCGACGTTTTTGGTGAACGAATACATGGGTATGATATGGTATACCATTGTATACCATGGTGTATTCGTGGGGATACCATATTATCTAGCGCCTCCAAGAACGTTGTAAAACATAATAATTTTCTAAAATATGACACTAATATTTATTATTATCACGAAGAAGGCCCATTTATTGCATTACCATCGTTTTATTCGGATATGAATAACATGTTATCTACATACGGCGACATAAATAAGTACGAATTGGACTTTTCGAGGTCACGGGGTCGCCAAAATTGAAAGTGGTCGTTGAGCTTCTCCACTCATATTATGACCGCGTTTACCGGTAACAATAACAACAGCGATGACGACAACAACAACAACAAAAATGATAATAATCGTGTGTGTCAATAATATGTAAATAATTATTGAACGCATACTTCAAAATAAAATAGTATTATATATGTACATAATTTATAAATGTTTATACGATTATTGCAGGACGACGTGTACTGGACAAGAAAATTATATAGCGTTTGCCATTCATTTTCAAAAAATGTCGCACGTCTCTGTGCTACCTCCGTGCACGATTTCTCATTATTTATTTAAGTGTGTCCCAATATTATTTTGAACATACACGCAGGTCCCTAATAATGTTCACAGGACAAACACCGTTATTATTATTTTCAAGATTTCCATCGTGTAATTTCTTCTGCAGAAAAACATAGACGTCAATATAAATATCCATTATAACTAGGCTCTTACAGTGACTATTTAAACCCTCGTCTATCTCTGGTACGGTGTTTTCGCCGGAAAAAGCGGGAGATTGCGAGACGGTTTCGATGTCGAATTAGATAAGACACTTAGTCGTCTTACACTCAACACAATAATAACCTAAGTATAATAATACATTTTTCTTTACCTGGTAGCGCAATACACTTGGTTAGAGATGAGACGAGACTACGTCGACACAATATGTACAAATATATTTATATATAGCAAGCCGATGAATCATTATTACTATACATTTTGTGAATTTATCGATAAAAGTCATAAGTGGCGCAATTAGGGAAGGGTCCCCGGGTTCGCCTCCCCCTCCCCCTTGGATCGTATTGTTACTGGAAGGCATATATCAGATTTTTTTCTTGAGTTGAACTCTCTATGTCTAAACAAGTATGGACCCCATCCCCTTGTAAAAATTCTGATGATGCTACTGAAGTGTTAGGACTCTGTGATAATATATAACGAATGTAAGACGATACTAGAGTTCTGGAATTTTGGGCATATATATATTTTATAATACATATAGCCGTTTAGGCATATTATAATAAAATATAAACACTGATGTAATGCTGTAATGATTGTTCACACCATTAAAATATCATTGAAATTATAACTTACCATTGTAATAATATTATGTCATACCATTTTTGGCTTACCTGCCGGCTCCCGTCACCTCGATCACGATCTTAATTTTGTAATATTTGGGTCATTCGGCCAAAACACGATAAAAGTTTCATATTCATGAACCAACAATTGTATAATACAATGTACATCTGCATATTTGACTAGTGATCAGTGAACGAAAAGTCAATAGCAATACAGTGAATATCGTGTGAAATTGTAAAATGAATAAAAGATACAAATTGTACTGCGGGTAAGTAAAAAATACAAAATAAAATAAAATAGAAAAAAAATTTTCGCTCTCGTCGATGGCGAATAAATAGTATAAAGACTAAAAATAATAACGGAACAAAATACAATATTAAAAACTGGAAATAATAAAAAAGAAATCAATAGATTTTCAATAAATATTATTGAAAAGGTATAAATCAACTTCCTATCAATATGTGTAACATATAATATTATGGATAATCGTTTATTATGCACATAAAAAAAAAACCAAACTAAAATATTTATTAGCATTATTTTTTTCTCGTTTTTTTATTTTAAATAACACCACCCTAGTCATTACAAGGTTAGGTTATTAAAAAAAGTTATAATTATAATTGTTATTATGTATTTTGTCTTAAATTACACTTCATTTGCTTTGTACGGTTATAGAAATTATTGTTATTACTAATACTTAAAAAATAAAAATAACGCGATGTGCGTGAACAACGTAAATTATTAATGACAGTAGTACACTAGTACCTAACCATTTGGTAAGTTTTAATTTTTATATACTTTCTAATATTATCATTTCAAATCATTCACAATAAATCACTATCATTATAATAAATTATCGATAGATATCTGCAAACACTATACAACCAACAGTTATGAGCATTTGAACATTTTGTAATTTAATTATATTACATTTTTATTTCTTTGATGTAAAAAATAAGTTACATTTCAATGTGGAGGGTTTTTTTATTAACATCTAGGAGACCAATTCAACGTTTAATCACATAAAATAGTTTTTTGTGTAAAACATAATAAGTATCCACAAAGGAAATATGCACTGAGCTTTTAATTATGCATTTAAAGTACCAGTTTATGATTATAAAATATCAAATAGTTTATACATGCTTGAATAACGGAACACAAATGACTGTAATATTGAAATTCACTGTTGATTATAATAATACTATTATACAGTATATATGTAGAATGTGGAATGTGGAATGTGAATTATTAATTCTTTGAACAAATACATTTTGATTTCATAATACAGCTAAAGCGTTTACGTCTCATAGAGTTTTTTGGCTATCGAGAGAGAAACAAGTTTTGGTTTAAAATATATATGGCATAAAATAATAATTATTAGCTGGGACTTATGTGTTACATAAGATCATAGTTATGCAAGACGAATTCATACGAATCGCGCGCAAACCATAGGTACGATATAATAATTGTTATAATATAACGTTTAAGATGATCGACCTAATTTACCGGATATAGTATTAAGGTCGAGGAAATAAAAAAATAACCGATGGACTATGGAAACCGTTAGAACAAATACGTTTCGCCTCTATAAAGCGTATGTATTTCATAAAACTAATTCTGGTTGTTCTATAGAACGTGGTAGCCAAAACCATTAACTGATAATATCATATCACGTCGGCAGAGGAGTAGGAGGAGGAGGAGAACTATTTTTAATAAAAATAATAATATAATATATTATAATGCCGCTATGGTTCGGTGTCAGCCGAAATAGACCCTCGTCGGTGTGTATTATATTATTATACACTGCCGTCTTGCGGCGCGGGGTAAAAAGAAAAGACTGGGAAGAAAAAAGTGGACAAACAGCGGAGAGAATAGAAAAAATAAAAACCCATCTCGTCGGTAATAAATTTGCAGGTGAAAAAGGTGCCAAGCAAAAGTCACGTATCGCCCGGAGCGGTAACGGAAGATGATGAATTTCTCGGCGTTCTCGTATTTTTTTTTTTTCACTCCTCCTCCCCCACCCCTTCCCCTTGCCGATATAATACACCTCTCGCCATTACCCTGGGGCACATTCGCCGCGTTCTTCGCACGCACATGTCGAACGTATAAAATATTCGTTTTATTAAATTTTCGTCTTGTCCACTTTGTAACTCTTGCAGACGGGGTAGAAGCACGCGTGCAGTGCGCGTGCGTGTTTCACCCCCCCCCTCCCCAAATCTCGTGTTGCGCGCACCCTGCAACCATACCGTACCCATGTAGTACGTACTGCGCCACTGATCTCAGTAGGAGACAAGGCGTCTCGCACAAGTTACAACTGCGATGCAGTGCGGGTGTATTACAAAATATAACATAATACAATAAACGTATTATTATTATTGTTATTATTATAACGATACACCGCATGGGTAGGTGGGTATAATAATAATAATAATATATCTCATAGTGTCGCACGCCGAAGGCCTTTGACTGCAGGTCGCCCGCGGGGAACGACGGCCGGAGAGGAATCATATTAGTTGCGTACATTCGAGAATTAAGTGTGTGTGCGTGCATGCGTGTGTGTGTGTGTGTGTGTGTGTGTGTTTACCTCAGAGGGATATATTATGGTGTATGGTAAACAAAAGCACTAAAGCCAACGAATGCGCACGCGAATCAAACCAGATCGACGGGGACGGGAAACGTAAACGGATTATGTATACGCGCAGTGTGACAAAGGATATTCGCTCCTCCGGGATTTGATGGGACTTTTCTCCGAACCGATGGAACGGAATAATAATATAGAGGAGCTGTTACAAACGTCTATGCGTGTACATCATAATATATGAATAGACACGCTGCGCTGCGGGGCGATTCTTCTTCAGACAGTGAACGCTGATTATATCGTAAGCTATTTAAGTTTTTGAAAATATTTTTCAAACATGATTTTAAGTCACGACGAAACGACGTTTATTGAAAAAAAAATTAATATGATTTTTATTTCGTATTTCAAAACGTATTAGATTTCGTTGAGAATTTCGAACTAACGAGTAACCTACATAAAGGTAAGTATTTAAAGTTTATATAATATACTATATAGTTGGTGTGAAGTGGTCCAGGGGTATCACACTCCAAATTTTAATCTACTAATCTAAACTTTAAATTGAACCAATTAACTATTCGTTCAAAATTCAATTTGTAATTACATTGTATTGAACTATTCCAAAAAAATATATTCTGCTGCGGAATATCTAGTGAATAATGTAATTAAAAATGTAAAGCTTTTTAAAATAATTAGTATATATAGATACATCAATGGATCTCAACTTGTCTTACCTTCATCTTAGAGTCTATAACACATTAATTGACCTTCCTGCTACAACACATCCAATTTCACAATTTTATGTTTTAGCTGCTCGTGTTTTCTGGTCCCATCTTTAGTAAATTTTTGTCTTTTTTAATACCTTTTCATCTTAAACGGGGGTCTCCCAACAGGCTTTTTCCCTATTATGCGCTTAAAAGTCGGTTCTGACTTCGTCACGCTAGGCTCACTCTAATCTTTGGCTCCTGATTGTGTCCAATACAAATTATATGTGAAATAGACATTTTGTTTCTGGAAGAGTCTACACCGTCTTTACTGGTCCAAAAATCTTCCTTTGGATTTTCCTTCCAAAAAACCATCAGTTTCATTTCCTTTTTTTCCCTTAGGAACCATTTTTTTGCACTATAAGTAATAACTACTGCGCGTATTGGTGTGAGAAATAATTATTTCTTAATTTATCTTTACCGAGGCCTTGACTGTAATATAATCGAGAGTCCAAAAAAGCATTTGTTTTCTGACAATGATCTTGATACTATTTCTTTGTCAATCTCGTTTTATTCTTACTGTCAGTATTGAACCTAATTATTTAAATTGTTTGGCTCACTAACACCTAACATCATCCAATATTATCGTATGAAAATGTTTTAATATTTCACAAAAAGCCATTTGAAATCGGAATTTATGCCCTGGTTAATACACATATCATGTAACATCAAATAGGCAACAGTCAGGTATAACTAATTAACTAGTCGTTCGGAAGGAATTTAATTGGTTTATACATAATCACAATTTTCCAAAAAACAAATATTTTGTTCGTAGCTTGTTTGTAATTACAAATGTAGGTATACGTTGTAATTCAAAGAAGTACAATATTTAAAAAATGATAACTGTAAACAAAATTATTAATTATCAAACATGTCGTTGTTTAATGACATCAAATGTTGTAAAAAATATTTCTGGAAACGCTAACAATCTTCCAGTTCCTAATGAAGTTCACTGTGACAAAAATCACTCTGTAGTCTGTACTTATATTATATTTGTTGACGTATTTAAGCACTGCGCGCAATAATACTTGTTTCATAATATTGTTTACAGCAATTATAATGGTTTTAATGAGAACATTTGTAATTATTTTACGTTTATTAACAATAATAGTTTGATGAGCACTTTTGGTAGAATGATAAATAAATTACTGCAATAACGACCACTATTGATTCAAAGTCAGCGAAGAAATTCTAGAGGAGATAAATCCTCTATTTATGTTATGATACCTATAGTATTGTAATTAGAAGAATACAGTGTTCGATTCTTTCTTAGAGGCCTACTATTCCCAGTGCAGATTATTAAATTGAGTGTTGACACAATGAACGAATCGTTTTTGAAAAAGATATATTTTTCATATCAATTACTAATAACGTTTACCGAGTGTGAATACTAATAATATTACTATTATTATTATGAATCGGCCCCTACTTTTGATATTATACCTATACCTGCACACGCGTACTGTGACGTATATTTCATATCACATAATAAATGTCTTAAGCGAAAAAAAAACTTTAGGTAAAACTTTAAGTCTGTACTTATCTTATAAAACATGATTCAGCGCATTTAAACACTGCGCATACTGATACTTGTTTTATAATATTATTTATAGCAATTATAATGGTTTGAACCTGAACATTTGTAATGGTTTTAAGTTTATTAACAATAATAATTTGATGAGCAATTTTGGTAGATTGATAAATAAATTACTGAAATAACGACTACTATTGATTCAAAGTTAGTGAGAAAACTCTAGAAGAAATAAATCCTCTATTGATGTTGTGATACCTATATTATAGTATTGTAGTTACAACACAGTGTTCGATTCTTTCTCAGAGGTGAACAAGACTGCATATTATTATTAAATTGAGTCTTAACACAATGAACGGATGGTTCTTGTAACATGATATATTTTTAAGTCACTTGAAGATTATTCTGTGATACATAATAACGTTTACTGAGGTTGAATAATAATAATAATAATTATTATTATTGCGAATCGATCCCTACTCTTGTTACTATACCTATAACTGCACACGCGTGCCATGACGTATATTATTGTCATATCATGTAAGTGTCTTGAGCGGAATAAAAAACTTTAGATAACTTCTTTACAACTTTTGACAAAACAATATTATTCATATAGTAATATTTCAAAATATTTATACTTATATATTATATCGAACGTCGGTTTGTGTACGTCGCATTTAGAAAGGGTAAACGGTTTATTACGCATGCGAATTCGAACAATGTCTTTGGATCAAAATTCATAACCACGGCAATGAGTGAGGGTGCCTCGGTAAGTATACTTAACCCTCGTAATGTGTTCGTATATAAGTACTATAAAGGGATATGGCAAATTTGTTTGTATTTTTTCATTGTTTGCAGTCTTATAATTTATTATTTGAAACGTTTAAAACGTCATATGCATTTTAATTTAGATTTCAAACAATAGCATATTATACACGAATGTTGTAACTAGCATATAGTATTATATATTTCATTTCAATCTATTGGAGAAGAATTTTTTCCTGTAATCTTACCGGTGTGTATAAATATAATTAAAACAAAGCAAATACACAAATAGTTTGCTATTCAAGTATTTATAATACATTTATAGTAATGTATATAAATAAATATATATATATGTAAAAACAAAATTGGATTCGTTTTTACAAGCACCGGTGAATCGTAAAAACAATTAGAAAAAATCATCGATCAAATCGACGTCTAAACCATAAGTCTTGTATAGGTATGTGGATTCTATAAAATGTTTTCGAATAATTATAATTTATACCTCGAACAACTAATAATATATGCAGAATAGTAAATGCACATTATAGTTTGCAGGTGTGCAATGTCGTGATTTTTGCTTAGAAACCCACAAAACTATACGTCATTAGTAGTTAAGGTCAAAAGAAAACGTTTATTTTTATAATATGCAAATCGAGACAACAATATGTCTAACAATTTTGCGATTGTGTTAAAACATAATTTCATATCGTTATTCTTTAGTAGGCACCGGTTTGTATCGAAACGTTCTGTAGCGTTTTGGGTGTGAAATAAATAAAAAAAATAATAATAATAATTACACAGCTATAAGTATTTTAAATGCACAACATGCACAACCCTTTATGTTCACCCTTGTAATGCACGTGCGTGTGAAAACAAAACGACGAACCGTATAATTAAATATATCGTGTATAAATATTTATATATTTATATTTATATCTATATACATACCTAGTAATATTATGACTTGTGTCATATTTTTATTATTAATATACATTTTTATTTCTCGTTATTAAAACTTTTTACCGTTACCAGGCATAAATTCGACGTACTTTTATATTATAATAATGTATAGCTGTAGTTATATAGGTAGGTACCTAATAATAGGAACTGAAAGTTTTTATATCCATCCAGATAGAGTCAGCAGAAATATATACACAAACACATTATTTAACCGTGTCGGTAGACACCACAGACCTATAAACTAATGGACAGCGCTTAGAGAGAAAAGTCAGTGGTACGATATAGATTGAGCGAGAAAAGAAACAAATCGGTAAAATACAGTGTGGCTACCGCCGAATAAAAAATTGTGTTAAAATGAAATCTGCCAATAATCGGCATTTATTTTATTGTTATATTTTATTGGTAACGTAATAACTGATTTGAAGGTTACTTAACTTGTAGGTCTATGGTAACAACCGTTTTACCTATTTATATTAATGACAATAATGTCAATAACACAGACTTTTACACATAATATGTTTATGGTTGATAAAGAAAATGGAAGAATAAAGTGAAGCATTTCCTCCCATGATTTACTACTTGATGTTATTTCTCACTTCGTCCTCTCTTCTCATTTCTCAGTTATAATACGATTCCCCGACATTGTGGGCGGGGTGGAGTGGAAGCGCTGTCCATTCGTTTATATGTCTATGGCAGACACGTGTTTTTTGGCCCCGTGTTGCCGTTAAACAATTATTATTTCTATGGACGCTGTTCCTACGTCGTAAATGAAATTATATTATTTTTATGCGCACACGCTATTTTATTGTGCCGTGATAACGCAGGCACAGCGTCGAGCCATTGAATTATTGTATTATTATAGGTGTATTAAGGTTTATGGTGTATGAATTCGAACGTCTTCGAGGCCTCACCGCCGTCGTCGGTCCCGTGAAATCGATGAATTATATTTTGTATATGCGTATAAAAGTAATAATAAAAATACCGGGGATATTATGGCTGCACAATGTGGGACAGACGAGAGTGAGTATTATTAAGACATAAAGGTTATGGTGTCGAACGGAAAAAAAAAACCGATCGCGATCCCCACGATTTATAGATGGCGATATCATCGTTACAGGTATCTACTACATTCTGCGGCGAAATGAACATTTTTGATTTGCTTTAAAATGAGGTATATTGTCTAGAAGAAATCTATGGAACCTAGTAAAATGTTTCCATCTCAGTAGAAGTTAATATAAGTATTCTTATTTTTTTTTTTCAAGTATGATACGATTTTGACGAATCTCGATGTGAGTCATTCGGAGTTGTTTTGTTTCAAAAAGTAGTACCTACCAATTATATTGTTTCAACGAGTATTCGATTTTATATTCTACAATCAAAAATAAATAAAAATGATGAATATCTTGTTTTTACTTAATATGTATTTTGTCTAAACGTTTCAACGCGTATAGCGTGAATTGCGAGTTTGATAAAATCTACAAAACATTAATAAAAATAGATAAGGTTTTAGTTTGCGGTAAATTATATATATATATTCATCGTCGATGAGATTACCGGAGTATTCCTTAGTCCTGTCTATGGAAGCGGAAGTCGTAGGCGTCTGTTTTTTGTTTCGTTTACAAATAATAATAAACATAGGCATTGTCATAAATGCACCCATACCCAATTTAACTGTCTAACTTATTCTAACGAAACAAAGCACGTGAAACGCTTGCGTCACGTAAAACCAAAATAATTTTTAGCACAGTAATAATAATAGTAACACGGTAAGTCTGTCTGTATATTGTTTTAAACGCTGTTGGTAACATTCATAGGTTAAGACGTCGAAAACGATATCCAACGCGTTCTATTCAATTAAGCGTTTAAAAGTTTCGCGCGGCCGTGTTCAATTGCGCACGGTGAAGTATTATGTCACGACACGTCACGACATGTTACACGGTCGACCACCACGGAGTACGGCACGCGCAGCACAGCACTTGCGTGTGCGACCCCACTGAAGTCATGCGCACGAATAGCACCATACGGTTTTACGACGACACGTGGCAATTATTGACATCATTTTTACCCTCGATGAAGGATTGTCTTCGAGGGGGGAGGGGGACGTTCCGCAGAAGTGGTGTGGGTTTGCGATTTGCAATAGTTGTTTATAGTGAGCATTCAGTTATCGCCCTATTGTGTCGTCGCCAGTGGCGTAGCATGAAACTTTGTGGCCCTGGGGCCTATACAAGTTGGAGGCCCTCTTTAGTGTAAAAATTAAACAGTGATTCTATGAGGTGAGTCCTGTGGCCCCCAACTTGGACTTAACTTGGGGGCCCCGGGGCCTGGGCCCTAGTGGCCCCGGCCTAAATACGCCACTGGTCGTCGCGTTCCTGGTAATCACGGTCACCACCGCGGGTAACCATATCGGTTTACAAGTTGAGCTGTAGTAAATTCTTGGTATACTCGGTTGAAGTTTGATTGTGTGACGTGATACCAAAAAACTAATTGCCAACCACAATGCGATTTGATCCCCACGGCACGAGCTGTGAATCCGGTTTTAGTGTATTACGCGCATTGTTATCATACGGTATAACAATCATAACAATATCATCGTCGAGAAATAAAAATCATACAGAACTCGTGTGACCGTGACTTCGTGTTCGCACTGCCGAGGAGTGAGATTTTCCGTTAATATAATAAAGTTATTATTTTTTCTTTTTAATGATATTATTATTTCGTCCCTTGGCCGGCGCATTGAATAGGCAATTTCGGTACACCGGTGTGCAGTTTTACATAATATTATTGATGTGAAGACGAGCGACTTTTGCGACTGTTTTGGTTGCATGGCGCAATCGACTTTTTAAAATGGGTAGGAAACACCACCATTTCGACGCTGAATAAAGTGTAATAATAACAAATCAGGCACTGCAGTCAAACTTCTATCTATAAATAACTTGTAATATATTTTTATCCTCCAAAATTGTATTTATGAGCAACATTATAATAATATAACTCATAAAGTCATAAATATATTATCATTAAAAGCCATGCAAATCAAGAATAATATTCATCTCATATAATATTGACATTTTACGGTTCTTATATTAAAATCATTTTTCAAAATAAATTAAAAATATACATAACACCTCACTAAATATGTTTTTACGTTTGTCTACCCGTTGTTGTCTTAGAAATTGCAAAAATACTGCTAATTGGATATAATTTTATTTTTTTTTGTCTTAGAGAATGTATTTATAAAAAAACCATCGAATAATGTTTGTTTATACTTACCAAAAAAAATACAATTGTAGGGTAGCTAAAATACATTCGAATAAATGAACATGAAACGACTTGAAACTTTATTAATTGCTATATAGAACTTTAAGCTCTAATTAGAGAATAGAAACCATTTGCTTTTTTTTCTTAAATATGTTTTCTTGTTTTTTTTTCTAATTTATCAAATTATTGTAATTACACGTAAACAAAATCGTCGAAACGGTACTTTCTTTTTGTACCGTAATATTTTGGTTTAAAACCAAACTTTTTTACAGAATTATCTTTTCATCATTTTCATCATACACTCCGCATCTTAATGAAGAAAAACTTTTTTCGTGGTTTAAACGTTTCACATTCATAAAGCTCCATAATCGTAAAAATAATTATGCCATCTGGTCACGAAAAAAATTAATAAACAAAAAGCACTTTGTTGTGATTATGTTCAAGGGTAGGTACCCATATTATACATTACACACCGTGGTTGTACCGTACGACTACCGGTATAATATTATACATATTATGTTAAATCGGAATAAAGAGGAGCGGATTAACGGAGTAAAAGCTCAAGCACCTAACCCCTGCAGAAGTGTGCACTTTTATTTTTAATTCAACAATTCGACTCGATGACGTGCGAGTGTAGTGATTTTATAACAAAACCAAAATATGATTTATTTGCCGAGACTATATAATTATATTATGTTTTTACGTCATATGCGAAAAATAGCGTTTATAATAAGCTAAACAAATGGAAACGAAAAAAAAAAACGAACGAAATTTACGAACAAAATTTACGGAGAGCCGAGTGCGTATTGCGCGTTAAATAATAATGGATCACCAGGTGTTATGTGCGACGTTATTTTTTATCGGTAAAGCGTGTGTTGCGCGAAGAAATGAAGGGAAAAAATCTTTAGAAAAACGACTACGTTCTTCTCCTCGATCGGACGTATGCGGTATATATATATATTTATATTAATAAATTGTGCTCTGGCGATGACAAAAGCTCACACCCACATGTATATATATATATATGTATATGTTTATACGTAAGTGACTTTTTGATGGTTATACTCGTGTCGCGATACGGAGAAGACGTCTTTGCAGGACAATATGCTCCAGGAACTCCGACGGGGGGGGGGGGTAGATGGAGATAGGGTCTACGACGGCGAGTAGGACATCAAGACGATAAGAAGGAGGAGGAGTTGGGTTTATGGGCAAACGCCACGTACATATATACAAAATGTACGTGTATGATACGAACACACACACACACACATATATATATATATTATATACACGTAGTTTGCCGCCGTGTCATGTAACAATATTACACTCGACTCGCTCGCCGCCATCCGTCCGCCGTCGGACTATCTGTTAAAGTCGTCAAAGTCGATGCATTAGGGGACACTATACGTATACACTTATATATATATATATATCAGCCCCGATGACGGCGATGATTACGACGCGTTATCCGTCTGCGGAAAAGCTCGATCCCTCTCACGCCGGGTGAAAACGATCGCAGTCCATCCGGCCATGTCCGTGTCCGAAAACGGCGGCGACCATTAAATAAATTGCATAACGCACGCAGCACGCCGGCGTATACATTGATGAGCGCACGTGGCATATCGTTATGTGCATGTATTTTGTACGCATGTGTATTGTGTATAGGTATATAATATAATATTTATACCGGCAGTGTGGAGGGCCGACTTGCCTCATTATCGACTCTACTCACAACACGTTTTCGATATATTATTATTACGATAATACGATATTGTATATATACGCAATGGCTGCGTGTACTTTTTTATTTCGTGTCACCGAATTGGACCCTTGAAGTTGCAGACCACAGCCGCTCGAATTTTATGACACGAAACGGTATGAAATAATAATAATAATATGTCAACGTGCCACCACCCAATGGTCGAGACGCGTTGGCCCTATCGTGGCGCCACCGATAATAATATATATATATATTATATTTAGTGTTTGAAGTATGAAATATTTCATGTGAAACATTGACATTTTTTTTTTAATACAAATATTAATGATGGTTATTTTATTATTTATCGATTATTAATTATACTGTCCAAGATCACTAGGTATAATCATTGATATTAATGGAATATGAGTGCTGTGGTTGACATATTACTACAGTATATATGTATAATATTATATATTTGTGTCATTTAAACATTTTTGTATGTTTTCTTGCAAATATAAAGATTTTAAATACCGTTTTAAATATTGTATAATATCAAGGGTTAGGTATATTTTATTTATTTAGCTTCCAATACTTAAATTATTATAGCTTAACAGTTAGGTAAAATATATCATACAAATATGAATGTTATTTTTGTCAATTATATATAAATATAAAAGTTATTTAAAAAAAAAATATTTATTAAAATACTGAAATATTTTAGGCATTTCATATGTTTCATGAAATTTTCAAACACTATATATATTATATCAATCACTTGTGCAGAGTAAACACCGCTACACACTCTCTCACACGCATCGCTGTGAAGGCGTCCACCATAGCAACTAGATAAACGTGTCCTTTTAGTTCCTCTCCGACTGACACGTGTTTGAGAAATCTAAACGAAACATAATATGACGTCATCTAACTCTGAAGGGGCAGATATTTTTCGGTGGTACCCGACTTTCAAGACGAGTACCACGCGTATTTTACCAACCGGTAATATTTCCTCATATCACAGCCGTCAACTGGAGACCTGTGGATGTGTCTGTCAATTCATAAAAGAGATCCGAAACTAACGTTGACGTGTAACACGCTGGTGCACCGGTTGTTTGACCAAGTCCAATTGGTTCTGAGGTAATACTTTGCGGTCGGAGCTACTTTTTACGGCAGATACTGATAGTCAACAGCCGTCGTTTTGCACGAAAAATTCTATGGTCGAAATCGTTGCAGTGAGGAAAATATGTCAGTACGCAATCATCGTTAATTTACTATCGTTATAATATTATGATATAAAGTCGGAACAAATTGTATAATTCGAATTGTAGGTACCTATTTACCTAAACAAAGTATCGCGTGTAATTTTATTGATATTAGTAAGTATGTAGTTATATTTCAATAACCTTATAATATAATATGATAATGGGACGAGTCATCAAAACAGAAAAGTATGTTTTGAATAGGTACATATTGATGAAACTCTTTTATTTTGAGTATTATATTTTAAGTATTATATAATTTTTTGTGTAAAGGCGAGGAAACATGAACAGCACATTACTTGGAGCTAATAGTAGGTATGTAATTTTTCACAAATTAGAAATTCATATAATATAATTTTATAATCATACATTTTAAGCGCGTGTCTATGAAAATAACTAATAAGTATTTTAATATGTTGGGTATGGTGACACACGATTATGGTTGTTCGATAACGTTTGTTTACCATGTTTTTCTAACACTAATATTGTGTTATAACAGATAACTGGGAGTAGATATCTAGTAATAGTATTAGTGTATACCCTCGGTTTTCACAAAACGTGTGTAACATGTTATATAACCTCAGTAACATTTTTTCGGTTAGATTTCATGATAAACACTGAACTTCAAAACTGCCAGTGAATTTAAAAAAAAGTGCTTACGAAACGAACTCGCAAAATTGGAATCATAGTGGAAAAAGCGCGAATTTACTGTCATTAGTTTTTACGAACTCTTCATTATTCTCAAATATTATAACAAAACGACGTCAGAACATCTCGTTACCCCCATAGACGGAGGATCATTGTGTAACAGTTTAAAGACGATTGTACGACAGTGAGCCAGTGAAACGGAATCAAAAGTCAATGTTGAACAAAGTTAATGTCATATACTATTATATATGCTGTTGTAACAGTAAAATTGTTTAGCAAAGTTCATTATTATCAATTAAAAAGGAATCAATTCGCTTCGTTTCGCCGTTACGTCTCTCGCTCTCCAGAACTCCGTCACAGTTTATAAATATTTGATTTGTCTTCCGTTCTCGTCCGAACGGGACGAAATTAATAATATCGGGTAATACAAAACGGCATGATAATATAATGTCGATTGTTCGACGACGAACCGACAGTAATTCGACCGTATACCGTAACACAAAAGGAACGGGGACAACAATCGAGTGATTCCCTATCGTTTTTATTCATAACATCATAATATACCTACAGTTGTCGTAATGTATCATTAAGCGTATATATATATATATCATTTAGTCGAACACGGCAAAATCAATAGCTGTTATTCGAGCAGCTGATGGGTACTACAGCGGAAGTACACCGTTCAAATGCGAATTACTTATTGTTCTACTCGAATTTTAGACACGTTGCGACTTTGAACTGTACACAATATTAAATTGTAATAATATCGCGGATACACTGAAGAGCGGGCATCGTATTATGCGAGCACCGCGTTGGGCGGATCATATTTTTTCTCCGAAACACAATACGTCTCGCGCGAAATCAATTCCCCGCCACAATGTCACCCCCCCCCCCCCACTTTTGAGACTCCGATTGTGGTCGGGAGTGTACCGTGCACTGCGTATAATATAATATCATTTATTCATCTGACTAGGTACTTGTGTTAAGTTTCTAATGGCGCGAAAACGATACGGGTCGGGTTACGGCGGTGAGCGGTGGTCGTCGCGCGGCCATTCCGCGGCGTTTGTGACTCGTAAAAACAGCGAGACGAGTGCAAAAAATAACTCCGAACAAAAGACGAGAAGCCTTTCCCGCACGGGGAGGAGTCGGCTCACACACATGTGTAATATATATATATAAACGTACTTTCGGCCGAGCATTGTGTCCCGGCGGTGCTCCTCGGAATAGTTATTATCATTTCTCGGCACGTCACAATAAAAATCTTTTTAAATGACAATCGAATCCGTTGATTTATAGAGGAGAAAAATTCGGCAAGAACGGAACAATGGCCATTTTTAACTGGTGAATAACTCGCTCGCTCGCTCGCTGGCTATAGCAGCTCTCCCCACCCCCACTGGCTTTCTGCTGCCCCTCCCCCCACAATTCTATCTCCGCCGACGCGTCCACCGGGCACAGTGATACCCGCGCACTGGGTCACACCCGGTAGTGCTGCAGGAGGCGGCGTAGGTTCTTCCGTCGCGAGACGGCCATTTCATAATAAATCTTAATTGTACTGTCGTTAGCATGGCAGCACTACGCTGTTATGAATCCCAGAAGCTTTTAGCCGCGCGCAAGATTAATTTTAAAGTATAATTTGTTTTTTCATTTTCCATATTTTCGGCAGCCGGCCCGGAAAAATCGTCTGACGGCGAAATTATTATAGTCCCGAGCTATTGGCGGCGATCGGTGACTGTAATATAATATCGGGGTTGAGCGTCGCCGTAATAACAATAACGATAACAATAACGCGTGTATGATAATAACAACTAATAGGCGGAGAACACTTTCAAACGGTAAAACGTATAAAACTGCGTGTTAATAGAAGAGAGTGTTTATTCGGCCGCAAACATAATATAATGCGGTTATCGTATCAAAGTTTTGCAGCCACGTGTTGCCATACGTCGGTAAAAAAAAAAAACTAGAGGTTTTACGTTGGTTTTGTGGGCAATTAAAATACAGTAATTTATCAAAATATATTGTATTGTTCTGATTAAATTAAAAATATAAACAGAGAAGGTAAAAATAAATACGTTATACGTTTTATTTACAAGTTTAAAACGCATTTAATTTCAAGAGTAATTTTCTCGAGACCTAGACTTTGTGTAAAAGTTACCTGTTGTTTATTTAAAAAAAAAAAAAATAATTAGTTACATTCGGGTAAACTCTATTTTTAGCGAAATATGTTTTATTAATAATAAGCGACTGCTTCAATCATACCAACTACAGACCGTAGTGCAAATAAGACTACAGCGTTCGGATAAAACTTTATTCACGCACGGATTGTACGAAAAATAAACTTTTCATAATATTTGCGAGTACCTAAAATAGTTTTCAAATTATTAATATTTCGAAGCATATAATATAGTTTCTATAATATGCAGTGTCTGCGTTTGGTTTCCATTAGTTTCGTAATAAAGTAATCGTCCAAGTTAGTAGTTATATATAAGTTATTATAGTTGCATCCTTTTTGTACTGTAAAACAGAAATACTTAAGTTTAATAGATGCGTTTTGTGTTAAAAATTCTTATTTTTGATGCGACTCGGGACAGGAAATAAAAAACAACATTACACGAAAAAGGACATGACGTGTTCATGTACAGTATTTCACAACAAAAGAAAAGTAGAAATTTGTTTAACATACAAATAGTTTTCTGGAAATTTATAAATTCCAATAGATGTAATATGTTTGTCTAACTGCACCGTCGACTACACAGCAAGAATTTTGTTTTCTTAAAGGAAAGCCGACGCCAAACATGTTCGAAACTTCTTTCACTTCTGTTACTATTGGATCTACGAAATAAATAATAATGGTGTTTTTTTTGTGTGTCTGTTAACATTTTTTCGGTTTGGATTGGAAAGTGTTTTAACAGTTTCGTATAACACCTTCGCGGATTTACCACAATGTGGTACCACTATCACTGATGCTGCTTTTGGAATTTCTCATTTATTTTTTACAAAAGTCAAAAGTCTTTAGAAGATCTCCCTCTCCTTGTAGTCTGGGGACCACATTTGTAGTACTTCTAAGTTCTTAGGGCATAACATTTTCGTATTTTACCCATTTTAGTTTATTAATCATCATTTAAGGTCATCATACGTAGTCGAAATTTGTACATATTTTCAAACTTAAGAATTTGTCATTAACATTGAATTCACAATTTTATTTTATTTATTCTTAATTCGTACAACATATACCTATTATACCTGTATAGGACATACCTATAAGTATATTAAACTATTCCAACTGTCGTCGAAAAACTGACTAAACCACTGTGGAATTTTTTTCTCATATGCGTCAAAAATTATTTGAATTGTGGGTAAATTTTAAAACTTTTTGATTTATTATATTACAAATGAAAAAGTTTTTTTTTTCAACATTTTCTTTACAACACTTGAAAACAGGATCTTGCAGTGGACGAGCCTGCAAATATATATAATATATGCTCATGATTAATCATACGTTTATATACATATAAGACTTGTATACTTACATACAAAATGTGTTATGTATACGTATTATATGTATATGCTGATGTTCAATCGACGTATACGTGAAAAGTTTTAAGACCGAGACAAAGCATACATTACATTATAATATAATGCATTTACTTGGAAACTTTCGTACTGTGAAAAGTTTCGAAAAGAGCCAGCAGGGCCTACAGGATACAAATGATCTTCGGATACAAGTTTTTTTTTCATTTAATGTTTAATATAATTTGTTTTTGTGTTTTTGAGAGGATTATATGTTATGTAATTTGTCTTTTCGAAATTACAAAGAATGTATGAAAAATAATCATATTACATCCGACAATGTTTATTTCACTTTTTATTATTATTTTTATTAATGTCATCATCATTATTATTATTATTATTGTTATTACTATTTTCATTTATTTACGTAAGAAAAAATAAATAGTTTTTGTCTTATACCAAAGGGCTGGATTTCCGAGGCGTCTTTGTACATCCACTCTGATCCTGAAATGTTTCCTTTTTTATCCTTCAGTCTCCAATGTCATTCTTCAGTACGTGAATTAATGTCTTCTATTTTCAACCCCCATTTTTCTCTTCTACAACCATCGTTATTCTGCATAACTAACGTAAGAATCCGTCGTTCCTTATATAACCAACAAACAACTTTAAATAAAATAGAGTTTTTCGACATTAATTTTGCATGCGTTTTCATTTATGTAGACAGATGGCTCACAAGTGTAATACGCTATTTGTTTAAATGTAAAAATTGTAAACTTTGCAAAACAGTTTTATCCAGCTTGAAAATAATAAATTAAACTTAACCTAATTGTTCGAAACTGTTTATTATTTACAAAATGTCGTTTTCAAATTTGTACACATCAAAAATGGAATAATACTGTAAGGATTAATATTGCAGGACTGTTGTAATATTTAATTGAATGAGTTATTTCAAGGTTATTTTAATATGTAGACTGTAGACTGTAGAGACATATTGTATAATCGTGTTATATTCTGTTTAGATTTTGATTGCATTTTACATATTTCCTATTGATAATACCATATCCATAGTTTATAATTATTACTTGTGTGCACAAGTGTTTCTAAGTTAACTTGTACACATTCGCGATTAATCTGTCATGAATTATATACACTATGTTAGAGTTCACTTTGTCATTACCTACCTACACAGATTTATTCCTAAAAAATGCATAAAATGTGATGAGACTTTAATTTTTAAATTTCATACGTCAAGCAGACAGGTGTGAATGCATAAATATTTATTGGTAAGAAGCGAAAAGTGAGTATTAAAATATGTCGGGGATTTAGTTTTCGATGATTACGGTTATAAGTGTTATAAAAATGTATAAAATATTGTAAATGTGGGACAATTATTTATTTCATTAAGTATTGATGAAAATTATATGCGTGGTAAGTAATAATGTTCAGATACATTTTAATAAATGCACTGATCACTGATGCAGAAAGAGAAGTCCATGGGACATGGACTTACTTAAGGTAGGTAGTCAATGTAAGACAAATCACATAAATAAATTATATTAAATTTATAGTAATATTATCAGTTATCATCATCTCCAAAATGTAGGTACTTATTATTCCCTAATATTCTTTTTATTATTTTCTTAAATTACCTATACTTTATCCGTTTCACACACATATTAATATATATCCACAGAGCAAAATAAAAGCGACACTCGATCAGCTGATCGGACCACTGTATCTATTTAGGGTATGAAGTATTGGACTCTAAAAGGTTGAAATCCGTAATCTGTTGGCAACGCGTGTATCCCTCTTTGTCACGAAATTTTAAAAACGGAAACAATCCATTGACAACGGATGACGGCAGTCTTAATTTATTCAAAGTTTTTTGTTATGGTATTGTAAGTTTTAGTGTTTTATACATTTTGCTTTGAATTAAATATTATTATACTGTTATTTTACATTTTTCAAATGATTTATTATATTGATACAAAATATTTAATTGATAACGATTATCCCGCTCTCCGAAGACCGTGTCAAGGCCTTAATCAATCGATTTTGCCAATACACACAGTGTCTATGCCTTGATATATCCACGATCTCTTTTCAACGACGTTTATCTTACGCATAGATAATAAACATATGGACAGGAAATAAAATATTCACTACGTGTTAATCCATGGTGTTAGTCTTTCGGTCTAACATAGGTAAAAAATTGAGACTGTTTACATATTTGTATAGTATGATTATAATATTATGTAGGTAATCAGATAATCGTTCTAGGTATACTGATTTGGCCTCAATTCGTATTATATCATTTATCGGCGATAAGACGTTGTGTCCTATCAGTGTCTTTATCATCTATGGTCCCACCGAGACATCGACGGGGTGTGTGTGAAGCGAAGTTAGTTTATTTATATGGCTATTGTCTATGGTAATGTTATGACCAACCGCTAGATTCGCCACTCCTAGATTAAAATTATATACTGATTTTTGTCAAATATAACATTTGATGCATCACAGGCGATCAAACAAATATGCCAATGGTATATATCAATAATTATAAATTTTATTTAAATATAAAATTATAAATATACATTGTACGATGGTTACGGAATAAAACTATAATGGTACAAGAAATACAAATCATTAAAAAAAAAAAATGAGATGTGCCATTATACTGGAAAGTTATTTCGTATAACTTTTATTGTATTAAAATACTAAACAATAGTACATTAAACATTTGGACGGATCTTACACTCTTACTTTAATATATTATGCTATTTTCATAGAAGTAATTTCCGGTAAACTGCTCATGACCTTTGTCTACTAATTACATTTCAAACCGAGGTTTAATATCCAAATCTCTGAAACAATAAGCTTAAAAAATCGGTTAATTATTTAAAAAAAACGAGGTTAAAATTAATTCGTTTATTAAATTTAAGTACCTTCGTATTTTAATCACGAACAAGTACCGCGGATATAATGTGGTGGTTAATTTTCTTCTATAAAGCCGAGGCTTTAAAAAAAAGATCGTTGGTATAAACAAAACTCTTTTTTTGATTAGTTTAACATAAATTTTCAATAACCATGAAACAATGCACACACCGGTGTATCGCATTTGTTCAGTTGCGTTTTGAGTTTTCAGAAAACCAAATCCTTTTGTATAGTTTGAAGTATATTTTTACGTAAATACTTAGTTTTTAATTCCATATGCTGAAATACAGATTACCCACGTGCCGATATGTTTGTGTTAAAGAAAAATTATTAATTTTTTATACAAGCATTTACAGTGAATTTTAATCTATTGGTTACACAAAATAACATATAATATTACTATATAAGTACTATATACTTTTTTTTCGTTGTGATATTGCAACTGAGGTGGGAAAAAAAAGAACAAAAAAATTATTCAAAACACAAGTCACAGTTAATATACAAATACTAATATTATAATATATACCCTCCGGTGGCCAGAGCTATCATTTCATAAGAAAAAATAAATTTATGACAATTTGTGAAGCTATACATTATAACGCTCTCTCCAATAGTTGCATCGCACGCTCTTCGTCCACCTTGACGGACAACATGTCCTTTTCTAACTGTATAAGATTCTTCAGCCTCTTGGAGAGTCATCGTGCTCTCTCGATCTCATGTCCGCGGGAAGGTTTGAAAACACAAGCCCACAGAGTAAACCTGGTATATCGTCTGCGGTCAAAGGACGCCCAAAGAGGTCGTGTAAGATAAGTTATACGTTTGTGCATACATATATGTATATACCGAGTTAAAAATACGGATATTAGAGTTAACAAATCTCTACGATAAAAAATAGTTGAAATATATTGTAACAGACGTGTGGAAAAATAATACAACAGCATTCAAGGTCGTACGAAATAAAAACGTCTCGAGAACTCGTAAATAGACTGGAAAACTAGCACTGCAGACTTCGTTAAAAAAATCACCGTGACGTATTATAATATAGTGTTTTTATTATTATTTTGTTTCAAACCCCCTAACTCCTCGTGTACGCTGTCATGTACCAATAACTTCACCTATTTAGAAGACATTGTACAGTAGATTCGTACACATTTTTTTTTTACACATAATATGAGAACGTCAGGGCAAGTTATAAATGGGAAAATAGAAATACACCGTTGGCGCCATCTGTCCATTGAAAAACAATTTACGAACAAATTTTAACGGGTGAAATTGGTTAAAATGAAATATAGAAAGCAGTAAAGTAACCAATTTAAACGTGTTACTAAAGAAAATTATAGTCTGTTATTGGAATTTATACCAAAAGCAGAATGTTTGTAGCTCGTGGATTCAAAAACAAACCATGAACGAGATGTCCCCCTGTTTTCTTGGGGCACCTCCCCAATTTGCCCCACGACACCTATACGTCACTGCAGCAGATTATAGGTACCTAAGTGTGTGTATTATTTTGCCACCGTTGTAGCTGCAGTTGCGGAGAATCACGGCGCCGCGGGGAACGGGCGTATAATAAATTGCGCGGCAATTTTTCTCAATCTTTTCTGTTCGGCGGGCGCGAGGAGACTACGTGCGCGCACGGCCATGATAAATATATAATATACACTCTCCTTTTCCGGTTGTTATATATATATTATTATATTAAAACATTCCTCTCACCGTGGCACCTCCCCTTCCGCCATCCCTCGTCACCAGACAGACGTTGTCCCGTCACACCGCCCACCCTGCACAAAGGACCCAGTTATAAATGGCCGATTAAGGAGTGTAATTTGAATTTCCGGAACCCCATCATGCCTACTACTACTACTACTACTACTACTACTACTACTACTACTGTTACTACTACTACTACTACCCTTATATGCCTACCCATCCGCTCAACCGCCGACGGCCGCGGAGAGATTTAAAAAGTCTCCCGCCGACACTAACACCCCTCTCCGAGGCGCCCCTGCACCTCCCGCACGCCCTACGTGGGACCCTTGAAAGTCTGTGTGCTGTGGTGCAGCTTTGAAGCCTGCGGTGATTCACTGCTCGACGTTTTATTTGTTTTACGCGTTCGCCGTCGTCACCGTCACTAGCACGCTCGGTATCCTGCGTCGCAGCGTCGCGACCGACCGCCTGCAAAGTCCACATTCTGTCGGAAAATTAGTTGAAAATTTATCGAACCCGTGAGTTTGGCTACGGAAGTGCGTGTATAATATTTTATATAATATCTACTGCGTGATATACCCAGCTGATCCCGTGCATTCCACGGTCCATAAAAAATAACGACTCTGAAGAAAATTGTAATTGTTCAACTCCTTTTGCAGGGTGTAACTTTCTGCAGTAAGTGCAACTCAACCACCCTGTTAGGCAATCCGACGGCGACGAGCGGCTTTAAGTGCAACTTAAAATGTAGCTGACCTCGGTAGGGTGAAAATTCGATGTGATACATGCTTGTACCCGATCTGCCTGATTAAACCGATGGCAACCAATAATAAATAAATACTAATTATACTAATTATTTCTCCTATAACCAATAGTTACCATTTATAAACAAACATTTCCATCGTTAATCTCAAAATACTTTTTTGAGCACCTCCCCGTGCTCTTATTATTGATCGTAACGTGATGTGATATAGCCTATAATAGACTTCCTCGATGAACACGGACGAACCAATACAAAAATAGTTTTTCAATTCGAACCTGTAGTTAGCGCTTTCAACCAAACACACTCTTCAGCTTTATAATATATTAATATAGATAATTATTGTATTATTTTTTTTGCCCCGGCCCCGCTGAAAGACGATAAATCAAGAACAACCATCTGTTCTATTTGTGTACGAAACACGAGCAAAATTACACGGTGAAGTGCGATGTAGGTCATAATAGGGTTCGGAATAACACCGCGGGGCAGGGGACAGAGACAGCGCACTGTTTCAAGTGACGCCGCGGTCAACTCTCGCGAGGTTCGGACACTCGACGGCCATTCATCTATTGAATTTTGGAGTGAGTAATGAACGTCCGTGAAAAAGCTTTCGAGATGGTCCTGAGCATTATTCAGACAATGTAGGTTTTCGAGACGTAATCGATATTGTATATTATTGCGGCGAGGTATAATTCCAAACGATTTTTCGGCGACATTTTATGACGTTGTTATACGATACGAGTACAGGGTGTGATCTATTTGAGTGTGCTACACTTGTATATTATTTCGAAAAGGTCACATTTGAACATATTATAAGGAAATATTATTTGATAATAATTTAAAAATCCATCGAGTTTGAAAAAAAATATATTTTCAATTTCCTATCGCCATTGTTTTTATGTTTTTATTAATATTATTTTTTAATGACATTATTAATTAAATATTCTGAAGTGTAATGTTTTCAGAACTCTTTATTTCATGAAAATTGATTTTCAGTCGAATGGTTAAATTTGTTAAAAGTACCTACTTAAAGTTTAAATGAGAAGAGTAGTGCTGCAGCAACATTTTGTGGGAACGCTGGGTACGACCTTGTGCCACTTAATTCCACTCATCTAAACTTTAAATACTTGAAAGTAAAAATAAAAATGTAAGTTGCCGTTCACAAAAATTAAAGATCTAAAAAAATTATGACTATTAAAATTGTAAAAATGATTTTTTTTTTTTAAAAATTTAGTTTTTGAACGACGTTTAATTATGTTTATTTTACAGTTTTAAAGCATAGTATGCACGCACGACAATTTTTATATTATAATAATATAATGTATACAGAGTAATAATTACATCAATATTATGCCAGAAATTCTTGTACGTTCGTGGACCCGACGTGAAGTATTATTATTTCCAATTTATAAATTACACGATTGTGAATTTAGGGCTGAGATTTATACGCAATGAAAAATTATAAGATATACATTTTATTTACCAAAATATGCAAAAGTATAAAACAACAATTATTTTTATTTGTATATAACGCATTCAATATTTTACATAAAAATCAGAAATTAATTTAAACACAACTTTACTACTAATCAATAATCACTAATTACGAGCAGTTATTATTATATTAAATATTGTTGCAATGATAATATTATGTTCTTTCAAATTTTAAAACACGAATGACGGTTCTAAAACTTGTACCTACTAATGAAATCAAAAATAATGTATTGGTCATCTTATCGGTCGTCTGACAAAGATAAGATTAAATATACCTTGTAAATGCATACCTATAGTTATTCTATTTAATCGAGAACAATCCAAATCGTGGACATTATATCTGACGACCAATTAACTCACGAAAAAAAAAACGTGCAAATGCGTAGAAATAATTCTACCCCTAAATTTGGGATTCAGTCGGTCGTCGGGTCGTGGTTAAGATCGGTATAATAATATTATGGTTAGCCGGTATAGCCGCGGATACGGGTACATTCGAGAGGACACGTTTCGTCCATCGCGAATAATTCCATCTATTTTATTTTTGTAATCGGGAAATGCCGTGGAACAATATACCACCAATTACGGCCATCGCAGTCCATAGTTTAGAAAGGCATTCCAAAACGAATAAAGCTGGCAATAAAACGAACGGCAATCAGCCCGTACACGACGTGATTAGAAATCGTGGACGGTTCGGTTTACACGATTTGCCCGCAGACGAACGGAGAGTTCAATATAAAATTATGTTTGATAAGTTATGAGGCATGCAAATAGTTGCACGAAATAAGTGTCATAATATTATGTTTTCGATCTATCGTTTTTATATAACCATCGATAATACATTACGTCGAATACGTCAAAAGCAATATTTTACTACTATACCCACCCACTATAATAATAATAATATGTAATACGATGGGGTCATTGTGGTAATAACAATTTCTGTTTACACGATTTTTATTGTAAATTAATTAATATTTATGTCGTGCGTATTATGACGTGTTCGTTTTATGTAACTATACCTACATTGTGATATGCGAAATACAAAATACAACAAACTACGATTAATTTTCAACAGTTCACTGTGCAATTTTATTCTGTATTACATCCTGTATCATTCAGTTGTGATCATTTTTTTTTTTGTGTAAATTTCTATATAACAAAGTCTTGTGGCTATAATAATAATATTAACATTGACATTGTTATTATTATGAGACTAAATTTTATGTTTTTAGAGCAATTAATTATTAAGTACAATATTTACATGTTATTATAGGTATATAGGTACCCCAACTTTTCTTTGTATTTAAATCATTAATTTTTTTTTCATACCGTTGGTGAAGTAATGTAATATTATTTCCATGTAATGAATTATTCTTTTGTCAATAAAATAATTTAGAAAATGGTTTTTCGCTGTTTCGGTTTTATAAATAGTTTTATTCGCATTATTCTCATCGTTATTACTAAATCATACGACCAAATAAATATTCATTAATATGTATTTTTACTGTAACCAAAATGAGATATATCACGAAAAACACTAACTCCGAACCATTTTGTGTAAATTTTGTGCGACAGACTATTTAGGATACGTGAAGTTGAGAATAACTGCAGGAAAGTCGACAATCAGCGCGAGACTTCTTTTTTTCCCCGCGAAATCAAACCAGAGTTTTTTTTTCTACAACCCAAGTTTTAATTTAGTTCTCTCTCTCGCGCTTTTTTTTTTTTTTTTTTACACTGTGAATAGTGTTAGACATTATAGAATGTTGAATTGGCCAATGAGCGAAAAGTTTTGCTGGTAGGCGAAGCGGTAAAAATATACGACCTTTGGTTACCTGCCCGGAACAGCAAAAAGCATAAATCCCAGAACAAACTTTTAACGCCGCTAGAATTACGTCGGACTGAAAAATTAAGCGTGCGCCTTACATTAGATGATTCAATTTCACCGGTCAAAAATACTCCAGTGAGTTATGCCCGACAACTGGAAATTTTAATATTAAAAAATTAATCTAAAAACTTTATATACCCACCTAATATAATAACGTCCGTGGTGCAATTATTTACGCACAACATATTTTGTAAGTGTGTGTGGGTGTGTCTTTGTGCCTAGTGTTATTGACAGTGGACCAAGATGATAAACGCGCGAAATATTATTATTATTTGTCGTGCCCAGTCTTGTGATATTCTTCTATTATTATATGGGGGGGGTCGGGGGGATGATACTCGTGATCGAAGCTGTTAGCTTATCACCTGCGAAACCTCCTTTAACTGACACCTCTAAATAGACGACACCTCACAAATACAGCAGAAACAATTTCAGTGACCGACAGTGTCCGGAATTTAGAGGTTTCACCGTATTTTTTCTTTGTGCACCATAGCTACTACTACTGATGCTGCTGATGAGGTGAGTCAAGGTAACCAATATCGTCGAAAAATAATGATTGAAAAATACAAAAACGAACAGGTAAACAACAAACTCGGTAGAGATACAGATTGAATTCAGTAATATGGTTATGTGTGTCACTCGCGGTATAATATTTTAGACCACTATAATAATTCACGTTTATAAAACAATATGTTAATCAATGTTCGACACGAGTAAGTGCGCATCCGAAATGGTAAATATAATAATAATAATAATAATAATATATAGTGTAGTACACATAATAATATTATTGTTTTGTATTCGCCCGTCGATTATGTATTTTCCAACGTTTACATATAATGTGATAAACATAAATTTTGTCATCATACGTACAACAATAATATTGTTATTAACGAGACCGTCGCGATTAACAATAACACATAATATTATTATTATTATTATGTGAAAATTATGTGAGGGTGCAGCGTGGTAATTCCCGTGCGCTCGAAGCTTTTGTTAAGTATTCAAACTTTTTTTTTTATGAAACATAGGGCTTTTTTTCACCAGTCACTACGTATAGCACGAGTGGTTTTTGGGGCGAGATTGCGTGAAGGCATGAGGAGGTTCGGCGTGCGTACAGAGGGGCGAGGGGAATTATCGGGAAGACGTCGGACGGAAAAGCATTTCAAAATCGCGCCGTGATTTCCAACAGATTTACGACCGATTTATGGGAATGTCGAGCGCAAGAGGATAAAAACAATTTACGATTGAACAAGATCGTTCCGTTTTCGATAGGTATCAATAAAAAGAAAAACGTGGCATTAAAGTCGGTCGTGTGTACCGCCGCCGCCGCCGCCGTAGCTTTAATCTGTATATTATATACGACGTGATTCGTTTTTATAATTTAATCCGATGCGCGTAATTACTGGCTCCGAAACGAAATCGTATATTATTATTATTATTACTGGCTATACGTACATGCGTTTTGGCCATTAAAAAAAAAAACAAAACAAGCAACAATAATATGATTTTTTTTTTCGGGTCGAGCAACCTTTGTGCGTATAGAACATGATAGATGTAAAACCAACAAAGTGAGAGTAGATTACATAAAATAAATAAAATATAAGCGTGACAAACATATTGTGTATACAATAGCTGATTATAAATCAATGTCACAAAATAGTTAGTGTGTCAGTCTAGTCCTAAATTCTTTACAAATAATAGGCCATATTTCTCCTGATTTTTCTTAAGCCCCTTACCCCTGCCCTTGGCTTGTTCATTGTTCTCCACTCACTCAAAATTATTCCCCGCCAGGTAGATAGTTCGTTCCCAACCTGTCTAAAGAGAGTTTCCATCTGTCGATTCATTTTTGGTCCTGGTTTCTTTCCAGTATTTACTACACTTTAGTGAACCCTTCCTTGATTTCAAACGTACGAGTTCATTCCAATAACACGATGTCCATGGTATATAACAGAAGTAACTACTTGTATGCGCTCGACGAGGATCTTTCCGTCGTCTAAATCCGTTTCGGTTTATGATCATACGTGATAATAAATGTAATGACTCGATATCGCGTGTGTGAGCTCTGAGAGTCGTCGCGAATAAATATAAATATTGTGATTTGTGATGTATGACATTTATTATTAAAAAAAAAAAAAAAAATACCAGAAGAAAACACGGAATTCTAGCAGAGGCGAATATTATTGTGCGCGGAGTTTATCTTTTGTGTTTCTATTCGTCTCCAAGAGACGTGACTCTCGCGTGTGCACTTAAATATATTATATGTACAGCTGCACTGCGTCGACTGACTAATCTCTCGCCGTCGTTCCAAAAAAATACATGCGAGTGACGATATAATATCGAGTACACGACTCATAAAATCGCGTATATATCGGTCACGAGTTCACGTTTTCTTTACTCCCGCGTTTTCCGACCACCCAAATCACGTCCATCGCGGTCAAAATATTATATTATTGATGGGACCGGCGGTGGCCTAGTTTTTGCGCTTCGACGTGGAAATTAGGGTAGTTGATCACACGCCGTGGGTAGTTTTTTCATTTAATTGTCTGTGCCTGGACCGTACCTATACTCGCTCCGACTCTCAACTGCACGTCACGGTCAATATAGTGCCATCCGTAATGTCGACTTACCGCTCCCGTCGTCGTTCCAAAAAATAAGTATATTAGTGGTATAATAATACAATGTCGGGTACACGCACAGGTGAAAACTAGGGACCGACAATGGATATTTTAAGCAAAAATATGATTAAAAAACTGGGAGGGTTACGGTCTAAGCTGGGTGACTAAGCCCCCCTCCCCTAAGGTCCCTCTTCTAATTGCTCCTACGAGTACGCGGCGTATAATCTCGTATATCGGTCATTAGTTTGCGTGTTTCAACGTTTTCTTTACTCCCGCGTTTTCCTACCGCCCAAATCTCGTCCGCTGCAGTCAAAATATTATACTATTGATAGGACCGGTAGTGACCGAGTTTTTGCGCTTCAACGTGAAATTAGGGTCGTTGGCCCCACTCCGCGGGTCGTTTTTTCATTTAATTGTCGGTGCTTTGCCTGGGCCGTACCACTCCCTCCGGCTATATACTACTGCACGTCACGATCAAGTGCCATCCGGAGGAGGTGTCGTGTCACCTGCACTACAACCAACCGGTATATAAAATACAACCGTTGACAAATGTTTATTACGCACACGCGGTATTTTGATTTTTAATTTATTCGATAATTATTGTGTTTCGCTACCGGAACGTCGAAGAAATCCAACATCCAACTCCGATATTGATAATGATCAGCAGCTGCTTCTAGATGATTATTGAACTAGGCTTGCGGTGTGCAGTTTCATCACTCCTCTATCGCATGTCTAAAACTGTGTGTTACATACACGGATCATTCGGATCATCAGATTTTTACAAAACTAGACATGGCATATGGTTTGGTGAAACCCCGACATACTCGAATGCTATTATAATATTATATTTCTGAGGCAGTGTTATAATATATTATGCGCGTCCACTGACCAAGAGGAAAAAGATAATAGTAAAAAAAAAAAAAAATAGAATATTTGTATTGTTGTATCCGAACGAATTTATATGTGAATCGAGTTGGTGAATAGGTCAGTGATATAATACAGCAGGTTTAAATATACCTCTTTCACGTTAAAAATGCAACACTGAACGTTTTGGGAATATTGTCTATTATCGTTTATCTCCGTAGCTCTTCAAATGTGTACAAATAATATTATATTCATTCAAATCCGACGGATACGTTTTACCGATCTGAATATTAATAACAATAATAATAATAATAATAATAATAATAACCGTATACGCCGCCGTACTGCAACTTATATACTGGACCTAGGTATAACGTGCGGTAGAGCAAGCATAATATTTAGGAGTGTAGTAGGTATACCTGCTTAATATTGCATATTATGTTGTTATGCTTGAGGTTTGTATACCGCATCCAACTAAAACTCTAAACTTCTGTGTGGCGCACAGAAAACTATCGCGCCGAATCAATAAGACTAACACTATACCCATATTATGTTGCGTTCACGTTCTGTCTGCGTTGCGATGATAACGATATTGTGTTTTCCGTTTAATGCGTTTTAATATGTACCTACATGTACGCGACGTACAACGAAATTCTCGTAGGTATCTACACGCGCAAACGCGAAATTTTTGGCACGTTCGATAATTAAACTTGCGAGCGCGCGCACCTTCAGCCACCTTCACACCGATTACGTATTTCTACATCACCGAGAGTAATAATTTTTGACGTCGTCTCCTCTCCCGGTCCCTTCTTTATATTCGACAGGTTCTCGCCAAGATCAGAACAGCCACCGACGACACGGTACAGAGTTCTCCGACATTATTGTAACGCAGAGATCCCAATAAAGCTAAATGTCGATAAGAATAATTTTTAGAGTGATTAATATAATATTAAATTTGCCTTACAAACATCAATCAGCTTTGTAGGGACCCCTAGCTGGCATGATAAATTAATGGTTTCGTCGTCAAGAAGTCTGGGGTTGGTTTTGACCGTACATGGATAATGCCGATAAATCCCTGCATTATGCGCGGTGTGCACTATAGAAACCTAACCTGACCCAACCGGAAACTGTCTGTCATTACAGTGCTACGTGCTTGCTACCACAGGTATACCGTTAGGTTACCGTACCAATAATATTATACTATGCACGAAGCAACGACGATAATTCCATCCCCGCGGTTGTGTTCACCGTAATAATCAAAATAGTAATTATAATCATCATCGACGGTTACCGTGCCGACAAAGCGGCGGAGACCGCACGCCGCGAATCGTTTCGCTACGGAACACGAGACGTAATTGTATTCGATTTCATTTCCGTTCGATCGGAGGCGGTGAATTCGACGTCCTCCACCGGAGCAACACGTCTCATCCATCGATTCTATACCGTGCCGAATATTAATCCAAAATATACGAGTACCGCGGTAGTGTCTGCAGCAGGGACTGGAACCTTGATGATTTTTACGGTGCCGGTTTCGGTTCGGTTTTTTGAAAAACTAAAATTTCGGTTCCGGTTTCGGTTCGGTTCGCAGAAAAACAAAAATAAAGGTTTCGGTTTCTTTTCGGTTCTTAAAAAATGTAAAATTCGTTGCCTGTTTTGGTTTTATACATATGTAAAAAATTTGTAACGTGAATGTATCGGTTCCGGTAAGGTTCAGGTTTTTAAATGAATTTAAATAAGGGTTCCGGTATTAAAATTAATTTAAATAATGGTTTCGGTGAGGTTTCGGTTCCCAATATTCAAAAGGTTCCGGTTTCAAAACTGGTTCTCTTCGGTAAGATTCCAGTCCCTGGTCTGCAGTGCAGTGACTTGAATAATTATACGAACGAACGCAGTTTCGCACGCCGCCGGGTCGAAATAAACGTGCTCGCATTGAAAGGACCGGGCGGAGGGGAAACGAACTCTGAAGAAAAAAAGACGGTGATTTTTCAAAGTCTCGACGAAGGAGCGAGTGGCTCGTGATATTTTTATTGTAAGTAATAATCGCAAACGAGCGTTCAGGGGACCTGGCCCCGGAGAGCTTTTGTACGCCGCGTCCAATCGGCCAATATTATTACTATATACCTACCTAGACGGAAATCTATGGTCGTATTGCAGCGAGCCTATATTATATAATATTATTATTATTATTATATATGTATACGGCGGGCAGGAATGCAGGAGACGAAAAAGGAGTGGATGGATATGGGGAAGAGGAAGAATAAGGAGCAGAATAAGTAACGCGGCTCAGACGTCCGCGCGACCCACAAAAGAAAACCGTATATACGAGTATACGACTCGAATATTTACCTCGCGAACGCTCTTCCTCTCCCCCCCCCCAAACGTCCACCGTTCGACCCGTCCGCTAGGCACGACCTATCTCGCCGCCGCCGACTTCGCATTACGCTGCGCCCCCCCCCCCCCCACACACACACAGGACGGACGTGACACGCGGTGGCGGCGAGGTCTCGGGGGCTCTCGGCGCGGTTTTCATTATTATATTGTCTAAGAAAATAATCCGAGCCCATTGTTGGGCCCGTAATGAGCGGTGCTTTGGCGCATCTGTGCATCCGCTCGACGACAGCGTCCCATATATCATTATAATCGCCACAGTTTCGCGTGTACGCCGGACACGCCTACCGCCGTTTATATTTGCATGCACGCGATCATTTTTTTCTCCCCTCCTCTCCTCCGCACCGCGTTTTTCCTGCGGCGGGGTTACCTAACCCCCCCGTGGGGGGGAGGAGGAGGGTTTTTTTTTTCGCGCGTGTTCTCCGTCCGTCAGGATTCCGACCGCGGTAACGACGACCGGGTTCACCGCCGCCGCCGCCGCCGCCTCCGGTCCGGTAACCGACTGACGTTATTTCGGCCGGCGGCGGTGTGTTTGCATATTTGTACGCCAATTTACGTGTTTACCGTGTACGCGGTGGGGTATATGGTGTGCGGGGGGGTGTGAGTGCGCCCAAGCGAACTCGAGCCAATAATGACCGAAATAAGGGTGGGCATATACACACATATTCAGCGCCGCGCACCCCCCGCGCCAAAACGGTGCGACTGATTAATTTGTGGGTATAGGCAATATTATTATATTGTTATTGCCGATAGCGACGCGCACGCGTACCTTAGTGTGTTTTTCCGATGTTATTTTAGTTAATGTGTGGTGCTGGTGGTTAGCACGTTTTCGTTATTTTATAATTTCGTTTGCGTCGCATAACAGTGTGGTAGTTGGCTGAATTAATAGCAGTCGAAATATTATTCTGTTCATTTTATGCAACAACGGTTATTAACTATTAAGTATATATTATTTTGATTTAGACAAATTTCACACACACACACACACACGCGCGGCGGTAAAAAGCGCGTCCTACTTAAAAATGTATTACTATTTAAATGCATTGTGATCAAAAATTAACACGAAACAACTTTCATTTTTGAATATTATTTAGGGTTAAAAGTGGCATAATGAGTATGTACAACCACTGTTTATAGATTACATAAACATTAGAAATTATACAAACAATCATACATGGAACGCTTAAAACAATAAAATGGAGATATTAGTCCCCGTGGAATTTTTTCCCATTTTAAACTCTGCATGCACAACACACACGTATTATGCGCTATATTCGTAATGACATGAACGGGGGAGGAAATCATTGATTACTCCAATAATTATAAGTATTATGAAGTAATTAGGGTTCCGTTGGAAAGTCAAGTTTATTTTGGCTTTTGGTTTTTATTAGGAAACTTCATGTAACCCAATTTATATTTTATAAGCCATGGGTTTAACAAACATGTTATAATCTGTAACTAGGTCATTTGGAATTGAATTCCAATCAAGTAAAAATGACAAACTACCAGTAATAGTAATTTTTTTTGGTTTTAAAAATTTTATTGGCATTTCTGAAAATTAGCAGCAAAGAAATCATATTATTATTTTCCATTAGACCAAATCACGTATACAAAATTTATAACTTCATTCAAATGTATACATGCATATTTTTAAATCTACTTTTTAGTTGTGTTTACTTTTTTAACTAGGTCATTTCATAAATGAACTATTAAACCGTCTGGTTTTTTTCTATATTATAACTGATCGAATGTAAATTATTTTTTAACTTGCCTAACATTGCCTATAACCCCGTAGAGGTGAACGTTTTAACATTTAAATACTTAAACGATACAATTCTACCTATGCAAATAATGATGTTATAAAGGTCGTGATTTGAAATAGCTTACCATTTTCCGTGAATAATGTTTCAATGATTTCTGATGATTTATTATTTCTCGTTGTGCTGTTCTGTTTTGATATTTTTTTTTATAATCATTATTGTCGTACTTGTCACTGCAGCGACTTGCTGGAAATATTTACTGACAGCTTTGAAAATAGTAATCTTCACAAAAATATAAGTTATGAAACGGAATTCGAGTTTCACACCTGATTTCACAAAATTATTTTCATAATTGTTTGGTTTCCATAAAATAACGCCACATCGTATTATATTACGATTTCCATTAGTTCAAATTTTTCATTTTCACGAATCACGTATAAGTTAACAAACTGTGTTCAGATTGGTTTTATACTGGAAACATGTCGAAAAACAAATTATAATATTTACAACAATATTTATAACTTTGAATTTTGACACAATTTATTGAAACGCATATAGTTGAATACACGGACATCTATACAATCATCACAATACACAATAATATTATGTTGTCCTAATCGTTAAGATTATTGACAAATATTATTCAAGGGCCCCTGAACGCTATAAATTATAAATACATAAAAAAATATATATACCAAAGTGATAGTCGCGTAGGTTGAAAATATTTAAACTAAAACTCCAATTTTTCAACCAATAACAAGAGTATGAAAAAACGAAAAACGTCAGGAAAAACGTTGCGTCGTTCTCTAATAAGGTATTTTCGATAAGAAAATACAGAAAAGTAGGTATTACCAATGACTGGCATACCAAAATGTGCGCAACCAATCAAGTTAAGGGGAATAATACCACACAAGACAAACACAAAAACCCAATTGACCCCAATCGAAAAGAAAATGCTTATTCTGAACCGCCTGAGAGTCAGACGCACACTGATTACCTTTACGAACACTTAATTGAAGGAAAAGATTTGGCGAGACCTGTGAAACAAGACTTCCGGTAAACTTTATAATACACCTACTCGAATGTATTTTTAATTTAAAAATTTATAATTTCTACTTAAACTATTTAATAGCGATTGATCAACTGCGTTTTTGCAGCGACGTCGGAAATTATCGCTCTTCGTTACGTGCTCGTCGAACTTGCGTAAGTCTATAGACTATAACATTAACAGCGTGAGATTTTTTTTTATTCATAAAATGTGCATAAAAAATGAATACAAACACACGAGCTGCATGTCAAATACCAAATGCACAATGTCTGGTAACCTTGGTATCAATTATAGTCGATTAATCTTTACACAATCACCATTAAAATACCGTAATTACCATTACGGTAATATTATGTAATATAAAAACACGTACAAACAAGACAAATAAGTTGTAAAACGGTAACTGTTTGTTCAAAACCAATTCGAGATTAACAAAAAAAGTAAAAATACCGTTTGAATTAATTACAGCTTGCCGTTTAACATTCAATTTTGTCTGAAGATATTTTTGTGTTTGTTGTTGTGTAACGGCATAACGAGATTAAAATATTAATCAAATAAAACGAAATTAATTCATCGAATACACAATCGCATCACTACTGTGAAATTTTGTTTGTAAACTAATTGTTTAATCTCAAATACGTGCACAATATATAGGTGCTTCAAAATGTTGCGTACAATTACAATATATTATAATTTAAAGCGCATAATTTTTAAAAACGTAAACAAAAATTACCTTCTTTGATTGAGGTAGGTTTAATTATTGTTGTTATCCGTCAAATTTTTATTAATATTATATACGTATTAAAAAAACTTGATGAAAATTAAAAGCTTTACAGCAAAGTCATTCTTTTTGAGAGAAAAATCGTACTTGGAGGTACAATCGTTTTTGTTACTATTTTTATTATAATAGTTATGTAATATAGTAAAGTATATACGATTTACATAGGAGAAAAAATTATTTCAAAGACCAATTCAGGTTTATTTTATCACGCAACACTTAATAGTTAAAAGTGTAATTGATTAAATAATGTAATAAAACATATTGTTCTCCCGATTACGATTAAATATTATATTCGTATCGGTTAGTGATTGAGGAAATGCTCATCGAAATCGGTTACCGACAGTATACCACTGACGACGAGTGTCTTGGGGAACATAAAAAAATTGTTATGATGCTCAACTTCTAAGGTAGGAGAAAAATATTCTATGTGTAAAATGACTTCGAAATTACGTGCTTATAATAATAATAATAATAAGTGTTACCGTACTAATGTAATAAAATGAGAAATTCACTGTGATAAAATTTCAATAAAAAATAAAAAAAAAAACTTCACACTACCAAGACTTTTCGCCGAGCGGAATATCAAATAATATTATCCTGAAAAACGCATTAAGGATGCTTAAACTCAGGTTTTAAATAAATCAATTTCGACGCAACGAAAACAAATTTTCGTCTTTAATATTATCGCCACCAGAATATATATTATTAACATTTTTCAGATGTCAATAGTGTTTCTTTTATGCTATGTTAGTTATTTCATTTGCGCACAACGATGGCGTAACGTAAGAAAAATATAAGATAACGATTCAAAAATATTTTATTTGTTAATAAACACACAAAATATACTAAATAATAAAGTACAGTACCTAAGTAGTAATCTTTATTGTTGCGTACATTTTGCGTTAACCTGTACAGTGTATTATTATTTAATGATTAGACAAGACAAATCAACGACATAATCCGCTTATAATTTATTATGGTCTATAAACCATGGATCACCATTTAAACGTATACACTCATGGTTTTGAAATTTTTTTTTTTTCCATGATTTTATATCATTGCAAAACAACATATTTTTGAAAAAAATAAAAATATTTTCACTTTTTTTATCGTTATGATATTTTGAATGACCACAAAAGGTATATTTCGATTTTCACATTTCAATGTTTTTTGGAGTTTTTCGATACGTCAAAATTTAATTTTGAACAATTCATTTGTTAATAAATAGTTTAAACTTATAAGTGTTTAAGATTTAATGTTCAATGAGATGACCGACATTCGTTTAGGATACCCCTGTGTTACTCTACACTGCTAATCTAAATTTTAAATACCTACTTAAAACTAATTAACTACTCGTTGGATATTCGATGTTTATGAATCGGAAATCTAAGACGTATACATAAAAAAATATTCCGTTCCGGTATAATGTGATAAAACATATTTATTTGCGTTTTCAATCAAAAAATTTAAATGCTTATAAATTATAACAACACACATTGTAAAAATTAAAATCTATCATTTTCTTTAGCTACCTATATATAATATAAAAATGTGTGCTCAACAGCTTAGGTTTTTCTATGTACCTACCCTGTTTTGGCGGACAATGGTGTACATCGTACCATGGCCAGCGACAGAACACGCCCTGAAAAAAATGGCGGCCACGTTATTGACGAGGGGGGTTGTGTGGTTTGACAGTAAGTTTAACGTGGGATCTTTTATAATGAGTCTGGACGACTGTTGGGAGACTTGTGGGGGTATTTGTAGGTCGTTGTGGAGCGATTCGTTTGTAATTAACTAGTACCGTTATTAGCCTAAGACCAACGGACTGAAAGGTCTGAGCTGACGTATTTTGGGAGGCTTAGCGGTTCTGAGAATTTGAATACCGCCGTTATACGACCAGACCGGTCTTGTAATAGTTTCATAGATTGGGAGTTTTGTTGTTGAGACGCATTTTGGTTTTGAGGAGTGTTTTGACCTGTTTACGTTTAAGTTTGGTGTGGTGGCTCCAAGTGAGTCACTTTTTTAAACCTAATCGATGAATGGACGCATTGTTCACTATATTATCAATTATTCAACATAAATTGCAGACAGTTTATTTTTAGTGTTAGAATACACGTAATATTATAATATATTGTGGAATTGAATAATAATATTATCATGACATACGACTTTCTCGGTTCAGTGATTATTTATTTTCATGAACCCGGATATGCAATATTACTACCTAATTCCATGATATGTTATTAGATAAACTCTATATATAATAACGAATGCTGTTATCGATGAAAATGTTAGATTAATGAATTATATTATTATAATAATATTTATTCGACATCATGCGAGTTATCACCCTCATTATACCTACTCATAACATATTATTATTATACGTACTATATTAATATTGAGTAATGTTTCGGTTTTTCTTTGCGATCAACTGCTACATTGGGTTTTGAAAAGTACCTGTGTGGTTGTAGCTATATAATAATAAAACATAATACAGTGAAACTTTCATATTACAAAGTCTAACGGGCAACACAAAGATAAATCGTATTTTAGAAAAATTAGTTAAATAGAATCAAATAATAAACAGGGTTCTAATTTTGGTTTGGTTCTCAAAAATATTTTGTCGAATAAAAAACAACGTCCAATTGAAGTTTGCAGTTACACTATATAGAGTGTAACAGGAAGACCTGACAAATTAAGTTACTCTTGTTATATAATCAATATTGCAATTTTTTTTTGTATAGTATATAATTTATTGGCCTTCACGCTATACCTACTCGTATAGTATAACATTTTTATTTTTATATTTGATACCGAATCTGACTTTTTTTTTTAAAAATTCAAAATTGACAATTGGCTATTTTCCAAATATTGTTTTTTAGAAAAATTTTGATTGTTAAAACATTTATGTAATTAATGTAGTTTTTATAATTTACAAATTTTTGAAGTTTCATCATTTTCGTTAGGTAAGTATAATGTTGATCCAGGCGTAAAAAATATTTGAAGAACATTTTTGAATAAGTACTTGATTAAATCTACATATTTTTTTTTAAAGTGATTGCTTATCAAATAAATGATTCTTACTTAAAAATATTTGAATATTTAAAAATCATAAGATCTAAATTAAAAGATTGAAATAAATATGTTTTCAATCAAAATTCTTCTAAAAATACAGGCTTATAAATTGGTTATTTTGAATTTTTCAAAAAAAAAAAATGTTATTCTAATTTTTATTATTAAAAATCAAAAATGTTATATAATACGCGTGGTGTGAGAGTCAATAAATTATATGCAATAAAAAAAAATAAAAAATATTGATCATGACTTTAGAACTAATATAATAACTAAAGTGATTTTTCATTTGTCAGGAGGTCGCTTCTTGTTACACCTTGTACGATATGGAATTTTCACTGAATAATTATTATACGTGTGTGTGTTATTGTAACGAAATTTAGAAATCCCAACCATTTTCCAGTCTTTGCCGGGTCGCTGTATAATTGGAGTTCAAATACTTTAATAAATAAACAAATAAGTACCTATACCGTGAATGCAAAAGGACTAATAACGTACCTAATAATATTATTATAATTTCGTGCACGACGCAGTGGCGCGGGATTCGAGGGTGCAGCAGGTAGGCAGTCAGTATTCGTGACGATTTAAATACTTAATTTACAAATGTACAAAAACGAGTCGGACGTTTGTGCGTATATAATATATATATATAGTATACCTATATATATACACCGTAGTTAGACGGTGACGTGACCCGAAAGTCATTTCGCTATAAAGTCCCGATGTCGCGGTGCCGATTTAAGCCGCGCGTGGGTCCCGTGGAGGTCTCCGGTGATGGCGTAGGCACATAATCTAGGATGGGTGACCGTACGCGGGATTTGTGGCGCTTACGTTGTCCCGTATATTATTACACAGATTATTTCCTTTTGCGCAGCGAGGGGCTTTGTGTCTAGGAGACGGGCTGAAAAAGTGCAATATGTATACACACATATACCTACCCGCGTGTAGGTACTATATCGTATGGGAAAAAAAAAAAAATGTTAACGATGTTATTTTTTTAGTGCGAGCTGCGGGACTTACATTTATACACGTACACGTGCGCACAACAGTAATACCGATACATCGGAAGAATGTTAAAAGGTATATCATAATATATAAGAACATCTTTTGAAATATGGCGTGATAGGAATAGTGATTTCCTATATCGACATATATATATAGCGCTTAATACCTTTTGTCGTCGTCGGTCCGTGCCCACACCCACGCACACACACATACACACACACACACACACACGCACACCTATATAATATAAGGCGTCACGAGCTCGGAGAATCTGATTTTTCCCTATAAACTTTATTGTACGTCACGTCGAAAGCCCCGCTGGAACACGCACGCCTTCACATAAACCCGTCAGTTTCCGTTAGCTTCGTTTAGCGCCGATCGCGCGGAGTCAATCGAATTGAAAATAAAAAAAAAAATCTCGAACGATGCGTATATTGTAAACGTATAATATATGTTATACATATATATTTATTTATATGTACATAATTTGACCGACCCGATTTTTTCCCTCGATAATAACACTTTTGCAGCGATGGCGTCGCATAATATTATAGAGGATCGTGATTCCGCAGCTTTTTCGCCGTTCGACGACGACGATAATAATATAGTCACGGATTTCGATTACCAACCATTCCCATCGTTATATTTTAGGAACGGCAATTACTATTTATTGATTTTTTGTTTATCGCGATCAAATCGAACCGATTCGTATCGATTACTAAGACGGTACACAAAAATGGCATTCATAGTGTAAGCACTGAGGAGAACATATTGTTTATTTGCAATGTTTAGGAGGGAATAGTGTACACGATATATTTTTACAACAACAAGACCCGACAAGAATAACAGACCGAATCACCCACATCAAAATAGGTCGTTTTATATCGGAGTAACGATTTTTAAGCAGGAAAATGTGCGTTAGTAGTCACACGACTGTAGGGTTAATGTCTGATGTTTTGTGTGTTTATATTTTTAAATTTGATTTTGCATTTATTCTTTAAATGGGCCACGTCGACCATGTCCGAGGTCCACGAGTGTTCATTAAATTATTCATTATATTAATTTATTAAATAATTACAATAGGAACACTTTTTAATACACAGATAACTAAAATATATTCTATATTATCATAATGATAATATACATATTTTTTATTTGTATATATTGTATTGTATTAGGCATATCAAATATCGTGTAGGTAGTTAAATATGATGAACTATAATATGACGTATAACTAAAGGCCCAAAGCAAATGAAATTTTTTTTACAAACGTTTATTCACTATTTACATATTGTTACTGTATATTATAATTAATATTAACAGGGAAACCAATTAATTTCAATGAAAAATGATAACGAATTTGGATTTCGACACAAAAAACAAAATAATAGCTACAGCATTCATCAATACCACCCTCCCCCACCCCACCCCCCCATAGACTGCGAAGCGCACAAAATACATAGAATAATAAATACGTTCTAATAATAGGTACATAGTAATGTTTTATTAGTCATCCGTTTTTAATACGAATTTATAGATAGGTACAGACTTATGCGCGATTCGAATATACGAATATTGTGACAAGGAGGGGGGGGGGAGATAACGTTTATTGGATTTACGTGAATAAGAAGCCACCCTCCATTCGTGACACTCTGCTTGGGTTCAAACGGTTAAGAAAAAACCAATTCGAAATATCGCGGCACCAATTTCAATCGAGTGCGGGACGAGGATTTCGCGGAAGCGAAAGGGCATATCGCGTAAGACGCATATCTCATGAGTGGATCGTGGTGGCTTTCTAATCCGAGGAGAAAACCCGTTTATAAAATAATGATGTTCCATACGTGAAAATTTGTAAACGTCACCACCGCACAGAGACAGAAATGGCTCGGAAAATCGTTGTTGTAGTTATCGTCGTTATTAGCGTACTATATACTATACGATGGAAATTCGGAAAACGACGGTTTGCGTTCGTTGACAGCTCAATGATAGCAGCTGCAGCGTAGGTATTATGTACAGTAATATTATCCGACGTGTATATTACTGCGTAATACGGTTTTCCAACGGACATTTACTATTATTATCGTTATTATTACTATTATTATCATCGTCGTCATAGTCGTTATTACGATTTTTATCGCGTGTTATCGGGTAGTCGAGTTAAATAATATTATGTAATTTGTCACAATACTCTTTGGCGCCTCTATATCATAATACGAGTGCACAATCCGACAGACACGCACGTTTCGACCGTGACAAAACACACCTATATAATACTATAGTGTATAATAGGGTCATTCTAATTTTTATTCGTATTGTCGGGATCGCGTGCAAACGGACTCGCCGAACAGCTCGAGGAACACCCTATATAATGTTTTATTTGTATGGATCCGATTGCGGTAAACCGAGAGGATAACGTCATCCGTCCGCTGTTGGATATCACGGTCGACGGCTGAACGCTGTCAAAGTGTCGTGTTGATGTTCTGTAAAAGCAAATAATGTATTGCAACGAAGGTTTTAACTTTCTAAACGCGCACAATACACCGTATAAACGGTACCTATCAACGTCACGACGGCTATGACTAATAAATGATATTATATATATTGGTACCGAGATAAAGCGATATAATTACCGGCGTAACGATTATCGTCGCATAATATAATGAAATGTCAAAATGGCGATTGAACTTTATTGCAAAAAACGACGGTATTTTAAATGTTCAACAATATAATAATAATTAGTGTTTGAAATATTTCACAAGAACGTGAAACATTGAATTTTTTTCATACGAATATTAATGATGGTTATTTTTTATTTATCATTTATTAATTATTATACAGTCCAAAATTACTAGGTATAAGCATTGATATTAATGGAATATGAATGCTGTGGTTGACATACTACTATAGTATAATATCATATGAAGTATAATATTGTATATTTGTATCGTTTAAACATTTGTGTATGTTTTTTTGCCAATATAAAGATTTTGAATATCATTTTTAATGTAGAGTTTAGGTTTTTTTTAAAAAAATTAGTTCCCAATACTTAAATTATTATAGCTCAACAGTTAGGTATTAGAGAGAAAAACATAAGCCAACAAAAGGTCAGGTATAAATATACCATACAATTATGAAGGAAATTTATGGCAATTATATGTAAATATAAAACTTATTTGAAAACAAAACAAAATGTATTAATCAATTCGATGAAATTTTGAAAAACTAATAATAATACAATAGATTCATAAGTAGGTACAACAGTATTGTCTGACGTTTAATATTTCAATAATAGGTAATCGTGCAGTTTTGTTTTTTGGGCGACTGTGGTGAAAATAAATTTCACGGTGATCATGGTCATTGGTATAATTATTGTTCAACATGATATTTCAAAAATGTTTAGAAATGTTCGGCAAGTTGCATATTATTAATATACGTACGCATATTATTTATTTATCGGTTTGTGAGTGAACCGGTAATAAAAATTGACATATTGTTGTTTACAGAGAAATGCATTACTCGAAATGTTTAATCACAATGTTTATTAATTGATTAATTATTTACTATAAAAAACCGAGGGCCGATGTCTATGCGATTAACAACACGAGTTCGAATGTTTAAAAAAATATTAAATTTTCAACTTAACTTTAACTATTTAACTAGCCAACTTTGTCCATAAAATGGAAACTAAGGTGGAAACAGATTGACGATTGACACGTTTTGTACAATAATAGTTAATATAACCACGGCGTGCACGTCGATAAGATACACGAATAAATTGATAAAGTTTATACATTGTGCGTATGCGTAAAGGTTTGATCGGTGGTCAACCCAAATCACAGTGTTAACGTAACGTTAGGAAAATAGGGGGTGAAAAACAATCGAAAATCGTTTGTCACAAATTTGCAGTGTTCAAACAACACCCATTTTTGATGTGCGCCGCGGAGCGTTCCAGCCCGTACGGTTCACGGTCGTTTTTCGAACAAATATAGTACTTATATAGTCTATATATATATATATCCGGCCTATACCTAGGTAGTGGTTTAATCCGGCTTTGGCCCCTCTGGACGGATTTGTTCTGATGTATACAATATTATTATATATTATTCCACGGTTAACTTTGAAATTCCTTGTGTCCACCTTCCAATCCATTATCTTTGCCATTGTGTACGACAAACTTTTTCCGTAACCAATATCAGCTACATATAGGATATGATGCGTATTATTGCCAACGAAGATCCTTGAAGTGTCCTAATGTTTTATTTTTCTGTCTTATTATTTTTTTTTCTTTTCATAACGATATGGCTCGTTTTATCTAATTTAATTACACTTCTGTATTGCACATCGGATTATGTTATATATTGTTAACTTGTCGGGGGGGGGGGGGCGTATGCGGCTCGTATTGAAAATAAAATAATTATAAGTTTCATACGTCTCGCTAGACTCAACACTCTGGCCCTTCGAACGTTGGCGACCTTTTTCATATTCTCATGAATTACGGACTGTATAAATCACAATTTCCTACAAGTGCAGGGCCTTATACATATATGTGTAACGATTACTCGCACTCCCACCAGAGGGGCTGCCACACTTCGCGGCTGACGGTTCTCAGGTGCAGACGGCAACGGTGCGAGGAGCGCCAAAAACAAAAAAAAACAAAAACGGGGCACCAGGACCTCTACCTATATGTACTCAACGGGGACGCGAACTCCAGAAGGACGGAAAAGGCTGCAGAGCTACGCGATCCTGCGACGCACCCTCGTGACTTGCAGTTGTTATATGTGTGTAAGAATTATTACAGAAATATCGCGAGCAATAAATAATTCTTTGTCGTTTTGTAGGCTTCCTGCGTTATGCGTATAATAGATTATGCGTGTGTGTGTGTGCATGTGGTGTGTGTGCGTGTGTGTGTGTGTGTGTGTGTGTGTGTGTGTGTGAGAGAGTACAACTACTGCAGTGTTCGCACACGCGTATCCGCTGCCGGCTCGTATAGTTTATGGTAACAATTTCACAATGACTTTGACTTGGAATTATCGGTTTTTCTGGTTTTTCGCCCGACTACGCGATCCTATATGATATATTTTATCATTTCCGTTTGTCTTTTGCATGTCTATTTTGTCAAATAAAAATGCCGTACACAACTGATGTATGCGCCAATAAGTATCCCGCTCACTCGTCCGAACGAATAGTGAATACAATAATAATATTGTTGGTACGTGACGGTTGAAACGTTGTCCATCACTGCCATATGTACCATATGTATCCGCAGTGACAGATTAATACAAAAGTGACGGCGGTGGTGGTGGGCATAGGAGAGGATTTGGATCTTTGCCGAGTGCAATTTAAATAAATTAAAAAGTAGATCGAAATAAAATGTGAATTAGGTATATGATAATAATTTTACTTTACCAGTGATCTGGTAAGCATTACGCACCGAGAAAGCGATGAACGAGACTAAAGTAGTACGGCATACGTTTATTTAGTATTTCGAACGATTATTGTTAGGTAGGTATACATTTTGTCGATCAATCAAAATTTATAGTTATGCCTATACACGGCGGGACTTCTTGTTAACGAACGGTGACACACGCGTCTGGGACATATGATATATCTATATTATAATAGTAAAATAGTGGCCTGGTTGGTCTCAGTCACAAACCTGTTCCGAGTTCAAGTATCGGCCGGTATGGTTGTTCCTTGATGGGTAACCACCCGGGTTTTAGTTACTTATCTTCACCACTTATACACGTGTTCTAACCAGCCGTACCCTTCCCCACGTTTAAAATCCTACTTAATAACCTCCGGGCTAATGACACATGTACTATGTTGAAATTCTAGCTCAACAAAAAACAAAATAATAATAATACAATATGAATACAGTAATGGTGTTGCACTCCATTGCAATATACATACTATATGGAACTATTAATTAGACGATTTTTCAATGACGATTAACGCGTAGTCGAAATTTACTACTATTCTACTATTCTCATATTTTCGGTGATGTATTAAATTTAGTAGTCAGACATTTCACTATTTTAGACTGATTCGCAGTGGCGTGCTCAGCTTTTTTGAACGTTGGGAGGGTGCTCAGTGCCAACCTGATTAAACAAGGTTTAAAGTCTTACAATGTGGCTTGATTTTTTCACAAATATCCGCAGGCCATCCCATGTCTGCAAGTCTCGTGAGTTAAATTAAACAACACTTGTTATTGTGTTTTTTTTTATTATAGTGAAAAAAAATCTAGTATGTATGGGACACGAAATAATATAACATTGTGTTAATACAGTATTATAGACATCGTGCAAATTATATTTTCTTATTATTAAATATTAGTTTTCGCACAACTTACAAGCATTGAAATCTCCGATGAAACATTACGATATAATATTTTAGTAGCGTGGAGGTGATCGTCAGTGACCACAATAACTAGTTAGAACTGAGCGGGGCCCAAACGTAAAACATAATGTAATGAAAAAATATATTTAGAAACTATTCGCGATGCATTCATTTCTTAGAAACTACTAACTTTTCGAAAGTTTAAAAGAACTCCTCAAATCGATTAGGTCGTCTAGTTATGAAATAATACGATGTAAAATGTTCGTTTTACATCTCTTAATACGTCTTTGTCTCATCGAAGACTCGTCGTGATGGAATAATATTTGTCTGTTCTTATTATATTTTTATGGCCGGCGTCCGTGTCATCGCCCGTAGACATTAAGACAACAGCAGTAGAAAATGTCAGTAAACCGCCATTCGTTCGATTATATTATTGTAATGTGTAATACATGTGTTTCGGAAGACGCAATGTTTAAGGAAACAGGATTACGGGTTCGATAATAGCATTAAAATCTCCCCGAGGTTTTGAATAATATTTCACTTGTTTGTTCAGTTATATCAAAACCCCGACCGCGTCGAATTGATTTACAAGATAAGCCGTCTCCGGAGGTCGGGTACGTGGTTTGGTATGGGGGGAGGGGGGGGGGTAAAAAAAGTAATAACGGAATAACTCACGCGTTTCCACGAAATAGAAAAGCAAAGAAAAGAAACAACATTTGTCAATAAACATAAAATTGTCTACGTACATAAAGCCGGTATTATATGATGATAATTTATGCGCCGGGACCGGAATAATTCCCAGAAATACGCGTCTGTGTGTTCGAATCGAGGGTTGAAAGTTTTTCGCGGAAAAATAATTGTATTTTCCGTACAAATGTGCGTTTGGGCAGTTAAGATTTGGGTATTTTGTCATTAGTATGCGTTTGCTTTGAATATAAAATAAACTTAAATAAGCAATTTGATTACTTATTCGATCTCTTTGGTGTTATGAAAAACGTGTAACTGTTTACGATAAAATAGTTGTCATCTTAACAGCTACTATTAGGTGCCTATAATAATTGATTGTTAAAAATACTAAACAACTTTTCATAGAAATGTATGGGTAAGATAAAAAAATTGATAGCAGTTAAGCGGTTGACAGACATTATGACATAATATATGCATGGATACAAATTATTTAAGAAATAGGTACACTTATATGTCAAGAAATTCCCAAAAATAATATTTAGAAAACAATTATTACGTTTTAATTTAATTTTGTTTTTAAAAAAAATATAAAAACAAACTACTTTACTCGGATAAATGTTTTAACGGTTTTCATTTGTCTGAAAATAAGATTTACGTATTGGCTATTTTGAATTTTCCAAAAATATTTAAGCAATTTGAATTTTTAAAATTTTTTATGAAAAAAAAATTACATCTACTGTATTTTTCGGTAAAGCGTCAATATATTGATTAGGACAAAAGTTATTACATTTGTCAGATATTTCTGTTACACAGTGTAGTATTATGTAATTAATAAAATGTAAAATTTTTGTTTATCCTGAGTTATCCAATACTTTTGTTATTTAATTCCAAACCTAATACAAAATCGAATAAAATAAAAATGATGATATCAGTGCACATTTAGCTTAAACACAAAATATTATTTATATAAAATTCACTATAATTATTTTTACAGAATCACGCACACATAGTTTAATTATATCGCATACAATATCTATATAATATTTCGAGTTTTAAATAAATTGCTCACGAAGTTATTAATTAAAAGTAACCATGTGTAATAATGTACGTTGCGATATCGTGAACAAACTAACGTTGCACCACGTGCTGGTGCTAGTCGGTTTCCGCATTTCAATATGATAATGTATGTCAGCTGTGTAGACGATATACTATTGTGTTTAATATATTTTTGTCGCAACTGGTGTGAAAACCTTGAGATTCATCCAAAACGACCAAATACAACTCGTAAATCGCAATTATTATTCCCGTACATATTATTATTTTGATATTTTGAGATTCTATAAAATGCGTTTTGAAATCTCAAAAAAAAAAATCCATACACAGGACTTTGCAATTTTTTCACAATGACAAAAAAACAATTTTTGACGAATCACGATTTATATCAACCGCATAATATTTTAATGTCGACAATTCATAATTCAATAATATTTTATTAATTACAGTTCAATTTATTTTTTTCATTCAGAATTATCAGTTGTATTATATTATACAATATAGTACAATACAGAGAAATCGTGTTGACATTTTTAATAGTCAGAATAAATATTAAAACAATGACGAGCTGAAAGAAATTAAATCAATACAAAACAATAGGTATAGTGATAAGACGAGAATCATTTCAAGTAACGTTCGATTAGTCAAATAATATTATGTAAAATAATGAACGAGTCGGAGCGGTGACCGATAAGTTATGTATATTATTCGGCTGCCCTTTTTTTTTTTTTTTACCCATTCGTCCATTTATATTCACAGACACACAGACACATATATAAGTATATATCGTTGTCGTTTAACGTTCTACAACATATGCGACCAGAAAATATGAGATAAGTTTATCGCGTCCCGCGTGCTTGAATTATTATTATTACAGGACTGTCGCGGCGGGGCTCTTGCGCAATAATAATTGTACAAACATAATATACACATATTATTATACGTACACATGCGCTGCACTCGAGTCGTCCATTCTGCGGGCGCATAGCGCCGACGATTATAATTATTATTATTGTGCCGAAACGGTGCGGCAAGAACACAATAATAATAATATGTATAATAAATAAGTCGAAAAGTTTTCACCCTAGGATGGATATAGTGTGCCATTGGCACTTGTATATATACGTATAAAAGCAATTTCTTAATTGTTTATTTTGCAACCTCGGCGGTGGAAAACGACATCATAAACGTCATAACCGTTCGGAGAGAGAGAGAGAGCAAAATTTTAAATTCCGTTTTCACCGGGGTCGGCATTTTCTTTATCTTTACAATCCTCTGTCGTCCTTAAAAATTCGAGAAAGCTCGTATTTTGTCACCGCGTTCGGCAGTACGTCCTTTTAATTGTGTGATCATGTGCGATTGATTCTACTGAAGTGGTCCACGAATTAGGGAATTGTATTTGTTCACCGACATTCACAGTAACACGGTGCTTTAATATTGTCGGATACCTAAATATTTTATTTTAAGAATACGGTAACACGGCGACATGAATAGGCAATTTAGCTACACATGTGCCACGCGTCGTGGGATTTCATTCTTAACGGTATCATAGTACATTATTATAATATTAATCGGCTTAGTTAAAATTCATCAAAGAACCATATTATTAAGAAACTGAATAAATATAATAGCTTTAAATTAGAAGAATATTGCGTACCAGACATAATAATATAATAAAATTTATATAGGTACCTACGATAATTAATATTATGAATATTATTATACATTATGTAAGACGCAATATTTTAATTAAAATAATTAAATTTATTATACACAAAATGAAAAAAAATCTTTATAAAAGTGAATTCAAATAACAGTTTTGTACATTCAACAAGAATATTTCCATAGTGCTCTGACTAAATATGTATCGCTCGTTTGTCGTTTAGCTGTTGTAATTTAACAACTGTATTCATACAAACATTACGATTGATTAAAAGCGATTTCATATTATGTTATTTTCATTATTTTGTCATATTATTTTCCGATTATGTTACTATGATTGTTTTTCTTTTTAAATCATATTTGTTATCGTATTAATGTATTATACTATCACAAAAATGTATTTTAAAAATGCATTATTTTGTTTGTTAACGTTTAGCATTTGGTTAAGCATCTGTAGAGTTAATAAAATATTTACTAACCCAATTTTTGTAGTAAAAATAATAATAATTAAAATACGATAGGTTATCGTGACTTGAATTAAAAAAATAATTATTATCTAATTACCAGCAATTTGATGAGTTAGCCTAAATAATAGTGAGTTGGCTATATCGAGGATTTTTCGTTCTGTGATAGGTATGTTATTTCATATTTATATGACACTAGGTTACATATATAGACATAATATTATAACGTAATACGTGTTATAAATTTATTATAGTGACGACTTTTGACGAAGGTCGTCCGTTCTCTTTTTCTTCTTGTCCGAAAGGGTTGTTTTTTTTTTCTTTAATGACATGTCCGTTAGCTTAAAACGAATTCACAAAACTTTTTAATTAAAAGAAAATTTTCACTCGGTCTCTCAGGAAGTTTCGTACGATAAAATACAATCGTCGTGGACTGGCACGCAATTTAATTTCGTTATCTATCCGTTTGTGTGACTTGAAGTGCTTCTCATCAGTGGATCTGCGGTGGGAAGGTTGTTCTAAAATAAATCGAAAACAGATGACCGATCGAAAGCCAACGTACATTTGATGTTTACGGGCCGACGTATTCTCAAACCGTTGTGGACCACGACCGTACATCACGTGAACGCATTACCGACGATTGAGGTGTGAATTAAATATGTCCGATAAATGTTTAATAACACATATTGATTTGATTGAACTTTATATAATATGAAATGCTTTATAATAATATTGGTACTGGTTTTTTATTTTTGTAAAGTACTGTACTGTCGTTTTAAAAGCTCGACTTATCTCCGACAGATCAGCTTTTGCTTTGAACAAATACAGTGAAAATACATTTGATTTTTTATTTTTACATTTTAAAAACCGCCAATATTCGTGTAAGGCGTATTTGAACGAATAACAAACGACGAGTAATAAATCAATAGGATGAGTGGGCTAGTTTTTGGCCAGACGAATCTCATCGGGAGCGTTCAATAGGGGTGCTCCTATAATATTCACAATACCGTACGCTATTAAAAAGTGAGACAAAGGGTCACAACAATACAAATATAAGTGCGAGACTTTAACGTCGAGATTGTGCACAATGTGATAATGAGTGGGCCGATATTCCGATCGGTTAGCCGACTTGATCGCACTCTTATTAGTTACACTACCGTGCAGGTATTATATTACTCGGTGGTTTTACCGGCTGCAGCCGATAATAATTATTATTAGAGGACGAAAACATGTTTTAAAGACCAAATTATGGATTCCACCACGCCATACTCTCTGGCGTTAAAAATAATGCAGTACTTTAAACCAGATAATGATTTGACCGTTGTCAATTAATATCGCATTGTAATATGAACTTACAGCAATACAGCATGTATTTGGCGTATAATAACTAAAAAAAATAGAGATGACTTATTTGAAATAAGTGCTATTTGGAATCGATTTTATTCAACACGTTACGACTTACGAACTAAGACCCGATGTGATCATATTACATCGTGTTGTATTATATATTTATGCTAAAGAGTAGCTTATTAATAAGTCGTCTAAGTTACGCGTTTATGATACAGCGGTATAAACCACGTCTGTGTGCAGTTCCACGACCGGCCGCTAAAATAATTATGATCGCTTAACTTAACCTAACCGCCCCCCCCTCCGCGCGAACGGAATGTGATAACGAGAGATAAAAAAACATATGAGTACCTTCCCCGCGTACTTATCATCATCGAGGACCACACCCGCGACACGTGCGACCACCTTGTTCGACGGTGAGTCTTAGATGGTTACACACACACACACACACCTACACACACCCACGCACATATATATCTGTCGTTCAAGCGACAGCCACCGTGTTTCGATAATATACGGAGACCGGACCGCAGGTGTAACGGACCCCGAACCGCGGTATATATATAGTAGGTACGAGGACGATATCGAATCGTCGCCGTTGTTCTCGTTTGTTATTATAATAGATCGGGATTTATGTGACGCGGCCGACGAGCCATTAACCCCGGCAATATATTTCTCCGGACGTCTTTCGCTTCTGCCGTACACATATATAACTACTATATGGGTAATATATTGTTTAGATATACCCGCAGCCGTATAGCTCGCGAGAATTCGACGTCGTCGTCGTCGTCGCCGCCGCCGTCGTATAATATATTATTGTTAGTATATAATATATATATAAATACGTATTAATATACGACGTGAGCACGGACGGATCATGAAATATTAATTTCGTCGATATATTTATCGGGGTCGCTGGTTTTGTCTCTCGACCGCGGGACGGTTGGCATTCAATGTTTAGCGTATTGTGTGCAGCGTTCGTATAACCTACGCACGGACGATCTCGACGATGCGGCAGCGTTAAAGGATACGTGTTTTCGGGGGGTCGAAAAATGTCGCAAGACTGTCCGGAAAACGACGTCCGAGTGGGCGTGTGCGACGGGTAGGGCGGACACTTTAGGAACGAAAAAATTCTGCACTCGCCCGACCGGACGCTCCGTGCGTCGAAGATTTTCGGCGAGATGAGAAAACGATCGAGTTTTAGTATTTTACTTTATAATGTTTCACGATTTTCTCGAAATAATAAACTGCCATAAATATATATATGAATAGAACATTTAGGTATAGGCGTATAATAGTCACCGCTGGTATAGTTGTATACAATCTGTTTTAAATTACCAATCTGGAAATCTCTACTGCATGAAAGTTTTGGAACTTTTTATATTGTCCCCGTAAAAAAAAAAAAAAAAAAAAAAAAAATCGCGTAAAATCGAACACCGATAACAAAACGTTTCGCGAACAACAATTACACCGTCGGCGCTATTGTGCGTGACGCCGGTGTAAAAAATAATTTCAGACTTAGTGAAAAAACGCACAGCCCTCAGGTCCTCTACCCCCCCCCTCCCCACCGTGAAGTCTATCACATCGGGTTTCCTTTCCAAACATAAACGCCCCTTTTATCAGCTGTACACATTATCTTACAGCTATATAATATCCATCACGTGTGGTCGAATAGCGTATAATTATCGTCGTTATTGCTCGGTCTGATTGGGTAGGCGACCTACACTGACGACTACACGGAATTGTTCATACATGAATAATAGTAGTGAAGCGTATCCGCCGAATTGAGTGACGTGGTTATCGTATTATTAGACGAAATCGCGAGAGGATGTCTCTGACGCATAGTCCTGCGCGAAGAGGAAAAATAATGAGACCGGACTCAAACTTTCCGTTTTACCAAAGTTTTACGGCTTAATTGACAGTTTTTGTTTATTTATCATTAAAACAGTTATCCAAGAGTTTGGAGAGAGTGCGATTACGGTTCGGAACAACGGTAGAGCCTCCCGCTGTGCGCACTGTGCCCATTTTGCAACTGACACGAAGTATCATATTATTATTGTATTCGGCCATCAACCATTGATTGCATCGTTTTATCGAATGTTATAATAATTATTATTATTATTTATTTGAAATTTCTTTTAAATATACACACAATGAAACATATTTTAAGCCTAAGATTGTGATTGAGTTGAGTGTTAGTATGCGAATTCTATGAAATATATACAAAAAAAAAAAAAAAACCGTTTTCTTTTTATAACAATTATAATGACATTGCATATAATGGTATTGCAAAAATATAATTACACTATGAGATATATGTAGGTACTGCTTTATTTTCCTAAGAACTACGAAATTAGCCACAATGACGATTTAATACGACGAGTTTTTAATAATGGACACGACGAATAATATGATGGTTCAGAAGTAAATACTAAATACCGAAATTCAAATGATAGCCATAATATTTTTTTTTCATTTTTCGTCATTGTACATACATATTATAATATTGTACAATATCCTATTGTGTTGTATGAAAAACCGAAAAAACTCAAATCCTACGTCAATACCGTTCTAATTGGGAAAAGGGTATTTTGAATCTCCCGCAACGTTATAATATACAGTAAACCATAATGATATATTATTATAATTTATAATAATGGCAAAAATGTATTGTATATTATACCACCGTTTCTACTTTAATATCGTACTTTTGAAAATTCCCTCTGAACTATTCGAGGTAATTCAAATTCCATTTCTAGAAAACATATAATATTATATTAGAATATGTATATATTGTTATAATATGTATACAACGGAAATTTTATTATAAATAATATCAAATATGTTTACAATAACGTTACAGGATTGTATTTGCGTAAAAAAGTTTCGTGAAACATTATTAAGAATTACAACGTTTTCAGTCTCTTATACCTATGTTCAATGTTATTTACATTTTTCGTTTAACTTTATTCTCTTTTTTTTTTTTTACCGTTTAACGTAATGATATTATATTTTCACTACTTAGTAATACGCGTAATGTATAAAGTTATCTATAAAAAGCTGTAACTCAGTAATATCTCCGCTGTACCTATATATATCTTGTGCAGTTGTGCAAACGGTTGACCTTTAAGGCGTTATTAAAACTCTGTACCTGTATAATAATATGCGAAACAAAGTGAAATACACCTTAGCTGCTGGGTGCTGTGTTAGAAGTCCACTGAAGTGGCCAGGCATGTTAGAAATATTGTGCTCTATTATATAAAATATAGTTAAGTAATGTTCGTAACTATTTAATATCATACTGTGTGTGCGAGTTTTTCCAAAGAAGATTCTATTAGGTATTACCATGGACAAATTATACTAAAACAAAATATTACAATCGAGGATATTATATTCGTGAGTACGCAAGCCCAGTTTAAGATAATTTTGGGCCAAATTACTATTCGTAAGTGGCAAACTATTCGATATCCGTTGTGGGCCCATCCACCTCCCCCCCCCAGCCCTTAAACCGGGTTGTAGTGTACGGAAAGCAAATGGTATTTTGTTCAAGGTCTGATTCGATAAAAACTATGCTTATTAGGGCGCTGGAGATGGTTCGTTTTTTAATGCGAAAACACATTTTACAGGAAAAGATCTCATGCACTGTAGAATAGTTGGATTTCATTTATTATTTTTTTTTTTTAAGAGAATAGAATATTCTACAGGTCGGATCGAATTTTACCTGGTTTTAAAAATTATAACTCTATAGAAGCTAAAATACGCATTTGAAAAATGCACAATATTTATAATGTGTCCAACGTATTTTACTAGCACTGTTTCATTAAAAATGAAATGTAGGGCTTTGATCTAACGTGGAATAGGTTCTTATCTTTCAGATATAAAAAAATTTGAAATTAAGTTGGGCGTTAGAGTTTTTCCAATGAAGTCATTTTTGTTGATATAATCAGCCGTATCGACCTCTCCCCACCCCTAAATATCTATCGGGCAGTAGAATAATGGAAAATTATTATAATTAAGGTAGAATAATGGAAAAGTATTATAACTAAAGTATAATAACTAAAACAACAAAAATATAGTTTTCAAATTTTATAGAATTGTGAACAATTGGAAAAACAGGCGCCGACACCATTAAACGTTAAAAAAATGTAATGGTAAACCGTAAAAACCATTAGGTAATCATCGATTTCCTATAACATTATATTATGAGCAAAACAGTTTCCATACACGTTTAATACATTTTGTTTTTTTAAGTACATTATTTCTAATATATTGGAAAGCCACTGATGTCCCAAGCAACCCACCTCCTCCCTCACTACTCCTGAACGGCTGCCGTGCGCGGCGTTGAAATTGACGAATTGCATCAACTCGACGTTGTACAAACACACAATACATATTATATAGAACAGTAATACAATTTTCAAATAATTTTCATTTCAGTTCACGTAAAATCTATTTTTCTTGTTTTTACAATTCACATATGTGACGGCGGGGGGGGGGGGCGGCTTTGGGATTTTTTTCTTTCCTTCTGGCTTCTTGACGTATTCGGAAAGCAATAAAATGTCTATACATAAATCTTTCTCGGTCTACGTGTGCTTTACGCGGCACTATATATATGTGTGTGTGTGTGTGTGTGCTGGTACTCTGCGGATGTTCATGTTGGGCGGCCGTTGTCGTGCATATAAAAAAACGGCTTAACTCTCTGTCTCTCTCTGACTCAGACTCTTTCTCTCTCACTCTCTCTCTTTTTCTGACTCTTACTTTAACTTCTCTCCCTCCCTCTCTCTCTCTCTATATATATTTCTCTCACTCTAGCCATCTAGCCAAACCTCAATCCCCACACCGCTCTCTGTCGCACGTCCCGGGGTCGGGCGCGTCGCCTGGCTGAGCGCTACACGGCGCGCGTACAGTCCGGTTCAAAAAGTTCAATTTACAGGAATTTCGGACGTAAGCCCGGCACGAACCCTCACGTAGTTGTGTGTATTGTTTATGGGCGTCGAGTAAGTTTCGAGTGAAAACATTTTCGGACGGCGGCGGTGACGGTGGCGGTGCGGCGCACAAGACGTGGCCCGGACCGACTCGAGGAGCGGGGGGGGGGGGGTTAGGCGTACGAATTGAAAAGTTTTGCAGGGACGGATTTGTCGAATGGCCTGCGCGTTTCGCGAGTTTTGCGGTCAACTACACAGTGTAAACGGAACGAACCGGGGCAGACGGGAAGCACGCATAAGCGGCGGGGTGAACTATCGAGGCTCGAGAAGGGGTGTTTTGAAACCGTAATGATGACGGGGTGTGCTGCATGTGTGTGGTTTCGAGGGGGGGAGAGGTGAGAGGGAAGACGTGCGGAGCGCAATACAAACGGCGGCGGCGAGAAAATAATTTTAGTTACTAAATCGTTAATGAAAATCTGTGGAAATTTAACGAAAACACGTATTGGAGTGTGTGTGTGTGTGTGTGTGTTTACTGTGTACATGTTGTGCCGCCCGAGAAACGAACTTTGTACACTGGGAATTCCTTAACCATTCGGGGACGAGCGACGATGATATTTCGCATTCGCGTTTACATACATAAACGCTTTAATTGAGATTCTAAAAGTTTTATCGTTTACGTTTGCACACACAAACGCGATGCTCTCGCTCAGAGTTTACTTTAATTATAAGAATTGAATTGGTGTATGGCGCGGTGGATCGGATTATAATATTATTCATATCATTTGCACACGTTTAACATGACGTCGTCTCGATCGACCGATGCAGTTATCTGTCAACCGGTCATTATTGATTATAACCTTACATGTTAATTTTGATACTATTGTTAGGGCTTCGGAAAAGTGTTGTAAAATCAATCGATAGATCTAAAATTAAGTCATCGGTGGCAATAATCGTTTTGTAATTATTATTCGTGTAATACGTTAAAATAAATAAAACTCACTATCACGTAGATGAGCGTCATAAATCTGTTTTTTATAATAGAGACAATATTTTACCAGCCGACGAATCTTACCTGAAACAAAAATAAATACAATATTATATTAATATCATTTTCTCCAATTATTAGATAGTAATTATTATGACACGAAAATACGTAATTTACAACGTACACTCATCGTGTTGTCTATTATACCCACATAATATATAATATAACATGGTAATGATTCTGAGTTGTAAATAATATTATTAACGCTTAAGGTACCATTATTTTTTACCGATTGTCCATGCAACCCGGCATGAGTTATATTATAATAGTGATGTCCGTAAAGTTTTTTATTTTGTAATAATATTCTAATAACAACAGCCATATATACCAATATGATTTTAAAATGCAGGTAATCTTTACTGTTAAAAAAAATAGAAAATATATTAAGTTGTTCTTACGTTTATAGGTATTTTATCGATAATACTGCCCCAATGATACCGTTAGGTAAGGCTTATCTAAGTTCCGATTAGTTGTTTTAGGTCTAATATAAAAATAATGATAATAAATTGCAGTTTTGACTAATAGTTATAGGTATAGGTGTACGTAGTTTCAATAAGCATACTTTTTGACACTTCTGTTTCCAAGGCAATTAATTATATGGGCTTACATTTTCCGGAACATAACTTTTTATAAAAGTTGCATTATTTTTTGACGTCAAAAAAAAGCACAAGCTAAACCGTTAAAAGTTAAAACACCGAGAGAAAACTCTTTAAAAAAAAAAAAAAAAAAAAAATGAAAAAAAAATACGCAGGGGAAATGAGAAAACGGTATTACGTTTATTTTCGATAAATAAAATAGAATTTGTATGATTTATTTGGCCGTTATTTGCATTTGATCATTTCGAGGCTATTAATCAAACAGCGCGGCGGTGGCGTTATCGTCTCCGTAACGATCTATTAGCGATCGGCTTCGTCGTCGACTTGTTCCGACCGCCTGCGAAACAATATTAAACAAGCGGATGGCAATAATTTAGTGCAAAATGGATTCACAGTCCATTCGTCGCCGGGAAAACATACTTTTCACCGGACAAAACGAACGATTTCTGCGCGTGTCCGTTTTATGGGTAGGTGAGTCGTGAGCACACACCCATCGCCCGTCACGTGTAAATACGAAAAGCGATTGATGCGACTACCGCGCAGTACAATAGCTACCCCAAAACAATGATTACAATAATATGTCAATACGTCCTCCGAATAATAATACTATAGACATTATGATTGCGCCGATCTTTCGGCTTCGCAGACTTATCCCGTCCGAATCAACATACCTACTCGGTTCCCATCCGGCAGACTGTAAAACAACGTCCCCAATTTGCAATATACGTTATAATGAATAGAATAATATCGTTTTAATCCTCACCGAATACCCGACTCATACACGCCGTATCGCATGACTGCTATTGCAGCTTCTGTTGTCAAAACGAACGCTTACCCTCAACATATTAATAATATGATATCCCGATTATCGTTGCAATTGTTTTTTTTTTATTGTTATGAAATAATGTTCGTTTTATTGAAGAAAAGATGGGTAGAGGGATCTGAGTCGGTTTCTAATCGCATCTTGTCTTCCAGTTAAATCTTTAGATTTTCTAGAGAGGGGATGTGATGATTGACTATTTTGGTTTGCTTAATTTAGTCGATCGTTTTTGAAATTCCTTTTTCCAAATGCATAGAGAAAGTTGTATACAACGTGTTTAACATCTAGAAAATATGGATACGAGTATGTCATTATGTTTATTGCCAAGACCAGTACGTAGTTCACCTCTAATGAAATTTATAAATTACTTAAATAATTTATATGGCGTCGTATGGATCAGTTGTATTTAAGATATGTTCACACAGTTAAGCTTATTATAAGAAAATTGTTGTCATAGTTGGAGTTACTAGAAGGTTTTGGAAGCCTTTTTTGTGGGAACTCACTGCTTTCTTTAGAGTAGATATGTGAGATTTGAATTGTTGAGTAGTTGGTACCTACTTTAAGGATTATCTTTGCTGATTTTCTATGACTATGCTTTGCTACTTTTTACCAAGAATCTGTTGAGCACTTTGAATCTAAAGTGATGAATTCGTCAGAAATAAGTGTGATTCGGGATTTTGTTTAAGGTTTTGTTTTCATATTTTATTTATTATTTTGGGTTGGGTTCTATCACCGTTGGTGACAATTTAATTTTGCCTATTTATCGAAGCGGTGAAATCATAGAAATTAGCGTCGGTGGTAATTTCAGGATAAGTAGTGGTGGTATATAATTAATAGAAGCGGATGTGTAAAATGTGTGAGACGGTATGATAGAGTTCTTTACGAATTTGTGATTGACTTCAGGATTAGTCTCATGTTTGGAGTATTTAATTTGTTTTAATTATATGAATTTATTTATTGTTTCACACAAAAATGGTTGCGTCCTAGGAGAGGTGAGAATATTATTTCTTGGTTTTGGAATGGGCTGTTTGCCTGTTTCGTAATTACTGTTCAGTTCGATATTATTGTAGACGTTGAATAATAACAAAAATGATCATATCATTACCAGCTGTTCATCAATCAACAGCAGAGTTCTATCGGCAGCTACAAAAGCGCACGGCCGCAAAAAAATATGGTCTGTTGGAGATCGAACACGTGTCATAATTTAACTGTTGTTATCGGAGTACCTAAGTAGTGGCATCCGATTTCCTGAGCGGTGATGCGGCTGACGGCAAAACTTCGGGGCGATAATACTAATACAATAATATAGTAGAATATGCCGTACGATGTCAAAGATTTCGCCGTGGGACATATTTTGCGTCCAATGTATCAAGAGTATCATAATAAATATATGTATATATAGGTAAGTAGTAATCCGGTAGACCGGTGTGCCGAGAGAGAAATCTTCCACGCAAACAACAGCAACTATGCCATATTATTGTACCACGGTATTGGTATATAAAGGACAAGTATAAATACATATATATGTAAAATAAGGTAGGTATATGATGATATTAGATACACTCACAAATATATATATATATACATGTTGGCAGGTAAGATGTAAGTGTTCACCGGAGATCACAGCTGTTGCGGTGGGTTCCCTCCGGTACACGGAAACGGCGAATGACACAACACGGTAAGCTACCGTCCCACGAAATATTATTGTTATTACTATAACTGTATATCATATATATATAATATAAACCGATGTTGACGACGACGATATTCGCCTCGGACTTCTTGAGGTACAATAAATTATACGGCAACCTGGCGACGTACGATCCGTTGTATTGTATTGCAACTATATTATAGGTTGATATATACAATATTATAATATTATAATATAAACTCAAATTATTCTCGAAACACTTTTGACATTCTATAACGTAATAAAATATAATAATAGTTAGTATAACCACAACTATCAACGGTTGTGATATGAGTGCATATTATTACGACTGGAGCACACTGTTTTCGTCGTGTCCTATCGATCGTAGAAAGCTAATATTATCAATATTTAAACAATAATTGGGTAATAGAATACATTGTTTGATGTCATGAACCTAACCGGGCCTAAAAAAATAACTAATTGAAATCGAAAGTAAGACACCACGAAGCCATGAAAGTTGGCTTGAATTTCACATAACAACAATTATAGTATAATATTTATTACAATTGGATAGGATAGAATATCTATTAATAATTACCTATAGACTATTATGTATGGCTATAATTACGCTTTAGGATAACAATAAATCGGAAGTGCATTGCCCGGTGCAACAGTGATCGATGACGTCTCACTGAACCAGAATAATAATGCAAATAACAATAATATAGGTTATCGAGCAAAACACTTCCAAACGGCCGTACAATAATGATCCTTTATATTAACTGGGCTTAAACAGAACATTTAGTGAATAATTTTAGGATATTTAAGAATTCGTTGTATAATAATAGTATACTGATATTGTGTAAAATATATGGATAACAAACACGATATTGTTTTTTGGTTTTTATGTTTCTATTCTATGAAAAAAATATACCAATATTATATTTAGATCGGTAAAATTATTCAACCATTCAAAATCATTGATTTGTACGTTTCCTCTGCGAGATTCTCTCCCTACCGTTTTAAGTTGATTTCAACCAAATATTCAGTTGAGCTGTATTTTACTTAAGTATGTCTACAAAGTATAAACGGTATACACATTGTAACCAAATTAAAATATAACTGTTGCATGTGGTTATATGATTTAAAAAAAAATAATAGGGGATAAAAAAACACAAAAAATAACACGATATATTACAATTGTATAGAATTAAAAATAATAATAATTGTTTAATAATTAGTTAATAATTTTTGTTTGAAAATATACTATGATAATAGAACAACGAAATGTCAATTGATTTAAAGTTCCAATAGGATCCATTTATCAAAGATCGGTGATTACTATTTAAACGGATTTTAATTTAATCTGTAGCTGATGAGTAATATTGTTAGTCACCATCAGATTCCTTTATAGGTTATTTATATTATTATTATTTCAATAGTTCGTGAAATATTATCGTGCCTAACACCCACGTGTATCTGCAGTTTACAATAATTATCCTTAATTGCATTTCTGATAATCATAAGCCTGAGACAATATAATAATATAATATATAGAACAATATATTTTACAATTAATAGATAATATAGATATTGAATAGTTTTATAGACACATTTTGTAGTTTAAAATGTAATGATCAGTCTCCGAATATCCAATCGTCCGATTAGCACACAATTTATTTTAAACTATATAGATAAATATACAAATTCAACCAAAACAATACATCTTATATATTTGAACCAATGTGAACAAACAGTTTATTTGATTGCATTTAATTGAATATGTATTCTACTATTCTCTTTAATATATACAAATCGTATATACAATGTTTAACAATGATTAATTATTAATGTTATCTACAGCTCTAGACGTCCTTATCTACTTAATCATTAATTAGCAGTAATACGTATACATAAAATGGTAGTTGCTATAAATGTTAAAAACTCAGAAAACGTAAAATGTCTATCAGCAAATTACAATTATAAGGTTTTATTATGAATCGTTTTTACGAAAACGAATTTCCTGTATTAACTTTTAAAAATTCGTTACCATAGATTCGCTCAACAGAAAATTCAATGTAACTGATAAAAGGTAGGTACTGTACTAATTTTATATTAAGTACCTACCCAGAAATGCTAAACCATAAAACCTGGACTTAAATTCATAATTCGCAGTGATAAACGATAAATTGTAAAAGTCTTCTTAATAGGAAATGTAGCGAATTTGTACTGCCGTGAACATTGTATAACATATTTTGTTTGTTGTTAAAAATATTACAATTATATCATCATACACCCAATATCGTTTCTGATAATAAAATATTTATTAACTATACATACTTATAATGTGATATTATAACTGTGATAGACGATAACGTGTGATGTCATTTACGAGTTATAATCAACTGCATAAATATTTATTTTTTTTTTTTCGTTTATTTATTCTTTGAGAATATAATGGGGGCCCGCCAACCGCGTTCGTCAATATAACGATTGGAATTGTATATTATTACAGAAAAAACAATCAATACTAGTGTAAGTTATCAGCACATCAAGAGACTTCAAACAAAGATTTTTTTAAAACAATACAGATACTTCTAATGAAATGTGTTCTAAATGCAAAATACAGAAATGAAAATGGATTTTATAATAATTTCGAGAAACCAAAACGTGAAGTGCAAACACAAATTACAGTTTAATCGCTTGTTAGTAATCTTAATCGATTGCATTTTATCGAATAGTTTGTGATTTCGTTTAAAAATGCTTTTGAAAACTGGGACAATGTTTCACAAAAATCAAGACTTGACCAACACGTTGGGATAAGATTCATTAGAGATAAATCTAGAAATTATTATTTTTGAATTAATTCATTGATTAATCTGGCGATGCAAGTACTCGTGTCACACCTCTGTGGATTTAAAATAAGATATACATTTACAATATATGACGCATCCCTGCATGTTTTAAGACACTACAAAAATAGAAAGATAAAATGCCGGTAAAAATCAATAAGAAAGTCGTAGAAATACAAAAAACTTCACCAATGATTAGACTATTTCCAAACATTAAAATTATTTTTAAAAATGTTAACACAAAACTCATTAATTAACTTTGCACTTAGTTTTAACGTAACCAACCCACTTTATTAATAATACGTATAGATCGTTTATGTTTTCAATTAATCAAGTCAAAAAGAAAACGAGCTTAAATTGTTACCATTTAAATTGATGCAATATTCATAATACTATTTTCAGGGTATAAAGATTTACGAGACACTCTGTATACTATAGTGCCGTTACGAGTGCCGTGTTCTTATTTATTAATGGATATTTTTTTTAGTTCCGTTATTATTAAAACAAACAGGAACTGAGTTCTTGTGGATTATATTTACATTAACACTTTAAATTTAAGTTAAAAATATAATGTCGACATATTTTAATACTTCTATATTCCTACTATACCATGTACAGATTAAACAAACCATTAATTGAGTGTTATCTAATGGCTTTTTAAAATAAGTTTCAACCGAATGGATTATTTTGTCAAACACAAATTGTTTCCTCCAAGACCTTTAATATTTTAACATCAAAAAGGGTTTAAGTTATCTTATACCAAATAAACGTCTTGGAAATTCAAAGTGATCATTTAACATTTATAGTACTTAAATGAAGAACAACTCATTATTACATATAATAATACAAATTTGTTTTTAATTACTATCCTCGGAAATTAATACGAACTATTAGAGTTATTATAGCAATATCATACTTCATTCTCTAAATATTACAGCGCTTAAAGGTTTGGAATTTAAGCTAACGATTTATTTTCATCTTAAAAATATAACGCATAGGTTTAATTTAGTTTTTTTTTATATATATATATATATATATATATATATATTATTTAGTATTATGATACGTATTTTGAAAATAAGCTCAAAAAATGTTACGAACTAAGGACTTAGGGCGGTCTTTGTGAAAATATTTTCAAGTCAGTTTTGAATAATTTAATACTATATTTTGTATTTTAGATAATTTTAGGCCGGATCGACTGGTGGCACTAATATATTTTGACTACCTTGAACCTAATAATATTACCTATGGAGTTAATAGACCTATAAACTACGGACAGCGCATTCCACTCCGCTCTGCTCGCAATGCTATAAACGATCGTATAGCTGAGAAAGGAAGAAGAGAAAATGGAAGAGAGAGAACATAAAGTAGTGAATCATGGAGGAATTAATACTACGTTTTTTTTCTCTCCATTTTCTTTAAATCTGCAGTAATCAGCACGATTTAAGATATAGTGTACCATCTTTAATCGTGGTAATCAGTCTTAGATTATACACTATCATAGACTTAGAGAAATAGACGGACATTTGTCCCGAGGACTGGGAGGAGGCGTGGCAGTGCCAAATGGATTAAGAGAGACAGCACGAGTCTTATCATATAAGACTGAGAGAAATGGTACTGTTCCGAGGACAGCCAATACGCACATTTAACAGCGCCCGATCCTCGCAACAAGCTACGCCAATTTGCACGCTTTATCATACCTTGTGTCTATTTCTATAAGTCTATGCATATACCATGGACGAAGCCATAGCTCATCTCGCCTATATAAGCAATTTGAAGCACACATTACAGACGATTCACGAATTGGGATGTGTTACCTGCGCGTGCGCGACTATACCATCGTTACCACGGTCTTAGGAGATCGGGTCGGACAACTATACATTATAAGCAATCCGCTTAGTGAGGCTAATTCATTTCCAAATGTTGCTACTGTGTACTCGAGCGCTGCCCTACAGACGTTTTTTGGGGTTGTGGCATTATAGTTTTAAACTAGTTTAAAACAACCTTGTATCGAATAAACTACTAACTAGTTTATAACAACCTTGTACCGAATAAACTAACTAGTTTACTATAAACCAACTAGTTTATGTGGTCGAAAAAAATAATATAATAACATAGTTCACAAAAATAACCCCGAATGCCGGATAAATAATGTTTCTAACCTTAAAATACGTCTAACTGGCAGCACTTTTTCGGGAACTTCGGAAACTCTTTTGTCCTCATTAAAAGGAAATATTGTAGTAGGCTGAGGGGTAGGAAGTTGTCCGATCTTATCTTCTAAGACCATGCTCGTTACATCGTATTTAGCATAATATGGTCAAGTAATCAGTAATAAAAATTCATCAATAAAATATAACGATCAAGGTGATTTTGTTATAGTCAATCCTGTGTAAATTATCTTCAAGGCAAAAGCATAATATTAAATTTTTAAAAATCTACTTGACACGTTTCCCGTGAGGATCGAAAAACTAATACCTATCGTAGTATACAGAATATTATAATATAATTATATATCTTATACAATTTGAGAGTTAATATTTTTGTATTATTAGTGAACAAATGAGTTCATTATAATAATTTACTATAGAGGTAATAATCTACGAAACACAGGACTGTATTATATAGCAATCTTATTTCTGTTTAAAACTATATTAACTCGTCTTGAATTATAATTAAACAATAATTATCTATATTAGGTAGGTATAATACGCATTATATTCATTAGTGCACAGTGTTAGTTTGAAAACCGTGAAAGTTTTCAATACGATATTCATTTGCTCAATAGGTAGGTAGGTATACGAGTAATTGAAAACTATATAAGCTGATTTTGTTCAGTAGATTAAAACATTATATATTATTATTACTATTCTTTTGCGCGGGGGCGGGTCCGACGGGGTACACTGTGTAAACTTATTATACGGGCAAGAATGTGTATTATTTCGCGAAACTAATTAAAACTTTACAGTCCTTTTAACCGACTTCGGCGGGGACCGAGGTAAAAAATCATTAAAATACCGATCCTAACTATTTCGTTAAGTAAAATGAGGCGTCTCGCGCTGACGGTTTTGCCAATTTTTCACCCTCCGCCCACCAAATATATACTCACTTCACATACCAATGTAATGAATGGCTGGCCACCTGTATAGCAATACATCGTATACGGTCCGATAGTCCTATAAATATAATATTGTAATATGTATATAGACCGACGACATATTGTGCTCCTGCAGCAGTATATACTTACGCGTATTGCCTATATGTGTTGTTATTTTTATTGTATGCGCGAGTATACGAAAATGGTTGGCGGGTACAGGGGGGAACGGATAACGAAAAAGGGGGAAGGAAACTCGTCATACACTGTAAGTGTTCGTGTATTTTCGTGTCACTATTCATATTATTCTATATATTTTCTCCTCCTCACACCGACACGACGCGTCCGACCATCGGGTCACCGATGAGTGTGTGTATATATTATTATTATATGTTTGCGTGCGTAATAGTACGGCAATACGGCCGCGGGCATTATCGACTTTGTGCACGAAGTCCGGGCCACCGCCACCTCCACCGTCTCCGCTACAAACACCTACGCACCTCCACGCCGCAGTGGCGTACCGTGAAAAGGAAATCTGAATTACAAATGATCATCCGATATCCGTTGCCGGAGAGAGCGAGGAGACGCTGACATAATAGCACTGTAGTTGTGCGTGCTGCGGCTGCGTTGGGGGGGGGGGGGGGTGGCGGACGGGGGGGGGACGTTTGATTGATGAAACCGCAAACAGAATCCTTCATCGTCCCATCGCGAGCGCGCCGGCACTTGCACGCGAGCATTCGGCGTTCGCGCGAACCACCGAAGTAATATTGTTGTGGTTGTGTGTGTGTGTGTGTGTCTGTGTGTGGGTGTGTGTGTGTGTTCGTTTCAGGGCCTGACCTGGTTTCTCGGCACGAAGGAGCTTTGAGTTTTCGCGAACGCGATCATCGTCGCTTGCCGGCGGGTTATTTATTTCGCTGTTGTTATTCGTAATCTGTAACATTTTTTCATCATTTTTTTAAGGTGTTTTTTTCAGCAATAATTTCGATTTTAACGCTGGCATGACTTCGATATATTGTTTAAATATCGATCGAATTACGGCCAATGTAACATATTGTAATAATATTACAGTGTCGACTGCGGTTGATAGTAATATTAGACGTTGTTAGACATGAAATGTAATAGAACAGGTATATTTTGAAGTTTCGACGGGGGAGGGGGAGGGGGGGGGTCGCCGATTAGAAAAAAAACGACGTAAAACAGTGAACAAAAATATCAACCCGAATAAAAACCACGGAGTTCAAACGGTTCGATTAGGGATTTGGTTGATTTTGGGGCGATACTCCGAGTTTTAAATTACTATTTATTTTTTTTTTCCTAATCGAATGTTTCCCGTCGCATCATCTCGATTGGATGGCGGGCACGCAGTAACGCTGTAATTTACATAATTTCAAACGTAAATTTGAAAACGCTTAATGAATTATGGACCACTCATAAATGCCACACCGGTTGTATAATATTATATATTATTGTTATTATTATGCAATATTAATGTATAACTCTTATTTATGTTTACCGTTTTAAACATTCCGTATTGGCAAATTAAATTATTTAAATTACAAAATTTAAATCGCCCATAGATTTATGCGTTTCTACATTTGTTTCGCCTGTAATTTTACGATATACATTATTTTATAAACCCCATACACATGTTGTGTGCATATATTATACTATATATTACATTTATTTTACATACTAATATTATTATTATTATTATTATTATTATTATTTTGTCTTACCCAGAGTTACCCGGTGGTTGTACACATAAATCGATACAATTATTTCGCTATAGGTACATAACGAATTTTGTGATATATTATATAAAATGGTAGGTGTAATCGATTCGTTCGTTCGAAACAGTTTTCTAGAATAATTCGAGATTTATTTTTCAGTCAGCGGAAATGCGCGCTTTTGCGCTTAAATAAAGTGTATGGTTAATATAATATGTTATCGGCACACTTACGACAGAGTATTTTTATATGATCAAATCAATTTTTTTTTTCGAGGATAATGGTGTATAATACACACGTTACATTATACAAAGCCAAATGGGTGACAATGAATATTATCTCGAAGCAACAAGACCATGTCATGTGCTTGAATCGATACTTAATAATGTTTTTTGGTAAGACACTGATCAACTATTTCATATTGTAATAAGTCGAATTGACATTTTTGACATCTTATATAAATGTTTTTATCTCTCCGTACTGTTATCATTCAGAGGTGTGACAATAATGCGTAGAACGACGTTTGACATTATATCGATGTTCGGACGTTATCGCGGTCGGTTCTTCGTCGTCGTCGATGACAGTAATAATAAAAAAATACCGTTTCGTCGGCAACACGAAAATGACTTACCTAAATACATATAGACAAATACTAATGCACGCGTAATACTGTACGTAGGACGCGTCGTCTTCAGAAAAGTAAGTACGGTAAAGTGCACAAAATACCGACGACTCGAGATTATATATTTCGAACCATATACGATTGCTATTGATATCTCGAAAAAAAGACAATACGCCCTCAAAGTATGTCACTCGATGATATCATGGAATAAAATATGCGATGCCAGAGTTTTGAAGTATTCAGAAAATGAATCATGTCCACGCCACTATGACGTCTGGTCATAACAACATAATGCTATGACAATATATATTTTATGAAGAAGCTAGTTGAAAAAAAAAAAAAGGCAAATGTTTAAAAAAACAATTTAGGTTTGGTACTACAGTTCTATATCGGTCCCAATAACTATTGGTTCTGGGCATGACCCAAATTCATAGAATTTTCGCGCACAACAATGCTCGGTCAGCAGTGAGATGGAAGTATAAAAAATAAATCTCGTGGAGTATAATGTTGAGCCACACGTCAATATGTCGATGACACTGTCTGTTCTTATACTCTCGGGGAATGGAAACGGTGGACCGGAGGTTATACAACCTCGGATGTGATGAACGACGACTAAGTTGATAGTTAATACGCGTATTAAAAGTTTAGAAACCATAACAACTGTCAGCCATTATAGTTTACTTTTGATACAAAACGCGATGTATGTATACAGTACACTAAGTTGACAAATCAAGTTCGAGACGAAGGATCGTTACAAAAATAAATTCCTAGCAGAAATAATGCGTTCGATATAAAGTGAAACAGTTGTAATCAAATGTGTTTTCGTCGATGTGAATTTATAGTGTAAAGAAAACCATTAAAAACAATTTGTCAAACAGTGTATAACATATTTTACGAGTAATATATTAATATTAATAATATATATATATATATATTTTTAACTCTTATTTTTAACAGATATACAATACGATAATAAATATAACAATACGCATGTTTGAGGATTTACATTTATATTAACACTGAAATGATTGACTTGACGAAGTAATCAGTACTAATCACGCAGCGGCAACACTAACTGACTAGGGTGATATCTATTACTTATTAGTAATGTGATTTAAATTTTAAACGAACCTGTTTATAGGCGTATAATGTCCCCCGCCAATGTGGAACACTCCTTATTTTCTTTAAATAATTAAACAATTGTTAATTATCATTGTATAAAACACTTAGTATATTGTTAAATCGATTGTTTAAACTTTAAAAGGCCTCTCTGCCCGTCAAATCTCAACAGATAAATAAATCACGGCATTGTGAGATGATCAATGCAATATGCGTACAACGTATAATATTTTCGATGTCCTCGAACTTTGAGTCACCGAAAGACGAATATAAAATATTTTAATGATATGGCGTAGGCGGTACTCTACACACATGCCATTATTATTATAGTCGTCGACCGCGACGAGTGTGCAGTAATCTCGAAATAAAATATTATATACTATTATTTTTTATCGATCCGTCGGCGACGATGGTATACATTATACAGCGTACCTATTATGACTATCGTTTGGTCTTTTATGCATTAAATATAAAATTATAAATTAATATAATATTGTGACATATATCGTCAATATAACCCGTTACATCGTGCGGCTGGTGGAATAACGTCGAAACATTCGTTTTTAATCAACTCCGTTTAGGTATATTATACATGGGATGAAGTGCGTAGTTTAATCGCAGAATCGTCGGTATATACATATATATAATATATAAATAAGTAACGACGGCTGCGTTTGCGCCCGAAGGATAGGTAGGTACATATAATAATATGTACACTATACCTATATGTGGTGGATATTATATATATATACATACAAGTCATATACGCATGGGTAATACACTTAAATATAATATATATATATTGTATCATACACATAATTCGATCGACCCGGTGTAAAGTTTCAGAGTGCGAATGCGGAAAACAATATAACAGTAATTATTTCGCCCGGCGACGGACTAAAAACTTTCTCCGATTTACATCGCATTTCCCGTATATACGCATATACGACCCACCTCCCCGTCGCTTATACATATACCGCGACACATACCTATAATACCGCGGTATGCTGCACGAACTACCGAGTTTATTACACGCGAATGACGTATATATATATATATTATTTGAGACGTCGAGCTGGCGTTTGCGAGGTAAGTCATGTCGCGCGATACGCACCGAACCCAATGAGGTTTTCCACCGCCGACGGGGCGCACGCGAAGTTTGTGTTGAGAGCTTGTGTGTTTCGTGTGACCTTGACGGTCGTCGTCGGGTTATTTCGATGATTTGATTTGGGTATATGTCACAGTTATAATAATAACATACACGTCGTTCGCTCGTGTGTTTAATATTATATTATTATTATTATGTGTTCACTCTGCGACGGAATATAATATTATACGGAGGAGTAGACTTGAGCGGCGGCGGCGAACGCTTCCTCATTCGACGGAATAAAAAAACGTTATATTAAATCGGAGAGCCGCGACGAGTGGAAGAACAATGTTTATCTCACCACGACATTGTATTGTTATAATATCGGGGCTCGGATTTTATATAGAGCATTTGCTAATTATTATATGATACGGTTGATAAAAATAGGAGAGTGCAGAGCTACACGATTCTATTCGTCCGAGATTTGAATATGAAATCGTATATTGTTCTTTTTTGCATATTTAAATTTTTTTTAGATTTGCATCGCTTTTTTTCAATTTTAGGTCCTATTTTTTTGCCAATATGCAAAATATAACGAATCCGTAAGAAAAGTACCCACATCCTTATTTTATAATATTATATATTTTTAGGTAACCCGGGGTATTGAGCATTGGCCCATCGAACAGTACAGACAATTATTATATAACTCCATATCAGTTGAATTTATATATTTTTGTCCAGTAGTTTTGCCTAATAATTATTTAATAAATATACCTACCTGTTTTTTTTTAAAATCAACAACAGAATAAAAATACTAAAACAATTTTCTTATTTTTTGGCTATTTTTCATGTTTTATATGGTGGTTATTTTAAGATTATTTAAGTCATATTATTATAGCTCATATTTCAGTTATTTATAGTGCTATAAAATCAGGGCCTGACTATAATAATTATTATAATATTTAAACACCTATTGTATATTATTTGACAAGATTTTTTTTTCTATTTCTTTTATATAACGAAGTATACAAACTATACGAATTTTAGCTCTTTACTCCGTCACAAGCTAAAATAGCTGCCTAAAACTTTTTTATGAGTAGGTATTTAAAGTTCACATTTCGACGAAACCTCGATTTTTTTAAAATTATTTTTTATAGTTAAGAAGTTATAAGACGTTCAATTTGTATAGCTAAGCATTGCGAATTTAAAACAAGAATTCTTATAACTAGCTAATACGCCGTAACCGAAAAATTTAAAAATATGTAGACACAGTTAATTTCTACAGCCATTTTAAGTTCAAATTTGGCCGAAATCACATATTATCATATCCAAGCATAACGATTTTAATTATTTTGTTGTGTTTAATTATTTAAATAATTTAAAAATATTATTCGTGGGCACTAGAGACTTTTGGAATAAATTATTGTATTGTACACACTATGTAATATATTATACACACAATGACATTTTGAAATGCAATTTTTTGGCATAAAAATAATTTAACTCTCAGTAGTAGTACGCCTATGTAATCGTAATGCCTAATAGTACAAAAAATTATTTTAAACGCAATAATATCATAAAATGTTCTCAGCAGTTATTATACTTTTATTGTCTGACAGAACCTCAGAACCGTTTTCGTATACACAATTATTATTGAACTCAAATTGAACACAATATGTCAATGTTCATTATTGTTCCACTATTATTACTATTATTGTTACCCTTTTTTATTTTCCATCGACTTTCGTGGAGGTCAACGACTCGATCGCTCGCAGCATATTATTAAATCCAGGTTATAATAATCCCTATTATAGGTAGGTAAGTTTAACTTATTGAGTTGAACGACAATATACATCGTACCTGCAGTACACGATAGCGTCTGTGAACTCGCCAAACCGTTTTCCGTTTGATGTCGACGCAGTTGTGGGTTTAATGGCTACCTCACTACGGGACCTGACCATTTCAGTCCATTATCCGAATGAAGAGTCAATAAAGAGAATGACCACCCCTCCCCGAAAAAAACCAATACTTGTGTACTCAAAAAATATTTACCTTGGTCCAACTTAATAACCATTTCTAGGTAAGCTTTATGTTGCTCGAATACATTTAAAATCGCCCACTAACTGAATCCCTCTCAGTTTCATCCGCATTCAACGCACATGGCGGAGGATATACTATTGGCGATAAGAGGTTCATGAGGTGATAAGGCGGTTCTACGATCCTGCAAATGCGTGGTCTGCTATATTCTCCCTGCAGCTCTCCATTAAAAAACAAAACGTTTTAGGGCGTTTCTTCCGTCACACGTTTTATTTATTTACCTATCTAATTTCCAAATGACCCCGCTAACCACGGCGTGCGAGTCGAACAGACGGATTTTTGGCTTCAGCGTTTTAGTATAGGTACGTGCAAATCGGGACCAGCCGTTTTGAGTCTAACAAGCGAACGAGTCAATTAACCGCGAGGCGGCGACCACTGTTTTATATATTTATATCATATTGTATACAGAACGTAATAATATATATAGGGAATATTTTTTCCACGTTTCTCTCTATTGAGATTTTAACCTTAAATCATTATACGACGACACGTCTTATCATAACGTGATAATATTATAACGCCGGGGGGGGGGGGGGATGAAGAAAAAGTTAATAACGATTTATACGGCTCAAAACAGAACCGTTTCGCCGAGCGGCGCGCGGCGTGCGGGTGCAGTGGATATATATACATTTCGCCACGCCTGGTAATTAATAACAGCGTTGAATTTTTTTTTACGAGCAAAATTTTACCCAGGATAGTTATATAGTACGTCCGCTGCGCACAATTTACAAGGGTCTAATATTATTAATCACTATGTAGTATGTGGTACGTTTTTTTTTTTCATTCTGTTTTACTGGCCGCCGCCACGTATACGCACACACACACACACATATATATGTGTATATAAATAGGTAGGGCGCACCGCATAATAATATATATTTATAGCGTCGGAGTTATTTTTTTTTTCGGCCAACAGAAATGTATATAATATTATATACGACAAAGGTTTTCGACGAGAGTATATATAGTTTCGTCGACCGGAGGTAAATTTTTTTTTCACCGGATTGCAATTTCTGTCGGAGCTATAATATTATAATAATACGTGTATACCATCACTGTGTTGATATTACGTATAATTATATTATATACATAATATATTGTATACCTACGTATGTGTTGAATTGGATATGAACTTGCAGCTGTAGCAAATTCGACAAAGCCACTCTTTGATGAACATATTAATCATTTAGCGAATTAAATACGAATGTTTGTCCAATGGTCCGACCAACTACTAAACAACTTTTAATACCTAGGTGGCTAGGTACCTACCTACCTATAGCTACTGGCTTATAATTAAATAACTACTCGTTCGGAATTCGATTTTACAACGACGACGTATCGAATTACTCCAGAAAAATATTTGGCTTCGGATTGTGGAATTATTAAAAATGTAATATGACATTGTCATTCACAGAAGTAAATAACGTCTGGGAGACAAAAAACGAAGAGAGTTTTAAAAAAAATACACTGTTTTCCAATAACCGTGCACAGATGATATTTTCAAGGAAACTAACACTTCCAAAATATAATGAGTGTCGACAAAATGGGTCATCCGGTATTTACAATTATGTTTGAAAAATCTCTTTTGGACGATATATATTATTATTGTATCTATGCATGATAATGTAAAACATTTTCTTGAAGCAATGTCCAAACTCAAAACATTACCAAACATGAATATCAGATTATATTCCGTCATAACCAGAAGACGTATTGTTTGAGTGGAGTTGAACAATTTTAATTAAGTAAAAAGTCTTTATTTTTATATTATTTGACTGTACAATAATATAACGCAGTGGTACATCAAATAATACATTTTTAATTGTTTGGGTATCGTATTAGTATTTACCTAGTAATTAAATTAAATTACAAACATTTTTAATAAAAGAAAAATATAAAAAAAACATAACAATGCAATAATACTTGTATAAGCCAATATTGACCTTAGGCAAATAGTTTTAATGAATGCATAAGAATGCTCGTTTCTGTTTTAGAGTTGAATCTGAAAATATAATAAGTAATACTAAAACTATGCTGTATGAGTTGTCAAAGACGCTGCTTTCGAAAGACATAATAATAATTATATTTGGAGGAAAAGGAAAATTTAAGTTGGCGTCACTACACATATATATATTTATACTATAATGTTTCGTATGTAAACATAATTTCGTTTTGTTATATACAGCATAATAATGTTATAGTACAACGCAGCCAAATATCTGCCAACCTCGACTCATAAAACGTTTGATTTAATAAAATATAATTTATTATATACATAGCGAGTGTTCCAAAATTATTCATCCGATTTCAAAAAAAAATCATATTTATTGTACAATTTGCGTAGGTATGTAATCATACATTTTCCCGTTGTTGAAGCTTGTCGTCTTGCCGACCGTAGAATCGATTCTATGGCGTAGAAGCGTAGTCTATAATGCGATTTTTAAATTCAAAGAGTTCTCGAGGTGGAGGTATAGAGGCGGTCCAGTACACAAACATTGCATTCCTTTATGTATGCTATTACCTACAGAAAACATTTCAGACGTTAAGGTAGTTTTGATCATATGTAGTGCCCTAACGTCTATGAAAGGTTGGGATCTCGACGACAACCGATTGAATATAGCTATTGGCTTGTGTAGTCCTCGACGCAAAACGCCAAAAATCGAAAAAATTTCGAGAATCTCTTTTTCATATGGTACTATCGTGGTAGGCTGGTAGTTTGTTCACCACAAACTACGAGTATTTGAGCGATGCTTATATTGAAATCCGACGGTTGTATCGCCACTGGACATACTCACAATAAAAACAAGAATTTGAAAAAATTGTCTCTCAGTACATTATTATTTGAAAATTCCAAAGATCAGAATTCGGATAAATCCATTAATAAACTAAAACATGGGGCGAGTATGGTAATCATCCCGTATATTTACCATAGGTAAATAATGTTAAATGCTGGCACGTCATGTTCCTATAGGTCTCACAAACCCGGGAGTCTGTCGTCCGCACTTACGCGAAAAAAAGGATCGAAGGTCCTCGCAGGACATTGTGACGTAATAATGACATCCGCGTATAGATCTCCCGGGAAAAGTACGTCTCATCGCGGTACACGGGCAAGTGTTACCTTCGTACGGCGTATAACGACAACCTCCGTCTGCCGGGGATCGCATCCGTATCGATAGAATTGTAACAAAAGTTCAGAGGTACCTCTATATTATAATGTTATTATTATTATAATGACGACGCTATTGTGAGGGCAGGGCACGCGTTTTGTTCGCGGCCTCTGTCTGGGAAGCGAAACGTCAAACGGACCCGACCAGTATCGGTGAGTTATTATTATAATATTATTATTAAAACGTCAAACGCACAATCGTATTTCAGCACGACGACGGTGAATGTATTTGTGTGTGTGTGTGTGTGTGGTATAATAATAGTTTAAACTCAGTGATCCGATATTAATATAATATTTATGTACACGAATTTCCGCTCTTGAATAGTAATAATATTTACGATTCGTCTGAAAATATATTATCGGGATCAGTGAGGATAGGTAGGTGCGCGCACGCGACGGATTAATCCTCAGACTGCTCATTAACAAGTTTAGTTTAAGACGAAGTTTCGTACGTTGGTCTTGACTTATATGAATTTGTTTAAGTTGCTATTACTATAAGTTTTTATTAACTCAACTCTGTAAATATTGATTAGACGGATATAATTAGTTAATTTTAAAACGAACTCCGGTCGGAGTTAATGCGATTTACGTATGCGCATAATCGACGCATGATTTTTATTTATATTTTGTTAATTCATACAAAGTTAAAATTTTGTACGATGTCCATATCACGGCGTTTTGGTTTAGACGATATTTTAGTTTACACTCATTTTGACTGTCAGTTTTTCACGGTTTTTGATATTTATTTATTTTCGTGCATAATAAAATACAATGATTGACACGGACGTCACGGGAGAATAAACAAGAGAAAAACAAGAGACGCGCCCACACTTTATCGTCACGTACTTGGCCGAATGATCGGCAAATTTTGCAGACAATTAATAGTCCAATGATTGCGTATTAACGATAATATTGTGACAAATTAGTAACGATCGTTCTTTACACGACTGAACATTTGTGAATTGTTTAGTCGAAAAACAAAAAAAAAAAAAAACGATGAAGAAATCAAAATATACTTTGCGTTAAAAACGTGTTCAGCCAGTTTGTACAATGCGATGTTCGCTGGATATTAATAACGAATCGTTTAGTTTAACGGGCTGTAGAAAACATAAATCGATGAAAACGTTTCACTCACGTCACTGCTAATCGAATATTGTTTATCCAGAGAGGCATGTAATCAAGTAAAATAAAGAAATTCAATATTAATTCGGGAAAGGCCAATTTCGCGTAGCTCTTATAAACCACACAGAAACTAATCATCGTGTTTACGTCATTTTATTAAAGGTTAGCCATCTCGAAACTTTTCCAATATAAACTTATACTACTTGACGATACATAATTTATCCACTTGCAGGCGTGCATTTCGTTTTCCAAGTTTGTAGGTATAAACACACACGAACACACACACAAAAAAAAATAATAATAATAAAATGATTAAAAAACAGAATTCATAAATTTATATTAAATTATAATACGTTTTACAATATAGACATATTATAAAAAGGTTATGCAGACTAAATATTTACTGTACAGCTACATCGCTCGTAATCACGCTTAGCTACGTGTCAGTAGTAGCAATTACAGTCGCAAACACTAGTAATTACAGTTTAAGATATTTTTTGAGGGGAGGTGGGGGGAAAAGCCTATGCGATAATATTCGATAAGCTTAAAACGAAGCTCAGGACATATTTTGAGAGGGCTTATCCCCTAAATAGCCCCTCTCTATTTGTGCCTATCGTCGTGGCCTACCACGATTTACTATTTTCCGGTGCGGGTTAGGTGATACAATGGAAAAACACGGTGGACCAGTTCACTTGAGTACACGCACACCGTAAAATATGTCGTACTTCTCGCTATCAAGTACAATGTTATACATCTTATCGATGAAGTTTTAATCCGTTTGCTATGACAAGGGGAAAGAGTCACAATTGAGCTGTTTTGGACGATACGTGCGTTTGATTTTGACTTAGAATACGAACAATAATTATTGTTTTGGTCGATATTTAAGACAAATCAAACGCGTGTCGATAGTAATATACTAATACATCTATATTATAATATATGTCTTGTTTTACCGTCCGACCGATTTAGTGTTTTTATCAATTCTTATCGGGGCCTCTAAACACTGTCAACATATATCACAAATAGCAAATATCAGGTGCTGTAGGTGGTGATAATGAAACAAACGAAAACCCCTAATGGTATTGATGGACCTACGGTATAAAGATATCGGTGTAAATCGATTCAAGTTGGTGGGAGGGGGATGGGTGAGAAAACAAATACAACTATACTAACCTATAAATGTAAATTAAATCATTACCCAATGGAAAGACCGTAATATACAGACAACGAGAGTGTGACGAGACCGCGTTTCTATTTAAACAATAATAATATAGGTACGGCACATAAACAAATTATAATTTATCAGGAGCGACCCACCGAATAAGCGATGCGTTTTCATTAGGCGTTTTGACACGCTCAGCGTGGTAGGATGTAACTTTGAATTATTACACCCCGTCTATACGCGTTTATATATTATTTACGGATACCTATAAATCATAATATTATCATTATAATCGCGAGCTGGTCTGTTGTACGACACGGTTATACTGCAGTTGTCGTGCGCAAGACGAAAATGCCGATGGAAGATCAACCGAAGAGCCGAAGATGATTAACGAGAGGCAGTATAATTTGGAAATTCGTTCTAGGTACACTGCAGTTGTAAATAATAATAATAATACTAATATGTACCTATAGGAATTGAAACTTATTCCGGTGTTTGTTGTACCGTGGGCAAAACGGTTCTGCAGCCGGAAATCTGTGCACGTTTTTGTGTATAGCCTCCGTGCCGCTTAAAACGCTCACTTTATTGTAAATTTTAATGCTCACGAACTCGTTTCCAGTCGCTTCTGGGTATTTGTTTAACTTTTGTGCACGTATATATACACGGCGGAGGACGGATAGGAGCAGTGCGCGAGTATTCTTTTGATATTTATTTTCGTTCTCACGGTTTTTCCGCGCTCGCGAACCGTTTGCGCTTTCGCCATGCTTTTCTTTTATGTTTACTATAGCGACATAACGAAATTTCAGTCTGTTTTACCGAAATAAAAATGCGGTTTCGGCCAAAAGTAAACTCGTCATAGGTATATATATATAATACACACTGTAAAAACTCGCATTACGTTTTTATTATATAGATATTTTTCACTGTGCTCGTCATAACATTATATACGAAGGCACGTCACGACTCTGCAGGACGATGAGATGAAGTAAAACCGTTCACACAAACAATATGTATAATATATTATCGTGTGTAATATGCAGGGTGTGTTTTTTAAGCATGCTCAGTAATTGCTCACCTTGTTTTTATCCTTAAATTGTGCGTAATTTATTCATATTATGATTTTTGGCACTTTTAAATATTATACACTTGATAACTACATTTTCAAATACTTAAGATTTTTATACAACTTTATGATGATCCTGTGACAATGCAAACTTCTGTTTTCGTTCCAAATAGGAATCCTCTTTTTCACTTTTAATATTATTCAACAAATATTTTTTTGTTGAGAACTTTGGTGTACCTACCTAAATTAAAATTCAAACAGGTAGTATTAGAATAATGTACCAATGTGTACTAAGGGTAATATTCCTACGTTGTAATGGGTTAAGTAGATATTCGGTCTTGGATGTTATGAAAATGATAGTATAATTCCTATCGATGTATCAATATAAATAATTTCTAAAAAGGTTTAAATATTATAGTTATTACATCTAATGTTACATATTATAGGAAGTTAATATTTTTCTAAACCATTTTGAAGGGTGATTACTGATTATCCTTAGGATAAACATTTTAATAACTCAAAAACTACTTATCAGAATTTTTATTTAGATACATCAACATTTTCAGTAAGTAATTCTCACTAAATAAAGTGGGTTATCATCAGAAAAATAGAAGACAGTTTATATCGGCACAGGAAACATATTAGTCCAAAAAATATCAAGAATTTGAAAATATTGTCTTAGATTGACTTAAAAATTCTAAAAATCACAATTTCAATAAAATATGTACTGTTAAAGGGAAAATGGGCCTGAGGAAGCTTAGGTAATTACGCTGTATATATTTGTAATATATGTATTTATCGCTAGAGATTTTGTCGGACACGATTTTCGCGTCCATACCGAATACAATAATACAATATACGATGTATTATTATATAACTATTGCGTTAGTTCCTAATCCTGCCGGAAACCGACCTTTGAACAGTCGGGACGTGTATAGATTTTTGTTCGGCGATACGCGTCATATCCCATTATAAACACGATATGGTATTTGGGCTACGGTAGCTGCGTGTCTATCAAAGTTCACATCGGATGTGCAAAGATGTAAATCAAACGAAGCGATAAATTATAATATTATGATGTTCCCATAATATAATAATACGCGCTGTGTTGAAGGCTGGTAATTAACACGGTTCGAAGGACGACAAAATATCTTGGCACTCAAGGTGTCCGGATGACAATGTAATTTTATCCTCAAAAATACGATCTATAGGAATAATGATCAGGTTCTATGGAATCAATCAAATTTGATATTATTATTTTTTTAACTTATAAAAAAAAGTTTTTTTATAAATCCGACCGTTCTAGGTAGAAAGTCTGAGAATTTTTCCTGTGAATAATTTTTTTGATATAATACACCATATTCCCCTCCCATAACCCCTTGAAGAAGAATAAGCCAGTAGACCAGCGGAAAATTATTAAATTTGAGGTGGCAACTAAAATATAAAATGCATTAAATATATTATCAAATTCTGTAGACTTTTTGAAAATATATATGAAATCTCGAGCCGTACCGATAACGGTAACGGAACGATGGATCTACAACCGCGATACCGTCATTCTTATACCACGCGAACAAAACATTATCGCTACTTATGCGAAGACGTTTACGGCAATATATACATCGGTGCTATCTATGCCACAATCGGGCAGTCCTGGTATTCTGATGGTTTTCCACTAATGACCAAAGTCTATGGCTCATCGGAAATTTCAATGACCGATGATAATACGTTGTTTTAGATAATCGAATAGGCATTGTTCCGATGGAAAAATGTATGGTGATAACATTATATTGCTACGAGTCGCGGAAACAATCAAAATTTACTAACCTTTGGCGTCGTTCTCCGGTCACACAAAAATCGTAATTATGTTATACCAATAACATCACTCGATAATTACTGTCGTAGATACAATTCGTATTAGTAGAGCGGCGGAATAAATCGATGACGAGAAATATTAACTACTATTTTGCATACCTGCAGTCTACTGCACATTATCGGCGTATTTTCGTGCCACTGAAAAACACAGCGCTTAAACATAATATGATTCTACAACGATGAGACACTATAGCACTATATTGTAATAATATAGCTCTGTGTTCGCATTCGTATAGTAATAATACGGCCGGTTCGAGATTTAATTTATTTTCAATTAGAGAGTTGCTAGGAACATTAAACATTGTGTGTGCGTATATAATAACGATAATAACACATTATATATATCACCGCTCTATATATAATATTATACACGTTTATATGTATGTGTGTGTGTGTGTTTGTATATATATATATATCTGTAAATGTGTACCCATATACATGTACATATCATATATAAATATATACGCATGTCTGTGTGCATTATGATGTGTGTGTTCTGCGTGCGGTGGTGTATTGATCGCGTGCGAGTTCGAGAGAAGTTATTATTGTCGAATAAAAAAGAAAGACTGAGTTAATCTGTGTGCTTGTACGCGCAGAAGGGATAACAATATAAAATATAGTTTCCAATTAAGAAATATTACTGCGTTTTTATTTCATCTGCCCTTCCGATGTTCTCCCCGCGACGCACAGCTTTCATAATATAAGCCGCGATATGGATCGTGTAATTCATTAGATATTGAACGAGAATGAACGATAGGTATTTATTTACATTTCGTTCAATTATTTTCGCGCTTAATGTAATATTAAATATACGAATGAATACGGTTGACAACGCCACACAGGCGCAAATTGAATTTTGAATTGGGGTACTGTGAGTTTTAATTTGAAGGAGTTATTAATTTAGTACTACGTGCATACAGATCGTGTAAAATATTTATAAGACGAAAATTAAATAAATAAAATCCATTCGTAAAATGTGTGTGAAAGTTTTTAACAGACGGGAATTATTTTTAAAACCGAAAAAGTAATATAAATTAAAAAAAGTCCTTGAAAGCCCAACTAAAGACCTAATATATCAAATACGACAAAAAAATTACAAAACAAAAGTTTCAAAATTGAATGTATATTAATACCTCATGCATATTAAAACCTAGTACAAACTTTGAACTCAAAAGAAACTACGTTTTATGACAATCAAAAATGAATGTATTTTTCAACAATAATTCACTACTCTAATTATAAAAAAAATATTTATATTAATTGATAGATTCAAATAATTAAATACACATAATCATAATGTTACTGTATGCTACTTTCTTGCACTTTTTCGGGGCACAGACTACAGCTGATTTTGGTGTGGTGCTACCCAGCTCAGTACCCCCGAGTAATCGGATAAAAAAAAAATAAAAACGAGAAACGCTGTAATAGGATGACACACATAAATGTAATTAAAATAGTATGCTCATAGCAGTAAACGTTGCTAATAAAACGTATGTTTATTCGTATTTCAAATGGTTAACGAAAACTAAATTCCGTAATTAAAAACTTGTGTTTATATATAGGTACCTTTAGTTGTACTGAAAAACATTAAAATGTACGACGTCGAACCATGTAGACTGCTATAATATTATACTATAATAATAATACAATTGGATACCGCTATATATATTATTTTCTTTTTAACCACGCATTTGATAACAATAATATTATATTTTAAGTGGTTGTTGAAAAATATATTTTAAAATATCTATTATTGTTACAATTAATATTTCAAAAGAGTCTAAAGTCATAATTATTACATTATAGCCATTCAAGGGTACGTTATATTGTTTTATAGATATTGCATAATATAATATTATATGATACATATATGCGTGTTTATTTTATAACATTGTAAAATATATTATCTGTGTCCACCGTATACCAGAGGTACCGCGTAGGTACCTTTACAACATTGTGATATTATTTTATATTATATTATATTACACACGACCGATACGTTTAATGACCAATTATGCATTTTATTATACTCGTTGGACGAGTATATTACATATTATATTGTAATATCATTCCAGATAACACCAGAAATTAAAACATTGAAAACGACGATAATAATATATGCATGGTACGAAGACATTAAACGTGGAAAAATTAAACGTAACTGGGTCAAAATTATTATCATGGTTCTTTTTATTTTTGTACAGTGTTATGTTCGGTGTCAAAAATGTAATGCGAGGAAAAAAATATGGAAATAATTTTCCATCTTGATTTAAATCCCGAACGATGACGGATTTACAATAGGATGTGACTTTTATTGACAAAAAGAGTGATCAAAAAGTTTTTTTAAAGTTAAACTATTTAAAGTAAAATCCATTATTAGGAGGCGCGTTTGATTGGAATCTTGATATGGGTGTTGTATTTTGACTGCGGAATTATGACTTTTGGAACCGCAGGTAGTTTTTATTTGAGCACCGTGAAAAACTGCCAAATAAAAACAATGAATCTTTTTTTATATATATAATATATTTCATCATTGTTCAAAAAACAATTATTCCGGAAAATATGTCGACTGAATAACATGTATTTCCAATACCCAAATAATGTTATACTATACGTGCATGTGTAGGTATGAACAGCTACATAAGTAGGTACCTGGTACTTGTCTTATAGTAATAATTATATTATTAAATAGCTGATACCAGTGAATTTTATATTAAAATATTATATGCGACTTTGCAAAAAATAATATTTTTTTTGTGTGCCTCGATCGAGTGCCCCGCACCCACCCCCTCTTTCGCAGCACTGGTTGTGTTAAACATTTTCGAGCCAGCACGTCCCGCCGAGACGACATTAATTCGATCCCGCATCATCGTCGAAACGACCCTCCCAGATTGACGCGCGGCGATAATAATATTATATTAAATAATAAAGCGTGTGTGTGTGTGTGTGTGTGTGTGTGTGTATCCTGAGGCGCAAGCGATATGACACGCGAACGCCACACTAATAATGTCGACGTCGAGACGGTAAACATAACCCCTAGCAGACTGCGAAAATTGGCCGGCGCCAACCTCGACCACGGTTACGGCGGTTTACCGATATCGTGCATACCTCGGGTGGTAGGTACCTACCTCGCGCCCCTCATCTCCGTGTCATGTGCTCGTCCGTGTACGCCTTCACTGGAACCCACGACGCACCCTTCCTGCTCAAGTTTTTTTGTGTCCATCGCCGATATTGAATATGATATAGTTAAAATGGAAGTCGATGAAGTCGATTCAGCTCTGTTTTTACCTTATTATTACATGATACAATATTTATATGAACTTGCAGTTGTTGCAATTATTAATTGCAGAATAGTCGTCTAAGATTTTTGTTTTTTTTCGAGCATGATATATGATGGACTTCACTAAGTACTACTCGACGTGCTTAATTACATATATCCACATAAATTAGAAAACAATTATCGATGTGGACAACGCCGTGGCACGCACTCTGTACAAATATTTATTTTCTTCGCGGCGATATCGAACATTATTATATATGTTGCTCATCTTGGCGTCGGAGACTCAATTTAAGGACGAAGCCTTAAAAGTAACACACGCACGCACAAGTGCACCACGGGTAATTGTAGTTTTTGCCATTTTAGTGGGTTTTCCGTCGTCTGCGGCGTGTAAACAACCAACACCCCTTTGCAAACAACCCATCGTCACGACACGTCGTAAAATGGATATTTGATATTTCAAAGGTCCTGCAATGGCTACACGCATACACCAGTTGTCCCCTTCTCAGTTCGCGAAAAGACCGGGGTCGACCACCGTTGGTGACAAATTTAACGTCAAAAATCCAACTATCTGAAGAATTCGTGGTGTTAGGTTTTTCGAGGCCTATTATGACATTATTATACGAGAAAAATCTTGAACTCATCAATTTTAGTGCATTATCTATCTACACTGTTTACGTTCAACATATTAGATGACATTTAATATTCATCTGATGATTGTAAAACGTTATAAATTATACCCTGTAAGGAACCTATTTGTTTATATTACAATTTAACAGGTACCGAATATAAAAATAAAGTGACTTACCTTATGAAATATTAAATTTAATCATAACGTATTTTACGAGGACGTACAAATGAATTGTTAAGCATGCTAAATGGTTATTATATAGGAACATCGAAAATGAACGCACCCAGTTTTGGGAAAATTATTTTTGTAAAGTAATGAAATCACTTTAATTGGTTCATTATGAAAAAAGCCCGGTGAAATTGCATTATCACACCGTATATGAAATTCTATTTCGTATATTTTTGCATATTATGTGAGGGTATAAAAGGACAATTTTCATGTTTTAATAGATTCACTCCAATTTTGCATAATATTATAAACATCGGTTACTGTACACGAGACTACAGCAAAAGTTAGGTCGGGTAATTGGGTTAGGAGCTGTGACACATTTGTGTAAAAGTAAATACACGATAACTTTATTGCCTGCTGCATTATCATTACGTAGGTCGATGCGATTAAAATCGTATACGATTTTTGAAATTTACAGCCTACTCGTACGACCCGAACTGAAAGGGTTAGTCTGCTCCAAGTCCTGCTCGTACATATAATTATTGTAATATACACAACAATTCGTCCTCAATACTCGCGGTACCTATCGCATTTTGTTTTAATATATTATTATTGTTATTATATTATCATTTCGGGTATCTGCTACGACAATAATATCGGATTTTACGACGACGACGTGGCCCCACGATTTTCCCAATTACCTCACAACATATTAGGCATGCTCGTCGATAACGAAACACTAATATAACCGTAAACCATAATGAGCATATTATAACACCATCGCGGTGTTCTGTTATAATAGTCGCAATCACTACGGTGATGGATATTGCGGCTGCGTTTGACTGTGCCCAGCTCGTCTACTTCCGTTTTATCCGTAAAATATCACTATAATACCATAATATTCGCACTACCCACAGCGCCTAAAACGCCTTATTTAAATAAAAAATATCATCAAAATATCATTCAGACCAAGGGAATCCTTCCAACTCTCCACCAGCAACGAAGAAATGGTCATTACAATTACCTGAATCGGACACTCTCGTTTGACACACACAGACATACACATTTGTATCTTATAGGCAAAGACGAACCTGTAAACTGTGCGCGACGTACCCTTATTCATACAAATGTCGAATGCCCCAAGTTCAACAGCTCCGGACGAATTCTCGGGGTCCTCGCTGAAGTACTATGAAACAAAGAAAACACGTTGACTTGGCATAGGTCTATCAAAGTTACGCTAAGAAAATGTATAAGACTATCGACTCCCTATCCAAATGTTGTCAACACGATGTGTCCCCATAGAATGATATCATCAGGCTAATGACCTCATTAACTCAATAACGAGAAAAAAAAACAATAACTAAAATGGTAATATTATAATAGGTATAGGTTATAATAGGTACCTACCCATATAATATTATAATATTCGATGAGATAATAGTAATAATAATAATAATAAAAATATGATGATGAGGTATGGTATCAATAAACGTTTGGCCCGACTATATACACGCGTAACTACTACCTATATATATAATATTTTCAATATAATATGAGCACGGGCATCGTTCATCTTTTTGTGTTCCGCCCTTTTCATAATAATAATAATAATAATAATATACAGTATACACACTCGCACATAATATAATATATCGTTATGTCGCGTACTAGGCGTATTCCATCAGATATCCGTAAAACGCATCCATCATGCACTCGCGCGTTATTGAGATATTCGCGGCTGCAGTACCTATATATTGTACATAATAATAATACATTATTAGTGTTATTATTATGATTGTTCGCGCTTTACGGATCTTCGTTACGCATAATAATAATAACGACGACGACGACTATGATGATGATGATGATGATAATAATAACGATGATGATGTATCTCGTTGGATTCTATATCGATCGGTTCCAGAGTTGTACATACATATAGGTGGTATAGGACCGGTACGCGACCCTGCAACAGCAACACCCTCGACGCAGTTTGAGATTTATATTTTATAATCGACGCGTTTAAAACGTTGATCAGCGATCGCGTGCAATTGAAATTAATTACGTTTTGTGGTCTACGGCGTTCGAGTTTGTGGGTTATATTTCACGAAATAATAATACTAGTGAAGCTCGTTTAATCGCCCAGCGCTTACATAAAGCCATGACACGCGCTACACCGCGGTTTTATTTTTATTACTCATATTTACAGTAATGGTTATGACGCTGGGGGGGAAATTATGTTTTCGTCTTCTATAATATAATATACGGTTGCATATTTGTACCGACTAAATGACCACGAATTAAATCATGCTTGATAACAGTGCCCGGATCACTTCTACGCAGGCAGTGATGGTCCGAAGAGTATAATAATAATATAACGTGTAATGGTCATGGGAACAAAAATTATACATAATATAGAATTGTCCTCGATCGTGAACAGTTTTTAACGTATTTCGTCCACTGTTACCTGTCATCATTTCTTCGTTTACCCAATTTATGGACTTACGATCACGATCATTCCGATCAGGCAGTCGCACATACACCCATAACATATTGCGTTTGATATTACGTTCGCTATTTACAATTAAGTTTTCCAGACGCTAATACGGAGTTTTCTCTCAGGTCCTCGTCCACGCTAGAGGATCAAATTCAGTGTGTCCGTGGCCTTTAATATTATATTACCTTAATACGATAAATACTATTGTTGTCATCGTCCACGGCTGATTGGAAGTCTACTTGGTCAACTCGGCAGTTTCTGTTGAAATCCATAGTGGCGTTTAACAAGGCGTTTCGGTTTTTTTTTTTAAACTCGCGTGAATCACTCATACATTTTTATTGTAATAAAAAATAAAAGGCAATGGTTGGTATATAGGTATACATTACTGAAGTATGAGATTTAAACGAAACACGTTCGTAACACACTATTATTATAATAATAACGCGATTTTACACGGCGCATCATATTATATAGTAATTATAATGGCTATTACGGTATAACATATAACACCCTATTTTGTCTATGAAGATAATAATATATTGCAGTATCATCTCAATGAGTAATAGTCGATAAATGACAGCGAATGCCATGGAAAATTATATTAATATAATAAAACGTCACAATTATATCGGTCGGTCCTTCCGTTAAACGCAGAAGAGTTGATTTCTTTACTGCTTTATCGCAATATCGCCGTTTTTTGTTTTTATTCATAACACATATCCGTCCCGTGTTATCGAAAGACATCCGTGAAATGTATTTTTTTTTTCTCGAGGTTCGTAGTCTTTCAATTCCATTATTATTAAATTAAACGCGTACATCATATTATTATAGGTACATAAACATACCTAATATATAGACAGTTAAATTTATACTTTATAATTTTTAATTGGTGTAAATTTTGAATACATCCACTTAGGAATGTATATATTATACATATATATATGTATATATTATATTATATGTATACTGAATCCGTCAAGTGCACGTGACGTAATTATACGCTATAAATTTAATCGTCCAAGAAATCAAGACGAGATCGATATAACAATATTGTTGTATAGCACGGCTGTGTAAATTGTTTTCCACTCGAGTCCTCGTCTCACACGATCCGTGAGTAATACAACGCGATAGGAGAAAAAAAAATTGTACGCAGCAAGACTAACATTCGAGAGGTTTTTAATCTAATTCCGATTCGACTTCATCTCGAACAATAGTAGGTACACAGCGTGCTCCTGCTGTGCACGCGATAATAACAATATATTGTTATAAAAATGTGAGTGGCAATGGCACGTTGAATAATACGGTGTTACCATGGAATAACCAGATTTATCACTTTTCTGGTATTACGTCATGGGTTGTCATGGGTTTTCTAGTGTTTAGCTATACTTGTTGATATGTAGACATGATTTGTTTAATAATCTGTATACAGATAATAATATGATCAGTGGTACAACCTATATTGGTACTATAAATATCATAGATACATTTTTTTTTTATCAATCGTCACCACGAATAATAAAATATTCATCCCGTTTTTTTTTTTTAAATTGTACTTGAGCCCGGTGACCATAGTCATTATCTGTTGTATGGATTATGAGCTGTGGTCGGTAAGGTTGTTGGTACTGTGAGGGGTTGTCTCGGTAGGTAAGAAACACGTGTATGTGTGGCAAGGTTTTTATTACTACGGGCGGTCACCCATCCGGGATCTAGTAGCAGCGGGCGTTAATTACTCTCAGTCGCATTGCGAAACTGGTATCAGCCAAAGCGCTGCGCCAAGTTTCGTTTTATCGTATTTGTTTACAACGATAACATCAAAAATGTGTACAATAAATTTGTAATATTATGGTCGAATCCTGTCTTATACCCCTTACAATTTTTCAATGATTTTCAAGTCCTCATAAATTGATCCTTCTGGTTCTATTGTAGAAGAAAACAACCCATTTTTAACATAGTTTTACCCTTTTCACAATGTCTCTAAAATATATTTTTTAGAGGGACAAAATATATTGTTATGTTGCCTTTTTCTCGCTATAATATCGCAATACATGACGTTCAATATTATTACACGCTCGTGGTCTTATGCTTCACAGGTGGGCGTGCGTGATCGCCGTTGTGGTATGTGCGGTCACCTTCGCCGGTTGACCTTGCAGAACCGCACTCGACCGGCAAAACTGTACAGTATATTATTATGTATACTATAATATAATATAGCGCATGAGGTAAAACAATGCTAAGTAGGTATTATTTGTCGTGACATTCGTTCGAAGTGTATACAGCTGACGGCGAACGCAAATTATATTAATACAACGCTATCACATATAATAATTAATGTTATTATTATTATTATTATCATCATATAGGACACGTCTTGTCTACTCATTAAATTATTATCGCGCGATATCAATGCACTGCGAACCAGACAGAGAAATCGCAAACAATGGCTATACGAAATTAATAATATAATACATTCGCATTATTATTACGGTACACAAAATCATCATCATAATATCGTTACACGCTCTATAGTATAATAATAATATACATTACCACAATAGTGATAATAATGATAATAATAATAATAATAAATCACGACAAGTGGGGAGAGGACGTAGCCCCCTCACCCCCTACCGTTATCGCGCGCGGTGCTTATATTATGAATATATTATATTTTGTGTGCGATTTCGCTGAGTCGGTATACAAAAACTTGTTGGACGCATCGTATTTAATATTATGTTATATAATATACATATCACCAGTATATTTATATAATATGTTATCATAATATGTACCTATATATCGTTTATTATGTACTTATTACCGCCGACCCTTCATTAAAACCACCCGCAGGTGCAGCCGCGTATACCGCAATGTACACGGGTATATACTTGCAGCCGGGTGGCTCGGTGAATAATTAAGTACTCAATAAAAAAAAAAAATATATAAACCTCGACACGATATACGGGGCGATTATAGTAACACATCACAATCGGTCCGTTCGACTTTTCGTGTACATTTTTTTTTTTGGACCCGAGTAAGTTAAGCGAACATAATATTATCCAATAATAAAACGCTATCAAAAGCTTATCAAATCATCGATAAGCTGATACGCTGTGCATCAAGGTCTTAGAAGATAAGGTCCGACGACTTCCTACCCCCCCCCCCCCATAATTGTCTATTACAATATATTTTCGTCTAAAAGAGGCAAAAATGTTTTCCAAGTTGCCGCAAAAGCGCTGCCGGTTAGATGTATTTTGAGGTTAGGAGCGTTGTTTATATGGTACTCGGCGTTATTTTTATGTACTATATTATTATCTTCGGCTATAATATAAACTAGTTTTGATTTATAATAAATTAGTATAATATTAAACGCCATAACCTCAAAAAAAACGCCTGTACAGCAGCGCTCAGTTGTGCAGTGGCAACATTTGGAAATGAATTCGTCTCACTAATCGGAATGCTGATTATGTTTATATAGTTGTCCGACCTTATCATCTAAAACCGTGATTTGTACCATATTTTCTAATACCATATTGTTTTTCCGTGTGGCCCGTTTCAGACCATCGGCCTAAAAATTGATAAGCTTTGATCGCCAATATAGGCGCACCGAAAAGTAAAACCCCGATACATAGTAGTGCTTAGTATCAAATTATGCCGTGTCCGCAGTTTCTTTATTATTATTATTTTCACCGGCAGTTTGGAGAACGGCATGAATTTCAATCGAATCTCGTATTGTCTTTGTTTGTATAATTTAATATTATAACGCCTTTTTTTTTTTTGTTTGTTCGAGTGCACGGATAGCTCCAGTCACATACACACCCGCGAGACATTTGCTTGCAGTCGTATACTCCTCTAGCATAATACCCCGCCGCTCCGAACACACAGCCACCTGATGGGTACAGAATATTATAATACACTGTAGTACACACCATATATACGGTCGATAACGAAATACGAGAGGGAACTTTAAGTACGCTCATATAAGCGTCGTCGTCATCGCCGTCTGTGTGCACGTGATAGCTGCGAAGAGTAATAACAATAATAATATAATGTAGTGAGGCCACCACCGTGCTCGTCGTTCGGAATAATGTTTTATACTCGTATATAATAATATATACAACCTATAATACTTGTTATGCGTGGGTATCGTTATTATTATACCGGCGTGTCATACGATCCGCAGCAGGTGGTCGATGGACTGGGACAGCGCGGAGTACTAGCTGGATTTGCGTATAATAAAATGTATAAATATTATAGTGGACTGTTTGTGGCGGTTTCGGAATGGCCATGAGAGTTATTGGGAAGAGGAGGGGGAATGCTGACAAAACCAATCGGAGAAAAAAAAATAAAAACACTAAAATCGTTCACTCTGCCTTGGCAACGAAGAGCTCAAAACGTCGATAGCTGCCACATCCGAATCTCCGGTGACAAACAAAACTGAGAGCGTTGTATTATAACTATTATAATAATTATATTATATTGTACACACATCACCAGAGCGAGGACCTTAACGTACTAAAAAGTCTTCAAATATACATTTAACAATAATATTATGTATGAATCAAATAGAGTTAAATATTTGCCACAAAAAAGAAATACAACTAATTAACTACTGGACCATCTTCACTATACTATCCGTAATATTAGACAAAACAGACCTAATAAAGTTATATGATTTGATAAAGGTTGTATTAAATTATATTGTAATCTAGACTATAGTGCCGCAAACCTTGTGAATTTTATTTTGTACTTACTAAGCATACGGTACAAAATATATATTGATAACAATTATAATGATATTATTGTAATTCTTATGTCGGTTGACCGGCGCGCTGTATAGGCAATTTTGATACATTGGCGCGTAGGTGTATTATATGGCGTTCGGACGGTGTCATGCACTTATTCTGATAATATTATCAATAAAAATATCAATACTCAGCGTTGAGCATATACGCTTGTAATATGATTTCATTACAAGACGGTGGACTCGCGGATTTAAAATTTTGCGACAGCGGAAAGACTGATGACGGCTCGGCCGAATTCTCGTCTTAGCTATACGCTGAGCGACAAAAAGAAAAAAAAATTATTATGAATTCCTGATTATTAAATTATACACGACTATAAAAACGCCGTGTTGTTTAATTAGTATTTGTATACGTCATGCCATCGTGTGGCGAGTTCCGGTGCATATTATAATAATAATGTGATATATCACTGTGACTCACCGCACGTCACGTGCGTTTCTCCGGAACAATATCATACAATATTTTGCGATCAAATATCCATTACCTATTCCGAATAATTACGCACATCGCGCACTCTGCAGCGATTTCGATTAAAGCGATGATAAGCCTTGGCCCGAATACACTACACAGAGCGATTCACAGACCGAGCTCGTTGTACCCACGTTCTCCTTAATAACGCATAACGTGTTTGACTGTTTGAATTTTCTGATTTTTAGAATTTTTAATCACACGTCATAATATGGCCCGATTTTTTATAATAATCTCACAACAAATAAATAAAAGGACTCGGTAGTGACGAGGAAAAGCGAAATTGGAAATCAAGTATCTTCTTATTAAAATATGTTATCATATTATTACTATCGAGAGTCGACTGTCCGTAAACTATACCGTCGTCGGACCATTATAGGTACTGGAAAAAAGCGTATTAATTATTTTTGTAATATATTTCATAGTTTCGGGGGAAAAAGAAATCTTATTTTGTTTTTTACCTATTTGATTTGATACAATTTACCATGAATAAGATTTTATGCAGAACTTAATAAAATATTTATCAGATTTAACCAAAATAGGCTAAACGTATACCTAGATGTTTTTTTCGTCAAAGCAACTTAATTTATACTATATTTTTTATTCGTTAATAAAAAAAAATGTTTATATGATATTCATTGTTTACTGCCTGTTTAAAATGGATGAGCTAATAAATGACAAATTAATATATAATTTTTACCTTCCTACTGCTAAAAATAAATTCACATGTTACTGCAGGAGGCTTTTACAGAAATTCTATGCAAAAAGGGCGTATGACATTCCGACCAGATATACTATTTTCTTGCTTGAGCCATAAAACACATGAAACCATTTTATAATGTGATGTGCACAGAATCTATGGCAGAATTGAGAATTGTACAATAAAGACATAAACGATGCTTCTTTAAATTCTGAAATCTTTGTAAAAATATATATAATACAGTATACAGTAGGTATATTATAAAGTGTCAACTGCTATTAAAATATTAAAACAATATTATTGAAAAAAAAAGTTATATTAATAATGTATTTATAAAAGTATTATATAGAACTAATATATTATGTTTTACTTATAACTGTATAAGTATCTAACATTTATTTGAGTGGAAAAGCGAATCAACATTTTGCACTGTACTCCTGTGACACTCTATTCTTCTACTTACTGATAACAATATTATATCCACTAGTTAAAGTATTGGAATTTATTCGTAGAAACACTCCGAAAATAGTCTGCTTTTGGATAGTGAATGAAAAATGTTTAATACCATTGATTCGATAAAATATTATAAAACGACGGTGAAAATATAATTCTTTATCCGACACATTGACGAGGCAATGGCATCAAATAAACCGAGTAAAAACAATTTTTTTCCCGAAAACACTTGATACTTTTTAACGAACGTACAGACACTTAAACGGATCAGCTCGTGACGTACTGTGATACATCATTACGGTTACACACGTCTCGCAGTCACCAGTATGGTATTGTTATACGTCGTGTTGTATTCGCACAACGTTCGTGAGATTTCGATGGTCGGGGAGTTAACTTCCGGCTAATACCCGGGTATAAACATTTACGAAAAGGTGTGTTCGGTAGTCCTGTCGCCTAGAGATGTAATTGGCCATAGTGCGGTGTAATATATATATATATACAACACGTGTTATTATGACGACGACGACGAAACGTGTATATAAAGTAAACGCCCGTGTGAGAGGAACTCTATAACACGGGCGTGGGTTAGGCGTGGGACCGTGTAGGTGTTGGCAGAGTGGGGGTCGGGGGAGGCGAGAAATGGAAAAGAAATTGCGAGGGCTCGAGTGGAAAAAATATTTGAGCGCGTGACCGCAAAGTTTAATGTCGCCAGTAATTAATCACGTGTGAGCGAACGAAACTAATTTCCGTGTGCCGAAACGGCGGTATAGTTGCGAGAACAAAACATTATAAAAACAAAAAAAAAAAATGCCCCAAAAACCCGCCGCCGCCAAAAAAAAAACAATTAACGGCCGCATAGATGTGCGCGTGTGCGTGCCGTATAATATAAAATATATATATTATTATTAGCCATTAGGTACGGTATTATATATCGGTCCGAGGTACATATATATAGCACCTCAGCTGTAAAATTGTAGTGTACAGTACATATACATATATATATATATATATATACATAATAATATACGCGGTTTAGACAATTATTACTACTCTAAATGCCAGCCTCGCAAATTACCGCATTCCTTTTTGCGGGCGAACCATACTAATATGCCAGGCCCGCGGGTCGAGTGGAACAATTCGTTTTTTTTTTCACTTCTATTTTTTCCGTCCACGTCCTCCGCTCTTGATATCGCACGGTAAACGCAGTCAGTAAATCCCACGGCAATTATTATACATAAACTATACGCACGAGAATTGTATAATATTGTAACTGTGTTGCACTGCACAGTCGGGTTATGTTATTATGTCTGTGCGATGTAAAATATATGGAGGGATTTAAATTTCAGCACGAGAAAAAGTTTGACGACGTACAAGCGCGGTTAACACGATAATATCGTTAAGTATATCGTTATTATAACACTTAAAAACGTCGGTGAATACGCGTCTGTTCGTGTCGATATTATTGTAATAATATCGTATCGCTTACTCAAACAATGAATACCATTCAAAAATATCATGTCAAATATACGTCTGCAGCAGCTATATCTACGATGGTCGTTTTGAAATAATAATATTAACAACAACAAATCAAGCGATCTCAGGTATATATCGTAGAAATATATTAATATCCTGTTTTACAATATTATAGCAGCTACCCATTGACTCGTTGAAATTATGTAATGAAATTAACATTTTTTATTCCCATATGATTTGGCAACATTATTATGGTCTTCGACGTGTTCTTACACTTTTTATTATTTTTACTATTTTTAGATATATAATTTTTATTTTGATATTGTTTTATCTGTGCTGTTTGCTTTACCGGCATAATCGCCGTTAATTATGAAGTAAATAAACAGTTTTAATCGAATTTATTAAAATATAACTTTTCCAATTCGTGTTTTTTTTTCGTCCTTGTAAGCTGCTTTTAACATCTCACAATGCGTACCGAAGTTATAATATAATAATATGCGCGATGATTATACAATATGTAATGGACTGCATACATTGTCTGTATGATTTAGATATCATAAAGAGGGATTTAAATATTAGCATCAGAAAATTGTCGACCAATCCACGTCGGGTATACGGTTAACAGAATATTAATATTGTAGTACTCATAGACATCAGTAAATACGCGTTTGTATGTGTTTAAATTATATTATGTTACGATACTCAAATAATGAATACCATTCAAAAATATGTCAAATACACGCTGACAGCTATTTACGATGACCATTTTGAAATAATATCAACAACAATGCAATCTCGGTTAAATCGTCAAAATATAAAATTACCTATAATCGAATTTATTGTACCTAATATTACTCTTAATACAGGTATGAAGGATGTATAATAATAGGAATTTATTAGTGCATAAGAACTATAGGTTAAGAAAACAATGATAGGTAACAGGTGAAAACCAAAACGATTTATATTCTATGAATTAAAATGTGCAAGCCGGGCTAAGACAACAATTATGTGATAAAATAACGATTAGTATAATATTGTACTCATATAGTACCTACAATGTAAATAATATGTTAAAGTCACTATCGATATTATCCGATAGTCATTAGATTGTGAGATTAATACTTATCTAAATATTTAAAAATGCTTAATACAATATTATTTGTACGTTTATTTTTGTAGGTATGTAAGAATAGTGATCGGCGTATACGACATTACTTGTTACGTTTGCAATTCCTGTTCTTTTCGTTGACGTCCGTCGCTTTTAATATTGCGCATTAAGTGCAGTCTGTAATCCACATGGTAATTACATAAAATAATTCAAGATACATTACATAAAATGAAATTTTGCGCTGCATAAATCATCTGTACGATGTAAATATAGAGATTTAAAACGTTTACATAAAATAAATGTTTGACCAATCAATAACGTATACACGGTTAACAGAATATCATTATTATTATTATTATTATTATTATTATTATTATTATATGAAACGTCAGGAAATATCCGTTTGTTTGTGTTTAAATTATTTTATATTACGACTCGAACAATAAATGCCATTCAAAAATATGTCAAATACACGGCAGCAACTATCTATAGATAGTATACGATCGTATACGATGATCGTTTTGATATAATATCAATAACAAAGGGATCTCGGGTAGGTATATCGTAGAAATGCATTAATTCTAATCCTAACCTAATGTCACTAATTACGACGTTTCCGAGTTCTGTTTTTTCACTGTTTTTCGTCCACGTTCGCTGATCTTAACGTCGGACGATAAACGCAGTCTGTAATCCACACGGAAATTATTGTATAAATAATATGCACGATAGTTATAATATTATATATCGTATTGCACTGCACAAACCGTCTGTACGATTTGGATATGGAGAGAGATTTAAATTTTAGCTTCAAATTCAATCAACGTTATATTATACGGTAAACAGAACAAAAACGTCAGTAAATACGAGTCTGTATGTCTATATTATTTCATGTCACGACTCGAATAAAAATAATACCATTCAAAAATATAAAATATTTACTACGATAGTTTAGTAGCGTAACGAGTCTCCTCGATAGTTTCGTTATTATACATAATATGTTAACTTTGTGTAGTGGATTTGCACCGCAATCGACCGACCAATTACGAGGAGCCCTACAACTTCGCTCAGGTTGCAGTATTTTCGATTTTCTCGCATTCTACGTATTACGCATAATATTATACCGTCATATCATAATTAATTATAATATCACATTATCATACTGTGCGTTATATTAGTTTACCGATGGAAAGTGTCTGTTTGAATTCAGTTTTTTTTCTACGAGTTCCAAGGTTAGTTCATACATAGGTAATATTTTGTTAACGGCAATACGGACCGATAGACTTTTAGTATGTTTTTCATACACACAAAAAAATTTAATAAACTCGTGATCGCACGCAATTTACTATGTAGTCGCACCTGACATAAAAGTGCAGATCTAGGAAAAAGAGTTCAGTCAGGCCATATATTTATACACACAGTATGCCGAGACGATTATATTAGTGTCGTTACACGTTAATATTGATATCATATTATTATGTAGGTCATGTATAACATTATGTGTAATCTTTATATTATTATTGTAAAGGCGTGACAAAATTAGGCTAATAACATATGTGTGTGTGCCCATTAACACTAATAATAATAATAATATTATATTCGTATTAAATGTTATTGTCGTTGACACGGAACGAGCGACATACTGTTAAAAATAAATTTATTTTGTCATAAAATATAAAAATACATTTATAAAACATGTAATTTAATTTATTTTACAAAGTATAAACATAGACTTTTGGAAAGTTAAAATGTTCGTATAATATAATACAGCTCACGTTCAAAACAGAAAATTGAGAAGAAATGGGGATTATTTAATATAAACCGACGGTCGCCATAGTGAATTAATCATTCTTATCAACATTATTGTATTCGCACTATCTTTCCTAGTCCGACACCACGTCATAACCAAACTATGGTGAGAACATTTCCGTTTATAAAACATTAATGATTTATACGCAAGCACGGACATGTTATTCACCATAATACAGCTATAGTATATTGTATTATTGTTATTACAGTGTAATATAATATTATTATTATTATTATTATCATCATTATTATTCACAAGTCTCCGTCGGCCGGCGCGTTGGTTAGGCAATTTCGGTACGTCACAGCCGGTAACTACAGCAGTTATACGACACGACGGTTCGAATGTGAAGTAATACTCACTGGTGTCATAATCATAATAATATTGAAGTTTTATTGTTTAGTGTGGTACAGAGATATTTTGTTCGTACCCGTAAACCGACGTGATATCGGTAGAGATGGTCGTGTACAGGTATACACATATATTTTAACATCATAATATACCTTATACCAGACTCGTTACTTAAAGCGCGCCACCATATTAAATTCGTACGGTGGTGTCGATACTGTTGCGGTGAACTTCGATCGTATTTCAAGAGGACGTCGACCTCGCAATATCGTCAGTAAAAAATAGACATTAAACCATAATAATATCACAATGACATATTATCCATCGTGTACAACAATAATAATATACAGTCGTCGTCGTCGTATTAATATTATATTTCGCCAAACGTGAGCTGCGTATAGTATTATTGTCACGATTTGTATATTGCTTTGCTCCCGCACCACACAATACTATATAATATATAATAATAATAATAATAATATAGTCCCACCGATTCGACCGCGCGGAATTTATTAATGCATTTTATTTTTATGACGTCGTCCACAAACTACAACGTGGGTGGAAAAATGCACTCGTACGATACGCTGCACCGACTCTACACGCATAAACAAATATAATTGCTTTTCCACAGTTGCCATGTGTACGGACCGGCGGTAAAAACAACCCTACACTAGGGCGGTGGCGTCTATCCATAAATACATTAATAATAATAATATAATATAAACGTAATAGAATATTATACAAGCGAACGTGTTTAACCGTTTACTTTGTATATACCTATGATACCAGTATGGTCGTGTCCGTCGTTGCGATAATAATAATATAAAATGCGAGATAGAAATATGTAGGTACCGTCAAAAAAGCCTTACGCTCCGGTAGGTCGTGTTGATAATAATATCATTGTAATGTTTTGTAAATTATTAGATTTTTGTTTTGTTTTTTTCATCGCAACAAACTCTCCGTCGTCCAGTAATTAAAAAAAATAAAAAACGAAATAGGATTATTACGTGTTTTTTTTATTTTACGAGACCCGGCAAAACCGTGGCGGCTGTGATGTTTGTGCAGTGGCAGAGCAATCGTCAGCCTATCTCGCGGACATCGCGTGAATGCTAATTCTGACGTCCGTCCGTCGTTTGAGTATCGTCCAAAGATAATAATATCCGATTTTTATAATTTAATAACAACGTGTGTCGTGTGTAATAATAATATTATTATCTGCGAGTCTATGGGTCGTGCCCGGACAACAAGTGTAATAATGGACGGAATATTATATATACATAATATAAAGACAACAAAAGATATGTCGAATCATCAATAGCACCTCAGAGTTATTTTTTTTTCTTAAATATTCTAGATGGTTTTTGTGATCGGTAAGTATTTGTTGTGAAATCTATTGCATTATTGCCTACTGGCAGTGTTGAGACTTATCTAGATAACTATTCAGTTATCTTTTATCTAATCTAGATAAATATTTGCGTTTAATCTAAATAGTTATCTAAGATAAAAAATGCATCCATCTAGATAAATTCGTCTCTATACAAAAAAATAAAATACACATTTTTATTGTCAATTTATTTTTTTGATAATTAATACTTTAAATTTGAACTGTAAGGTGATCTCAGTAAAAAAATGTTATGCTCATAAGAATATTATGTAGTAGGTATTATATTTTATTATTGACCTTTTCGTTAGGGGCCGAACCCGGTGCTCAAACATGCCTACATTTCATTGTTATGTTGTCTAGATAAATTGTATTTATCTTTAATCTTTATCTAGATGGATTTGAATTTAGTTATATTTTATCTTTATCTAGATAAATTTTCATCATATTATCTTCATCTATATATAGATAAAAAAATACTTGTCTAATCCTAACACTGCGGCTACTGGTGGGTTAGTTTTTTGACTGCGGAGATAATAATAGAATGTAGGTCGTTGCGTAAACGTATACCTAGTTTAGGGACCTAATTCAGTAACAATTAGTCAAAAACTAATCGCCTGAAATGCTTTCAGTGCGGGCGAATTTTGCACGGTTTCGGTTGATCCCAGATTTGAATTCCATAATATGACCAAATGGGAGCTATAATAGGTTTATAATAGACGACGAGGGTTTTGTTTTTGAGCCTACTTGGTCGTTGAATTGTATATCTGTAAAATATAAATAGGTACTATTCATGCGATCTATTAGAATCGTCTGCTGATCAATTCGTGTCCGTCCAGTTCAGTTTTAAACATTGTGCTCAATATCATGGCCAACCATAAAGTTCATCGGCCGCGTGCGTATGGTGGTTGAATATTGTATAAAGTTATGATGAGCTTTATGAAATAGTATTTTTTTTTCAAAATCAATCGAAATATTTATTGTTTTTATCGTATTTTTTTTTTTAATACTTTTAGAACTCGTCCATATATAAGTACTGTATGATGAAGTATCATTTCAAGAATGGGAAATCAGCCTGGAAAACTGAATCAAAAAAAAAAATAAAACATGATTTAAACATTTTTAAACGGTGACCCGTACTTTACTACATGAATTTAGGGTACATGCGATTAATAATAGTGTAAAAACCAAAATAGTTTTTCCCTTTGAAATCCGTCATTTGAACTCTATAATTCTTTAACCTATAATCGATATACGCCCATTGAAAGTGTGAAGTAAGTACAGACATATTATTATTTCATGTTTATCTAATAATACATTAATACATATGTAATCATTATAAGTTATAACTGTATATATTTATAACTGCTATCGTTTATTAACTGGACTATTTTTAAAAAAATATATGTTCCGTAAAAACCAAATAAAAAGTGTACCGCCGGAATTTGATTAACTATATTACCATGATAATACATTATAATGTAATATTACATTGTTTATACTGTTCGAATAGTTCACGCAAATGAGTTGAATAATTTGAATCGTACTTGTTATTTAAATTTTCAATGATTGACTATTAATATAATTCAAAACGCATATATTGTTATTATTAAATTAAAATATTATAATGCTTATATAAGCACATTGCAGTAACATTGCAATCTACTAATAGCGCAATCGGCGATACATATTTATAAAATAAACTGTGCGTATAGGTACTATGCCAAAATCGTAATATTGTTGTTTATCTTTTTTTTTTTTCATTATTTATTCGATGGATATGGACTCGATTTTGTAAATTTCAAATTTTCTATTTTCCACTTAACAATTCCGAAACTAATTTTCACCGAAGTATGACTATAAATACATATTATTATATATTATGTCCTTGACCAAAAAATAATCGAATCCGCTGAAATGATAGGGTTGATCGCCGAGTAGAATTATTTTAAGTGTCACGGACATAATGATATACAATAATATGTAGATAGTAAAATACTAAAATATATATTTAACGAGCATTGTAAAAATATTTAAACCTTTTAGATTCGACAGTTTATCTGGACTTTTATACTAATCGTCGACCGACCGATAAAAATGCATAAAATAATATTGAAAACAAAAGGGAACCACAGCTACTCTCGCACCCGAGAAAATCATTTTAAAACTCGTTATAATATATTGGGTTAAAAAAAAACTTAAAAAATATAAAATATTGAATTTTTTTTTTTGTAATATGTATTAGTTTAATACACACGTAAATCTACCCTCCTCAGCCAAGCCAAATGGTGCACAGTAACTAGTAAGTAAAAAAAAATTTATAATTTGTGTACCAAAATATTCCATTTTAAGCCATTTTTAGATTTCTTAGCAAAAATACAGCGTATAATATGCAATAGGTTTCATAACGAACAGTATTAAACGTATAATATACGTATGTACAAAATATAATATAAATGTTTATACCTATCATGCAAAAAGCAGTATCAAACGTCATAAGCTAATTAATAAGAAAGTAACTGACCAGATTATACCTACGTTAATTTAGTGTTTTCGTTTAGTATTTATAATAATTTTACAGCCATGTCTACGGTGTAGATAAAATATGAAACCTCTTATCGTGCTATATGTTTCATTACAAATGTGGTTTTGGGCTGGGTACACGGTAAAATGTTTCTGGCCGATTTTTTGTGAGGTTTTGTCGTGGTCATTGACAAAAAAATATCAATGATTAATAGATTTCCTTTGTAGAGGAAAAATATCGAGTAGCGTGTTAGGGTTTTTAATTTTTGCTCTTACTTTCCTGGTCCGTTCGGCCGTGATTCAAATTTAAAAACGGTAGAAATAAATTTTTTTTATAAGTACATTTGTTATGATTTATGTTAAATGCACAGCCATTGCATAATAATATAATATTGATAAATGCGCATACTGTTTTTCCCTCTATAAACAATAATATAAAAATATCTTAAGCTAAAAGCCCGTTAATGTGTCTTAGAGTTTATCAATGATGTGTTCCACGATTGGGTTCTACGGGAAAAGTCATTTTAAAACCATTAATTTATTATTTAATTTCCATAGTATAATAATGTGTTAAAAATAACAAGACGACTGTGAAAAAGTAATTTTTTTTCAAAACCACTGCATAGTTGCTCACTGCGGCATTTGGCTTAGGAGGACTTTATAGGTTATAGACTCGTTTAAACCCAGCCCCGGTGCGCATAATATAATATTATACACGTGTTATTCAAGATATCCTCTGAAAAAAATTGTGTCATAACGTGCTACGATTTGCCATCGCAAATTATAATAATATAGTTATCGATAATAATTGTTACGAAGTATCGAGAGCTCAAACGTGAAACACCGTTAGGTAGGTAGATAGGTAAAGTATTATCTCATCGACGTTTTAATATAAAATTATTCAGACGATTCGAAACGGTCAGTCTTGTTTTTACGTATGACGAGGAGAAAGAGGAGGGTAACAAAAAAAACAAAAAACAAGAAATGCCAGCACAACGTTACAACTTGGTGCACATATATGTAATTTACATACGTTCACATTATATATACATACACAAAACGTGCGTTTATAATATACATATATATATATACAAACACACACAAGCGATATGTACATAATATGTGTTTTGGCGCCGGTCCGCAGTCCCAGGATTTACCCTCATCAGCAGCAGACTGCGGGGCATTAACATTTCGTGTCATTAAAAGCGACGAGGATAACTTTAAGCTTGTTTCTGAGGCTTATCTCGTCCGAACACATGCGTGAAACGTATACGTATACGTATACGTGTGTGTGGGTGGGTGGGCTGGTGTGGGTGTGGGTGTGAGTATAATATATGAACTGCGGACGAGATAACGTGCGGCGGCGCACGCGTATTATATTATTATAATTTTTCTATAATAACAATAATAATAATAATAATAATGACAGCAATAACACGCCCGTTGATATAATATTATAATATATTAAAACAATATATTTCGAAAACGGTGTATTGTCATAATACCTACTATATAATACGATAAAAAAAAACATATTAAACTATACACGCGTAGGTAGGTATTACGAGTGGAGTTTTGACGGACGTATAGACCGAATAGCCATCACAGGAGATTTAAACGCATTCGCGCAGCTTATTATGGCTGGTTGTTATAGTGCACCCCCAGCTAAGCATAGGCCTGACCTATATGTAATACGCGAACAATGTAATGATATCGTAGAGTCTTTTTTTGGTTGTGGCATATGTATATTGTTATTGTAATATATTCAAGGTTATTTTTTTGTTTTATATTATATTTTTTTCCATCAGTGGAGAAAACCTTCACGACCGGTTTTTGTGTTTTCCAAACAATGAATTATTATATCATTATTATATATTTTATCATATTTATATTTTTAATTTTTCAACTTTGTGTTATTGACAACATACTTATGCATACTATTATGCATTTAATTGCATACTTCAAAGCGTTATTTCAAACTGGTACTTGACCAAAATAAACTATATGCATTCGGATTTTAATAGTGAGTAGAGTTGAAGGAATCAATCGTTTTCCACGTGTCATTATAGGAGCGCTGCACGAGTAAAATATATTGTTATGACTTTAAAATAAGGTAAATAATAATATTTGTAAAACGAATAAATTCAGCTGTACGCGCAGTACAATCATTAATTGTATTATTACTTACTAAACATTTTTTTTTACACAATTTATAAACATAATATTAATAAATGAAGTGGAACACCGGTCTTCTACACCGAAACCCTATTTATGCTTTTTTTTTTCTGTTTTAACGTATTCTTGTAATCTTAAGCATACAGAAAACGATTTTGAACTAAAAAATTGAAGTTATATCCAATTAAAATTGCATAAACACATATGGCGTGGTCACTCACTCGTGGACTGGTATATTGTATGCGTCTTTATTATAATATTCATTAAGCAATATAATATTATACTAAAAACAAGCATTTCGGTCATAACTAATTATCACTTAATTATTAAAAAGCACAAGACGTGTGACTGCTTACATGACACTAGTAGCGTACCTAGGATTTTTTCACGGGGGATAAAAAGATTTTTATTGACATATTCAGTATACACATTATATTCATCTTATTAGGTACAACAATATAATATTGTATTGTGTAGAAAATGTTGTCTCCGTGGGAAGGAGATATGACCTACATATCCTCCCCAACATAGATACGCCATCGCTTGATTCTTATAAATTATAATATACAAAAACTTAACGCTTATAATAATAAGATAATAATAATTTTAACGATAATTTTATGTCATCATTACACGGGCAATTAAAATAGAAAACATCCCTCGAGTTGTTATGTAAAACCACCTTGTGTGGGTTTTGGATTTGAAATATATTTATTAAAAACACATATAAAATGTTACAACCAGCGTGGTCACTCGCTCAAACAATTAAAATTAAAAATATTCTAAGACTTGTTATGTAAAGCAACCTAATGAGTGAGTTTTTGACTTCAAAACAAAGTTCGAACGCCAAACTTATGAATGCGCCGTCGTTTTTGGCATGTTTAACAGCATATAAATACATTAAGACAAAAAAAAGCCGACCAAAACAGAATAATAACGACTACTCAATTACTTTTTTTTTTAATTAGGTAATTCGAATGAGTTGCTCATGTACCATAATATAAATTCGATGCGTTTCTATTGCACAACTTTTTGCTACTGCGCGTCCTCCAGTGTAGCTTGTGGAATCCCATCAATTAGTATGCATCCCATTGAATAATTATAGATATCGAAATCTTTCATCGTCAACTTTTAGAGTTAGCGTGGTCGGGACGCGTTTCTCCGAAGTCCTTTTCCGCGGTGTATTCGTCAAAAATGTACTTTCTTAATATTATAGTATATACCTAGTGGGTAGCTAATTAAAACTTTAAACTTCAGCGTTGCATGTTATGCATTCGAGACAGTTAAAAAATGGTTGTCTTTTTCTCCGTACATGTTGGTCCTTCTTTGTGGCTTGTATTGCATTGCAAAATTTACGATTTTTTACGTACCTATTCATACGCCGGGGACTTTACGGTATTGTATCATTTGTCGGGTACAGCACCGAATGGACATCCCTGAGCCAGCAGAAATCGTACATTTATGATGATAATATTATTGATCGCACTGATATTGTGCAATACTATATAGTATACTCTCTAAGCGCTTACAGTTTATAAAAAGCCAGACGGTGTACTACTGCATATTAACTGATAACTCGAACCCACATAAATGCAGTAGGAATAAATAATTATTCTATCATATAATACGATGGAAATTGGCACGAGTGCTTAGATATTATACCAATGATGCGTCTATTAATGATCATTAATTTCCCATAAAAAAACGTTTTTTCTCTATTAGTCGTGACACTAACTTGAAGTAGGTTTTAATATTTTGCTTATATTTTTTAAAATTATACACGGCTTTAACAGGAATCGCACCATTTGGTTTTATATAATCTGCGCTACTTATTTTATCGATAACGAGGGCTAACCACTCGGATTAGGTATCTACTAACTGCAGCTGTTTAATCGTAATGCATAATATTCTGTTTTCTAGTCGGGGAACATCACTTTCGTTATTTATTAAATACCAATAATATTATAATGATGTCATACTTATATTATATCAAACAAATTATAAGCTTGTTTTATAACATGATGTATAATTATTATGATAAAATATGAAAACGATTTCGTGCAGAGAATCGGTGAGTGGCGGGAGGACAAGTAAGTTCATAGACAGTAAAGGTATGATACGTTTACAAATTTGATTGGACGTTAAATTATTGTAAACAGGTATGAGGTAAGTCAACACATATTATTATATAATATCAAATACTTGAATAATATTTATTACGGATGGCATACGAGCAATATTTGTTTTCTATACTCTGTTCAGAATCAGAACGGACCAGGCGGCGGACGAAAACCCACCGTTTTTAGTCCATCCACACATCAGCTATAGATAATGAAAAAAAAAAAAAATCAAAATTTTTTGGGTTCACCACATAAAAACGTGTCTATATGTATATGAAAATGAACTACGCACAATTTCGAATTCCAATCAAACAAGGTTAAACCGTGCTGAATCGAACCTGAAGTTTGAATTAGTTCGTGAGAATTTTTATATTTTTTTTTTAATATTTCGAAAAACCGTCAAGTAAATAGAAATTATGAATGGTGGTCTGACACCGTCAAGTTCAGTCTGTTCTTATTCTGAACGGAGTATATGGCTTCTACGGGATTTTCAATAATATATTAAAATTTACAGGCAGACGTGAGTAAGAAGTATCGTGAAAAATTGAAATCCATTCTTCACAAATCGTTTTGAATCATATACCTACGGATGGATGTATTAAATAATTACAACATAATTAAAAAGTCCAAGTGGACCGATCCTACACCTACAGTTGTGTGCATCTTCTGACCGTTTGTCTTACCTAGGCGAAAATAAGTGCCTTGTTGTTCTATCTGCAATGGTAATCCGAGATGAATATAATCTAGACTATATTTTTTTCGCGGGGAGGTGTTAATTATTCTTCAGAGCCATCGAATTGAAAAAAATATATATTAATCGAATCACTTATGTACCTACTCCCGGACATTGTTTGTTGTTTTTCGAGTAATTATTATCAAACAAATATTTTGAACAGTCCGAACAGAAAAATAAATCGTTCGCCTTACGGTATGAACCATGCGATTCATTTCTGACAGACGATTATGGGAGTTATATCTATACTATTATAACGTCTCCCGGGGAGCGCCCCGAAAATCGAACGCTAAAGCAGATAGCAATAATAATAATAATATATTGTTATTATGCGATCGTATAATAAAACGACATGGCATAGTATATTATAATAATATTTAGTAGTGAATATAAACGTGGATCGTCGGGTTGGCGCGTGGGAATGGAGAAACGGGGTCGCGTATGTGACGAGTGTAAAAGAAAAAAATCGGAAAACAATAGAGACGATATCGTACATAATACAGTCTATATAATATACATATATATATATATACATATAGATACGTCAATAATAACGATAATAAAATAAAAAAAATTTAACTATTATTATAGTGCGGGGACGACGATGGTACTCGGACGGTTTTTTTATTTTTTTGCTCGTATCCTCCGCTCGATAGTGTGCTGCAAACCATAATGTACACCGGCCTCCACACACACACACACACATGATATATATACATACATCTCCGATATTCATAAGTTGGTCCGAAGCCAAGTCGAACGACCGCGTCCCAAACAACCCCCCCCCCCCCCGCTCCACACCACCAAGGCCCGGTCCGGGAGGAGGATGTGCTTTCCAAAACCCCTATACGCGTAATAATAATAATAATAATAATATAATAATGTACGTATAATATTCTTATATCTCGGCGGCGGCGGATGTGCTACAGATGGGACGGTCATAAAATTCGAAAGCCTAAACCGAGACCGGCACACGCCGCCACCCGCCGGGGCATCGTTGTGGCGGCGGCGGCGGCGGTTTGCTCTTTGTCGTCGTTAACCCTCTTCTATATATTATTATTATTATTATTATTATCATTATAATATAATATAATATCATATCGTAACAAACGCGCGCCGCCATCGATATTACATATCACATACACCCCTCCCCCAAACACTGCTGTCGCTGCCGGCTGCTGCACCGCACACGGCCATCGCAGCCGAGTATATTATTATTACTATTATTATTATTATTATATGCTATCTTCTTACGGCGAAATTAATAACTTTATGCATACGCCATAAAATCGACTATTTATGCGTAAATGTGCGTATACGCTCCACCGTACATTTATTATTATTATTACTATACTGAAATATATATATATATATATATATATATAATGTGCACGAATATAACAATATTTATATTAGATAATAATACTTTATTAATACTGTACGCGATTTATATAATATTACGGTGCCCGCGCGTGACTGCTCGCATTATGCCGTCCGTTATTTTTGAGACCGCCGCCTTACTGTACGACTTCTGCGCTGACTCTACGCCGAGTGGAAAACGTATTTCGCTTTTTCCGAGCTTTCCACCCCATAACGGTATCTATGTCGCCTAACGTCATGCTATTACCTACTAAAAACAACGTTATTGCCAAGCGACGATTGTCGTTATTATTATATTGTGGCACCCCCCCCCCCCCCATCGTCCGATACATATTATTGCGATGCGCGATTTTTGAGATTTTCAGTCGGCTGTCGGCGACTCGTCCTGTGCGAATATCGCGAATGTTCCTCAAAACGTAAAATAACCTTTTCCAGTCAGCTGTACACACGTCACACACGCCCTCGCACACGAGGATATACCGTGGCTGTAACGGTTTGAGCAAGTGAAGCAAGAGAGGAGTGTTACTTGTATTATTAAGTCTGTATGACTGTATTATATATGGAGAATATATCGCGGGAAAATATTATAAATTAAACGTCGTGCCACAAAACATTACAACACTTTTATACAAACGTAGTGGTCACTCTGACGGTCCCCCTTTTCCGTACTTCAGAACTATTGCATACTATGAAAAAAGATACGATATGGCCTATCCATATAATATTCATACTCTGAACCTATTTCGCGTTTTCCGAATGCCGAGTTCTTAACCCTATACAGACGTATCGGTGTTGTTTAACGTGTCATATGACCTACAAATAATAAAATTATTAGGTACTTAACCAGAATTTATTATTTTTGTCACAACCCATTACTACGATTTTGGAAATTTTCAGTCATCAGTGGCATCGCCCTCAAAAACTCGAAAGTAGCTTGTTCAGCCCCTGCACACATAATATGCACTTGCACGCGAGGATATCACACATTTCCGTAGGCCTGACCGGCGAATATCACGTGAAAACGATCTGTGTACATACGTATGATATATTCATAATGATATTAGACTCGTGATCACCTATCTGAGGAAATTGCCTAATGTTTTACCCACGATATTCTGGCTGCGGGTGGAGTGGATGACGACGTAGCAGGCATTTGGCGCTCTTGTTTTTTACCCCACAAATAATAATGACGAGAATTACTGTTATCGTTATTATTGACGCAACCCATTACGACGATTTTTGAAATGTCCAGTTCCCTGCACACATAATATGCACTTGCACGCGAGGATATCGCACATCTCCTTCGGTCTGACCGGTGAATATCACGTGGAAACGGTCTGTGTACACATAACGCATACTCAAGATGATATCAAACTCGCGACGACCCCTCTGCAGAGACACGCTGACCCAATTTCCTAGTGTTTTACCCGTGATGTTCTGGCCACGGTTGATGTGATTCGCCATGCAGACGACGACGGGCACCACACTACACCTCACGCAAATAACATTAGCGGGCGGAGCGGACGACGAAGCTGCAGCTGCTACAATAAGCTATTTTGGGCGCGCTTTTACACCCACACACGAAACGAATCACACATATAACAATATCAACACTATCGTGCGTACCGCGTGTGTATGTATATATATTATACGCATACGCATTTAACTGCTCGGCAGACGGCGGTGGACGGGGTAGTCGAAAGTTTACGATCCTCCCGGGAACTTTGTCGGGAGCTTAATATAATAAAGCAGATTATGTGTATTTAATGTCAGCTGCAGTGCAGTGCTACACAAGAGATCGTCGTTACTCTGCCGGTTGGCCATCTTATATAATTATATCGCTGTTACGATGCTGTTGCTAGAGAAGCAATCCTCGTCATCGAAGAGCAGGCCCAACAAACCGTTCGGTCGAAAGAGCGTATCTTAAAATTGTTATGGCAAGGGGGTAAATCGATAAGTATAGCGATCGCTCTGGCTGCAGATGACCTTATTATTTTTCCAACAACGATCGGTCTGAACATGTCAATGTATGCGCAATTTGAATTTCAAACGAGCCCATAGTTACGGTTAGTTATAAATAGTGCAAGAAACGTCGATATTCTTCAGCGCAATAAGTCATGAGTTTTCATAATCAAGCGAATCGCCGTGAACCATCGTACCTAATATAATATAATATACAGTTATGTAATATTACTGAGGCAAAGATTACTTCTCGAAATCGTCGGCAACATTTCCTGGAACAGACGATACTCGTGAAACGATGCTGTGCGGACTTCTCTGAATTTATAACGTTTCTCTCGAAAACGAACAGGTGAAAATCAAACCCATTCCAGCCCCTATGGGCTACTGTACCCTATGTACAGTGGCGCGTGACGTTATCGTGCAAGTGTTTCGAGAACGTCGACGACGAGGGTCTTTCGCTCGATTATCGCGAATAACAAAATTACAGCAGTTCCGTCGCGTCTTCGGGACAACGCAAATCATATCACGCCGGCCGATATCGACGTGCACCTAAGAGCGCGTGACTCATTCTATTTAAAAGGCGTTTTTTCCTGGACATCGTCGCGCACAGGTGGGCTGAGACGTAAAATGAGACGCGTTTTCCACTCGACACACACCTTGCGAGGGCATCAAGAGATGGCGTTTGGACAGTTTGTGAGAACACGTCACCACTGTATGTTATATGATATGGGTATATTGTTTATTTTCGACGTGGCGAGTTCCATTCCGCGTCCGTTTCGAATACAGCACAATATTATGATGTAAATAATCGATTGTCGACGGCGTATTATATTATTATTGTTTGCCGTCAAAGATCGCGGTGGCGTCGCTGCACAATAACGTTAATTGGACTTCGCCGACCGGCAGCCGGTTATTAGCTCGTACCGTGATACGTCAACAATTAACGTTCCCCGTGTCGCGTTACCCCCCCCCCCCTCCCCTTATTTGTTAATTGTCCGCGATTAAAATAATTATCATGCAAGTCCTGTGATGTGTAGTGACGGGCAGTCGGTGGCGGACGGCTCAATATTGCATACCCGTATAACACTATTATTGTCATGGTTTATATCGATATGCGCATTCGTCCGGTGAACGGTATATGCGTTTGAAATAATATATTTTATTGTAAAATTCGCGTGTAGATTACAACGGTATATTGTGTTTAATGCATTTTACTGGATACGGTCAAAGTGTTTATTATAATATAATATTGTAAAGTCATGCTGTTCTATGATTTTAACTGATGTTGCTAAAGCAACAGCATTAACTGCGTCACATATTTTAATTATTGGTCGGCAGTCATGTGATTACAATTTACTGATATTCTGCAATTATTGCAATAAAATTGTTGAAAAAAAAAACGAACTGCATCGATTGCACACGCTATATATATATAAATGTAATATCCCGAGCACGAGTGCATTGTCAATGGACATATAGTTAAATGAATATACCTTCAACGATGAACAAGCTTCAAAAGTAGGCGAGTATTATAATAATCCAAATAAAAATACGAATTTATTTCAAAATATTCGTGTGTGTGTGTGTTTGTAGTGGCGTCATTTCAGTTTTTGAGGGGGGAGGGGGACATTTTTCGACCGGCCCATAATGAAACCGAAAAAAATCTAACAATTACATTGCATTACATTAAAATTGCGTTTTTATATCTCAATTACGAATACCCTTCTCACATAATTTTATACCACGGATTAAGAGATACTAATGAGTACCTATATCTTAGTCAGTGTTCTATATTTACTAGTTACTATATCACGGTTATCTGAGATAACCGTGGTTATACTGTCATAGTCGTAAATAACCCATTTTTTTGAGAGATGACAATAATGAATGACTAAATAATTAATAATGTGTAGAGGGGTAGGTACCTAAATAATATATTACCTATATTTGCTACTATATTATGAAGGCCCAAGACTAGCCCGTAACCGGGCCCGACATCGTCCCGTCAACAACAATGTGGGGGGGGGAACGCCCACCCTCTCCCCATCAAATTACGCCCCACTGTTTGTGTGTGTGTGTATGTGAGTACCTACGCGGATAAAGACTTAAATAAAATACATCGTCCGACCACTCGGAAAAATGAAAACAGTGCGACGTGTATACGATGCGTCGATATTTTTGATTTACTATTTACTATTTGCGTCATACTTTATATATAATATATAGTTCGATGATATACCTCACACGCACGCACGCAAGCCGTGTGTATATGATATCATATTATGGTAATAACAATATTTGCCGGTTTGTTTGTATAAAATATTGAAGGCGTGTTGCTATAATATAATATTATTATATTATCTTCGGCACACACGATGGATCAAAAACCACCGTTAGTTGAAAACGGCCGTGTCAGAGCAATAGATGAACTCGTCGGATAACGCGTGTGGAAAATTATTATTATAATACAATAACATCGGTCTGGTTCATCGTCGTATTATCGAATGATTGTGTAGCTGATATTTATTTCGTTACGATATTATACGACGATGATCTCAATCGAATTCGATCTGGCAAAAAATGTGTTGTTATACGCATGACAATATGTATGCAAGTATCAAATAGATTTGTAAATTCCTTTTCGTTTGCATCGTGATCTCGTAGGTATAAGCGGTCATTTCCAAAATATTTCCCACCATGTACCACGTCATTTTTGTAGAATCTTTCGAAAAAGTCTCTATTATATAATCCATTAGCACATTCAAATTTTGATTATTCGATGACCGTAGTAATGTTATGCCAATAATAACGCGATGACGAATTTAGGTCAACTGTCGTTACTGTGCTATTATGACGCTTGAAAATCAATTATTTTAAACGATGGTTAAATAAATATTTTAAAAAAGTGTTGTGGACATATACGCCATAATACATTGCACATTTAAAAAAAAATTTCTGACTTTTCGTTACAATATATTATATAATATTTATATAAGAGCATGATATGTGAATACAATATTAATTATAACAATTACTGTTTTTTTCATGTATTTTAAATCTTATTGAATAGTTATTATAACTTCGTACTTATCACCCTGAACAATAATATTATTTTAACAAAATATGATTTGTCGGCCGACACTGCAGAATCATCTATGGATTGCTACCCTATACACTTGGAGACTTTGGACGTAGTTTATTTCATTACGTCTAGCGAATAATATAATACAGACTTTATTATGTAGGTACAATATTTATGATATTTTCAAAATCTTGTTTATAAAAATATAACGCGGCTGTTAAACGGCGTAATACATTTTGTGGATTTTCCGCGTGTACGGCTCTGGGACGAGCGTGTCAAACGAAACAATATATGTACAAAGTTTGATATTATAATATAATCAATTCATTCTTTTCCTCGGTGTATATTATTAAAAATATACATAATATATAATATTTTATTTATGAGTAAAGTTTGCGCCGCTGTTTTCTCGCCACGCCGTCGTAAAGTTGTACGGATATAGCCGAGAGTATGGAAAATTACATCGTATTATATTTGATTCCTCCATGGTTAGCACCTGTAATAATATTTTCGAGACGAAACGATTTGTATGGCATTTGGCGGCCGAACCGTCCGTCGAAATAAAGTCACGGAATGCATTGAAGTTCGGTTCGATCAAAATTATATATCATTATTTGGGATTTGTCCATGTACCATGTTATATTTTGGTCACATAGATATTATAAATTGTAAACATCAATACATTTTGAACGATTGACACCAATTCGGTAGCGTGCGGTCAGAGTTAATAAATAATATAATTTAAAAATGTGTGTCAAGATGATTTTTTTTTTGTCAAACAATATATACATGTAGCTAGTTATTATCATAATATTATATTTGATATAGCATATTTTAATAAGCTTTTGATTGTTCAACTTCTTTTAGGTGTAACTGGTGTAAGTCGCTGGAGTAAGTGCAACTCGGCCGCCCTGGTATAGGCAATCCGACTATGTCCCTGGATTGGACCTACAAAGTAGGTAATAATTTTGGACTAAGAGAAAATGTCCCCCCCCCCCACCCACAAGAAGACGAATCGAAGCCGCTACACTGAAGTCGTAAGATTTACAAACATGCATTAAATCTAATAAAATGACCAAAAAAACTAAAATTGCTAGAAAAATGAAAAAACATCCATATATGCAACAAACTGCAAAATAAAAGTTTCACCGTTGACGTATCTGTTGTATGAAAAAAATTATGTACTTGGAAAGCATTGTTTAAGATCACATATAAAAAATATGCACTTTGCATTGAAATCCGGGCCCTAATTATTATATAAATGTGAAATACCACTCAATCACTCACTTAAAAACTGATCACTACATCTCAAAAACTAAAACACGTACGAACTTGAAAATTGGAATAGTTGTTCTTCTAATGATCTAGATGTGCAAAACAAGAAAGGATTTTCCGATATTCGCATATTAAAGAGGTGCTCTAAAAGGGAATTTGTGATTCACGGTGGAAATCGTAATTTTTTTTTGTTTTGTGTAATATAAATGGTTACCGTTGGTTACTCGGGCAGATCAGGTACAAGCATGCATTAAATCGTCATGTTATGGTCTCAATCAATGAAACTATATTTTAAAACCAAATGAGTGTATTGACTAAAAAAGTATTCAATCGAACTTGAAGAAAATCTCAGATATCGTTTTTAGAGACGTCGGAAGAGTTAATGGAGTAAGTAGTTTAATCACGTTAAAAACTATGCCAAGTGCTAAATCCACGACTGGCGTTTGCCCATCTAGGTCAAATAATTTCACGAAGCTTGTTAAACTGACGCCGATGTGTCCGAGAACTGAGCTACACTAAAACTGAGATACAATCGAACCGATATACTCCTATATATAGCGTATATTATAAAATATAGAAAAATACGATTCTCTTCGTAATAATATTGTCGTTCAACGGAGTCACGTATATAGTGTTCCTACAGGTCGCAGAGCTAAAAGTTTTCCTGTAGTATTTTATATTAATATAATATATTGTAAGCGGATCAAAAAAGATTGACGGGAAAAATGGCGTTGTTCGTTGTTATTGCGTCCGGTTCGGCGAGGAAATAATAGGCAGGTGCTGCAGTCGAAGAAGAAGTCTACGTAGGTGTTGTTGTTTTTCGCTTCCGATTCAGACTTCCGGTGTAGGCGCCGGGCTCGTAGCCCCGTCGGACAATCACACAATACGCGCGTGTTTCCCGTGACAGACGGACGACGACGTGCCCAGGGCAGGAAATTCGTCGACATCGCAGTGCGTCGTCTCTGCAAGGACGAAGGATTATTTCAATATAATCACAATAATTAATCATGCGCGACTCTTGGCGACGGCGCAGGCGAAATCCCATCCGGCCGATTAATCGACATTGTGTACAATACCGTCCCGGCGATTTGTTTCCGTCCACCACGACTGCTTCGGCCGCGTTCGGATGCGGCGGCGTCGGTTTCTCGCGAGGTCTCACCGCCGCGCCCGGACGTTGTTCCGCGCCGGAAATCCGTTCGCGGTGTCGGCGTACAAAAGGCTGGCAATTAAAACGGATTAAAACGCGATGGCGATCGAGTGCGAGCGAAATTTATATCGACGGTTTAGAGCCGTGGGACAAACGACACGAATCGCGCGCGCTTGTGGTTTTCCATACCCCGCACCTCTACCCGATCGTCAGCTGTTCTAAAATTGCGCGCTAAAAATTAAGTCCCACCGCCGTAACTACATCAGGTTTGGGCGTCATTGAAACGTTTTAGCGTTTCGAAAATTAATATAATATATAGTACACGCAGGTACGCACCGCTCCCCGGCTGTACCTGTGCGCGGCGGAACCCGGTTACTGGTTTACAGGAGCTTTTCTAATACGTATATTTGTGCGTTGTTTTACCGCAAACATTCGAAACGATAAAATATAATATAATTATTTATATATATATAAGCTTCCGTTGCCGACGTACGTAATTTCAAAATGGTCCAGCCAATTAAACGGTTTTTTTTTTAATATCAAGGACGGCACGAAAACTAAAACGCTCTGTGAAATAATATAGCGACACGTCCATACTACATGTAGACCGAGTCTCGTGGGTGAAAAAAAATCGTATTGTACAGAAATTCGTTGAATAGAATATTAAATTGGATCTCGACAATGTTTCGTAAAACAGAAAATTGTTTCAAATGGAAGTTCCACTGAATTATAATAGAATATTGTAGTGCACTCGCACTGCTATAATTGCACTTGTATGGAGATGTTAAAATACGGTATTTTTTTTTTTAGTTTGAATGATACCGGTATTATACCGTATAGAAACTTGTAGTACATTAAACTTTTGGAAATCGAACACGGATTAAAGGAGGACTGACTTATGATCGATTTTTAAATGAGTTAATAATTTCAGAATACCTTGCATTTTTAAATCCACAGGAATATAAGAATTATTTTAGAGTGAATACAATTTTAAAGACATACTCACAACCCTGGTATACCTATTATGGCGATTAGAAATAATTTAAAATTAAAACCATAAAGTTACAATTCACAGTATTCTTAATATAAAATCAATTTCCTAATAATAAAACTAATATACTTTTTTTTTTTTGTAGAACCTAGCTATAAAAAAAAAAAATTAAACCACGGTGGCGTGCATAATAATACCTCCGTTGAAGTAATTTAAGTATGCCATACAAGCCGATGGTCCTGTTATGGAGGTTTAACAAAGAAAATAAAACATAACAACACCTCGTGTAATACAATTTTATATTATACTGTACAATATAATACGAACACAAAACTCTCAACTTTAATTACACACTGCAAATGTTAATGTAAGACTAATATGATAATATTATGTTGGACCAGCGACGGATATTTTCGTCTGGACATCGTCGCAAACGCATTCAACTCACGTGAATTGAAGCTAAAAATACGATTGAATTAAAATATAATTGTTAAATGCTCGGCTTTATTACCCTACAGCATAGAACGGCCGATCTGCGATAAACCATTAACCGAATTATTGTTCGAACACGCGTTCAAGCATCGCGAGGTGTCCGTTTATTTATTAAAATCGGTCGAATGGTTCTTTTCTTTTTCGAGTACAGACGGTTCATAAATATTTATTCGAGGTTTATCCGACGCATAAAATTACTGAACATAAGATGACTCGTCGAGTTTTCGATGCGTGTAATTTGTCGGTTTTATTTTCATTGTTCGTCAACCCTTCATCAATATACTATAGGTATTAGGAGCATTATTATGCCATATAAATATAAATTACACCTATACCTACATAATATAATATTATAATATATTAATGCAAAATTGTCAGTGGTTTTATGATTTTTTTTTTACATTTTTGTCTTCGCGATAATACCTATCGCTTAGGATTCATTTTTATTTTAACGTGTACCTTTATGCTATCGTTATCATAGATAATATGGTAATACATGGACGGGACATCCCACGTGTTTAAGTGTGATCGAAGAACATATTAGCTGCCATACTTACTTAAGATAAACAATGACAGAAGACCGTCTCAATAATTCGGTATTAGTCACTATTGGAAAGTTACTAAATTAGATCTCAACAAAGCAATAAAAAATTTTGCTGGTTTAAAATCAAGAAAATATATTTTTTTTAATAGTAATAGTCTGTTATGATAATAATAATAAAAAAAACAACCACATTGAAATTAACTATTCAAAAATTCAAAAATTAGCAGATTAAGTTTGATTCGTCTTCATTCGTAACCTCCTGCAGTATCCGTTACCTCAAATAACTATTATGGTAACTGTATAATCTATAGTATAGACCTTGGTATAGACTTTTCGCTCACAGTATACCATGTAGGTACATTAGGTTAGCATAAGATATAATATTATGATTGTTGTACCTACGAGTTCGAATTCGATTTTATAATAATTATAATAATTTGTCATCGTCGAATTTATCATAATTTTATTATCGTAATACATATTTTTTATGCGAATCGATATTGTATCGTGGCCCTAGTCGGGGGATGAACATTCAGTAATGCTGTAATCTCTCGGCCTGTTATGTAAAATCATTATTATGCTATTGTTATGATAATACGGTGGTATTAATGTCTATATGGCTGCAGTTAACATCATACAAAATCGGTACGTATGTTTTAGAGGGTAGTTTAAATGTTTGTGGTTCGAAAAAAAATTCAAATTCAAATATTTCTGATAGCTTGGCGTGGCGTGGCGGTTGCTGCATCAATCGCGAAACGTGATCTGAGAGTGAGCACCGGCCAGTGCCACTAGTTCCCGGATGGGTGACCCCCCGCGTTATTATGGTGACAAATACTTGCCGCGCACATTCACTCAAGTGTCCAAAAACCAACCTAACTCTCTCACAATAACAAACCTGCTGAAAAAACCTACAAAAAAAGATAGGCTATGACCATTGCATTACCGGGCTTTAACAGTTCTGATGCGCGTATCCCGTGGAACGAACTACCGCACACAGCCACCTATCGAATCGCCAAAATCACATCGAACCAATGGACGTAAATTAGTGTAACTCTTTCGCGATAACGGGTTTTTGTATTTTTTGTCGAAGTAGATATTATATATTATGATGACGCGTATACCTACAATATTGTCGTTAAATTTTTATGCCAAATATTGAAATATGTTACATTTATACAAGGCGAATATGAAAAAAGTGGAAAAGAGTATATTATTATATGGTTCTAGAGTTATCAATATTATATGATGTAGATTTGCCGCCGCCAAATACAATAATGTCGTTACGAACTATGTAAGCACTCGTTTACTACTTGTCTACGAATTGTCCATACACTTGGACAATATTCCGATGTTTGCCTTACAAATTCATAAGTAAGGAAAAAAAACTATCGATTTGTATCCACCCACATATTTTTATCCTCAGTTGAAATCTTTTGATATTGTATTCGAGTGTTATAATTTGTTCGGTTTCCACGTCACTGTATTATAATATATTATGGACGTTTATTTATTGATCTAGTGTTCGCCTCGTTTCAAATAAAATATATAAAATTCAGTAAAACTCGAGTTCCAGTGTATAGATGAGTATAAAACCAAGTACTACTATATAATATATTGTACCCACCACAAGTGTACTTCAATTATATAAAATACAACTATGTATAGTTATAATAGAAATACACATTAGGGGCACATTTTGATACTTATTTAAGTTAGTTGCTTCATAGGAAAAAAAAGTTCATGCCGCCACTGTGGCCTATGCTAGTTCGACCTAAAAAAAGAAACGATGGTTTAATTTTTTTTTCTTCCGCAGACAATGAGCTTTAAATGCACACAGTGTGCCGTTATGTTTTATACTTATATCGTGAAAATCAGAGCGAAAAAGATCGATTTAAGAATGTGTTGGAAATGATCAGGTATACTGATAATATAATCGTAGACTGAATATTATTTGGTTAGTAAAACGCGGAACAATTATCTTAATAAACTGTCTAAATATGTATTTAATTAAACGTCGGTACGTATAATAATCACTTTTAATTTGACAGTAAAACCGCAACACAACGCAGTGAAGTTTAGTAAAAATAATTACTCATCATTAAATATTCAGACTGGCAGTTTAATCCAAAAACGCAAAACGAACGATACGTCAATGTGTCATCTCTCGCCATTTAATATGCGTATAATAATATAGTATAATATTGTGTTATGAGTTGTAACAGCAGTGATTGCGTAAAATCGTAAATATATGGGATTTAATTCATAAACATATTCAAAAAAAGAATATTTAGTACCACGTCTAAAAAACATAATATATTTTGGAAAATTTTTTTTTAAGCTCATGTTCACGAGTTTTGCAAAAACGCACGCGCAAACACTTTAAGCAATTGCGCCAAATCAATGGAAAATCCAAATGCGATTGCAGGTTATCCCCTCGGGATGAGAGCTATGGATTTTAGTGCACTCCGCCGCCGTTTGGTTTTACTCGCGAGTACACGGGAGTGACGTAAATGTATAGCCATCGTGTGGTAATGGTGAGTGCGTGAGTAAGAGAGAGAGTGAGAGAGAGTGAGAGAGTGTGAGAGAGTGAGAGAGAGTGAGTGAGAGAGAGAGAGAGAGGGGTTGAGAGAGAGAAGCTTAATGACAAAGACAGTGTTCGTCGAGCTTATAAAGGAAACTGATTCGGGTCTAAGTCTTTTAAAATTAATGCAGTTCTACTATAGCCCACCAAGAGATTTTCAAATATAATGGTCTCGCCAGAGATCAGCGAACCTTTTTGTAAAAAGATTTTATAGAAAAGTATGTGTCTCTACGTAATCTAGTCTATAAACAAACTGTATTATATATTATATTATATTATATATAGGTATCTACCATATATATCGATGTATATAATATGTAATATACACTTATATATCCAATCAGAGGGACTTGGAAACCTTAATCCACGACCAACGAAATGACCGAAAAATAAAATATATAAATAATATATACATTTACGAGTGTCGGTTAAATTACGGCTGCTGTATTATTACTACTTACATTTTAAATAACTTTATTTTTATAGAACACTATGTTTTGAATACGAAATAAAAACCAAGTAATGTAACATTAAAAATCAATCAGAAAACAATAATTGAAAAAAAGGAAATAAACGAAAAACAATTTTTAGTATTTGTATAGTTGTAAACGTCTCTATACTATAATGTTATTAAAACTATCACTAAAATAGTTTTAAATAAAAGAATATAACCAAACAATGCAGTACTAGTTTTGTCTCTCTGTGTGGTGATTTCGAACTTCCAGTGTATTGAGTTGTGTGTATGTGAATTCTGAGCGCTACACTTTATTGTATTTTAAACTTTGAGGCTATTTCTTGGAATTTAATTACAGTGTGTGACCTCTTACCGTGCTCATACTTAATGAAACATATTTTTTAACAATTTATTGTATATTATAATGTAATACACATATTATGTCATAGATACATACTACATAGGTACATAAAACAAATACCACACACTGACTCACTCATTCACTCACTGATCGCTTCGTCTTAAAAACTACAAAACTCACAAACACGAAATTTCGGATTATTGGTCATTAGAGCATAATGACCTAGATGTGCGGTAAGAAATAATTTTTCGATACTCGCGTTTTAAAGGGGTGGTCAAACGGGGATCTTAAGATTCACCGTGGAAATTGAGACTTTTTTTTTGTTCATAAACGGTTGCCATTGGTCACTTGGCATATCAGGTACTAGTATGCATACGATTGTGGCTCTTATGATAAAGAAACTATGTATCTTAAAAGTTAAAACCAAATGTACGTTATCTGTTAAACCACGTTAGAAAACATACCAAGTGCTAAATGCAATCCGTGACTTGCGGTTATAAATCTAGGTCAAATGATATTTCACAAAGCTGTTTCACGTCGATTTGTCCCTCGAACCTCGGTACATCGAGACTGAGATACACCTACATGGCGCGTACATAATATTATTATAATATACGATTTTCCACAAATAAAAAAAACCGCACACAAGGGCGAGGCCGGGATATTCAGCTAGTTACGTACATATACATACCCGAGTAGCATTTTCTGTGCTCACACCGTGTTAAACATTAGTAATTAAAAGTGCAAAACACTGTGTAAATCCTGTTCATAGCACAGTGTTTTTTCGATTTTGAATACCGATTTTTTACATGGGTAACACAGAGTGCTATTATTGTGCTCATAATGGTTTTATAACCGTGCTATAACGGAAATATATTCCTGATCGAACAGTGGTCTGTAGGTGTCACAACAGTTAAATGTCGAGTTTTAAAACCGTTTTTGGACAGTGTCAACACTGTGTCATGACGGTTCAATAATCAGTTTTATAACTGTTTTTATTCAGTGTCCCGAACCGTATTATAATTGCTTAATGTTTATTTTGTTTAATAATTACCAAAATTAAAACAAATTACCTTAAAATGATTCTATTTATTAACGAAAATACAATACCTACTGTGGAATAGATTGGTAAACTCCTCATAAAATCATTCCCAGTTTTTGTATTACATAAAATATTTTTAATGTTAGACTTTTTTAACAAATCAATATACATTTTTTACCATAAAGGCATAAATATGCATAGAATCGTGGTTTTAAACAATATAAAACCATATAAATCATCCACAGATGAGGTATAAGTGCATTAAGAAAAAAAATATTATATAATTTAATAAAAATAGAAGTTAAACCAATTAATTAATTAATTATCAAAGTGAAAAATAGTATCTATTAAATTAAATTAAATTAAAAAAATTATGAATGTATATTAATTTAGTATTTTTGTTCAATCTACTTACTAAATTTGTACAAAATACCATGTATACTAGTATACTAACCTAACTATAAGGATAATAATTAATAGCTAGGGATAACATCAATTACTACAATAATTTTTTAGGTTAAAGATAAAATTGTATTGATAATAAACTGTAAAAATGTAATTATAGATTAATAGGAAAAATGTCTTTATTCTGTTTGTTTGGAATGCTTAATGTAGTTGTCTACAGTTCGAATAAATTTTTCTTCATCTTTTGGATGATTTCGAAAACTAGACAAAGATTCTGCAACAAAGAAATGTAAGATAAATTAGTCATAAGATTTATTTGAATTTTTTATTTCTATAAATATTCACCATAAATAACTGTGCACAACATCAAGGATGAAAAACTTCGCTTGGTTTTACCTTTGAAGCTGAAGAAAGCTAAAACATTGTACTTAAAGCATTCATTTATGGCTCCTCGTGCAGCTGCACTTATGGAATCCATACTACCAATCTTCATATAGAGGTAAGATTTCTGTAAATTGGGAAATTAAAGCTATACATCTAAATATAAGCTAAATACATATTATTAAATGTTTCGTACTTTACAAATATGTAATTATTGTAAAAAAGTAGGTACCAATATACAAATAATATTAATAGTTAATGCTCACCAACTCTTCCTGGTTATTTAAGCCATCAACATCATCTGATAGAATGGATTCAACTACATCCAATTGCAGGCTGCAGCACACATAGAATACAGACTAGAGGCAGCGCAACTGTCGGTTGTAATGTTATACTAAACCATGTGGTCACTATATGCCACTATCAGATATTTTGATAACGATACATATATAGTATGACTGTGGAAGTAAAGCTTAATATTAAAAGTGTAATTGAACATTTGAACGGATTCCGTACACTAAATATTAAGAAATAAAAAAATAACAATCAACACACTATCAACACACTATAACAAACTATTATTACCACGGGTGATACATCAATGTTTTTCTTGAACGTTCATTAACTGTGCTAGCATTGTTTAAAAAACACTGTGCGGATTTGTGTTGTAAAACCGATACTGAACATTTAATTATAGAATATTTTGTTTGCCCATAATACACTAAAACACCGGGAATAAACCATAAATGTTTTCTTTAAACGTTGGTTAACTGTGTATGCACGGTTTAAAAATCATAGTGTTTTAAAACCGACACTGAACATTAAATTATACATTTTGTTAATCGATAACACTAAAACACTCTGAACGAATCGTAAATGTTTTTCTTAAACGTTGGTTAACTGTGTATGCACGGATTAAAAAACACTGTGTTTCAAAACCGACGTTGAACATAGAAAATGCTACTCGGGTACATGTATATATATATATTATAATATATAAAATATGTCGCATGCACTATTGCGTGATCAATACAGTATTATAATATGATACGCGTATATGTGGCGTATCAAAATGGGGTCTTACTCTTACCAATAACATATTTTACTATAACATTAGATATTCTTATATCCGCATTACTGGCGCTGCTCGACATCCATTTTTTACCATCTTGCCGCACATGATATTATTATGATGTTATATTAATCTCCCCGCGGTCGTGTAGCCGGACGGATTTTTATTTTAAAAACCGAATTTTACAGTGACGAATGATGTAATAACACTGTGTGCGTCATAATATTATATTCAATATAGGTCGGCCGACAGAATTCGTGGAAGAACTTAACCGAAAACAAAAGTGCACACAATGCATATTATTATAATTATTGTACAGTGAATACTGGCACTACTACGTATTGGATATTTGTTTAGGCTGGGATCTTAATGAACCAAAACAACACGAAAATTTCCTAAAAATACCGAATAATGGACCAAAAAAAAATGCAATACTTTATTTTTATAATTTCCATATAAATGGAAATACATTTGGTATACATTTGTATAAATACATTATAAACATATTTCGGTATAAAATATGATAATAATAATAAACATTTTAAAGGGTTGTAAAAAATGTTTTGCTGATTGAACTGATCGTTTTTGACTTCTACCTATATTCTGGGAAAACAATGATTTCCATAAATTATTATTTTTTTTTTATAGGTTTAGTTCATAATATATTTATTTAACTGTCCTTTGTTATACTATGTTAAGTGTACATAAAAATCATGTAAAAATCTTAGAATTAAATTTCAAATTCAAATTTTGGACACAAAACTTTAAAAACGATGCCCCGAAAATCCTAAAATCCTCTAAAAACAATACCTTACAATTTATAATCGTTAAAAAATGTAGAAAATAAAATTGCGAAATAAAAACTTTGTATTTGATTCAAAAATACATGAAACGTGTATAGGTATGTTATAAAACCAGCATCGCGTAGCTAAATTTGAAAAACATGCAAAGTGCATCGAAATCCCAGCCTCTGCAGATATTTATATTTTTAATAATATGATAATATCACGTTTTTTAGAAAACGATTTTTTAGTGGTTTTCTTGGAGAGAGGACTATAAACTTAAACTTAAATGTTATACGTTCCGCAAACTGAAAGCGTCATACTGAAGCGCAGCGGTTATAATATTATACCCGCGGTATAAAACTACTCACTCACTGTTCGTCGTTATAAATCTCAAAAACAAGAAAGCGTACGAATTTGAAATTTGGAATAGTGCAGGTTGCTCTAATTTATTCACCCAGATGTGCATCAAGAAAGGATTTTCCGATATCCTCAGAGGTGGTCGTCAAACAGGGATCTTAAGATTCACGGTGAAAATTGAAACTATATTTTTTTTTTTATTTTTGTATAATATAAATGATTGCAGATCGGCCAGATCGGCCAGATCAGGTACAAGCATGCATCGAATTGTCGCGCTTATGGCGTCGAATAAAGGAACTATATCTTAAAAACCTTTAGGTTACAAAGTTAAGCTCCGTTAAAAAATCTAACAAGAGCTAAATGCGATCCGCGACTTACGATCACTCATATATAGGTCATATTATTTCACAAACCTAGGTATACACTGACGCCGATTTGTCCGTGAACTGAGGTATGGGTACACTACTGAAACTGAGATATATTCTTAAACCCATATTCAGCCATAGAGCTATAGAAAATTGGTGTATGACTGTCGGCGGCACTTCGCGCTCAAACACACATGCGCACACTTACTTATAAGCACGTGTATATGACGTATGGGGTTGGATCGGCGCATAGGTCAAGTAGATGGGTGTTGGGGGGGAGGGGGATTAGGACGGAAGTTCGTCTCCGAGGCGGAACCCACCGGAAGGGGATGTGGCGGGGAGATGGTCGGTAAAAAAATAAAAAAATAAAATAAAATAAATACGAAATCGTACGCGATCGTAACAGCAAGGGCAGCGGGGAGAGGTGAGGGTTGGTCGAGGTCGAGGCCTGATGACGCTGACCAAGCGGCGGTGGCGGCGGCGAGTATATGTATCGACCGGACAGAGAGACTGCCGAGAGGCGAGCGACCGGAGTATTCGTCTCCGTGGAAAAAAAAAACCAACGGCAAAAAGTCTCGAATGACGCCGGTCGTTCGTCTTCTGCAAAATATCATGGTTATAAGTGAATCATAATAAATTCTATATTCATTAAAAAAGCTTATAGACAATCCAATAAATATATCTAAATAATCATATAATATACACATTACGACAATGAAATACGACTTGTCGAATCGCTCCACTCCCCAACGCCACGCCTGGAAAATTATAGCTGCAGTATAATATTATATACCTAATGTATTCTCCCTGTTTCCTATTATATCTTATATACTTATATCATGTAATTATAATTACGTGACGGACTTTTTGATATTTATATTGTTGATTGAAGTATTATATTCGATATATTGGTTTGCAGTATTTAGTTTTTCTGCAATAGTTTTTTTAGGTGGAAGCAGTAGTATACCTACGCTAATAATTAACCATTTCTATTGTCGTTTGTAAATAAAGTTTCATATCATAGGAAAGAACATTTTTCGATTGGGCGAATGGATAAACAAACAAAACTGCAGTGTAGATGAACAAATGCTAAGAAGCGATGCAGTTTTCAACGAACACTGTCACCGCATTTTTCCAACGTTTTACAAAATAATTCGTTTTAAATGTAACTCACACACAATTCATGTCGAAAAGAGCGGATATAAGTAACCCCTGCGCTGGCAAAGACATTTTTCGGGCTTTTTCAAAAAAATTTTAAACTTCAGTTATAAATATTTCAATAGGTATTATTGTAGTATATCGTATATTATTTTCAGTGGAAAAATGAATGCCGTTGTATAGTGTTTGGAAAAAAAAAACAAATGATGTTTGCGATACTATGCAAAATATTTAATTCATATTTATTTATGAACATGAAAAAAAATCACCGTTACACAATTATATTCACAAACGATGTTATACTCGGGATTTCATTTGCAGTAACGGATGCATTTTTAAACAACTAATTAAACAGTAATCAACCGTTATTTAGGGTCGTGTTCAAGTTATGAACATAATAACAATTCGTAATCCCGATTGCCGGCGGGGGGTGTACCGTTCAACTTTGCCGGGTTTACTTACAAAGGGAATTGTGTGTGCGCTTCAATTTGTATTCGAAATAAATTCCGAACAGTATCGACCGGTAAACTACAGAATTCACGGGAAAAAAAATAATATAAAATATATACATGTAAATAGTTGTACCAACTATTATAGTATGGGCGTAGATATCCTTTGATTCCGTTGTTATGCACTTATGAACACTGGATTTCGGGTAAAATTATCCTAGGTACTTATATAATATAATGTATTGTTGATACCAATGCATATCATTATTGTCAGGTACTATTCATATTTGTATTATTAAATGGTAATCAAATTATCATTCGCATAATATCAAAATTATTATCGTGCACGTTTTACCGACAGCTAAATTATTAGCATGACTATTATATATTGTATCAATTAATTTAAAATTTGTTCACATTCAGATAAACTATACGATCGATATTTTGGTTTGTTATCCGATCATATTGATACTGGAGGTGGTGATGGGTGGCACAGGACGAAGTAGTGCATTATAATATTAGTACCTACGTTTATAATTTAAAAACAATTCTATAGTTGTTTTAGCTAGTATCGACATAGGACCAGTGTTCAGAATAGATAATGAAAATGTCATCTAGATGAGAATGTAAGATACTGATAAATATTTTACATTTCTCTAGATTAGATACGGATAATATAAATTTTATCTAGATAATAATAGGGTAGAGAAAACTAATTTTTAATATATTTAAATAACCACGTGAACATAAAATAGGTAACTAATAGTTAATAGGTACATGTACACTAATACGGTATTGTATATTGTGCTAATTGGATAGGGTTCTGATGGAATAATTTAAAAACACTGCATATTATAGATTGACACGAGGTATATTAATTTACAGCGATCATCTCATTTGCGTGATAATAATATGATACGTATTAGTGGCAATTAAGCCATCTAATTGGCTGCAGTTGTTCTAAAATAATTACAAACACGATGTACCTGGGTACTTAAAAATGATGGCCTTTAGCACTGATTAGACTCGCGATCGTCAGTGTAGCGTAATTCGAATGATAATGTCTTACACAGTATTTCTGCACTCATATTCTAAAATTGTTTGATTATAATATCCGAAGACGGACGAAACCGGCTACAACAATATAGTTGTACCTAATTAATAATTATACACACTCGAAATATTATACCGAGTATACGAAATTCGTACGATTTAACTCAATTCAGTCAATGAAAGTGTAAGTAAAGAAAACCTTGTGAATATAATATTTGATTTAGATTTGTGTGGTTATTTATTTTTTTTAGTTTTGTGAATTCGGGTCTCTATTCAAAGGACTTTTTAACGGCGGAAGTTTAATTTACATCCGCTATCATGATAGAAAATAGCACAAAGAGAACCCCAATAAAAAAAAGAAGCCCTTTGGAAGTACGTGGAAAAAATTGTAATTGGTCTGGTTTATTGTGACGTCAAAAAGGTACGAATCCGAGCAAAAATTAACATTTCACTCTAATTTTGCCGTAGGTACTTTTTCGAGGTAACATATTTTTTCCACTCCGACGCCAACTATATTTTCTAAATGTATATCCCACGGTGGTCACGGCGGGGGAGGTGAAGGATGGACGACCTGTATAATATGGACTGTACATAAATTATTATTATTATTTTAAAGCACCACATTATACTAATATTTATTTGTCATTTCCTTTGCCATATCATAATCCCCCATTATTACAATACTTAAATAAACATTAGAACCAGCAGAAATAATGGACCCTACTTTCTGTGTTTATACTCGACCCCAACTGTTTTACACGACAATTCATTAAGTTTTCTTCAATCCTGCACTCGTTAATGTAATAGTATAATTCGCCTAGCTGTATTTTTATATTCCAAGTGAAACTGTATTAAATACATTCGCATCGAATAATTCAATTTTAATACTTTAAAAGAAAATTGCTCGGTGTAGCCAATTTCGTAAAATTACCATAATCTTTGAGGTGAACTTTAAATAAAAATAAAAATAAACCTCTCCAAAGCAAAAAAATTAAAAATATGGAAATACATAAAATATAAATATACTACTTAATCGGTATATGAATGCTAAACACCGCAACAATATAAAAATAATAATATGTGTAAAATGTAATAACAATTTTCTCTAGCTTTAAGAGAATTAATTGGGCATTATAAAATATCGTTCTACCGATAAGAAATATCAGACGGACTTGAATTATTTGTCTGCTGTGAATATAATTATTGATTATTATTTGTATTTTTTTCATTATATTATTATGAAAATTAGATTTATGATTGCCAATATTTACGCACTATTACCACAAACGTATAATCAAATAATATGTATACAACAGCGATGGAATTTATTGTTTAAAACAAGATTTAAACTTGCGTTAAAAATTTGCTTATAAAAAAATTAAAATAAAGTTAATCGAGGCTGCAGAGTGACTCTAGCTAAAAATTGAGAATACCTCTCATTTGAATATTTTTTAAAAAGCGCTGTAAATCAGCATTTGACAAACAAACCGTTTACACTTTAATACAGTTAATAATATTTCGTTTCATTGGAAATCTTCGCAATAACACTGAGGAACGAGTTGTACAATTAGTGGAATAATTCAATGTTAAATTCAATAAAAAACAGACGGTATACATTGTGTGGCACAGTCGATTTTACTTTAATTCATTTCCGTTTATTGATTTTTAAGTTTTACAATTAAATCGTTACGTTATCTGTTGTTAAAAATTACCGAAGCAGTTCAAGAACACATGGTGAGAACTTTTTGTAATCGAAATATTGTTAGGTATTGATTTGTGATTACTAGAGAATTATGAGCACCATTATACTTTGTTTTGTACTTTCAGAACGGTAATTTCAGAGCAATCTCACATAATTGGAATTGCGTGTATAGAAAAATTGAAAGTTTATTCATTCGCGTTCCTTGTAAAAAAAATAAATAAATAAATAAAACACATACACGTTATAATGTACATAACGTAAACTCGAAATAAATGAAAATATAATATTAAGTATAATGTTCGTGTGAGGGTCGGCCAAACAACTGAGGGGAGACAGCTCTAGAGAGACAGTTCAACCGAATGACACTGCAATACAAAACAATATTATATAATATGTCCGTTATGAAAATTATTGATGTTATTTGCCTGTCATGTCGTGTCGACATGTTCAATTTATCCGACATCATGGCCGGACTTCAAGGCTTGCTGGACTAATCAATATTCGAGTGAGCCGCAAACTTGTGTCATCGAGCTGAATATCCTAGGCTGTATCAATACACGTCTGACAGAAACAGCCAAAACCGTTCTGTCAAATATTCAAATATCAACTGCCTACCATTGGTAGAAACCGTGCGTCGTCGATTGAAACTATAGATCCGATTATTTATAGTCAGGTGGTTGTGTGTGTCGGTTATCCGTCAAACCGTCAGTTCCGGTGCACTGCAGCGTAGGTAATATTGTTGTAATGTCAGATACATGATGCTTATATAAATAGGTACATCGAATCCGAGAAAAAAAGTCCACTTATAGATAAATAAAGCTCCTTCGATTCAACGATCATGCCTTAATTATTGATATTATTTATTTTTACATTTAACAAAATTTAAAACAAAGTTCCACGTAAGTAGTTAATTCTAAGTATAAACACAGTTTTTTTAGAGTTATTTTAAGTTTAAATGTGGTATAAATTAGATATTTAAATGAAGAATACTGATTTTGGTTTTATGTTGTAATTTAAAAGTAGTAATTGTGGGTACTCTAAACTTCTAAAGTATTATATACAAATAATATTACTCAAGCTTACCGGTTACCGTATTAATAATAACAGTACAAATATTAAATTGAATATAAAATATTTATAAAAGTTTTATAACAGGCAACTATAATTTTTTAATTTGCGTTTTTGAATTTGATATTTAAATTTAGATTTATTTTGTATAATTTTAATAACAATAGTTAAGTAAACTAAACATTGATTTTTATTAGGTAATCGTATAATAATATACTTAGGTAATTATATATAATAATACCGCCTAAACTTTTGAAAACCATATTAAATAGAAATCAAAATATAGAATACCTACCTAAGATAAAAATTGAAAAATTGAGATAAAAAATGACATCTAGTATATTATGGCATTCAAAAATAACTAGTTATACCGCTAACCACATTTAATGAATATAATATAAAGATAAAAATCATAAAACAAAACATTCTACGAATTTTATAAAAAGTCACACAATAAAATGAAAGAGTATTAATTTTTATAAAATAATATATTAATAAAATACAAATTATCAATTAATGACAATTTTTCCCCGAGGTTTTTTTTCCTATGACGTGGCTTTTTTATTTGTTCATTTACATCACATATTATAATATTATATAAATATGTGAAACTAGTACATTTTTTTAGGAGAGGACAAGTGATAAATATGAATAAAAAATGACTAATACCAACAAAATATCATTCGATCAGTATAAGGTCAGTATGCCGCGGCTTGACACGTAGTTTCATCTACGGCATGCACCGATATCCATCTATCTATTTCCCCAGTAACACCGATCAGTGGCTCTGTGGACGTACACAACATAACACAGCAGTTGTGACCTTTGATGTCGTGTGGAAGCATTGATACAATGGGTTCGATAGATATCTCAACAACGCACAAAGGTGAAATACCTACGCACATCACGGACGCGATCTGGAAATACAAATATTATACCACCACCCCGCCCCCCCCACAACAATCTGACACACCACCACTGGACCTGGGCGGGTTTGGCGAAAACATAATAATATTTCAATGATATGATATGTTCTATCGAATAGTGAATCCTTCTAGTGCAGCTGCTACATGTGATGTTGTCTACTCGTGATCCCTACACCATACTGTCGTCGCACTCCCCGAATGAGGGTTTTTTTTTTTGAAAAATATTATGAAACGGTGGGAAATTGTCTTTTGCCGGTTTGGTCGAGAACTATAATAATTGTTGTGAGTCAACTCGAGACCGCGATGACTTTTGTGGCCGAGGTCTAATTATGCGTCCTCCGAACTTAGACATCATATCGTAGACTGATTCTGGTGAACGATATTACATTATTATGACACGTAAAAAGAATTAGGTACGTGTGATTTTGCAATCAGTAAATTCTACAATTAGCCGTCATCTTACGACTTACATTTTTTAGGTGAAACGTCTAATTCGGTGGGCGAGATCATCGTATGTTGATGTCTAACGCTCCTATAGAACAAAGAACAATATTTCTTAAATACAAATCTGAATATTTTGTTCTTGATTATGCCATGTTTATTTCTTTTAGTTAACCATCCTTTCAATTGTCGTGCTTTAATTTCTTCGCAAAATAATTTCGATGTATCTCATCTGCCGGGCGTCCTGCCTGCGACGACTGACTTTTTTTATTTCGGTTTAATCATGTCGTATGGTCGTGGAAAACAAACGTTATATATTTTTGTTTCGGAATTGTATGTTTATTATTTACTGGATAATAAACCATACCTTCGGTCGAACCTTAATTGTAAACAACCTACCCTTATTTTCACCACCGACCTAATAACTTTACAACTCTTTTTCCGTGACTTCGGCCATCGAGACCAAATCGAAATTCATTCCAATCCATACTTGCCTCACTTTCTCTACGTCTTTTTTGACTTCATCTTCCCATCATTGTGTAGGTCTTCCTGCAAGTGGTCGTTTCTCTCGTGGTGCATTCTCCTGTACTATTCTCGACAAATAATCTTCTTTAGCCCAATATAATGTGCTGCCCACTTATATCTTCTTTTGGTGATATCTTCTATGATGCTTGGACTTTGATACAATTCCTAGAGTTTCTTGTTTTAACGTATTCCCCATTCTATAATAACTACAATAAGAAGATGAATGCATATTAATGTACTGCACAGAATTCCGTCATAAGCGTCCGTTCTATATTGCAATATGCTTTGTCAGGTTAACTAGTTAACTATGACATCACTAATTGTAAGATAAGACGCCAAAATAATAATAATGCTCTACATTTGAGTAGGTATATTAACGAGTCGCACGAAAAAGTGATTTGCTTTCTCATATTTTAGCAGTATATGTGATATACATAGTTTTAAATAAGAGGGTTAACATCGTACAATATTTGAGACGTTCGACATAATTGAATCGGATGTTTGCCGTCGTAGCATATAACATAATATAATATATGAAATACGCCTATACATATATTATTATTATTGCCGACATTTATATTTTGTCAAAAACACCCGCGCTTAGGGTGCCAGTTTCGCTGCGGGTAACGGTAGGTATAGGTACAAGACTGAGCGAAACATATTATTATGACGTACAGGTCACGGACGTTATTCATTTCTATTTTCTCCGTCCCGTATACGCATATTTCGCTGAAAATCGTGTGAAAAACTGTACGGAACCAATAAAGGTGCCATATTATAATATGACTATATTTCCGCTCTCGTGTGCAATTTAATACATATTATTAATATTATTATTCTTACAACAATAGGTTAATTTTGGGGCAAAAAGCGAGTTACACGAGGAATGCATAAATTCAATTTATATTTGCGACGTTTATATTAATTTAGCATTCGCGCGTATACGTTCGCCAACAAAGTTATAATTTTCACAACCCTATAAATTATTTGTGTTCTACGTCTATAATAATTTACGAAACTTTAATTTTATATTTGATCTATTGTTTCCACTTTGTTCTTATATTTAAATATTTAATAACGGTCTGTATAGTTGTAGGTATACTTATATATATATATATATAATATATTTTATAATATACGCAATAAGGAAAAAGGTTAGTTTGCACAAGAACATTAATTCCGAACGAGTTTCGACTGGAATCGCACGTAGAACAACAATTGGAAATGTATATAGTATTTCCGACGAGACCATAATATAATTTTTTTTACCACCATATTTAGGTACGTTTAAATAACACATTAATATATTTTTTTCGACCAAAATCGTACACATTATACGACATCATATTGTTATGCAAAGCATTCTGTGTGCGCCTTATATCCGTGCTATATCACTCAACATAATAATAATATACAGTGTGATTCGCCAAGTTAGGGTGAATTTTTTCCTTTCGATGAGTACCCCATTATTTTACTGTAAATAAATTCACAGGTGGAAAATTAATAATATGAGGTATTTTTATTATTATAAACCGATTAAGTGCATATAGTATTAAATGCGTATCCTACACCACTATGACGTGTAAATACAAAATATCAAAGTCGTCTAAGATTTAATGACATATAACATATTTTTTTTCCGGCCAAAATTTTGTCGGTGTCTAACTATATAGACATCGTCGAGCATGCCGGGACATATTTTAATGTCAATGATAAATATTGTTATCCGCGGCGCAGTGTTGTTGTAAAGTCACGCGAGCGTGCACAATAATTCTCTACGGCAAAAATGTAGGTAATTATTTAAATGGCTTCGGAGAAACTTCATAATTATTGTTATTATTATTATTCGACAGTGGAACACAAAAGACATAGATTGTGCATTACAGGGCGGCGAGCATTGTTTAGTGCCCACATGTACATGCAGTACCTACATAAGTACTTAAGAACCATACAATGCAAATGTACTGTGGAATAGCACTATATATAATGTATACGTAGTTACTATTATGCATTGTATGCAAATATAATGCATAATATGACAATAATATAATAGTTTGGATAAGGGACTTGTGAAGAGACCGAATAATAGAAGTAATAAAAATAACACATACTGAGTACATATTATTATATGGAAATTCGAGCGTTTGAGTTACCAAGATATCTGCACTTGACACTTATTATTCAATTGTTAGGTATATAATCATCTTAACGTTTTTTTTTTCTTTTTTTTTTCATTTTTGTATTATGTGAAAAGTCACTGGTGAAAAAATGTTAATTACAGAATGATACATATTCTGAATGTTAGCACAGAAAACTGCATACAAAAACCGTCACGAATGATACATAAACATCTGAGGAATTTTAAAAACAAAGCATGAAACTAAAAATATAAAAATTTTTGATGAACTGAAATTCCGTGCCGCGTTAAAATACATATTGAAAGCATACTATCAATATGATATTATATAATATTTGCTTTATAAACGTTTAATCGTATTTCTGGATTGATTTATAAATGCATCCAGGGTATTGCATTTTATAATATTTTCAGTATCTGTATAGTTTTTTTTTTTTTTAATTTAGTCTTCAGCCACCACGCACGCAGTACAATAATATAATATATATAGATACAAACATAATGTTATGGCGGTATCCATCCGCACCTCTATATAGGTAGTTAGTATGTAGCTGAGTATAGGTTTAGAACGTTTAGAAAGCCGAGACCCTCGATTTGTGCTGATGGTGAGGGGTGGGTCACCGTGGTTTAAAATAATAGTTACCTAATAATATATTAGGTCTAGGTGTATAATATCACAACGGTTACAGATTAATATTTAAACACGGTTTAAAATATAAGTACCTAAACTACTAAATATTAAAATAATATACATATTATATAGGTTTATGTCTAATGTAAATGTTATAAACCGAGGATTTAACGTTAAACTGCCGTTAAGTGTTACGGTTTATATTATTATTATCTATAGTCGTACTCGTAGCACGTTATTATATTATAATAATAATATGATCCCCCACTAGAAATTTAGAGTTTCCAAACTCTCACCGTCTCTCTCCCTCTCTCTCTCTCACCCCCTCTCTCTAACTCTTTCTCTACACACACACACACAAAAACATATATTATATGCGGACAAACCGTATTGTTGTCATTAGTTGGCGCAAACCCAGGCGATCTTTGTGTCGGCAAGTATATATATGTGATGTAATGACTCGTGTCGTTATACTGGACCCAATATACTAGTATATAGCAAACCTCGCACAGGATCCGGATGTGTATATGTATATATACAATAAACGAGTTAGCCAATTTTATAATTCAGTATGAATTTTTTTTTTTTTTTAATGATGCCATTCGTCGCTTTTTAATTAAAATGATAACGTTAAATCGTATTGTACAACTGAGAAGATAAAACATTTTTTATTCAACGCTGATGGTTCCATGTACAATAATACTCATTAAAATAATACACTTTTTTTGAACGATGATGTTTTAAATTAAAAAAAAATGTTTTTCATTAAAATTAATTTAACAGACTAATATTATATTCGATTCCAATGGAAATTCGTCCACCATTTATCAGAAAACTGATATCGTATAACATCGCGGTCGTTATTTTATCAACGGAGTATATTATTATTTTCTTTTTTCAAGTTCTAAATTAGGTAAGTCAATACGCCATTAACATAATATATAACTTCTGTGTGAAAATAAAATTTATACGGCCTACAACACACGACTTCATAGCTAGGTGGGTTGCATAACTAAATTAAGATACTTTTGACTTGCATGTTATAGTGATTTTAACCGTATGTAACGTGCGTAAACATCTAACGTAAACATGGTAGATGTATATATTATATATAATATACCTTTACGCGCGTATATATAAATTATACATCCGTTTTGAGATTGAGATCCTATGATAGAATATATTTTCTTTTCTCGTTGAAAATATGCTAAAACGTCCCGGCTACCGAGTGTAAATGGTGTTTTAAAATTCTAAATCCTTTCCCATGCAAATTCACAATAATATATAAACACATAATATCAGTAACAGAGCAGTCATTAGGTATGTTAATTCTCTCACCCGAATACTGTTTGATAAAAATAAAAAAGAACAAAAAAATCTGATGCATTTAAAGTGCAAATTAAAATAAGATTGTGGACAAAACAATATCGTTTCGAGAACAATAAAGTCCACTGCTGTAATACGCATGGGTAAGGGAAATTAATGAAAAGAATCGCTTTAGCTAGCGCAGCGCAGGTGGAACTGTTCATAGACAATTTCGAGAAAATCCAATACTATAATACAATATATTTTGCTCATTCGGAGTAGTTAAATAAATAACCAAACAAAAAAAAAATAATAATAATAGTAACTAGTTTAATTGTCCCAAATCCACTACATAGTCTACTCATCTAGAAGATCAATACTTTTAACTTAATAACAAACCACTTGTTTGACATTTACTTTTTATAGATCAAAATACTCATATGATATCCTGATTAGGAATATGATATTAAAAATGTAATAGGTTTTCATATCAAAAAAACTAAAAGATCTGAACAATATAACACCGATAAAAAAAAAAAAATTATAATTTTGTAATTACTTAAAATTTTTTACAATAAATATTTTTTAAAAACTTCAGTGTTTTCTGAAATAATGAGTGTTCTACGTTAAATGGGCCACCTCGTAGCTAAGTATATTATTATGTATATATTTAGAACCCATGAGGAGAGGACAAAGAAAAATAATACTTTTACTCAACTGTGCGTGTCGTTTGTCTGTCTTTTCACAAAACTCGTGGACGAAATAATTTCCGTTCATTTTCTTGTGAAACGGCCATAATATTATAGGTACATGATATAAGTGCAAACAATATTGTGGTGTGGTGAGCGCCAATCGCTTCCGGACTACAGCGATCTAGGCAACGATGTGTATGCGACGAGCAGAAATTTATAAACGATTTCAAATACAAAACCAATAGGTACACCAACGAGTTTTGAGTAAAACGAAAATCGTTGATGATAAAAAGTAAAATCAAATTGACGATGTGCTCCTACTCCCTACCCATGTACAGCTGGTTTCGTGACGAGTGGCCATAGCACTCCAGGCAGTGGACTGTTCGTCTGGTTTCCCAAATCACACAAAAGGTGACTTTAAATTTTAGTTGAGTATAAATTATTATTATTTTAAACCATATTATATTAATGTGTAATTAAAATCGAAATTAATTTGATGACTTATGAAACACAATTTAGACGTTTGAAATGAGTTTTAAATCTCATATCACTGGCTAAAATAAAAAGTTTAATAGGTATCATTAATTACCTATGAATATTCATGGTTCATGTAAATACGAATGATTTATATTTTATCAAAACCATCGGCTATACACGACAAAGTAATTTTTTTAAATGTTGAGAGTGTTCTTTGCAGACTTCATAAGACTCGACATTTTCAAATATAATATTCATATTTCTTATTGTCAACGCCTAAACGCAATGAAAAAGTTATTTCAGTTATTTTTTTAATTTAAATAGATTTTTTTTTATGTATTGAATATATAATAATAATAATAATAATATGTGATAATGAAAAACGTAGAAATTCAACATTTTACTGTACTGAATTTTTAATATTCATTAGTGTATTATACAATATATAGTTCTAACTTCTGAGAATATTGGAAGCTGTTCGGATATGGTTAAAAAATACATATTATGAATTATGAAATATTGTGTTAAAAAGAAACGCACCTACACGAATACTCACAATTTGACTCGATAAGTGAAGTCTATCAACGGTTTTTTATTTGATTTGATTTTATAACGAGCACGTTTCCGCAGTCACAATGAGATGGTGAGAAGTAGACGGAGATAGATAGACAGATAGAGAGTGAGAGAGAGATAGAGAGAAAGAGAGAGAGCAACAGGGATAGCTACATAAATATAAAGAAAGAGAGAAGAAAGATACAGAGTGAACGATCCAGAACGTAGGAATTGGCCGTTGTGAAAATCACGGAAGCCGTCCTATGGACGTGACGATCGAGTTTTCAAAGCTAAATCCACCTGTAATTACACCTTTCGCTCCGTTCCCTTCATTCCGAACACTTTCGCGCCAGTCGTGCTCTCTGTACAGACACACAGTCCCCGACCCCCTTACACCCCCACGCTCTATCTCAATGTCACCTTGGCTCGATGGTGATCCTGAATACTATACCACACCCAACGCACCCGGACCCACATCACCTGACCAAAGCCACCACATCCACCAACACCATCGCCACCACTCACCCCCTGAAAGTATAATATGACCACCTAACAGACGGAGCTAAACTTACTACCAGTACAGAAAGTGTACAAACTACAAATACACATATATATATATATATATATATATATATGTATAGTGATGTAGTTGACCACAAGGGACCGGGGAAATTGAGGGCTGTGGCCATTTGTCAAAAGCTCTCCAGTGACGCCCACTGAACCTTACGGCAATTTGGCATCTCAAATGATATTGTATTGTCTTTGGTCTATAGGTACATAATAGTATAATACCGTTTAAAAGCTATATTATACACTCTTGTCACATACGTTCTGCGGAACTATCAGTGCCGGACACTTCGAAAAATAATAATCAACCATACAGTGAACGTCCATCAGTCACCGTCTCCACGAAATTGTATTATTTTTATAATGGTGCAGGCGATATCTGAAACTACTCCTATTTCCATTTAGATCAACAGTAGAAACTCTATATTATGCAGCTGTAAGCGATAAATTTGGTCGACTATTAAAATGCTACCAAAACAATACAGATCAATGCTATAATCTTCTCGGACATGATTGATGTTGAAGATCTCATTAAACGCAGATTGACTTTTTACATAACTTGAAAGCAGATTGTTTCTATAGTTTTCAAAAAAATTAAACTTAGTTTTAAGTCAAAGACAAAGATATTGTTGTTTTAACAATAAACAGGGACTGTATAATATAATATGTGAGTACAAGCATTTCACGTGTTTTATATCCAACAGATGAAACAATGGTGTTTATATAAACACCCACGGAGAAACCCTCCATTTTTTTAATATTAGACACGTACTAAAACTTCTACAATAGTATGATACGTAATCTCCAACAAAAATAAAGGTAGGTAGGTTTAATTTTTTTTATACTTTGGTTCATTATTAAATGTCAAACGCAAAATAAAAAATAATAATATTATTTTTATCTGCAAATTCACTAGGTAACTCATGTCCCACACTAGTAATAATAATGTTGTATCGTAGACACCTAAAACGTATATCATGTACCTACTTTATGTTACCACTATAATATTTTGACAGTCTTCTTAATGAAGAGCAGATAAAATTTCAAAAATGCTTACAATAATGTTTAAATGCAAATATTCAAGCGTAAATAATTATATTAGGAACGTACGCGTAGACGGTTAATCTAAATTCGTCTGTAACGCACGAAAAATTGAATAGGTAAATCTCTTCAACGAAGCGAGGAGATGGAAATATTTAGTTTGCGCGTCGTAAACGAAGTGAACCGCATATAAAGTTCTTAAATGAGTATAGTCAACCAATATGCTAAGTATTTTGCATGATCCAATGAAAACAGCGGTCGGTTCATTGGTCGGTTCCGATGGTCTCGCTGCTTATTCGTCGCGCAACTGCCAATATAACTGAACAAATATCTATGACGTAGTGTATTAAAACGTTACGAGGAGCGGTTTAATTTTACATTTTTATTATTATACGTCTTCCACGTGACTTGCGGATTTCACGGACGACCGACCGCCGACGCCGCCGACTATGCGTAATATATTATTATTACTGTTATATATTCATGCTCATCCGTGTCGTTGTTATATGGCATCTGCATGCGTATTATACATAGTTGTCGACGGTAGACCCGTTCATGTCTAATAACCTGTTAATAATTTGAAAATGTCGAAGGGCGAAAGTGAGAGGAAGAGGGAGAGAGAGACAGAGAGAAAAACGTTGACGATATCATTTTCACGGCGGCCCTCCGATCGAACTTCGGCCCTGCGACTACTCGATTGCGAGGCGGAAGAAAATACAATAACAATAATATTATTCATACGAGCTCGTCATACCTTTCGCGATTGTTTGCGAACTATATTATGATTTATCATCATTCGATCATACTTTGCGATGATACGCTCTGTCAGCGTTCGGCGGGCGAGACACGCTGGCGGGTTGCCTTTCATGCGCTCACTGTGCGACGAGACGTGAAGCTATTCGTAATTTGTGTACCTAATAATAATAATAATATATTCCGAGAACAAAAATATCAATAATACGTATTATAGATGTATATATACACGTGGAGAAATTAAAACAATCGCGTTAAGTAAACTACGGAAACGAAATCAACGTTGTATAATATCATACACGTGCGTGTAATAATTAATACTTGGCCGCCGATAATCGATTTCTCATGAAAACTCAAACAAAGAATTAATTTAAAACTTGTGTGTGATAATATTAAATATTAGAATATCGTACATCACGCTACTCAATAATGCTGCACAAAGTAAAACGTATTAAATGCACTCCGTTTAATACAGTAATATTATGCGTTTCTTCGATCAAATATTATCACCACTCTTGTACATACCTACACAAATAGAATATTAAGTCAGTGTTTACGCAAAAACATGACAATGTGCAGGAAACAGCGCGGCGGCCGCGATGTGTTTTTTTTAACCGTTTCAACATTATTGTCGGCTTAAGAATGACTATATATCGTTGGGTTTAGACTAGATGTCAGATGCAAATATAATGATAATAACAATGAATATAACAGCTATAATAATGATTTTATGTTGGAGAAAGCGACGGAGTGATCTTACTGCCAGTTAATATAATTTATAAATTTATTATTATTATTTTTTTTTAAAAATATTAACTTATTTGGAATTTTCATAATATTTGTATAAATACATATCGATTAATTTGCGACCCTATTTTAGTTTTTTATTTTATTTTACCTTGAAAATATTTGGTTGTTATAATATTCATACAATTAAAAAGTAATCCTAAACCTTCAGAGTGTAATCAATTAAATGGACTTTTTACATTTTTCGTTTATATTATGCCTCACAAAAAATTATATACTGACACGATGAAAATAACTGAATGGTTTGCATATAAATGCACCTACGTGTTATATGTTTTAAAAAATACTGAGTAATTATTAATTTCGTAAAAAACAAACGGCACCATGTCGGGATGTTTCAAGTGATCAAATTCATCAGATTTTTGTGTAATTTCTGTGTTCGTGTATTATAAAAATGTGCAGACAAGTTCAGGACATATAATATTATATCAATTGTTGAGTACATTTTTGTCGAGAGATTAAATGATTTCCGACAATGTCAAAAATCTTTCGTCGTGAGGTCGATATTATATAATTTTACGAATATTAATACGAATATAAGCAACTCGTCTAGGATCGCGTAGTTATTATTTAGCACACTCACCTGTTTACCGTGTGGAAAAGACACAACAGAATATTGTGCCCACCTTACGTCTAGGGTGCGTGAGTTATTTTTCACCGTGTCCGGACACGTTTTTATATATCGACGGGAAATTTGTTCAGTCAGAGCTTTGACATTTTTTCACGGTGAACGCCGAAAGTCTGCCGTCGTTTCCGAACGAAATTTCCATACAATTAGGTTCTTCAATTAATTTCGCTAGCACACCCTTTGAACGAGGCAGACGCCAAAAAAAAAGAAATCATATTATTATTATTTTCGGTGTTGCGCTGCAAGACGCGAGCACTTCTCCGGACAACCCCGACTCGAGATGAGGTCCCGACTGAGACGCTCTATAACATGATAAATTAGTCTGAATCACCCGACGAAAGTGCTTGTATTATATAATAATGTGTCTCCGGAGAAAATATGCACGCATTAACCGTACGAAAAATAATTATTATATGTCGTACCAAATTAAAAACGTTTTACTCGTTCTCCGTACTCGGCCACGTTGTTTATGGGAGTAATAATATCATGATAATATTATTATAATGTATTTAAGCAGTACCTACCCTAAACTATAATTGGTTCGAAAAAACAAATTATCTTTGGGCGTAGGTTAATTTCTCTGGCGGATGGTACATTTTTGTCTTGCGTGATTGTGCGTGGCTGTCGCGGTTACTTTTCTAACGAATATTGTACCTAGGTAGCGGTTGTCCGCCGAGTACGACTTCGACGACGACGACGATGACGAAGGCGATCATTACAACACGTATTCAAATCCACGCGAATAATATTTTCCCCACAGGAGCAGTGTCGCGTGCAAAAAAGATTTGAAAATGAGATGAGAGAACAACAACGACGACTGGTGCTGTGTGAAAGGAAACGGTTCAATCGATAGTTCACGGAGCGTTTGGAGTAAAAAGACCGTTGAAAAGGTTAAAAAAAAAAAGAAAAAAAGAGAGAGACGAAAAAAGACCATTCCGGTTTTCCGTCCGAATTTTAATTTATTTTCGAAAGCGACCGTTGTTTCCTGTCCGCGGCCGGTTTACACTCCGCGCGTCGATAGTTTACGGTCGAATATTTACGACGCAAACGCCGTTTTATAATGTTGCCATTTCCAAGGTATATAGCCTACAGCAACCGGAGAACGGGTCCATCGTCGGGGGGTTTTGACCATATAATACTTATTGGCCTCGCGTGGATTTTTATTTCTCGGGTTATCGAGTAGTATAGTTCCTATGATGTTGTTTCGCGTTTATAACGGAATAAATAAAAACGAGGCGGAAAAAAAGAGAAAGAGAAAGATTTTTAATACCGTCCGTATATGTATAACAATAATAATATTATTATACAGAGTGTAACGGAAAGATCTGACAAAATGAAAAAAAAATGCTACTTATTATATGAGCATATTCTTATATAAATATTGCATTACATTATATAATAATATAGATACCTATTTTTGATTGCGAATTATTTGTATATTGATGTCGAGCTAAATGTTGCTTTATTGAATCGTATAACTATTGGATGATATGATATTTTTGTATTAAACGCTTTTCAGTATAACATATTATTATCATTCAATGACATTCGTTATATTTACTCGGATTGACTCAGACGGAAAAAGCAATATCATAAAAAATGTAAATTATTATTTCTGAATTTTAGCTGTAGAAAAAAAAATATTTAATACAATTATATAGTTTATATGACGATAAAAATTTAAATTATTGAAATAGAAAAAACCAGAATTAAAAAAAAAATATATTGATGATAATAATATCGTTCGAACCAAAATATAATGTTATCCAATAATGAATTAAACCGATAATAGTAGTTAACAGATGTGTACAATACAATTTCTGATTATCTACATAACCTACTTTCGATGTTTAACTAATTTATTCTTTAAATTATGTATTGTTAAAATGTTTTTGTCGTGAATTAATTTTATATTTTTTAATTCTAAAAAAAATCTATGTTGAAATCACAAAAAGAAAATTAGCAGCGAGATCCTCATTAATTCCATTGTTTTAAAATTAAACGTCCTGTATTACTTTCTATACCTACGATGTTTTTAGACGGCGTAATGTCCCGGAAAACCATAAAACGTTTCCGATGCTTTAAATTTAGTTATCGTACTTACCGGATGGACGTTATATTGTGTTACATGACTTTGGAAATAAAAGACAATTTTTACCTGAAACAAATAATCAGAACATTAAATACATCACTAAACTTTAACTTGGAGTGTATAAGCATTTATGTAAATTGTTCCTAACTATTACACGATGTCACTTTTTATACTTTTTTTTTAATAAAATTGAAATAACTAATAAGTACCTACACAATTTTAATTGCACGCATGAAACGTGCATGCATGAAACGTAATTATTATATTTACCTGCCTACACACCTTAAACAATTACTAAACTGCAATGTAGGTATATATCGTCTTTATGTGATAATATTGCATTTTCTCAGTTAATGCCCACATGTATTTGATAGAAATTAACTTTTATAATTCCATATTTCCATGTTTATTTTATTTGAAAAAAATGATTTTCAATTATATAACATTATTAAGTACCTACACATGACGGTGAGTCTTTTAATGATTAACACTTGAAAAGTTAAAATCTATTGGAAATATTTTTTTTTTGCATACTTTGAAGTCATAAATATTATTATTTTTTTGATATAGTTTTTAGAGTTCAGATGAGCGGAGTAGTAGGCCAACCCATGCAGTGTTATCTGGCGCCACTCTACACGAACCATAAGCTATATTAAATTTTTTCAGTGACCCTATTGCGTATAAATTGAATCAGTTTTTTGTACGTAACCATTTTCATTATTACAATACCTATGAGTTTAACAATGCGATAATATTTCTGAATATCGTTTGTAAACATTAAACAAACATGATTTGATCGTTACACTCGCACGAACAAGTTCAATAGAATACAAATAATGTAGGTACAGTTAATTTGAGTTATAATTGCCGCGATTAGATCAAAAATGATTTGGTTGGTTGGTAATACGCCGCAACAGGCTTTCAGCATAAACGCACGAGTGTCTCATATAAATTGTATACTTGACACGTTAAAACGTTGCAGTGTTCGATGAAACGGACATAATATTGTGCATATAGGTAATATGTTACTACTGTAACTACAGATCGAGTGAGCAATACAACTGAAAAATAATAGACGACAACATAATATTATACATATGGTATTACAGATATATAATACGACGATTTTTTTGAACGAATGTATATATTGATTAAGCGGAGAAGTTAATAGAGCATCAAAAGATGATCAGATGACTACAGGAAGGTTTGCGTTGAACTATCAAAGTGTGTGTATGACAACGAAAGCGTATAATATCCAATAACAATGATCACGATATTCTTGAACAAAAACATAACAATTCCTACGATATTGAAGGTACTACTTATTATTTTCTTATCAGTTAGGTTATAACTTATTACCAGTTCAATCTGCTATCCAACAATCACTGACTTACCGACTAATGAGTATAATAATGACATTAAATAAACGTCTATCAAACATAAACTATTGTGACAAAATAATTATAGGGATTCTATTCCCCCCCCCTCAAGAAACTAAAATCAATTAAGAAAAATAGAAAAAAAATAGATCTTCTCTCAACTCCTCAACAGACCCCAGGAAGTTGTCATTACAAGAACTAGAATCGGTCACCACTCATTCGTCGCCCACTCTTTTATCATCAACGAAAATCTTCCACCCATAGGTATATGTTTCAAACCGAACTCTCCGTCAAACACACATAGTTCAAGAATGCCAGGACATAATAATATGCACCAATATCTCTCTATTCCGCACTGAACGTGTCCAGGAAAACAGAAAAAATATCACCAACATTATCAAACTCTTAACCGAAACCTCGACTTATAAGTCGCCAATCGCCATATTGTATAAATCTAATACCTATAATCTATATATTAATTTATTATTATATACCTATCATCATTAACCGATTTTTTCTTTTTACGTCTATTTGCTCATTCGTAGCAATCTAGGCTAATAACCCGTGACGTGGAAGCCTTTATTTAATGAAAAAAACAATGAAAAGAAAAAAACGTGTTTTCGTTATAAGATAAACTCCGCGGAGAATGGCAGCAACACATGTGTGTTTTTGTGGTAAATCACGCGCGCCAGTGCGAGAACAATATTATTATTATTATTATTATTATGTGTCGGATATAATTAATAACGACGATAAATCAAAACCACTGCGGTGTATTATATTGTGTGTGCAGTGTACATATTATATAGACAAAGCTTAAAGAGATATGTAGGTCGATAATAATAATTATTATTATTACACGAGCTGTTTTAACCACGGCCCCTCCGACGACGACGACGACGGTTTTGATGATAAATCGCGTGACTTGTAAAGAAGAAGAGGACAAACGTCTCCCAGAAAAGAAATGATTTTCTTTTGCGACGCGTAATAATAACTACTCCGTGTCGATGTTTACATAATTATTTCATTATATTATTGTAATGGCGTCATTGTTCGCCGCGGACACCGGTTAAACGGCTTTTACTCGACTGTTGTACCTTATCGTCGATCATATAGGTATTTATCTGAAGTGTGTATAGCAATGATACCGCGTATACCTAATATTACCTATATTATTATTATTATTATTATTATTACATGAGGTGAAAAGACATTTTTTATTTTTGCAGAGAAAACTTCAATCGGTTTTTTCCCTTATTCATTTAAGTACTATGGTGACTTCTGTGCAGGCACTGTTTCCACGTAGGTTATAAACTTGTAAAATATAAAAACTATTATGTAGGTTATTATTTGGTGTATTGTGTTGTTATTATTTTTAATTGGTACATCGTCGTCAACAATCCGTGGCATGTCAAAAACATGTTCATTGCAGCAATTTCATTCAAAATGGGTGCTGGTTTTTTTTTCTTACATACTTAGCTCTTATTCTTCATACAAATTCCGGATTTGTCTGCTGCTAACTTCAAAAAGGGTATTAGCACACAACTTGTAATACACAAAGTGACCGCAATCATTGTATTATTTTCAGATTTGTAATATAGCTAATAGATAGTAGTTAAATATTTGTTTAAAAAGGGTACGAATAATTTCGATGCGCAAATAGTGTCTTTGAATTTTTCAGAACAAAGACAAACCTTTAATAATATCTATTTTAATAGTTACACAAGTTTTGACCTCTTTATAATCTGTAAGACTCAGGACCAACACATTACAATAGGCAATATCCTTAATCCATTAATATCTATAACTATAGAAGAATATTGTATTCCTAATGAGTAACAGGTATTGTGAACAGCCTCGTAAAATTTTGGGCCGCTGTACTAACCAAAACTTCCTATAAAATACAACTCATTACAAGGGATACGCGTGTCCCATACACGATTTATAAGTAATCAGACAGTTTAAAATAACAAAATCACTTAATAAGTACATTTTACTAATATACATTTATATCATAAAATATTATGTAATATAAAACAAGTATATTCCTATTAGAATTTCAAAAATGACAAATTCATTTTAACGAGCCCCTGTACTACAGGTCCAACTCCCCTCCTCGTGATTAACAACCACAGAACAACAATAGTGACTTTTTGGCCCGTCGGCGAAGGCGAGTCAGATGATCGGTACCAAAATACCTATCGGTTGAAGTATAGAATTTGAAATTAAGTTTTAACAAACACGTATATTATTACAAAACAAATTATTGTTATTATATTATAGGCGTTTTATCGTTATAAATGTTTAAATCTTTACAACGTTTTTTTTTTTAAATGTAATAAAATATCATCAGACAATCAAACCAGGGACTGGAACCTTCAGGTTTTTACTTAATTATTGTTACTATGGGCTTCTGGTTCCGGGTCAGGTTTCAGATTTTACAACTCTAAAAAGAGTAATTATAGTTTATCAAAGAACTTCTGCTTTTCTTATAGCCGATAAATTGAGCACAAGAAATGGAGGTAAACGCAAAATAATCATTGTAAAACCAAATATTTGTCTATTTAAAAATATGAGTCACGGTTTCGGTTATTTGAAAATATTAAAATTTCGTTCCGGTTTCCAAAGGTTTAAGGATTTTGGGTTCCAGAACCGGTTCTGTCGGTTCGGAACCAGTCCCCGAATACTACTCAATATTGTTCGATATACAGGTACAAAGAGATATGATTTACATTTCGTAACGATGTCTGTAATCATACCTACTTTGTTTTGTTTTCCCCTCGACAACGTGATTGATTTTTTTACACACCGATCCTCATTTTGATTACCTACCTATATAATATTACCATGCACCCCGTCACAGTACACGGTCGGTAGTCTAATCATTAGGAGGAGGAGGGACTTGAAAAATAATAAAACTCAACACGTCTATCGGGAGCGAATAGCCGGCGCGTCACGTAATGCATTGACTGAATACGTAGGTAGTTATAGTAATTATAATATGCTAGCGAGTTTCGCTTGATTTTGTATACGAAACGACGGGATCGGAGTCTATGTCTATATATATTATATTATGTTTTTTTTCACAGTATATTTATTATTATTTTATCTCGTCGAGCCCTGCCAGCGCAGTGGCGATCGGTAACCGAACCTTGGCTCAAAGCCGCACAAACTGGCTGCTTGTGCGTTATTAATATATTATTATGTTTTATAGTATATTCATATTATATTAATATTGCACATACGCGCGTTTGATTTCGTACATAAATCTCATTATAAAACTCTCGGGTGCCGTTCGAGGAAACCGCTTTACATAACTTCGTGTGCGCATATTGTATATTATATGCACGCGTATATGGTAATATGAAATATTATTATATAATACACGAGATAGTGCGGCGGCCGCCAAAGTCTAAAAAGTCCTGTGATTTGCAATTTAATTAAAATTTCACGGGATGGCTCGTACATAAAATGGACGACGGCACTCATAATGATCAATCGAATAACAATATTATATGGTTCTGATCGTAGAGACGAATATTGTCAATAACCGAGCGAATACCACACCGCGGCTACTATATTATTACAATAATAAAATTGTTATTATTATTATTTTTATTATAAGGAACAATATTCCTACATTGATTGTTCCGCAGCTATGCCCACTCACGGTTACACAATATTATTATTATTATGTAATATGTATTATTATTACCGATGCGAATATATTATAATCGCACACTTGGGTGATTAATTTTTCGAATTCTGTCCCTGCTATTCCGATATAATATGATATAAGTACGTTGGAGTACCTACATTTTCAATTATGCCTTCATCCGATAATCGATAGTATTATGATGACATAATACGCCAGTGATTCCAGACAAACGCATGTTAATCGTTAGAAAAATTGCATTTAATTTTGAAACGATAATATTATAATATTTTGTAGTGCATGTACACACGCATTATATATATTATGTATATTAGGTGCCTATACATACAATAATAAGAATATGCACCTATACGTTTGTATCAATATTATTATTTTATAATGACGATGACATTTAAAATATTTTAATTTTTTTTTTCATTCAGGCACCAATAAAAATATATAATCAATAGTTTTATTTTGCAAAGTTTCCAAACCTCATTTTCGAAATACAAAATCAGTATACCATTAACGTTAATTTTATAATTATAATATTATTATAAAATGGCTGACACGACGAAAAAGGCGTTTTCCTGCACCGATGACAAGAATAATTATCGTCGTGACGTAAATACGTTTGACTCGACTCGTATTATATTTCGATACGTTTCATGTTTTCGCCGAGCCCATCCCAGAATATATTATTATTAATTTTATAATATTATATGTATAGGTATCGGGTTGCACCCGGAGCGAAATTAGAAAGCAAATTAATAATATTCAACGCTCATCATCTCTTTTTGAGATGAGAACCACAGATAACAGGTAGAGGGCAATAAAGGGTTGATAAATAATAATATTATTCTATATATTATTAGGTACAATAATTATTTCAAAATGGGCCGTATGTCGGCGAAGAGCGTCTACGCGTATTATACAAAATAATATGGATAAGTCACGCCGTCGCCCGTCAAACTGTTTTATTTTTTTTGGAAATCTAACAACAAAAAACTCCCCAGATAAAGATTGTGTAATGATAATAATATAATATAATTATTATTTCAGTACAAAAATATGACAAAAAAATATCATGTTACATTATTATAATTTTTACATAATATATTATGATCGGTAACTTAATAATAATATACGGTTTCAATAATATTATACCTATATAATATCTTAATACAGTTATTATAATATAATTTTCATAATATTGAATTTATTATTATTATAATTATATATTATAACTACCTACAATATAAGATGCGTTAGACGTATTATCCTAATACAATGGTATAATTATATCATCATAGCAAAAATAAACTCTATCCGATTCCTTCGACGTTTGTGTAGTTTAAAGTAAGTCTGACATTGGTCGCGTCGTTCCGCTGACGGACCAATCGCGGATTTGCGAAAATAGATGCGAAACTCACGCGATCACTAGGTTTCGGTGAATCTTAAACTTTTCTCATGGCGTAAGTACGCCGCCGTCGTACTTATAGACGACGACATGGAAGTGTACTTCGCAGTGGTTTTTGTATATACATTTTTTTTTGTATTTTATTCATTTTCCAATCTCCTTTGGCTCACGCCTAGCTCGGCAGCCTTTGACGTATGCATAAATTATGATGCATCGGATTTACTCGGTTTACGTACCTCCCCGCACGCGTCATCGTCCTACGAATATATCATAATATATATTATTCTCTCATCCGCTACAACACTCCGACGATCACGAAACCAGAGCAGCTTTATCTCTTCACGACTGCATACTACTAGTCATAATACATCCTATTCCTCACAGCGAGTAACGGTTCGAGGCGACGATAAGTACAGATTTAAAAAAAAAATAAATACAGATTTTGTATTAAAGTCAAACAATGCGTGCAATCCAATCGTGTCATAGTCGGAATTTTCAAGTACGTTTGATATGGAAATGTATCAATTTCAACGTAATTTTATCCTATGTAGTCGTTGCACTATAATAATAGTACATACCTATTTTAATGTGTGACGAGAATAAATTACGTTAGAGTGTCAAATGATCTATAGTCGGTGTGAATTCATAACCACATAATATTATATAGATTATATTTTTATTCTTCGAGTGATATTGTTGTTACTTGAATATTAAACATTTTATTGTTATTGCGGTTTTATCATAAACATTCAATTTTGACAAAAATATGACACACCATCTAAACGGTAGGAGTCACTAAGCAATCAATACAAATATAATTTCAATACACTTTTTGATGTAATTCCACAAAAACAATTGCACCTAAATAATAATAACATGACATTGTGTGTTATATTTTACATATGAACAAAAACAATTGTTAGGTATAGAAATATAATTTTTTTTAACGATTTATTGATAAATCACCAGGCTCACGGACGTCAATAAAAAAACACTCTACCACCAGTGAAAAAGAAATGTTTCAAGTCACGTTCAATAATAATATTCAGTCCGGTCGATCACTGCAAAAAATATTAACGCCACTGCAGGATACACACGCACATTGTTCGAATATATTATAATATATTATAACATGAGCAGTGAATTACAGCCGTGTTAGTTACTATCACGACTGTATACCGTCGTCCTACTATAATAGTTAGTAGTACGATGTTTACAACTTTTATATATTCATTCTTTGAATCGTTCACATTGCAAACAAAGTTATGAATCCGTTTGGTATGATATAGCAGCAGTTATATTATCATTAAAATAGGGGATTTTATCATGTTTAAAATTCATATTTTCACATTTTTAGGCGGTTTTAGCTATAGACGCGTTTTTTGTTTTGTTTTTTTTTTTTGTATTTAACGACAATATTTTACAAATTACTGTGTATACCGTAGTTATTTTTTATTAAATGTTATTCATTGTATAGTTAATTTCTATTGAATTATCGATGTTAGAGAACATTCATTTTTTATTATTAGATTATTACCACATTGATGCACTGAATCATGCTGCACAATCGCGTTATATACATGTTTCTACATAGGTACATTATCCACCCATATCCATTATTATATCACGTGAACGGCACGGCCTATATTATAAGAAACGTGTTATATTGTAATAATCTATTAAAAATGTACAGTGTCTATATAATAATATTTTGTTTTGTTCTATGGACTGCGGATAATAACGCAATTTTTATCGCATATGTATCATGGTAATAATAATCAATATATCATAATATTATTATTATTATACGATAATAATAATATTAACATTTTCTCGGGGCATGCTCTGATAATTTTTGGGCATATTTCCATTGTGGGTACATAGTCCTTATAAGGTCATATTATTACATGAAAAGTACCTACGCTACAGTACGAATCGTATACGCATAAATAACGCATTACAAGATATCAGTTTTTTAACATCATTAGGTAGGAGGGTACATAATATATAGATACCTACTACACATCGGTACCAGAGCTCACACGCTGCAGGGTCGTACGGCGCACGCGCACGTATTCGATTCGCCTTTTTCCTCGAAAAACGGTCCGCGAATGGTATGGGGGTGGGTGGGGAGGGTTGGTTTGCGCACCGCGGGGCGAACACGACCGCGACGATGCCGAGTGTTGTCCGTTTAACCGACAACGAAATGAAGATAAAGGGGATCGGCGCTGTGCAGCACTCGGGAGCGCAAAACCCGGCGGCGCAATAATTAAGGCGCTCTCCCGTCCCATGGTCACCGGTGGCGGCCTCGCTGGCCCGCGGATTACGGTTAAAACGGTCGGGTCCGTATTTCATCCGGAGATACAGGAAATTAAAAAAATAAATATTACCGGATGGTAATTGTAGTAAATTTCCCAGGCGGTCTCGGGAGCTTTCGGAGGTAGCCTTTTTATTTTTATTTTTTCTTTCTTTTTTAATACTTATATATTATAATAATAATAATATATATTATACACGTACAGTATATTATATACATACACATATTATTTTTTTCTTTCGTTTGTTTTTTGTACTTGGAGTTATTTTTTTGCCCGGCGAAAATCGTACTTATTTATGGAAATATTCACTACCCTCGTTCCCTCGCCCGCACCGCCACCATCATCACCTTTATAATAACATTATATTCACAAGCTCCGAATTCCGATAGTAATAATAATAATACAGTCTCGAGACTCGACCGTGGGGTAAACGACGAAGACCACCGCCGTCGGCGATCATTTGATTTCGCGTGTGTAACTTATCTGAATGATTTTTAATCAATTCGTAGAACGTTATAATCTTGTACAAGCAAAGACGTTGCATACATTCGCGTGTTATAGGTATACGTGGTGTGAAATTTGGGTTTTAATACTTTAAAAAAAACAACTTTAATATGAGGTACATAACTATTATATATTACCCCTCGAGCCAAAAACTATAATGACTAATCATTGTGTAAAAAAGAATAGATAGGATGAACTGGTGCACACGAAATGTACCTGGAATAGGTTTTATGATATTTCACAGACTTGCACGTTTAGGCTATTATAATATATTTATAAATATATTTAAAATCTCTGGTTTTAGGGAAAAAATGACCTAATGTGGCATTACAATTAATCAACTTGTAAGTTACTTCATAATATGGAAAACAATTTATCTCGTTAAGTTAGAATTTACTTAAAAAAAAAAAAAAACAGTAACTTATTTCAAAGTAATTTGACCTTTTTACCTCGTTAATACCCAGTCTTGGTTGTTATTGTACGACGAGCATTTCCAATGATATTTTTAGAATATAGACACAATAACACTCTAAAATGTTCATAAAATAAGCAGTCATTAGTAAACATAAATAATACCTACGCATTGTTGTTGGAACTAATTTCAAAAAATACAAAATATATTTTGTAATAATATTATTATGATCCAATTGCATAATTTACTGTCACAAACAATGTACTGCGTATAATCACATTGTTATGATATACTTCCGCCAAAGTAAGTGTAATAAATAAAAATATAATGAATGTCCCAAAATGCATTTAGAACGCGTCTAGGTATAAAATATATCGTCCTGGCGACAACCGTTAGCCGAAATCATAATCGTCGAGACGACTCGTGTGTCGTGAATCTTCACGTCTAGTGTTCGTTTTAAATTAATTTACGATAACAATAGGTGACTAAGAAAGCCTTTCTCGAAGATATCTGAGGAGTAATCAGAATCATCAATAACAAGGTAGGATAGCCTAGTGTAAAACCCAACTCACGAATAAAGCAAGTAGAATGTAGATCGTTGACGGAACCATCAGAAAAACTACCTCATGGCCGTAACTTAGACTGGTCAATGCGGCAGTACGAATGACACCACTTAATGACGAATGCGTGTTGGAATAGGCCGATCAAAATAAAACATGCAAAAATGAAGATATGAGAACCAAAGATGTACCTAGCTTGCAAATGTGGACAAGAGCAGGACGAAACCCGTGCTGGCGAGATGATCTGTTGACAATACCAACCAGAAGACGGTATAGATACGCTGATTACCAATGTATGTATATTCATGTGATATTTATAACCATAAATTACCTTTGAAGTAGAACCATAGATAGATAATACTAGAGACACCGTTACATTATTTATAGTTCTAACCCTAACCACAACTAGAGTCCAAAAACTGAGGGCTTTTAAAACTATGTATAGGACACAAACCCACAGTAATATACCTGATAAATACATTAGGTGTATTATATTATTTAGTTGATAAACATAGCAACTATAAGTATAAACGGATAAAAAACTATTTCGTAGTAACTGATGTTAAAATAATTATAGAGTTTAAAATGTTTAAAACCTTTATATTTTTAAACGATATCAAAATTACTGCTGACTAAAGAATTTATTATGTATGACTTAAACGATATAATTGTCGACGTTACATACTTAATATTTAATATAACTTTAATCATCACAAACAATTTGAGTTTAGCTAAAAAAGTCAAATTAAAAATAATCTCTTTTTAACCCTTAAGCACACTTCCAGTTGCAGCGCCCATGGTTATAGCTCTAGATTTGTGGTACTTTGTTAAATGTTTATAGTTATATAAATAATGATAGTTATATTATTTATCCTGATTAAATAATCAGTACTATATAGTTATACAAACAGACGAGACGCATATGCGCTCACCCGATCTGAGGTGACTGTGCGCATCGCGTTTCTATGTATCATAATATTATTTACCTACATACAAATGTATACATTTTATAGTATTATTATAAATTTACGAAAGTATTGTACGTCCATCCGTCCGTCGTAGGTACGTCGCGTAACACTACACATCGGTCCACATCGCGTCTGGCGTCCTATATATTATTATTTTACGTGCAATTAAATTTGCAGTGCACCGTGTAAAAAAGTTCAAAAGCGACGTAGCTGGTATATATTACGCGTTATTTATAATATATTATATATTTTATATATACGGGCGAGCGATATAAATTAAATTTAAAAACAAACACTCGCGTGTGAAATTCGAACGGCACAACTACATATTAGAGTGTTTAAAATCGGTAAACGCCGGTGTTTTTTATTCTTTCTTTTTTTTTGTTTTGCGTTTTTTAACGTACCTATACGAATAATGGAAAACGCAATTAGTGTGATGTGCGTACCTACCTACCTATTGCATTATTGATTTATATCCGCCTATCGTGTGTTATAATATTAAAACGAATATTATTAATCCAATGAACCAAAAATAAAAAAACGAATAACAAAATTATTATAAATAATAATAATAATAATAATAATAATAATGAACGTAAAGTTATTAATGTACAGAATCGGAATAACGGATATAATAATATAATGCACACACACATAATATATATGTATAGCGTACGCCATATATATTATAAATATTGTGTATATTTAATAAGTCGTGATTAAAACCAGAACCGGGCGAGTCGCACGGTGCAAACGACGGCGGCCGCCGCCGCGTATTTATAATATAAATTATTATGATTTCCGCGCTCTCGCTGTCGAATGAATATTTAAGGCGATAATATTATAATTTTGTTGTGGTGACGGCATACTGTACCGCCTGCGAACACGTTTCTATTCACGAGTTTACAAAATAATACACATCGACGTTGAAAGGGCGTATATGCGTATACCGCTAAAATACAAAAACCGAGTTTCGGTATCAACGAATATATTATTATTATTATTATTATCAACGTTTACGGAAAAATGTTGAAAGCGCATAAGCCGTTGAAAGGACTCCCGTCATACACGTGGAAAAATATTTTATCCATCATTGTATTACGATTCTCGGGCTTTATTAAAAAAATAAACAATCATTGGAAATTTTTTTGCATTGCTATTAGTATATTTTATTTACTAAAATTTCAGGTCGACCTATAATTCCTTTGGAGTTAGCGGTGTTTACTGGACATTGTTGTTTTCGATTTTTTTAGGCGGACTTTACATTGTTTTGGTATTTTTTAATTTTCCATTCTAATTGCGTTTATATATTATTATGCTTGTCCGGAGGCCTTTTGATGTGAGTTTATAGCATTGTTTTTGCTTTGGCGAAAAGGTTCTTTGGCGCTCTTATTATTTGAGTTTAGACAGAGTATAATTTTGTCGACTTTCTTAAAGTCCCGTTGCTTACGGATCACGGAGTAAGATACACATTCTGGACCACCTCTGTTCAGCCTAAGTCGCGTCGTGATAGATTTGCTGGCCAGTGTAGGTCGATTTTGCGGATATACCTACGTTCAACTTGTTTATGTTATAAGCTTTTGATGTAGAGATAAATGGCTTCTCAAGTTGAGTAGGTACCTACTCGATGTAATATGTTGCGCGAATTGTTCTAATTTTGTTTTGTACCGTCGTGGCATGCTAGTGAAATGTAACCTTTCAGTCGAATGTCACTCTCAGCTTGTATTTAACATCATAGCCGCTCCATTCGACGTCTTCTCCGTTTATTATTAATATGTTAACGTTCTTGATGGTATTTTCTTCGCCATACAGTAGGTAAAACCACAACATTCTTTGCCTTGTTGACCGAAATACTCCATAAATTGCATGCCTGTAGACTGAGGTCATAATTAAGTGAAAAATTTGTAAAAGCGAAGTGCGGGAAAAAAAATATTCTCAATTATCTAATTTATGATGAGACATTAAATAATGTAATAAAATGTGTAGAGTGCGAAACAATAATATAATAACGTACAATAATGTCAGATCGAATTTTCTATGGAATAATTTCATCTTAATATAATATAATATTATTTTCTATTATTATATAAAAATGTTTTGCGTCTTACGGTAGAACCCAGAGTCATAGTTTTACCACTCCTGCCATAATTTATATAAATAGTGGAATAGACGTGATAGCTTTGTCTAGTGGAACTTCGGCTGAGTTATTGTGGTATATACTATATTATCTTACAGTTAAAATCCAAAATCGATCAAAATTAGTTTTCACACCTTCTTTTTGTCAAAGTGGTTTTAAGTTTTAACTTATTTTTGAACTATTATTGTGTCTGAAGTATAATGGTAAAATCTAAAACTTTCTAGTAAAAATTTATTTTAAGAATTTTCTCGAAAGTTAATTTCAATCACATAGTTAGTATTTAAAGTATTGTTAAATAATGCTGAACAACTTTTGGACCAAGAAAAATGAAAATATGAAGTGATAATGACACAACCACGAACCGAACGATAGGCACTCAAAGACTACTTCATAAATAGCTTGATATGCACACTTATACCACGTAATTATTTTAACCTTAAATCATATATAATATATACCTACTAGGATATGATTTAAGCTTTTAACTGTTATATTATCTTAACCGATTTGATAGCCAGTCGATCGATGTTGTCTTAGTTTATTTGATAGCCAGCTGGTCCACCGCGATCGCCTATGGTTGCGCACGTTTTAGGTTTTATTTTTAATACCTATAAATTCCAGTAAAAACTTGTTTTTTCATTTAGGAATTTAACATTGAAGTAACTTTTAGTTATATATAGTCAAATCAGACGAAAGGGGCCTGTGAAAACTAGTGTTGACTAGTTAAAACTGTTTTGACGGTTTCGGGTTTTAACTGTAAAATACTAACATATTATAATATATTTATTTTTTAATACCTTAACACTGTAAAAGTGTTTTCTTTAGAAAAGATTCCCTGAGTTTACCATAATATATGGACCTGGTATTTGTTTCGAAAAATGTATAAAGTATGCCTTTGTGACACATACTCTGTCAAACTTTTAGATTCTGAGCGGAGCGATGAATGTATTGGTTTTACAATGATGTGTGTTTTTTTTTTTATTTTTTTTTGTGTCTGTCATCACGTTTTAGGACAGAAAAAATGCTTCGATTTTCTTCAATAGTACCTTTTCTGATAGGAAAGTGAATCTAGTTGGTACTTTGGGGGTCAAAAGTCAAAATTTCCCAGTAGTTTTCATGAGCGCCTGGAAAAACAAATGAAAAATTATGGGAAAAACGGGAATTTTTACGGAAAACCAATTTTCGACAAAATCGATTTTGGTTTTTGGTATAACTCTAAAAGAAATGACCGTAGAGACATGAAATTTTGACCGAATGTTTATATAAGCATTTTCTACACACCATATCATTTTCAAAATATTCTGTCTTATTTTGAGCTGTTAACGGACATTTTCAGTTTCCAATTTTTTTAGTTTTTTTTTCTATAAATGTCAATAAAATTTTATTTGTTGGGTAAAAAATCTTGAAAATTTAATAGTAGGCTTCTAATATATAGTTTCAAAGGCAGATGAAAAATATTAAAAATCCGTAGTCACAATTTTTTTTATAGGTAATCAAAGTTCAAATTTTGACAAAATACGTAAAAATGACGAAAATGTGCAATTTATTTTGAGTTAGAAATTCATAAAAATTTTTCTTTTTAAATCTAAGATTTGAAAATGTAATACAAGATTCCTCATAAGTTTGCCTAATTTTATCAATAAAAAAAAGTTTATAAGCAAGTCATAATAAATTTTTATGAGCATTTTAAGTTCAAATTTGTACAAGATTAGATATTCACTCGATTTCTCATGTAGCGATTTTCTTATTTTGTTGCAATTCAAAAACAAATAACTGTAGATGCATGAAAATTTCACTGAATGTTTATATAAGCTATTTCTATACACCATCTAATTTTGAATATATTTTGACTGTTTTTCAGCTTTTTACGGACGATTTCAGTTTTCAAATTTTTTAGTTTTTTTTTCTATTAATATCAATTACATTTTATTTGTTGGGCCAAAAATAATGAAAATTTAATACAAGGCTCCTGATATATTATTACAATAGCAATTGAAAAATATTAAAAATACATAGGCACACATTTTTTTTATAATCATTTAAAGTTCGAATTTTGACAAAATTTATCAAAATCTCGAAAATTATCAATCATTGTAATTAAACAATTATAAAATGTTCAGTTTTCTTAACTAAGGATTGAAAATTTAAAATAAAGATTGTAATAAATAGTACATACTGTATTCAAAAAATCTAAAAAATATTTAAACACAGTTATTTTTTATAGACATTTTAAGTTCAAATTTGGACGAAATTACATATTAAAATCAATTTTAACGAGTAAAAGTATATATTATAATATTTTTATAGCATCACTGATAATTTTAGGTTAATAATTAAATAATATGAATAATATTAATTCAACTTAGCAGCTACCGTATAATAACAATATCAATATAATTTAAAATATCCTAGACTGACATACCGTCTCCGCTCAGAATCGTTTTTATTATACAATGATATTATATCATTGAATTCAAATTTAATACCATCCATTATAGTACAGTGATCTACTTGTAGCCTACTGTACAGCGGAGCGACATCCACTTGACCCCCTTTTTTTCAATGTTGATGGAAGCGGTGGCAGTAGTTCTTTATTTTTGGTTGAAGGAGATCGCCAACTCATCGACCAGATTGACCAGTCTGTTGGTGCCGGAATATCGCAAGCGGAAAGCGTTTATTATATGGCATTTTCCGTATGGGTGTGGAGGGAAGTAAATCTTAAGCCGTTTCAGTAATAGCATTTCAAATAGTACTTACATAGTTACATCGCGTTCCACAGTTAAATGGATTGGTGACTTGTTAGATCCGTTTTTGTGAAATCACAACAACGTTTTTCAAATAATCTGCAGTGGCCACCGTCTGGTACATTATAAAATATTACACAAACGGTTAAGACGAGGGTGCTCAAATCAATATTCGAATCAATAGGGATTGAACGCTCACAATAATAGGAATAATTATAGTAACTTTTCAGCGAAGGGAAATCGGTTTACATTATATTGGTGAATTCGTATAATATAATATAATATTATTATGATCACGAAGAAGACGCCTCCAAGTCCCGCATAATCACAAAAATAATATTATAATATTATTATTAAACTTCTATCAACTCAGAAGAGTGATAACGCGGCGCGCTGGATCGGCAATTTCGGTACGCCCGTACCCATAGAAACAATAATTCTAATTTTACACGAACCCCGTATGCCAATACGTTGTAGTACGGTGACAATAATATCATAACAATAATAATAATATAGTTCACGACACTCGACTTATTGACACAAAACAAAATAATATTACGTGTCGGTCGCCGCGATATGTAAATTTAAATCGTATATACGTTTCGATGTGTCGTACTTTATAATATATACAGATATACCCTATAGGTACATTATGAATCATAATAATCACACAATACATAATAATATAATATATGATTAAATTACATTTTGGTGGAATACTGTCGATTTGTCAAAATCTAATGTCGGCGTGACTGTTAAATGTGTATATTATGCGTACACACTGGTTGAGTGCCGCACCATTTGGGCACAATACACCGAATCAACAAGGAAAACAGCGAACGGTACACCACATAATAATAATAATTATTATTATTATTGTTATCATTATTAATATGATTTTTTTTATTGAACTCAAGCATAGGAAACTATATGAGCCTATAAGAATTGTATTGGTGGTTTACGGTTGGTTTAGAAACATATATAAACGTATGCGGGGTAAGGATTCGTTACTAAAAACTCGGGTGGTCACCCATCCGAGAGCTAGTGACGCAGGGCGATGCTCCGCCACACCACACATTATAGTGACTGCGGCCAATAACCGCGCCACACTAGATCCCTATTAATATTACTGTTTTTGTTATAAATGTTATATAGGTAATGCTATTGTTATCGCGTGGTTCTTATATAGGTGGATCGCGGTAACCGCAAGAAGGTTACTATTATATTATAATAACAATATTATATTGTATAACACTATACGCGTGTAATGCGGAAGTGCTTATTTTTGAGAACCGATGTCGGAAATACGAGACAATAACGCTAGATGACGCGCGAAAAACTCGAAAACGCCAATTTCCACTAAAGAAAGAAAGTAGAAGGCGTGTCTGCAATTTATAATACTACAAAAAAGAAGGTTAGATTAGATTATATGTTTCGTAAGACACGTAGGTATATCGGTTAGATATTATATTATTATCAAAATAAATTCATAGCTTGGAATTCGATACTCTATATAGGGTGCTCATTCCGTTTACTTGGTCGAAGTCTCGCAATGAAAAACGTCATAATATCTGTGATCTAAAATTGAGATTGCCAACACGAAATATTTACAGAAGAGTTATAGGTATGCTATTTCAAACCGGAATTAACCTAATAACTTTTGTTTGGCGTTCATTCATTAGTTATTTTATCTTATTTTTATTTTTAATAAGATACGGGCCGCGGTTCGAAACAATGTGTGAAATAGTATTATAATAAAATAGATTTTACAACACCTTTATGATAAGTAGTAATATAATTATGAGTAAAGGTAATACATTTATTGTTTATAAATAATATTAGTAAGGACTTAGTTACGAATTTGTTTAAGGATAATAATTGCTTATGACTAATGACTTAAGACTTATGAATCACCTATAAAGAAATTCATTTTTAAAATAAAAGAATTAAAAAAAATAGTAAGAAATCAGTACTCAAGTTAATTATGAGATGAAACTAGTTAAATAAAAATTGTAAAAGTAATAATCTACGGATACGATATAAAAAATTCTATGGTTTTAATTTCTAACAGAAATTATTACAACTCGTTTTGTCCAATAATGTTTCGAATTAAATAATAAAATATTGTTTTAATTTTAGACCATTAGCATGTCGAAGAATGTATTGATTTTACATACTCCTCGACAATGAGGTACACTTGACACCTGCTGTACAGCAGAGCAGTTATACTTACTCTCCCTGTTTTTTTATATTATAAATGTATATGCACATATTTTATAACAGTCAAAAGTAATTGTATGTCTAAAAAATAAAAATAAGCAGAAGAACATGAACTATAATATTAACTTTATGATAAAAGTTTTTATTAGGACTACGTGTTCGGTTTTCCAATGTTACGAGACTGAGTACTGATTTATAATTTATTTTAATAAATTCTGACATAGTTTTTCTTTTCTTTATTTATTATTTCATTTTTCAGCGGAAATTTAATATATATTATTGGTTTTTGAACAAAATTGATCAATTATTCATTTATATTATTTTCATGATTGTAATGTATACCAGTGTGTATAACTTTTAACAGTTTCCGAACCAAATTTCAAATTTTAAAGAATACTTTAAAAAAAAAAAAAAAAACGGTTTGTGTAATATTATTTATCATCGTGTCAGTATTCTAAATTAAAATAAAAATTATTATTATTATTTCACTTCACATGTAGATATACAGCTATTTATTTCGACCAATATTTGAGCACGTTGCATTTTATATTGCAAATACAAAGCATAGAAGACGTCATATTATGTTTAGCTTTAAGATGCTGTATTTATTTAATTTAATGAATCAGTTATGACTTATGAGCCTCACATTTTTATTCTTTAACTTCGAACATATTATATATTTTTGAGCGCATATATAAATACAACTGAAATCAACCACCGTCCTACTACGACGTCCCACTCCCTCGTGAATATCGAACTATGATCAAAAGATTAGCAATTGATTACACCTCAATATAACTCATACATTCTTGTGAACACCTAATGAACAAAAATTAACAACACGAATGCACCTCATGCAACACCACAACCACCGAGAAATCCAAACCTTACACAGGTGAGGCGTATGAATAAATAAATAGATATAACAAGGTCGTATATTGACTGTGACGAGTGCATCAATAAAAAAATTGAAATCGATTAAACATTAAATGTTTCAATGATACTCGCTCACGTGAGTATATACAAGTAAATAATTATTGAAAATAAAAATTCTAAAATCATTTTACTATAATAAACTTGAACTTTACTTAAAATCTCATTTATTATTAACGCGTTTAATGAAAATATAAGCAACAGTTGTTGAATATAAATGGAAGATATGTTGTACGAGGTAATGTTGATGAAAAGTAATAATTTTTCATTAAATATTGTATTATAGTATTATGTTTTTAATTGGTTAGATGTGAGTTTATTTTTTAACGATCAGGTACTACATTCCTGGTATTCGATATTTAATTAAAGAACCATACTTTCATTGGAATAGATTTTGAAATCGCGATTTCTTTTAGATTTTTCAAACAAGGCGAGAAAACTTTTCTATTTCCCTATTTAAAACCCTATACATTTTAACGTTTCGCAACAATAGGTATAATACATATTATTGTATAGGTAGATAAGAGATCGAACCGTACTTATGATATCTTAAAAATTGTCGAATAATCATTGCGATAAAACATAAAAAACAAAACTCTGAAACAGAACTGCTTTTGGAACACATAAGAATGTTTCCATCGTCGATTTCAAATCTACGACTTCCACCCCCATAAACCACCCCAAACTTACTGACGAATCGATATTTTACCTAAGTCAGATGTGGCGTACCTACCTACTTAATACTATTATTTTAAGACTATTTAATCACTGCGAATTTATGGTTAAACAATTAAACAATCAGATAGGTACTACATTTCTGGTATTCGATATTTAATTAAAGAACCACATTTTCGTTGTAATATTTCAAAGCGCAATAATTTTTTTTTTTTAGATTTTTGACACATATTAATACTATTAATGTTTCACGTTGACCTCGTATAGGTATATAATACATATTAAGAAATTGAACTGTACTTTTGATTTCTTAAACATTTTCGAAAAATCGTGGAGATAAAAAAACAAAACTGTAAAACGAAACTGATTTTCAAATACAATACATATTTTATAGAATGTTTCAAATGGTTTCAAATCTACCTAACGATAGTCGCTTCCAATAAACCACCCCTGAACTCTACTGCTAGAAGTATTGATATTTTTCTTAAATCGATATTATACCGTTGTAGGTACCTATAATTATTATTATTTTGAGACTATATTTTAACAAATACAACCCCGGTTATACATTAACATTATGTGCACATACATTATATTGTTGTACGTTGTGTACGTTTATAATATTATTGGATTATTTTCAATTCGTTCCGAGTTGAAATACCTATTATGATTAATAATGTGTGTTTAAGCCCCGCGGCTTGTCGATACTAGGAAGTAACGTTTAATATTCTCATTCAAAATAATATTATTTGACGCCGTGACAGTAAATTCGAAGTACACATGTGTCACAATTATTATAACCTTGAAAGGTAAGTACGCGTTATTAATTGACAGATAATAAAATACGTTTCACATTACAGTTTTCGTTAAAAGACGTTTACAAGTGGCGTATATCATATAACAATATTATATAATACATTATTGTGATATGTTCATTGCATCATTGCATGTCGAGCTAACGAATTAAAAACTGTTATGAAAAATTAATTTGTGCACACAATTTAAAAGTACCTATTGTATGTACCAAACCGATTTCCCAGAACACAGTCCCCCAACAGTTGTAGTGAGCTGTGTGCTCGACCGTTAAAAGTACGATTCACGGAAAACAATAACGCACATTGCGCAAAAAATTAAACTAGCTTTTGAAATTTACCAGTACGTTTTTTTTGTTTTTCTTCTAAATAGGGTTTATATTTTGTGAAACAATATAATAGGCGGGAAACTATATTATACATTATTGTATTTTCATTAGTTTTAATCAAATATTTAAATTAAAACGCCAAGTCACGGGTAGTCCGAAGTTCTTTCGAAACTCGGATGAGGCGAACTCCGTCGTCGTTATAATAACAAACATAATAATTTATATTTATATTTAATTATTAAAAAGCTAAGTCTTATGGTTTATTTTCCTTCGAAGCCCGAAGGTGAAATACAAAATAATAAAATATATTACAACAGTAAAATGTACAGTATTTCATACCAAATAATTAACCCTAATAATATTACCCTAGGTAAGTAATATTCAAAGACGTTAAAAAAATGTCTTATACGATACATACAGGTACCTACCGTAAAAGTTCAACAATAATATTATTTTCGTTTACATTATTTTATCTTGATTCGAGTAAACAGTGTTTTAGACAATATTTCACCATATTATATTGCACGATGATCGATTAGAATATCGTTCCATTTATTACGATACGCCGTGGCGCAAAATAATCATTCAGAGTTACCGAATGACGCTAATGACTTTTAATAATCAATCATACCCGTGATAATAATGGTATGAATTATTACGATATTTTACTTTTTCGATTTTTTATTTCAGCTACTGCTGGACGGACGAGCGTTTATTCGCGATTAACATGCGATTTCTGGCCGGAATCCGACGCCACTGTGTTCGATGAGCTGGTGAATGACAAAGGCAATTTAATTATAAACACTCTTACCTAGAGTGAGAGTGAGTGAGAGAGAGATGATGGAATCTAAATCGATTGGTTTAAGAGACGCCTTTGGAACGAGCACTGTTTTCATAATATGATACATCCAACAATATAACGAATGATGACTGCAGTTGTTTCGTAAATTTATTGTAAGTCCGTTATACCATATAAAATATAACACTACTTAATATTGCTGTTCGATAAAATAATTCGTTGCCAGCATTCGTGACGAAATCAATCACTGCAGCTGCGGTCTTTTTAAAACAATCATTAAAAATGTCTGAAAAATTTCTTTACACTGAGAATAGTGTTTCTAAGATAGATTAGGCCTCAGCAATCGAAAACGAACTGACCCGGGTTCTCTACCCGAGTGTACATAATATTATTATTATCAAGTCATCAAATATAATATTATCTATGACGCCTCGATTGTACCGGGCGACGGTAAATATAATATTAGGGTATCGTCTGTAACGAATAGTAAGTATAACAGTGAAATTAAATGTTGAACACAACTATGGAGACGTCGGCCAAGTAAAAAAAAATTAAAAATCGTGATTTAATACGATTAACAATATGGTGCCGAAGTCGAACTTATATTAATTTTTGAAATAGATTATCTAATATTAATTTCTAATAGTAGTATGTATAATTTGCCCTCTATATCCGATATCTTTTTTCAGATCACACATTATCATTGTTTGTACGATATTTATTCGATTTATTCGGGAACAGAAACTGTCTGTTCGATTGCTTTATTTGAAAAGACGTACAACAAAAACAAAACAAAAACTGATCATACGAAACGCGTGGGTATTACCTTTTGCATATTGGAGTTACCTATAATATTCAATAATTGTGTTAAACATCACATGTTTATTGGTTGAGTTCTACTGAATTTGTTACTATTAACGGTTGTAAGCGATATTGTATAATTTATTGCCATCGCCTAATGACAAAAAGTGTTAGTGGATTACGGCAGTAAATCGTTACTCGCGATCACACCTTAATAAATGTGCGAACGAGTAAAAAAAATTTGACCGTAAACCTTACGAATGGTTTTGCGAGAAACATAGCGATATTAATGGTTCAAACCAAAATGAAACTATTAGAAGAGGAATAATTAACAACGGCAGCTGTTGCAAGTATATATTGTTATGGTAATATTACTGAGAGAATAAGTCTATATTATAAGCCCCAAGTCAATAAAAAATATATTATATTACAACCGATCGATATTCGAATTATTTAATCACGCGTGCCCCTTATAAATTGCCATACCTACACGATGACTGGAGATTTCAATAATATTGAAATATCGTAGTTATACAAACGAGAGAAAACACCAGCAACAATGTAGGCGTAACTAATTCTGCAGTGATTTTATTATACATTTATTATCCCAGACCTTTTATTGTCTTGTTGTTATATTATTACGATTATTATGAAATTTGAAGTACTTGTTGCCATCGTTGTGGAAGGCGTTTGTTCTTAATTTAATCAAAATCAATAATTTTACTGACGAGCACGATATTTTTTTATGGACACTTTAAGTTCAGACGTATACAGAGCGTATAAAGGGCAGTGGTCTGCAGCTTATAACACTTCTTAGATATATGTTAACTATATAAACGCTAGCGGACATTAAAAAAAATTAACAATAACGCTTACACGTACAGTATACTAATTGTAGGATCAACTCATCTAGGGAGAAAGATGTGCACATGGGGAAATATAAAGAATGATCTATACACCAACTAGCTCCATAGCTCAATTCAGGAAATACAATTTGGTTCAAAATTTGATATATTATAATATTTATACATAATATATTATTGTGAAATTCAAAATCATAATGCGTATGAGTAAAATATGTACCTACATACTATTATAAAATGATCTATTAGTATTGTCATTATTTTACCCTGCAGTTTTCAACATTATAAAGTATTATGCACTGCGACGAACCGATTATAAAGGCCGATAAATATAGCTTGCCAAAATGATAACTTGATTCCGTATGAACACAGGTTATCACTAAGATTCATATATTTTGCGTAGTATATTGGTTTCATTGAATTTTCACATATGTCAGGGCTGGTATTGAATATATTTTCCCCAAAATCCGTTATTAAAATTATTCTAAAAATGCAAGAATTTATTTTTTTTCAAAAGCGAAAAATATTTAACCAGTCATTGGTGGTAATAAATAATAATGAGTTATTGATCGATGTTATAATAAAAGTTTTTAACTTTCATATCATATTCTTTCCATACTTATAGTTTATCTATAATGTGTGGCAATTCAATGTCGATTATGAAACTAGATTGGATAAAAGAAAATTATTGATACACTGACCCTAAAAAATACAGATCTTGTTTTAAGCGCAACTGGTATACTATACTGAGTATATACAGTTATATCAGGAAAAACTTTTTTCCTCCGTTTCAAATTAAACAAAAGTCGACTCGAAAAACGGAGTGTTAAAAGAATCGTCCGCACTGATCTACGCACTTACTCACATCTGCTGTTGTATTATTATTATTAGAAGTACTAGTTCAGTAGTAGTTGTAGGATAGAACTATAGCCTGTATATATATTATATAATATATAGGTAAGTACAGCGTACCGCGTGATTCATCGAGCGTATCCGATCACAGGTGATTTATTATGTAATGCGTTCCTAACGCCCGCCGAATCGAGCTCGGGGGTATTAAAAACGCTCCATCGCATTGTTAATAAATAAGAAGAAGTCCCATAACACGTACGGTCTGCGGCATAATCGTTTTGTATATACATATTATATAACGGCGTTGTTATATGTATATAATCATATTATATTATTATAGGAAGCTCACGGAGGCGGCGCCCTACTACTACTGACGCTACTGCTGGTGTAGCGTCCGGAGAGCGTTTAATCTATTTACGAGAGAAGTGTCCGGCAATGTATATACATATTATATAGGTACCTACAGGATAACACTGCGGCACACTATTTACTATAATTATATACGATAAAGTCAGACCTCGAGTTTTCGGTCGGGCAATCAGTCGGGATTGAACATCGATCTCGATCGCCTCCTCTTCCTCCTCCTCACAACGAGTGTCATGGTGTTTCTACCGTGAGATATTATCACAAGCCGTAAAGGTCTACTCTCACTGCTCCGGGCCGCGTCCGGGGTGGGTCGCGTCATTTTTCGGCACGTCCAGGTAACCCGGAACTTAGCATTCACACTATGAATCCGTCCGAGAGTACAACAGTTATGATCAAGGTTTGTAACCACTAGGTTATATATTATATAATGTAGTGTAATAATATTGTTTGCATAGTTTATAAATTAAAAATCATAGTATAGTAAAGGTACATATTTGCAAACCATAGTTATCTAAATAATTGAGTACAGACTGTACCTACATTTAATCATTTAATTACTTAATAAATTACCTAATAGAACACAAATATATAAAATCATTTTGATGATTTCAATTTAATTATTTGTAAAATGGATTTTTTTTATAAATAGACACCTACGTTTTATAGTAAAAACACCTAATCATATGTATAAGCCTGCAGTGACATACATAAGTACGTTCAAATTTGGAATTTGTGGATTGGATTTCACACAAACACCTATCGTAACGACATCAATATTATAGTTGTGTAGTGTCGTGACAAAAAATTTACCGTAGGTATGTGTTTATCATGCAGAGGAGTCTGCTGGAATCGAACGCAACTATTGATGGTGGTGCTCAAGGCTGCTGTACGACAAATTTATCTTCGTATAAATGTACAGTGTGAGATCAGTAAACACCGGACAATCTCGGTAACTTGAATGTTGTCCACTTTTCAGACGGCTAAATCTGTAGACTGTTTATATAGTATAAAAACAAATCAGAATTTTAGAGCCACTGGAGACTGAATATTTTAATATGGAATTTAATATCTAGTCTGAAAACTTGTCCCGCCTTAGAAGTCTGCCATTTTGAGCCTTGACGTGGAATAAACACTACAACTTATCTATGCGATATTCAAAGATATTGACCGTGGATACCACGTCGAGTAGACTCTTTCGGATACCATCGGTATAGTATCACTTGGTGGAAGTTGATAAAGTAGTTCTTTCCATAAAAAATCATGGAAGAGCAAACATCGACGGACTAGATTCTATAGGTGGAACGTTTTTCTTATTAAACTCTATTTTCAAAGTGGCTATAGTTTCAGTGGTTTTAGGGGTGGGTGGCGGGTGCACTGACCACTATAATAATTATATAAATTGTTATACTATTACGAAAAACTTGAGAAAGAGGTCGGTACGCTTTGATCGTTTCATTTTTTCCGAATGAAAATTCAACGATCTTGGTTTGATATTTGAATATACATATTATTATAATATTATTCCACGGAACTCTAAAATATTACGTTATTCCAAGCTTGCCGTAGATTTTCACGGAACCAAGGTATTTAGTATCAACTTTTATTTACGATTTAATTTACACATTTCTCCGAAGCAATTACAATTTAAAATTTTAAATAATTTTGTTATTACATAAGCAATCGTTTCAATTTCTTGGTACAGTATTCCCACAAGTTGCTGGAACCGTTGGTTTCTGATAGAATATACTTTGTTCATGTTTGGCCGTTCGGATATTTTAAAAATCGTTTATCGACTGCTGCAATACCTTCTATCATCGTTTATCATTATATTTTCCGAGAGTACAACGAAAAAAAACACATATCATTATAAAACGTTTCGTTTTAATGCGTACCGTCTACCGGAACATCGTATTACTGCATAATAAAATATATAATATTATTAAGCTCGAGTCAAAAAGAGAAAAGGTATTATGTCCGTTTTCTGCACAAAAATGCAAAATAATTTTAGCTGTAGGTAAGTTGTATATTGTTAGTTGGCCATCTCTTATACTGACTAATATAGGATTCTGTAAGCAGCAGTAGCGTATCTAGGATTTTTTCGAAGGGGGGATATACATTTTTAATAGACATTCAGTATACATATTACACATTATATACATGTTGTATTGTGTACAAAATTTGGCCTCTGCGGGGGGGGGGGGGATATGACCCCTAGTAAAAAGTAAAATAACGTTTAGCACGTATCAACATTTTAAATTACCTAAACACTTGAATTTTTCGTTCAATAAAATGATGATAAAATATATTGTAATAAAAACATGATAATCAATGTATATAACTATATAAGTATTAAATTTAAAAATAAACTAACAATTCATTTTTTTTTTCGTTTAAACATGCAAACATTCCAAAATTACGCAGTCTGGCGATGCCTTGTGAATTATTTGTGTCAATAGGCGCGTTGTTTTAAATTTTAAATATTAATAATTATTAAAAAACGAAAATAAAATAAAGTGAAATTAATAAAACTGCAGTTATCTAGATACCATAGAAATATACTGTGCATTTATTCTTTCTAGATAAGGTAAAAAGATAAATATTATCTAGATAACATTATTTAGATAACGCTCAGCACTGTCTCTATCTCAAATTTTAAAACTCAGGAGTTAAATTTAATATTTATAGTGTAAAAATGTGGTACGCAGATGGAAAGCGGACTACATTTAAAATTAATAATAATTATTAAATTGTTGTGTTTTTTACAAGATAATAATATCAATGTGTACGCTTGACGTTTCAGAGTTTAACGGACTATTTTTTATATTAATTATTTTTGTCAATAACAAGTCGAGTCCTGTCTGGCGTAATATTAACAATCAATTTTCACTTTTACCCCAATCACGATAATGTTAAAACGTCTTTGGTAAACGTGGATTTTTTAATACACATTGGATATAAATACTTGGCCGCATGAAAGTCGTCGATAGCCTCTTAAAGTTATTGTCCGAGACAAATTAATATTATATGAATATCGTGTACGCCACCGACATCGAACAATACTAATATTATATAAAAGTGAGCTCGGACCGTAAATTACAATGAAAACATATCGGTGTTTGCTTACCAATTATTATTATTATTACATCGTTATTTGCAGTTTCTTATATTGGAATACGTTTCTTATACTATTATACATTGTTTGCCCAAAGTTATCGACCCGAAACACAATACAGCGCGTACCTATATATATATATATAGATAGATATGTATATATGGACGTGTTTGTGACGTAAAGCAGCGACTTTCGTTTGGCTCTTTACAGCTGCAGAGATCAGGTTAAGTTACGTACCGTGCGGGTCCGTTTGGCGAGCAAACAAACTATATATATATATATACATATATATATAATGGAATCGTGATGACTTCTTTACTTTGTTCGCCGACGTCGTCGTCGTACAGAAACCTCATTACTTCGCTACGGTGATTTTATTTTTACGAATATCGTGTTATCCCCTGTCGTATTTGACAAATAAATAGAATTACTCCGAGGAGAAAAATAAAAAAAAATGGGGTCATACACTGCAGGTATTCATATTATATACATACAAATTGCACCGACGGAATCGTAGTGAAAAGATAAATGCGTACGGTGTATATAGCCAACACAGCAGAGGCGCAACCAGAATTTTTCCTAGGCGATGGGGTAAACGAATAGAATTTGAATACATGAAAACAATTCTGCCACATATTTACTTCGCCTGATATCAGGCACGTCCTTCTACGCCTCCAATTTGGTATCAGGTGCATCCTTATAATATACGACTCCGTCAAAACCTCTTCATTCGAGACCTTGACTCGAATGGTATTCCTGGAAACCCGGGTTCACATGAAAAAGCCCAGCCCGAAAAATTCGGGCTGCTTTTTTGAGCTAAAAACACTTGATATTTTGAAAAACCCCTTACCGCTTTTCTTGGTAAATTAGAAATTCAGTCTAATTTTTTTTTAGCTTGTGTAATTTTTAGAAAAGTTTACCTTATAGGTATTATTTATTTTGCCAACTAAACACAGATTAGTTAAAAATGTAACTATCAATAAATATGAATTCAGATTCCGTACATTGCCATGGTACAACTTTACGACCACAACCAATAACACTCGTGTCATGACTTATTTATTAATTTAACAGTTTAATTCATTATTAATATTTATTATTCAACAATAAAAACAAACAAAAAACTTAACAATGCCATTAAAAGTTAAATCCACTTACGTCAATAAGAATGGGGACATTTTGAAATGTCAATATCAGACATATTATTATATAGTTTTGCTGGACCGACACTTATAAATTTTTAAATAACAGAGACAAGGTGATAAAGTAAAGAATAGTGTTAATACGTGGAAAATTATCTTATTTTTTCGGATGGGGTTTTTCCAAAAAAACCGATAAAACCGCCCATTTGTCCTTATAATAAAACCCTCCAAGTTTTTGGGTTTTTTCGGGGTTTTTTCTATAAAGCCCGGTGTTTGCCAGCGCTGCTGGAAACCCACCATACCGGTTAACTCCCAAGTATTGAGAACGTTTGAAGATGCTCTATTTATATTTCCATTTATCATAGTCCACGTGTTATTTATACATATGACTGCAATATTTAGAAACGAAAATGATTGCATTCGAAAACACTTTGGTGAATTACTTTAGATTCGTAAACACAGTCAAAAGCTTTTCACGAGTCATGCAAATAATATTCAAAACGATATATTATTATATTATACGCGTGAATGGGCAAATATAATATTATAAACGTGTTTTTATGTATGAAACCATTACACTTACACACCATAAACTCATCCTACGTCGTGTATAATACTAAATAAATAATAATTATTAAATTATAAATGCTTACTGGACATATTATTGTTTTAGTCATTCGCGTACCTCTACTTAAGGTAGGTTGTTATGACATATTATTAAACTATAGAAGAAATACACACCACAATGTCAAGTTTGATAGTTCTATATAGTTGACAAAATCTAGCACACTTGAGAATTTCAGATGACCATAATACGTAGACGAGAGTTTTATATCGCAGTATAAGTAGGTACTGTTTGATTTTGAGTAATAGTAAAATATAATAATGTGTTAACACTAAAACATAATATTATTTGAACTGTATTTCCCGAAGCTCCCCGACGACGGATAAAGTTATAATTCAATGTGCGCCGAGACCGTCACTGATGTTATACCTACCTATACAGGTTACCTACAAAAGTCAACCAAACACAACATCATAGAGATGGAGTATTTTATTCTACAAAATGTATAATATTTCTGTATCGACTTTATTCGCTCACAGTCGCTGTGCAACCGTATTTTTGTATGATGTTTTCCATGAACGGGGAACACAATAATAGCGTTTTTCAAATTTTATTATATTATCCATATATATATTATTTAGTTTCATACCCAGTCATCCTATCAACGTTTGTGATCGGCATTTTGGCAGCTGTCACACATCAACGCATGGCACATATAAATTAACTTTTCATAACGCGTGGAGTAAAACATTATTAACAAATACAATATTTTCTGATTATACTCGATGCGAGTCATTGGTCTGGAACATTTGCGTACTTTTCACGTCAAATTATCGATAAATTATAACTGACAAAGAGTTAAATTTTGGTATTGCGTCATCAGAGTTTGATGAGCTATATGACTAGGAAACACGCGCGGATCCCAATAACAATAACGCAGTCCTAACCACCTCGTCCGATGTCAAATTACAATAGATTTAAGCCCGAAAACCATCGGATAGCTGCTATTATCCTATAGTGACCGATTTGCGTACGGAATAGGTACGTTGACAATGTATACCGGAAAAAGACTTCACGAACAGAGATTCGAACGCCGTTGCAGCAGTATATATGTTTTGTATCGGTAGCCGAGTCGATGTCGCAGAGTCGGGTTCGCGGCCTCAGAGCGGATATAGTAGCAATGCAGTCAGTGATGGTGGAGGTGATCATTGTGGAGGGATGCAATCCTCGGAGATTGTTTCACCGACGAAGATATATAACTGCGGTGTATAATATACAGATATGATAATATGATGGTACACTTTTAGGCTCGGGGTCGCGACTGGGGATATAGTGAATGAAATATTATAATATGATAGGATAAACAAATACAGATGGTTGCGCGGGGGTGGCAGTCGCGACGGGTGTGATGGATCTATCCGCGGAAGCTGCGGCAGTGACCGCTGGCGTGGTACACGGAGTGGTATGAGGTGGAAAGGGGGGGGGGGGTGGTTGAAAGAAAAGCCGCGGAGACGGATACCTTATAATATAATAATATATTGCAAGGAGGTCTGGCCCTCGGGGGCGCGGTGTCCGCAGTTATATTTGGGCATATGATATACCGCGGACGTGTTGCAGTCGTTTGACCCGCGTGGTCTGACTACTATGCACCGAAAGAGGGTATCAACCGGGACCTGGGTGATGGGCGGGCGTCGGGTTAATGGATTTCATACCGGTTGGGCCCGGGCGGCGCGGCGGCGGACAAAAGTCACGCGAACGTTTTGTTGGACGTATCACGTGATTACACCGTAAACCGACACTTTCGTTGATTAATAGCGGCCCGCGGCCCGGAATCAAGTTTGATTAACTTCCGTGACCGAGCACTTTGCTAACTTTGGAATCCGTTTCTCCGGCGGCGGCGACACGAAATTAATGTAATAAATTTCGACATCGAGTTAAATTGATTTACGCGAGCACCGCGACTATATATAATATATTATATATATTATATATTTTATATATTATATATACATATATTATTATTGTATAATATTGTAATCCTCCGTACGAAAAAACACGCGTTTTGACAATATTGTGTTGAGCTCAAATTCTAATAAATTGAAAATACTAAATAAAATAATATACTAAAGCGACCTGATGATTAGAGTTAGTATATTTTAGTTATTTTATACTCTTTAATCTTGATAAGTTATAATTGTTTGTGTTCAAGACTATGTAATCATAAAACATTATAACAGCACATTATGTCATTTTTTTACCACTGAAACGATATTATATTTGTTTAAACTTTGGTATCTGCATCTAAGGTTGATTTTACGATGTGATTTTTGCTTTTGTTTCTTGTTAACAAGACGTATGAAAAGAGCAAAAAAAAAGGTCAACAACTTTCATGTTTCACCTAAGTATATTTTTATTATAGATTGGATATTAAACACAAGTTGACTTTTGCAGGACGGATTTGATACGTTGACTTTTTGGTGTAAACTTAAAAATATTCATTACAATTTGATGAGAATATATATAATAATAAATAATAATGTGTAGGTGTATCGTACGATCAGTTTAAATAACTTCCAATTGGATGCGATTGTCCAATATTTAAAATTCCAATAAAACGAGCGGAGTAGGCGGTACCTACAATGATACTATATATTTTGATTGTAAGCTCACTGAGCACCGCTAGACGGACACATACCTAGCAATAGCGAGGGAAAGTCCGTCTGGAAGCGGTGTGAGGAGCATCCCAGGATGCTTATTGCTGTGAAACTACTTTTTTTTCTTTTGCTCAATAAACGATGGGGACCGGAAGAGAAGCAATGCCAACACCCAGTACCTCCTCCGGTTCTCGATAACATGTAAAAAAAAGTACCTATGATACTTGGTTAAAATAAAGACGTGGAATAAACATTTAAATTGAATTTAAAGTAAAAACAATAACAGTTTGAGGTATAGCTGATGATGTGGCAAAAAACGTCGAATTTAATGACCGACTGAACGAGTAAAAACAAAACTACCAATAAAATCCGCATTGAAGTATCATAATAATAATATATTCTTTGATAAAAGTAAGAAGTATCTAACTAAACGCTATTACGAAACATAATTTTTTTTCTTCTGATTTGACTTTCAAAACAAAATTGTTAAGTTTTTAAATAATATTATATTTAGTGCAAATTTAAATTTCTTCAACACGCTATTAAAATGCCAGCATAATTATAAATATATTAAATTGCATGTCGGTACACAATACTTTGCACCTAATTTCGATGCACATTTTAATTAATTATACATTTTTATTTTGCACGACACTATCCGCCCGGTATCCGATCGTCGTTTTTGTTAAAATGTTAATAGCATAATATAATAATATAATATAATATACTGTTTTATGTTAATAATATTATAATAAAATTGAACATTTTTAGATAATCGGTATAATTACCTACTTGCCTAACAGCTTGTGTTTGAAAGTTATTATTTAATTCGTCGATCTGTCTACGAACAATGGTTCGAGGCTCCTTCAAGCCAAAGCTCCTTCAAAAACTCGAAAAAAATAATAACCAGCCGGTGAATTCCGTCAGCAAATTTCTTCGATAGAGACAGTTACGGTTAAAACGTATGAAGGGACAATGGTCTCAATATAATAAGCTATTATGCCACAACGAGAAATAAAACAATACTACATACCTAGTCAATAATATTATTATAGTGATAATATATGCTTTTAACGTATTTAACGCGTACCTACGCTTAAACTCGTACCACAGAATAGATTTCGATTTTCGTCAAGTGTATACTATTAGATTAGCTACTACAAAATAAATTTCAAAAAGTACATCCTGTGCAGTAGGCATGTGAAACACTCGAATTCAGATGATTCTCTACTTTTATTTTTCATTACGACGAGCCGTTAGTTAGCGTTTATATAGATTCCTATTATGAAAAATCATCAATAATTATAACAACTGTAGTAGAAACAAACCTGGATTAAGACCTTTGGGGGCCTAGGGGCAAATACATGGTTGTGGCCAATGAAAACAACAATTTAAAATAATAAAACAAATTTAAACCTTTTTAACTAAGTATAATATTAACATTAAAAACATATTATCTATTTTTTATTATAAAACATTTATTTATCTATAAATAAAATTAAGTATATCTTATATAAAAGTCTTTTATCTTGTAGCAAATGCTTCTAAGGTTTTATCAAAGCTTAGATTTTGTAGAATATCATTTTCTTTAGACAATATCATTGACAGATTATCTTGTGTTTGTGAAAATCCATTTTCATTTTTAACTCTGGCCAACTTCGAATATGCTTTCTCTGCTGTATAATTAGCAACAGGAATGGTAGGATATATTCTTATAGCAATAAGTATGAATGCTAGGGAAAATAATTAGTAATATTACATTCGATCGTCCATTCGATTTTCTTGATTCCTGAGTACATCACTTCCATCAAATATCGGTTTTAACTGATCACTAAACTGTTTGAAATTTACTATTTCATATTTTATGGAATCATCAACATCATCAGTAGACTCAACATGACGTAGTCAAGTTAATAGTAAAAAGTTGTAATCAGTAAGTATCTGAGTTCTGAGTACCACCAATGGTCACACATTCACGTAACATAGGCCATGTTGCAGATAGGTACAGAAGTTATCGAAGGTTGGCGTGACTGAAGTCGTAATACGTCGAATATAATGTACTTACTTTAAGCCCGCTACAGTGACGATACGATTATATTTTATTATGATTGTAATAGTAATATTTTATTTTAACAGTTCCGTCGGTCCTTGGTAAACAATAAAGCTGTCGTACCATATGGTTTTTTCTATAGTTTTTTATTCATCATCTTCAAAAAAAAAAAAAAAAAAAAAAAAATGCAATGCTTTTGACATTTGTAAGAATAATAATGCAACTTTAATCGCCACCTGCAGTATTATATATTATACATACTGTAGTATACGTGCGGGTTTTAATATAATTTATTATTTTAAATTAACAGCAGTAGCGGTAGGTAATATTGTTAATTTTTATGCTCATTAAATAATTATTGCATATAGTTTTCATTCGTTTAATTGAATTTGAAAGTAATTCGATAAGTGTACTGCTACAAAGAAAAGGACAGCATTTTTTTTTACCTACCGATTTCTCCGAGGTCGTTTCATTAACGATATTTTTTACCTACCTTATAATTGGTTAATATTTTTACTGTTGTGCGAGAAGGGAAAAAAATAACAAACGACGGGAATAAACGATTGTAAATAACAATTTGTAACTAAAAAATACGTAAAAAATAATTGCTACCTACTTAGAATCCGAGCACTCAATTAGAATTGTTTATTTAAAAGCACTAGCTGGTACGAATTCTCCAAAAGGAAACGTGTTTAACGCTTTGCGCTTTGTGAAGCCAATTTTCAAGGAATTTTTTTTAATTCATTAATTATGCAATCCGCATTCGGTTGTTTCATCGTTGAGGTCGCGGCCGAGACGAAAAGAAATAAAACAACAACAACAACCGATCGACGTACCCCAAACTGAACGGATAAAACAAAAACCGATAAAAATGAAGAAAACTGCCATTATCTCTCTCGGTGCTGAATAAAACAATACGAATCTGCATAACAATAATAATAATAATAATAATAATAATACAATAATAACAGTGTTGTCGGAGAACAGCTGCATACCACCACGTCTAACCTAGCTGGAATTACTCACGCCTGGTCCCGCTGAATGCTTCACGCGTAAAACATTATTTAAAACTAAGAAAAAAGGAAATTTTTTTTTCTATATACTATAATATTATTATCTCAAATCATGTTTTTAAAACCATATCGTCGTTATCAATATGATATTATTTGTATATATTAAAATATGGGCAGAGGCTTCGGAATTCCCGTTTTTGTCAGACAAGACGTAACGCAAGAAGAACTCACTGAACTCGGCATGGACTGCATACTGCAGAGTTAATAATACAATGATTATAACTAAATATTTAAGACTCTTCAAACAATACGGGTTGTGAATGTGAGCCGACAATCCTGCGAACCCCACCCACTTCCCAAATCACAAACAATCGCGCCCCCTCCGCTAAATATCACGAAGCCGACTGCCAGGTACAAGTGCACACAAAATACGTGCCTGCAGTATATTATCTTACATACTATACCAACCCCCGAGGAGGATGGGACGCTTTTGTGATATCATATCCGCGGACGACAAGTACGATACAATACTGCTGTGGTCGCCGGTCGTGATCTCCCGTGGGTGCAGCTGGCAAGTAGAATTCCTGCGGCCATATCGGGGACGGGATAAGTGGATGCGATTTCTGAGAAAATGATATTTCAATATCAAAACATTTTTAGGTGAGGTAAATAAACATTGGGTAAAAATTTTAAATTTGTCATTAAATTCGGCAATAAAATTATTTCGAGTATAGGTTAGCTTAAAAAATAAAAGTTTTCCTGATTGCTGATAGAAGCGATAAAATGTATACACTGGCTTTTGAATCGAACATTTTTGAATGGAACTTATATTAGTCGGAGCAAAAATTAAATTAATAACCGTTGTACTATGATTATTGTGTCGTGTAACGTTTGCACTATTCTAGTTTTCAATCGGTTCATACATAACAGAATACTATAATACTACATTGGTTTATTTAGACGCGAAGTTTCAGTTAAATACCACATTAGTAATAATATACGATAGGTACCGTACGTCGGTTCCTAGAATTTCGGTTCAAAGGCTTTAACTATACGTATAATAAGTCCACAAACCTTAAGATTGACAGTGTGCATTTACTTATCTTTTAACCGCCTTCGTTACCATGGTGATATTTACAAGAACTGATTCTATGCCGTTGAGAAAGTGGCAAAATGAATACAAATTATTTTTGGTATTTTAACATAATATTAACATAAATATACGGTTTCGGGCTGGGTACAGATATTTTGATTTTCTGACTCTGACTGATTTTGCGTAACGTTTTCGTTACCGTGGTTACTTAAATACATATATTTATGATTCATCGATTTTTTTTGTAGAGGAAAAATATCGAGTAGCGTGCCATGGTATATATTGTAAATGTATCAAAGTATAATATTGCGTATAACTATAAAGTATAAATTGTTGTGTACTTTATTATTATCCAAGTGACCGTGTTATTGTGAGGTCATGGCAACAATAAGTCCAACGGAGCTGGTGCTGAATCACTCGAAGAACGGTTGAAAGTAGAATTCTAGGTACCAACAGGAAGGGGAATCGGTGTTAACAGAGTCGTTTTAGGTATAATATGCGATGCGGTTAAAAATAGACAACCAGGACGAATCATCGCATAATATTGTTGTAGTATCGTGTTATTAGTTTAGAGTATATTACAGTTACGGAGTATCTAGTTTAAAAATATAGCAACAATTATTTTTAATCAGTACATTAAATATTTCTTTAAAAAAAAATCACACAACAAATCGTCTACCACCTGCTAGGGATGCGTTGTTTCGATTTTAGTACCCACCCCTGTTTTTCTTCGGGACTTACACGTACATACTATTTTATGAGACCACCTTAGTTGTAGATGTAATAGCTGCAGGTAGTCTGAACAACGCGAATTCCGTTATTGTAATGTGTAACAATAATAATAATAACAATAATAGAGTGTACACAATAACGTGATACGGATCGCTATCAAACACCACCGGTAAAACGTTTTAATCAGCTCGTGCCCCGAGTCCACGGTGCCGCGCCGAGCACAGCTCATCCGTCTTGTACACGCCCGCGGGTACACATCGCCTGGTCTTCGGGTGACCGTAATTAATTGGGGTCCAAGACGATGTTGGTTTGTGCACACACACACGCATGCACACCGACACACACACACACCTGCCTTTGCTCTGTGTTTGTGGTCCTCTCCCGCGGTAGTCGATGTCGGTGAAACGGTCGCAGCGGGTGGGAGAGGGGAGATGAAGTGTGGGCCGGAAGTCCTCTATTCGTCCAGGCTGTTGCCTGTTAGTGGTGTATATTATACTCCGAGACGTGTATACACACACACACATATATATTATATATATGCATAGTATAATGTATATGCATTGTGTGCGAGTGTTTGCACGAGCCGTCCGTGAAAGAAAATCCGTCCGGAAGCGCGCTCGCGTCGTACCGCTGCGGTGGCGGTGCGGAAGCGTTGAGATCTCTTCGCCAAAATTAGTCGAGTCGAATCGATTTGAATCGGACCAGAAATATATAATATTATTTATAATGTCGTGAGCTGTACGCGTGTGTATAGGCTCGCTACATTGTGTATGGTACCTACATAACTATTGTATTACACTTACTTATTTATAATATTTACACAGTTACAGACGACAAATGAAATTACTTTTGATCTAATTTATATTTTTTAATATTAAAAATAAAAATTTACTTTAATTTAACTTTTTTTTCAAATTCACATTAGCCAATTTATAAATTTAGTTTTAGGAAAATTATTCATTATAAAAACATTTATTAAAATCAAGTAAATGATTTTCCTATGATTTCAAAAAGGTTGATCTAGTCTTTAAAAACATTTTATATTTAAAAACTTTTAAAAATATTTTATGATAGTTTTTAAATAGATGCTTGTTAAAATCTAAATATTTTTTTAAAAAGTTATTACTTTTCCAACTAATGAGTCTGACTTTTAAATATTTTGATATTTTAAAAAATCATAAAAATAAACTACACGTGACATAAATAAATGTTTTTATAAATAACATTTTTTAATTTCTTTACCTGATATAAAATAAAAATAAAAATGTAATATTATACGTGTAGCGCAGAAATCAATCAACTATATACAAAAAATAAAACAATATTAATTATAATTTAGAACAAAAGTTATTTCATTATCGTCAGGTCGTCCTGTTACACCCTGTATGCATAATATCTAATTGTTGTGTAATAAAAATAACCACTGACCTGTGTAGAGTGCATATTATAATATTAAACATAATAAATATTGTATTTTTGTCATATAAGAATATAATAATTAATTAAAATTGTTAATTTTAAATAATCCTTCTTTACAATATAGGTGTAGATAGTTTAGTGTGTTGACTAAATTTTATCTCAGACACAATAGTATAGTTCTCGGACACGACTGACTTCCTCTGTTATCATAATATTATTAAACTTATGCATTTGTTATAAAATTATCACAATTCATAAATATTTGACGTACGCATCAGCTTACGTAGTTATTATTCTCACGGATGGTCCTTTAAATACGTAAGCGTAAAATTATTAAAACGCATAATACGCAGGGAATAGGAGAAAAATAAAATCAACAATAATTTTTCAACGAATCCATCTCATGACCCTCCCCAGGCCCAATAAACTATGAAAATAAAAAAAGTGACGCCAACCGGTAAAATTATTTCGAAAACATTATGCCGCGTATTAGTCCCTGAAGAAATCAACGAACATTGCAATTGAGGATGATACATTTTGTCGAGTTTTATTTGCAATTTCAGAAGAAGAAAAACCAATTAGGATCTCCAAACGACTTTTGCAGTCATTATGTATACACAAGTACCTAACGTTTACACCATTATATTATTATTATTGATATTATGCTCGTGAACTAGATTAAACAGCACCATATCTGCTGCGGGTTACACCACCGATACAATATTATAGTTTATTGTGTGTCATCCTTTCTATTAAGCCAAGCCAAAATTATTGGAGACGATAATATAAAAAGCAGAAGATTATATAATCCGTAATCAGGATATGAATGTAGTAGTCAGAATTCCTTATTACTACGTATACGAAGTGTTATAAAATGACACAGAAGGAAAGGGGCCATTACGAGGCCTCGACTTGGTTAAACAATATGTAGATAGAAGCCTCAGGCGGATGTTTGGACTGGAAATAAATGGCAACCGACAGAGGTGTCTGGATGTTTGACGGAATGGTCCAAGTGGCCGTTTGGTCGAAGAAGAAAAATGATAAATATTGTGTGCCAAGGGCGGGATCAGAGCTTTTTCAGTGGGGGACGACGAGAAGTCCTCGATATTTTAGATTCCCTAAACCGTTTCATATGACAGCAAGGTAAGTATAGAAATATTGCGAGTCGCAGACGACTTCCCTTACCGACCGCGACATAAAGTCGTTTGGTACAATAATTCCGGGACGAGTAATATTATTATTATTGCCATTGTGCCATCTCCTATATTATAATACCGCGCCGACATAATAACGTAACGAAATATTTATATTTAAAAATAAAACACTGAGGGTTTGTGAATTTCCATTTAAATTGCATGAGCGCCACTAGCTCGCCTATACATATTATTATGTATACCGCCGAAGACGGTTGTGCAAGAAAGAAATATTCCCCCTCGCCAGCTAACCGATGCCAAATACAATGAGTATTTTTTCAATTACCTTTTGATAATAAATTCAATATAAGTTACATAAATATTGTATATAAATACATGATAGCATGTCACAATACGATGTATATATATATTATATACGCACACCGATAAACTATATAATATTAGTTAATACGCGGTATATAATAATATTTTGACGTGTACTTACACCGCAAGACGTCGCGCGCGCGTTTATTTTCAGACGTTTCCAAAAACGTTTTTGTACACCTCGTGACATCGGGTGAAAACCTACGTCGTTAATGGTAAATAATAATAATATGATACTTCACGTGTGCCGAAATATGACATGATATTGTGTGCGCGCGCGTAGGTGTGTTGATATTTTGAAAGAAAAATAACGTTTTCCGACTGGTTGAGATATTATTATTATCTCAGTGCAGGTTTTATCTCAAGAGTGCGGAAATCACGGATATAGATACACTTTATTATTATGTCGCCATGGCTATTATAATGGTATTTTCTACTTTAGGTATCTATACGCCATGCACGGGATACAATTTTTATATGGTCAAAAACCGAAACAGTATTCAGATAATATAATATGTAGGTACTATCTGGGTCGTATAGATTCTTCTCACAGCGTAATACGAGTTTATTATAATTTATTTAGTCTAGAGCGATGTTATATAATATAATACCGTCTTGACAACAATAATAAATTATATATTATAAAACAATAAGAATATTGACGTTGTGATTTACGCCTGAGCAAAGACAGCAACGTCACAATATAGTTATGGGACATACACGATAATATTATAATAGTGAGTTAAAGTCAGTGAATTTAGTGTCCTAGCAAATACTTATTGTACAATTCAAAAATTGTCATCACACTTAATCAAAGAAATCGAACTTCCGTGGGTCCTAAGCATACTGGCAATGACCCAGCAGACAAGGTATCCGACGGAGCAAAAATAACACCTAGCTCACCACAGCCCCAGACAATTTTTTGAAAATGCGCAAACTATAAAATATATACACTCGGAGAGGAAAACTCGGGAAATATCTTCCCATTTTTTTACGGACCTAGGTCTATCAAAGTTCTCGATTTCCTCCAAATGTGAATTAAGATCAATGTAAAAAAAACTCCGGGCTAATGTCCTCCGATGTTGAAGGTTAGGTGAGTTGTGGTAATAACATTTTTTGTTTTGTATATTATTTTATTAAAACCCATTAGTATTGTTGCGTTATTTACGATGCGGTAAACTACCTTACCAGCGATATTCGATCATACTTCTCTATGCCAGTTGATAAATCCTTCGTGATCAGCTGTCCACCACATAAGACGTTTCCGAGAAGAGGCTATATACGAAAGAATGATGAGAGTAATATTTTCATGTATATATATTGTTTATTGTACTGTCATGTATATGTATGGACTCAATAATAACTTCGTGTTTTGTCGTCTCACAATAACGATTAACATAACACATGAACAATAACTCAATGTAAGTTCAGAGAGGGAATAACTTTCTAGATTTCTATAATTTATACAATAAGAACAGTATTTGAAAAACAATCATTAGTATAAAATTGTTTTTAGATTTTCAAGTTCGTGAACACTTATGCAGACGTAAGACGTATAACTAACCGAATGCACTGCAATTAAATGCAATTGTTATTTCATAAAAATTTTGTTTTACTGCCTTGTCTACTCGACGCTAGGCAAATATTTTAGAAACACAACTTTTACGAAAGGAGACGAATTTATTATTATTTAATTTATAATTCAAAGGAAAAAAAAGTAATTCTTAGTACTATTAACTAGTTACCATAAACTAAGTAATATTGTAATAACATTTTATTTGAGCTTCATAGACAACTTTCAGATTTTAAATAATAATGCATCATAATAATATTCTGAACAAACTACTAATCATCGTTTAATATCTCTTCAACTGCAATATAGGTATATTCAATTATTTAAAATGTAATCATTACTTGAACTCGTTTCTTTGCGTAAATTAAAATATGCTTGATGAACCTAATTAATGCGTGAAATTAAAAATTCGAAATTCATATTTAGTCGTTTCGGAAAACCTGGTCGCAAATTATGTAGCATGGCAATTAACATTTATTGTTCACCTACAACATATATTTTTGAAAAGCACTCGCTTTTTCAGTCCTCGACACAACAATATAACAATTAAACACAGTTTATTCAAAATTTTTGTAGTCACTCAATTATAATTCGTGACGTCCGTTTGTTTATTTACGCCATCGTTAAGTCGAAGTGGGCTAAACAAGCAGGCAAGTTGAACGAATAAAATTGACGAATTAATGCATATTTTTTGTTTGGTGCAAAGTGGAGGTGATGAGGCATGGATTGTGCATAACAGCTGAACAGTCGATGACACCTAACACGGAATGACAATAATTGTAGTGATTATACCGTATAGGTAACTATGCCATAATATTACCACGGGGACATGAAAATTAATGTTAAAAAATATATTGAACATCGGGTGAGTCTAATAATTATTGATGCGGTCGAAATAACTTTCAAATTTTTTTATTTTGAAAAGCAACTTTGAAGCCTGATACACTATTATCAATGTTTCCCACACAAGCGTAAATTAATATGAACACTATATTGTTGCAACATATTCTTACAGTTGTCGTTTAGTTAGTCGAATCCACCTCATAAAAACTGATAGAAATTCATTTATTGAAAACAGTTGTATAGCTAAACAACCGTATCTAAAGTATAATATTATTAAGCTGAAGAGACTGTTTATTTCAACGCTCTAATCTCAGGAACTACTGTTTCTAATTGAAAAATTATTTTTTTGTTCACCGAGGAAGGCTATATGGACTATATATAACATTACGCTACGAACACTAGGAGCCCGGGGAGGTGCTCGAACAGGGATTTTGAGATTTACGATGGAAATATGTTTGTTTATATAAATGGTTTCTATTTGTTGTAGGAGAAATAATTTATTAGTAGAGATAGTATTTATGTATTATTGGTTGCCATTGGTTAATCGGGCGGATCAGATACAAGTGATACAACTATTCATCAAATCAAATTTTCAGCTGGGAAAAAATTCCAGGAGTGGGGGCGAATAATCTCTTACAGCTTTAAGAATTCCATATACCATTTTATGTAAAATTTCTAATGTATATTATGTAATGTATAAACAGTGATTGTGTAAGCATAATATAACCATCCCACTCTTAACCCTGAATAGTTGAAGGAATAATTTGTTAATGAGGAGGCATTTTAACCACCGTTATAGGTAGGGAGCCTGAGCCCCCCTGTGACCTCTCACCACCCCTTTGACCACTTGATAGAGCGCTTGCGTGATATTTGAAGGGAAAAAATAAACAAGGTCGTGTCTTATTGCGTTTACGTAAATTTATACAAATAGCAAACAAAAGAAATTAATTATTCACATTCCCCACACACATACATCATATAAAATATATATAATATAATATATTAAACACACATTGTATTAATGGCGTGGCATGAAACGCTGTGTAAACGCGATCGAAACGTTCAATAAACATATTTTGAGCTTGATTAATAGTTAAACAAACACAGTCGGCCGACGGTCTGATATAATAAACTCGTGTGTATAGACCAAGTTTTCGAACGGGCGGTGTGCGCATGTGCAGCTTTCAAGTATTTATCCCAACCGTGCCCAGAGGCTAGGTATAAATAGTTGAGTTTGTGGGTGTGAGTGAGCCGGAAAGAGAGGAGAGAGAGTAACGCAGATCGTCTAGCTCAAAAAATCGATCATAGTTAAATATGATTGGCCTTTCATCCCATTTTCTTTTCGTTTCTTCATAATACCATTATTATAGACGATCGTAATGTTTTTAGATTCCGATCGAGACGATGCTCAAAACAAACACTTTTCCGGGTACAAAAAGTTTTCAACACAATGTCGGACGCCGCACAAAAGACGCGATGTAAAATCTAGATAATACTATTCAGACAGGAATTTTTCGATTTCGTCGAAAATTTGTCTAAGCGCGAGGACAAACTATATAGTGACGAGCATCGTTTTAAAATCGTTGGATCGAGTGATTAATATTTGAAGCTTTATTGAAATACTTATTTTGACCGAAAAATAGATTACAGAAAAAATATATAAAAAATTGTTACAACTTATGGTAAGCAATATTATGAATTTAGTATTCTACAAAATATAAGAAATACGTTACATAAAAGCTCTGTTTTCTCTTCTTTTGGTACATAATATTATCATGGGCATTACCTTTAACACAATAAAAGTCAGTGGAATTATGGCCAAGATGGTATACGTTTTCATAGCACTGTGTGCATTTTGTTTAGTACATAGGTACTACATAATATTATATTATAGTGTATTATTATTACTACTATTATATTTTCTCAAAACGGTAGTGTTCCGAAACATGTTTAAATGTCTGGTACCGAGTCAACTCGTTTAAACAATCTAACAAACATTGCTGTAAAAAAACAAAAAAACAAATACACTTACCTATATTTTTGTATAGGTACATTATATAATTATTGTTGTAATACTGTATACAGACACGCGCTTATTTATAATATGAATATTTATAATTGCACAATTTTCCATTTGTTCTCGTTAATAAATTAAAAAAGTGCATAATCATAAATGTATTATTCATAATTATTAAGCGCACATAAGTCGTATTGTTTCGCTGTTTGTATAGTGGTTAATGGTTATAATATATACAACGAACCACATTGATATATGGTATACACGAATCCTGGTTGGAAGTTCTATGAGATACGAGGGACATCTAAAAGTTTAATTTTATTTTTAATTAAGATTTTAAATTGTACACGATACCACAGTATCAAATGCTGTTTTTAAATTTTACATACAATGTACATTTAAATGAAAATTATTATTTATTTTTATTTAAAACATTGTTAATTATTGTACAAATAAATCAGCATAAACATCCGAAATACACGTTTGTAATTTTAATGTATTTAAATAAAGTTTTCAGAAAGTTGTAAATGTTGAGTACATTAAAACTTTTTATAATACCTCACCATATTATCATAAAACAAATATTTTTTGTATAATTGATAGTTCAAAAAAAAAAACATAAAATTGCAATATAAAATTACAATTGTTTATGATTGAAAAAAAGTGCGTTTAATGTATAGAATTATTATTTTTCAATTCTTGTAGGTATTTAAAATAAAATTATTTATTTATTTAATCTTTCTGTATTTAAGGATATATATATTTAAGGATCATATTTCAATAACGTTTTAATTTTCCAAATGCTATATTATAATATCTGAGATATTATTATATATTATCATATGTGCTATTTTAAGTATAATAATATAATAATCAGGTACGCGATACCTACGGCGGTAATATTCGTATCGTAAACGTGTGTCGAGAATTGCGCAATGAATTCGCATTCCAGTCTCGTCGAAACCAATATAATTTTAGTAAGCGATTTCACGTACCGACTCAGAGTTTAAAAATCGTAAATCGAGTTACTATATTATATGGGATGAAAAAAGAGAAAAAAAAACAAGCGCACAGCGTTTTGTCGTAGAGACATAAAACGGATAGGGTACGTAAGTAAAACGCGAAACGAGATATCGAGTAGAAATAAAAGTTTTTTTTTCTTTTATGGGGAGCGTGATGATTCGCTGCTGCAGGCTACTGGGTTTGAATTTCAATGCGCGCCAAGCTTAATTCGTTAATTTGGAATTATTTTGAAGTATGTAAAAGTGTCGTGAAAACGGGACACTCCAAAGAGGCATTTTATATAAAATATATTATAAGGACAAGAACGAATGAGGGCGTGTGTACTGTGTGGAATGTATTATACATGTATAGGAGATTATATACATTGTATAAAGACAACCCGAATATATAACGAACAAGAATTAAGTCAGTGGTTGGAGATTGGCTGGTTAGTTGCCCAAGGCAAATATAACTTTAACTGTATAAGACAAAAAAATAAAATAAAATTAAGTACAATTTATCATACTACTGAGGCGTAACTTTTTATACACTTTAAATATGATTCATGATAAATATTCATAACAATTCTTTCATATTATGATGCGCTATATTTCTTGCCATAACTGAATTAATTTTAATTACATAGTATACAATCAAAACACTACGTAACGCCACAATTCAGATTATTACCAAGCTTAAATTTATTGAAGTTATTGATGACAAATATTGATTTCCATACCTAGTTTAAACATAATATTATAATATTATGTGCCTATAAGTTATAATTTATATTTTTTTGATTTTAAGACAGTTTTAAATATACAGCACATTTAAAAATACACACCTCTTAATGTAAATCTATATAATACAGCGTGATCCACCAAGCATGCTCACCAACCTCCCCTCGACCCTTATTTTTAGATCCAATACTACATATATTTTATATTTTCATATCCGAAACGATGTAGGAATAGATGAAACGAAAGCTCATGTAAACATAGACAGAGTATTTAAAATGATAAAAGAAAACCTTTATCCTAAAAACTTCTGCAGAATGACTCGAATAATAAGAAATGTAAACAGACGTCTTCGAAGTGAATTCGAAATCAAATAAAAGACGTGCTTCTTCCACGAATCACGTACCTATATTCAAGACACACAGACTTTTGAATCCGAAGAATGGAGATCTGACAAAAAAAATTTCATTTACAAGTGCACGGTGACTCTCGTATAGTCACACTTGTATTAACCAGAATTCAGAATTCTAATATTTTATTGGTAATATACTGATATCGTGTAGATGTCATATTGTACGAAGGCGAAGTCAAACTTTTTGATGGACATATTTTTTACCTACTCAATCAACTAAATATCGAATGAACGGTATAATATTATATAGTCCATTCGGTTTAAGAGTGCTCCGGATGCTGACGAAAATTCGTTGTACCCGCGCATGTCTCCACAATACTTGTTATCGATGCAGGTGTCCGCCCATCGATCATCCCTACCACCACCTGACGACGACGTAAGACGACAGAGTACGATTGTTACCGAGCTATCAATCAGGGGAGTTCGGCAGTGTACAGCAGTCAGTAGAATTTGCCCAAACCGGTGTACTCTTAAGCGGACGTCACACCCGCATGTGTGGTCTCCGTCTTACACACGTACGACATAGATAAAACTCGTATATAAAAAAATAAAATATGACACTATTTTGGAAGGCAAGCCTGTGAGTTTTATTAAACAAAATTAAATTTTGAAAAAGTAAAGGTCTTTTCAGAGTTTTGTCGGATGATCGGTCTTGGTAAGCCGACCGACTATGCCCATTAACTAATGCGTGTCGATAATAAAACAATTTCCAAGAGAATCAACAAAGTAAGTTACATGATAAGGTTAATACTTAATATGTTAGTTTAAATCAAGGATATGATATTATGCACAGCGTGGTTCATAATACACATTCTTCGAACAGAACAAACAGGTGTGGATGTGAGATAGAAGATAGAACAAGAGGAAATGGTGAATGCTAGAGTATTGGATTCGATCACCAGACACGAAACAAAAAACTATATCACTCAACAGTAACGAAATTAATTAATGTTAGGCTTCAAATTACTACTTTACTCCAATTTAGCAGTGGAGCGAATTGGTGTATTACCAAATATATATATAGGTAATAATATTATGTAGGACCCCACTTATGTTTTTTTTTTCACTTTAAAGTATGTTATGAGCATTTTATTATGTCATAAAAAACCACTACGTGGGTTATGATGTTATTACCTTTACAATTTATGATAGATCAATTCACTCAAGTATAAAAAATAACACCGTTAAATCAATTTTTTTTTAAACATAAAATATTCTATGTTATAATGAGCCATGACGTCCATGCGTGGTAAACATCTGCTCTAAACGAATGTTTCTTTTCAGTGTTGGTCAATTTTCAGAGTAAAAATGATAAACCAAGTAAAGTTTCTGTTGAAAAATCAACACATGCCTTCACAAGTATTGAAGATAAAACAAAAAAAATAGTTACCCCACTCACGATATTTGAAGAGCAGTGCCCGGAATGTATGAATAGAATGTTCTTAAATGCTTACGTGGCGGTGGAAAATACGATAGACATGTTTTTTCACACGTTTAGAGGACATTATAACGATATTTTGTGCTCGTCCGTGATTTACGGAAACGTTTTAGCGTATTCGCCGGTCGGCGTATGCCGTCTGAAAAATGTAACGATTTACATTATTCACATCAAATCTAATGCAATCCAATGCAAGCGATGTTCGATGTCGCGTAATATGATAATTTTTTATAAAATGCTGTATCATATCAAACGTAAAACATGTGTATGACAATTTCAGTGCGACTTGAGTGAATTGATTCGTCTGTACCGAAAGATCCGTGTTTGAAAAAAAAAAATTGAAAACAAATGGAAATCCTGATATTATTATGTATTACACAAAGGGATATTATTACACTCGATATGTATGTATATAAATATTTAAAACCTATATAACGCGCCCGCTTACGTCACACATACGTCGAACCCGAAACGAAATCAATGTGTACATAAAAATAATAATAATATTAATATGTAGATGGCACTAGAAATTCGATGCTCATGTATTTATACGGATGACATACGCAGCGTAGTAGAAAATATTAATTCTATGCTAAAATGTGAAAAATGTTGACATTAACTTTATACGATTATTTTCTATTGTGCCGCAAAATATTATAACGCAGTCTACTCTTATGTTTTTTTGGTTGAATCACTGCACCCCAGGTTGTATCCTGCGGGTAGTGTTTAGAAGAAAATAGAAACATTTTCAATAGGTACGACATCATATATATTATTATTATTGTTGCGACGGTTGTGCTCGGTCGGATATCATATATAATCATCATCAACCATCGAGTTTCCTGTATAGGTACTAACAGCAATATTTTTGGGGACTCGTTTGTAACTCTGCTCTCATCGGTACCTACTGCAATCCAGTGGATATGTATCCTAAGTATATTCTATAAATGTCTCATGACGTCGTAAACGAAATGTTAAAAAGCAACGATGAATCTTCCCGTCTGAAGACGATTTCACTAAACATATACCTAGCCGGAGTTCACTAAATATGTTATATTGTTTGTATGCCGACAAAGTTTTTTTTTTTACTTTATGTGCTCGTTAAAATAATTTACGAGATAATCAACGTTTATTGGACATCGTATAATGGACGTGAAAAAAAAATGTAATCGTCTATATGTAATCAATATCCTAATAGTATATAAATTTAAAATCTTAGTGCCCAAAACTCCAAAAATTAAATCAAAAGAATAAATCTGAAAGTATAACACCATCATCAAAAATTGAAACCAGTCTGCTGCGTTGAAAAAAAGTATAATATACTATAAACGCTCTCAAAAATCATCTTTAAAGTATTTTAAATCAATAATATCCTGCAGATTAATAAACAATTCTATATTTGGTATGGGAGTAATCTAGCCTTCTACAAATACATGAATACCATCACTGAACAATTATCTATACCTGCAAAAGACTATAATATTACTATGGTATTTCATTTATTGTTCCAACTACTCATTACTTCACTTTGTAACGGTCTTCGTTCAAGTCCTCTGACTTCCAATATTTTCTGTATAGATATTATTATAAATTCAAAAAATGATCCACAGAATGTTACAATAATGGTATTCATGACACACATTATTATAATAATGTATATAGTATTATGAATTATAATAATTATTGTAATAATAATAATTTAAGAAAAATAATAATAATTCAGATACATAACTATAGATATGTTATTGTTATTGTTAATTATATGTTTGTTATTTTTACTACACATTATATTAATTAATTGGAAAGTCGGTGAACCTTAGATCATTATGTAGTGCGGTTAATATTTTTAGAAGTTTTTTATTGCAATATATGACTAATGAATAATGACCTCAATTTTGCCATGATTTACAATACAGTAATTTTAAAAAAACGTTTAAAATATTTGTTTTGAATTTAAAATGTTAAAAGGGTCACCGACCATCAAACTAACTAACCCACTGCGTATATTTTATATAATATTTATTGTTTCCCTGTTGAGTAGTATTAATAATGGATATTATTTTTTTCTAACCTTGTCACATCAAGTTGTGTTTTTAGTTACTAAACCATCAAAAAGTGTACTTATGTTAATATAATACACAATATGAACATAATAAATTGTAAATATTTCCAATAAAATTATAATAACCATACTATTTTTACTCTCAGGTTTCAGAATTAATTTTACTTCACGATATAGGTACACAAACACGTCATATCCTTTTATATAAAATATTATTTTATGATATTTAGGTCACGGTTCGATTAGGTACGCTGTGCTGCGCGATGTAATCGAAAGAGTTAAGCACAGTTAATAAAAAAGAATTAAAAAAATTCTAGAAGATTTCAAAAAAATTGTATCCTCTCTAAAGTATTATAGGTACTCGTAAACTTGGCCGTCTACTTCCACATCTGTCAAAGGCTTATATTATGGTGGGAAACTTTTGGCAATACATATCATAGCCTAAACTAATATATTTGTACATTTTTTTATAATACCTAACATGAAAATGCAATAATACAATCTGCTTTGAATATGATGTACAATTGACAAATAAAAATAAGCTATTTTAGTCCAATATAATAGAGATAGACGTTATACACGCAGAACACAATATTATTATTACTATTATTATTATTATACCAATAAAAAACGAGTTTGGACCATTTTTCTGGGACGACGTATAAAACAAAAATTCTACCAAATTCTATATCATATAATAATGACACGGACCGGAAAAACGGACGTTTTAGGTTTTTTTTTTTTTAGTTTTTACGTATTTTTCCGACCGGATTCCTCCAGACGTAATAGTACATGACAGTAGTAATAAAAGTAATATATTATTTTTATTATTTATAGTCTATATGCGCTTCGAAGTACTTTTGTTCACTCAAACAGTATATTCCAAGCAATGGCTTTATTGCACTACGAAGCCACCATCACTAGGTTATAATAATAATATTTTAATATTGTCAATTAACGAAATCACGTTAAGTTTTTTAGTCATGGGCGGCATTTTAGCATTGTTGTTTGATCTTAGGGTAGTGAATATGAAAGTATACAAGCGGTCGCAGTAAAAATAATTAATGTACTGTATTCTATGAATTCGACATAATATGACTCCATCGCGTCGCGTTATCCCCAAACTCGTTCGCCACCCCTCGTAACAGTAATTTGAAAAAAAAAATTGGCCTCGGAATAAATAATCAGCAGACCATCGCTGGTCGCTGTTAAGCAAAAGTACCGAGTTAATCAAAATAATTAATTGTGACAAGTTAAGTTAATTCAGTTAAATTACTTTCAGTTAAAAGTTAACGAATAAAAAATTTACTAAATAATAGATAAGTTTAAAGTTAAGATAGAAAATAAAATTAACTTAACTCACTTAAAACAGTTAATTATTTTCATGTTTCAGTATTTTTAAGTCATAAACTACCCTAGTATTTTGATTTACTCAAAGATTTACCACGTGTAAGAAATTAGATTATTATAATATATAATTAGAAAATAAATGACCAAAAACGAAATAGAGTCAACGAATAGAAATTTAGCTCAATAGACAATGAAATTGACTATAAAAAGTTAACTTATTATAATATACATTTTAACTGAATGAGTTAATAAGTTAAAAACAAAAATGATTAACTAGTGAAGTTAAAAATTTAAAAAACAATTACCATTTTAACTTAATTTTACCTTTTTAACAAGCCTCCGCCGCTAAGGGTGTGTAAACAATTATTATTTAAACATTATATAATTTATATGAAGTATATACTTTATAGCTCAATGTTAATTTTGTCCTAACTTGTAGACTCTGCAGTCTTTTTTTAGTATTTGAATGCTTGTTTTTGTTATTTTTTTTTTTACTGGTTTTAAGAAATTTTTAAGATTTTATTAAATACGCAGATGACAATATGATATAACACCTGAAATTCATATCTACCCTGTCGAAGTTTAACTTAATAAAATAATGTCACCTAGGTTAGATGGCATATGAAATTATATTAATTAAACAATATAATGTTAACAAATTAAGTAAGGTATTCATTAATAATTATTCAATTTAAATATTTATTGAAAATATCAAGAGACGTACAAACATTTCAATATAGGTACTATAAAAATGTACTTGCAAAGTATTTTCAAAATACTTTTAAAATTTATTTGTATTTATACCCAAATATATTTGAAAGACGGCAGTATTCGCATACATCTGAAAAGTATTCTTAACAAGACTACTCATAGAATAATATAATGTGATATAAAACATAGAATTGTAAGTACAAATAGTGTGCCGAAATGTTATTTCAAACATAGTTTTCTTTTTTCTACAAATATTAAAGACTGTGATGATGTAATAATATCACATAGCCGTCTGTTCAGATCATCCAAGTCTGATGAGTTTCTAATATTATTTTATTCTATTTCGACGCTTATGAAAAATATTATTACATTTAGGATTCGGTAGGACACAACTCGTGAAAAATCGTTAAAATATAAACGAAAAAGTGGAAATATGCGATTAATTAATATGCGTTTGCAGGAAATAAAAAACAAAGTATAAAATAACATGACGTACTCTGTTTAAAATGGCAATCTAGACATGACGTCAGCAAATTGATATATCGAACCTGATATCTTCTCCCATTTATATTCCGCACACAGTATTGTACCTACATATGTATATGCAGAATGCAGATGAATATTTTAGCACTTCTGAACAATGGATAATAATATAACATTTATTATTGTTTTGTACTTATTATAATATGGTTTATCGTATATGTATACCTACAGCGTATAACATATTATATAGTCGTTTTTCTAATATAGATTTATAATATTGCAAGTAATTATTGTCAAAAGCCCCCGAAGACGTGTAATTTCAAAGGAGTTGTGTTTAGGCAATTCTTTCGCTCTTTTGCGGTCACAGCTCGTATTTGTGCGTGTGTGTAGCAAGTTATCAAGACTGCAGGTGTGTGAATTATAGTTCCCACCAATCCACCGCATCATCAAATTACGTAACCCCACGCACATTTAATTTAGTCGTTACATCAAAATATTATTTAATATAAATTTATGGACCCTATATATCTATACGCGGATTGCCTGACAAAAATGTAACTATATTTACTTATCCAAAGGTACAAATAATGTAAAGATGTTTGCTTGAACAATATATATGACTTTGAATCGGTCGGAGCTCTCATTCAATTTTACCGAATTCCCGACGGGAACAAACATTTTAAATTGTATCGATTTTTCAATTTTTCATATTAGGTATTTATTATTTATTTATTAATTATAGTACCAATGACTATACTTCTTTATCCAATCAACAATTTTTAATTTTTTCAAATCAAACCATTAGAAGTACCTACAGTAATTTACACCAGTTACCAAGGTTGTTTTAATGAAAAATTGTGGAGGCCTTAAACTAGTTTTATAATATGATGTATAATGATGATAAAATGTGAAAATTATTTCCGGTGAATCGGTGAGTGGCGGGAGGATAGCCGAGACAAGTACGTTTCTAGATATTATTTGACACGTTTAAACATTTGTTTGTAATCATTGTAAATAGGTATGAGGTATGTTAACATAAAATGTAATAATATTATCATGTAGGTATAGGTTAGGTATAAATTATACTTGACGTACAGTTTTCTATTTAGACAATGAAACGCCGATTGTTGCATTAAATATTGTAGACACTATACCAAGTATAAAATTCTATGGAATTTATAATATATGTATTAAAATGTACAAGCCAGACGTGATTCGTTCGTTGAGGTCACAGCTCGTCTTTGTGTGTGTAGCAATAATGATCATGATTGGTGTGTGCCTTAGGTATACTCCCCAAAAATCATCCACATTATCATCTTGCGCATTTCAACAAATCATTAGATCAAAATATTCAAAATCAAATTACGAATGTGAAATAGGTACACGCGACTGACAAAAATCTAAAGGTCCGATTTCAACAATGTAAAGATGTTTGGACGCTGCTAAAACAGGATAATTTTAAATCGGACGGTGCACTCTTTCAACTTTAATAGATTCTCGACGGGAATAAACATTTTATCCATTTTTCAATTTATCTAATATTAAAGTATAATATTAAAAACTAGTAAAAATATTGAATAAATTATACTCGGAAAGATGCAAACTAAACTTCTTTATCAAATCAAAAATCCTTACATTCATTTTTTTTTAATAGAAGCACTATATAGGAGTACCTACCTAAACTTTTGTCAGAAAAATAATTGCAGACATGGATTGCAGGGGCAAATATTTTAAACGCAGAACAATATAAACGACCCGAAAGTAGTCAATCACACTAAAAATGCATTCAAAATGCATGACCGACTATTATAATATTAGATACCTCTGTGTTTTCATACAATATTATTACGCTCTTAAACGGGTTTATTTCGTATTATCATTTCGTGATTGCACCGTCTCCTGATCTCACTTTCTCAGTCAAACAGTGGCGATCTGAAACCGTTTTAGTGACCAAATACAACGACGGTTTCTAGGGCACTCGATGTCTAATCTAATACGAGTGACCGATATAAACGCGCGTGACGACGCTTATCGTCCACCGAAATCAAATTGCCGACTAATATAATAATAATAATATTATATTATATTATCAACCGCGTCAATTTTCCCGCAACACGCGATCGGTCGTGCACACAGACGTCCTAAATAATTCTGACCCCGAAGATTTGACCACCGCATTATTACAGCCCTGTACACGACGGTCGGTACTCCTTTAGCCCAAAAACGGCATTCCTCTTGTCACACACATCCTCTTTTTGACCAAATATGATAAAATAGTTTCCTCTATTATAGTGGAAAATCATAGTAAAAACTTTTATTAATACCATAACTATGTACACACTATTACTCGAAATAGTATCGTTATTAGTTATAACATGATAACAAACATAAATCGTTTTGAGTTAGTGCTTTTCGAAATATCGAACGTGACACCGCGGGCGAAAAGAATGCAATTATTTTTAGGCGAAAAGAGGAGACTATTTTATCATATTAGTTTGAAAAGAAGAGGTGGGAGAAAAGATGAAAGTCATTTTTGGGCGAATGTATAGTTGCGACCTACCCAACATTACACAGCACCGTCATCATCGTTCGATTGTCCAAACTGCAGTAGAAACAGTGTTGAGACTTGAATCCAGACAAATTGATCTAGACAAGAATTAGTCATCTATTTTCTAATCTATATGACAATTATATTATGACATTAATCTATTGGTTATCTTAGATTACACGTTTTCTTATCTAGATAAATTGTATTTAAATCATATTCATTTTTTTTTAATAAAATAATTATTCAATCAGACAACTATAAAATCAATACATAATAATATTACCATATAACTGTTAACCTTAATTATCAGTTACTTTATAATATTATGTAGTTCACGTAAGTAAGGAAATAAATTCACAAAGTCAAATAAATGTTTTAATGACAAATATACACTTTAAAGTATAATATTTCAATTTAAAAATATTAATTCAACAAAATGTATTAAATGTACTCAACGAAAAAAATAATCGTTCATATTTTTTTAATGATTGTTAGTCGTTACATTATATAATCAGCATGTGATATCGAGATATGAGTCCCACATCATATAGGTAGGAAACCGTGGAACACATTTATAGCAACGCTCTAGGTGTTTTTGTTTTTCCACAAATAGTTATCATTATAAATTATAATATAACTAGCTGATCTCGTGCAGCTACCCGTAAAAAAAGGCAACTCTTAAAAAAACTATGATTGTTCAACTCTTTTTGGTCGTAACTCAGTGCAGTAAGTGCAGCTCAGCTACTCTGGTAGTCAATGTTCGAAAATTTATTTCGGATGAATACATCATTTGAACATTATTATTTTCGTTACGTGGTCATCCGAGTTCCTACCACGATTTCGCTCTTAATCTGCCCAATTAGCCAATGGTAATCAAATAATAAATATTAATTTCTATACTAATTATTTCTCCTACAGCCAAAAGCTATTTATAAACAAACATTTCTACCATAAAATCTCAAAATCCCCAGGATTGTGAAAAATACTTTACTACGACCTATTCTCATACCTACCAAGTATACAAAAATCAGATGAGAATTATTATTTTATTTGATTCATATTATTACAAGAAATTAGCACTTGACTCTACATAGCCACATAGGTAAAACAAAAAAAAAAAAAGGCAATAATAACACGTGTATTCGTTATAATATTATATTATTATCGCATGAGTTTTTGACACGTGCTTATAAGTACTGTACGTGATTATGAACTTATAAGTTATAACGTACTACCTACTCGATATTTTCTCAGAATTATTATTCTTTGTTTAAAAATATAATGCGCTTCCTTGCATACATGTGGATATAATAGCGTTCTCGTTTCTAGTTTGTGTTACTATGATTGTTTAAACTTCTTGCATTATATCAACCTATACAACGGGTTTGATTTGGTACGATACACTAATGATTTACGTGGCTGACTCGTCTTTGCAGCTGTAGTAACATCCGAGTCGATTAAATCATCACTATTAATTGTTATACTTTTATAACGTCCTATATTATGTTACCATATTTAAGTATAAAATATATATTTAATGGACAAAATAAGATATTATTATCATAATTTAGATTTTTACTATAACTGCGTATCTTCAATAGCAATACTGCGCATAACAGGCTTTCGCTTCTAGAGTAATCGCTAATAATCCAATAAATATTGAATATTATCTTTGAAATCAAATCGCACCCCTAGAACAAGACCACCACACTTCAAAATATCATATCAATTTTGAGTTACAATGATACTTTCAAATGGTAGTGAAAAATTGTCTCTGTGAAACGCAAGAGTTGGCCACATTTAGTATAATTTTTGATATAACCATTAAAATGATGTGTCAGAATTGAATTAGTAGCTAATTTTCAAAGCAAGAGAGCCGTATTTATCTTGTGGTAGTATACTTTTTTGAATTTATCCAATTAATCACTAAAATCAAAATTCAAAAGTGCTTTATTTGATTTAAGGTTTTCGTGCACTATATAAAATTTGATTCTCTTGTGATATGTTTAGTGCAAAACATCAATATTTAGAGTTTTGGTGTTATTGCATTTTATAATTTGTTACATTGCAACTACAATATTAAATGCAATACTGACATATTTTAGTGTAATATTCAAATAAATGTATGTAAGCAACACTAACTGAATATTTTGATATATGGTTGTATTGCTTACATACATTTATTTGAAGACAGCCATATTACACTAAAATATGTCAGTATTGCATTTAATATTGTAGTTGCAATGTAACAAATTATAAAATGCAATAACACCAAATATCAAAATATTCAGTCTTGCACTTACTCAAAAAATTGTAAAAACCCACAAGTCTAACTATTTTTGAGTTTAAGAGAGTATTTCATAACATGTGCAAAAGTCATATTGCAAAGTATCTTTGCAAGTATTCAAGTTTTTAGTTTCTAACTCATAGATAAAAAACTGTTTCAAAAATCTTAGATATAAACTTCAAATCCTAAACCTAACCTTTTTTGAAAACTAAAAATTTCGAGGTGACACAGTCTTATTATATAGGTGCGAAATATTAGGAGATTTTTAAATCGATACTTAGCCATGAGTTATTAATGTAGTGTACCTAGAGAGGAATCTGAGACCACCCGAAATCGACGCCTCAGTGAAAATCGATACGAAATGTTACCCGTGTCGTATAGAAACGACTGTTTCAAAACAATGGTCAATATTGGATGGCTATTGACACGAACAGTTATTAATACGTCATGACAAACGCGGTTTATGATAATTATAATATTATGGTATACTTGAATAATAATTATCGTATAGGACCACGATTTGTATAATCGTTGTGATCTATTATAATTATGACCTGCAGGCAACCTTCAGGCATATGGTTGATCAACAGGTATGTCGATCAAGAGTTAAACCGCACTCCACCATCAATATTATACTGTGCAGCACGTTATATTACCTATAACGTTTTACGGGTGTAATGAGAAGACCAGCCGATAAATTAAATACATTTTTTATATACATAATTAATTGACTCGTGCGCTACACTCATATATTGTATATTTTTTTATTTTTTAACACTGAAAATAAAACAAATAAAATCTGGTAACAATTTTTTTTTTAATTCTCAAAATAACCAACTGTTAATCTATTTTTTAGAACAATTTTGATAGTTCAGAAATTTATCTAAGTAAAGTGCAGGTTTATTTTTTTTTGATTTTTAAAATGTCAAATTTACTTGAAAAGTTATAATTTTTTAAAAATATAATTCGATTGTAATAATAAAATCTATTTAAAAATTGCCATGAAATATTTAAAACAATTTTATACTTTTTGAATTTAAAATGTTTTTACGACTTAGAAGCAACTTTACTTAACAAAAACAATGAGATTTCCAGAAATTCTAAAAAATTAACTTTATCAGTTAATATACGTTTTTACACTCTACATTTTTTAAATCAGATTTGAATTTTTATTTTCGAAATTATAAAAAAAATGTCTATTATAATCTTAGAAAAGCGTTTGTAAATTAAAAATAATGATTATAAAAACAATGATCGTAACAAAAGTTATTTCATTTGTCAAGTTTTCCTGCAGTTATACCCTGTATATAATACATAAGATCATGCCTTTTTTTAGTTTTTGTCTCTCTACTCGCTAACCACCTACAACCCCGACCGCTTTGTCTTGACGAGTACAAACTATACTGTTCCAACACTTGCGGCGAAATAATCCGGGCAAAGGCCGTTGTCGAGGGTTTGGGGCAAGAGCGTTGAATGATACAGCTGTAGCGAATAAAAATAAAATTCGAAACATAATATGAAAGAAAAAAACCTTTACTTTTTGTTTTCCGAAAGCCGCCCGCCCGGTTCCGGAGGAACTAAATAAAAAAAAAATAAATAAAAACGCCGAATTATACATGAATTCATTTTTATACTCGTATATATATACGAAGATTCTACTCGGTGGTCCTTTAACGACAACCATGCACCACTGCTAAAAAACATCTTCAATTATAAAATATAAAATATCCATTACGAAACTTCTTAAAATGAAAAATAAAACATTTTTATTTTTTTCTCGTGTATGTATATACAGACAATTATTATATAATGTTATATAAGTACATAATATATTATGATGTACGGTAAACGGATTTCCGCAACGCACTTATAAATATTATTATGTATATATTTGTTTTTCTACGACATTTATTAGGCGAAGACTAGAAAATATATAATATATTTCTTTTGGATCTCAGAAAAAAAAAAACGGAAATTTATTGTTTGTCCACATCGAATCCGATGCGTATAATATAATATCGATATAAATCCGATATGTAGGGTAGTGGTCTCCTCGAGTGTCGAACGAGACCGTCGTCTGCGCGTGTTATTAATTATTATCGTTAGTAGCAAAAAGTGGGCAAATGTGTCGTAAATCTTCTGTAAACTATACTGCGCAGAGAGTAACCTACGCGAACAAAAGCGTCGAAACTATGTGTATACCGCAACTCGTTTGAGTGTTCCGAATACCGACTTTGAAAGTAAGTCCCGTGTAAACAACACGTCTATGGAATAACAAGTTGGCTTCGGTTGGCATAAGTTGGAGTGTGCGGCTAATAAATCAAAAAACTTATGGGTTGCCATAAAAACAGTGTTTAAAACGCACCGGTGGATTAAAATAGAGTGTACTCGATGTTATCGTGTTTTAAAAAAGAAGATTGAGCCTTGCAAATTTTCCAAGAAGTTGTGCTAAAACAGTGATTATAAATAATAAAACATTATGTGCATTATGCGAAAAAAAATAATATATACAGTGAAACTTGTATAAAGTACAACGAACTTACACTTAACAAAATTTGCAGTTTAACGAAATACTTTTGAGAATCAAACCAAATTAGAACCAAATTTATTCAATTCTATTCAACGAAATTCTCTATAGTACGATTTTTTTTTAATGTCTCGCGAGACTTCGTAATATGGAAGTTTCACCGTACAAGAAAGTTCAAGGTCATCCTAACAAGACTTAAGATCGGGCACACGCCAATCACTGACAGTCGTATTTAATGAGTAAAAAATTACCCCCTCCCACCAATATGTCCAACATGCGGCACCAGTCTTACAATCAAACACATAATGAAGAAATGTCACTCATATTCCGAATCAAGATCGATCGCAAAACTTCAGGAACACCTTTTCCGGATACAACAAATCCTCACTGGCAGCCACCTTCAAATTCGTGATAAAAGAAAATCTTCAAAACAAAATACAAAAACCACTATAAATACCACTTATACAAACCAGTCGTAACATTATTAGAAATAAGTTCTCAATGTAAACACTACATGTATACCAATGGCCGAGGGTAATTGTATAAAAAAAATATTATATTATTGTTATTATTATCCGTAGGTTTCGACGTTTCGATTTTGTTTCAAGAGGGAATAAATGAAGAATTTCGAGCACAGACTCGTGCGATAAAATCCTGACACGTGGCAGGAATTACGGCAACATTTATTATTGTATTATTGTATATTGATGTTCTATAAAGTCATAATATCGATAAATTTCGATTATTTTTATCTGAATTACAGACGGATAAAAAAAAAAAAACGTCGTCTGAAGACCACCGCGAAGCGCAACACACAACTCACAGATCGACGTGTTTTGTAGCAGTTATCATTATTACTATCGATATTATACGACGTATATAGGGTCGCAGTAGAAAACTTCTTCTCGCTACTTCACAACCACCACATGCGCCAATCACAGCTTGCGTTACGATCGTTGACGATTCGTATCAGTTTTAGCGGATTACGCGAACTTTCTAAACTCCGTATCGGACGACGTACATTATTATTATGTAATATTACATGTATTGCGACATAAATTCTATACATTAATAATGATATCCCGATAAACCAGGCAGACGTTTAACGGCGTCGCAGTATTATAATAATATTATCATCGTTGCGCTCTACTCAAAAACTATGCCGCGTATAATATTTTGACACCGACTCCGATACTGTAGACCGCGGACTTGGGAGTTAGCACACGATCTCCGGAAGTCCTAACCTAACCTCCGACGTATCGTGACGAGAAACTTTTCGTCCGAAAACGCTTCCACGACGACGTCCCGCACGTACATGCGAACCACGGTCGTATTGTAATATATTATAATTATATCGATCGGTCGGTCCATCGTACGGCGCGAGTGGATGAATTTCGTACGTTTCATTTCCTACGAGGAGCCGTAACGATGTGTGGGGGTTAAGCGAGATATTGACCGGTTCACAACAAAATAATCATCCTGTATACGTGATAATAATATGATAAAATTATGCAAACTTTTGATTCACTGCACAACCGATGCCATAATATAAAATACATGAGTTTGTGAGATGCAGTGTTGGTGGTTAAAATAATTAAATCCAACCCCCCTGCGTTCTCAGCCCATGCCAAAATCGCCCAAAACCACGATTCAGTCGAGACGCTCGTAGCTTTCGATCACGAGTGTGTGTACGCTATAGAGTTGGAGTCGTACTGTGCGATGTGGTGAAAACAGAGAACCACTTGTGTCGACGGCCACGAAGTGAATAATCATATAGTAAAAAAAAAACGGCCCACTCGCATGCTCAAAGCTGCCCACACGCGTCTAATCATATCTACTGTTTGAGTGTGCGTCTGCAGCGCAAACAATTAATTCTAAATTCACGCCACCGCAGACTCTATATTATAATACCCCTGACTGGGAGCGAGTCTTGGGTGCATATATAATGGGTAGTTTAAATAATATTCGAACACAATGGGGGCCAATTATATATTATATAAGTAGGTGTATCATACAGTCGACCAAATTTTGTCATACGAGATATTATTATTTTGACAAAACTGCAAAGATTCATTGCCGTCAATATCACCGTCTGCAGTCACCCTTTGGAGATGATAATAATATATATAATAATATTATGTATATTTACACGAAACATATAATATTATTGTTGTATATTATGTATATGAACCTCGTTAGCAACCGAGACGAGTTATTAGCATCCTTCCTCCATCCCCTGACCACGACTCTATCGAGGTAGGTATGTACCGTTTCTATAGCGAGCGTACACCCACGTTAGAACACGATAACATCGCTGTGCATTTATACAGAGTGATTCACCAAGCATGCTCGTCCCTATTTTATAATATTTAATAAAGAATTTATTCAGATCGTTTTTTTTCGGAATTTTCAATTATGGTACTTAAAGACCATATATATTTTCGATTCTTAAAATTGTATTTTTGCTACAACGACCTTTTGCTTTTTAAATTAGAACCCATCTGTTTAAGTGTTATTTTTTTTAAAACGTCGATGTTCCTAATATTCAAACTTCAAACGCGAAGTTACTCAGATATTTCAATATTTACACTAAGGATAAAAGACATAACATTACATCTAGTATTTATTATACATTGATAGCTCTCGTTGTGGATTCTTCCAAAAACGTTATCATCGACTTATTGTCCATATTACACAAAATGTAACTCAAAAACAGCTTAACAGAATTTTTATTTTAATACGTAAACAATTTCATGAAAATTATCCGCTTTATAATTTACAATATAACATAATGGTTTTTGATTGAAAAACAGAACTTCCTTTTCTCCACAGAACACTCCGTTAGAAGTAAAAAATGTCAAGAATTTAAAAATACGGTGCTCAATATTATATACTTAAAAATTCCAAAAATCAGATTTCGAATATCTTCATTATTGATGAAAACCCAGAGGTGAGCGTGCTCGATGAATCACCCTGTTTAAAGTATATATACACAAATTGTTGTGCCGCGTATCATGGCCAGGAGAAAATTCTTCTCACCATCCAATGTCGCGGTTTCCGTTCGGCGCCGCTTTTGTCTTTTGCACCGTCTACGTCCTTTGTTCCGACGTTCGATCGCCCCACGACGGACGAGAGTAGGTTTTTTCATCTTTTTTTTACACCCCACTTACAGTCACGACCAACTCGCCCGAAAAGGAGTTTTAGTTTCCCTCCCGGGCAATGGTACGTAGTACTTATATATATATTTGAAACCATTAGTAGGGATTTTAAATTTTAATGTTCGTTTTCTCACAAACGACGCGGTCGCTTCTATCCCTTCACAAACGGAATTGAAGGACCTTTGCAGGAGGGCCAGGGGATGATAATAATAATAATAATAATAATAATAATAAAGAAAACCATCGTAACGAATTACCAGAGAGGACTAACTATGCTGACGACCCTTCGCTGTACACGTGCGACCCATGAACACTGATAAACGTCTAATCTGTAATACAGCTACAGATTTCTATTTTTTTGCATATAAATATTATTATTGTTGTTGTTATTACTATTCCAAACCAGCAAAATTAAGCATACAAAACGATGAATTATGTAGTTAATCCAGTCCGCGGGGTTTAGAACACTTTTTTAATATATGGAAAATATATTTATTTGCTCATATATTGTATAATACTGACAGAGACAAAAACCAATTTAATTTATTTCATGTAAAAAAATTGAATTTGGTTTATTTAATTTATTTAATTTTTTTAATATTGTAAAACAAATTGTACAAAATTAGAAAAAATATAGAATAAATATTATATAGGTAACCAAATAAATAATTTTTGTATTATATAATATATCAAGCCTTTAATACTAAAAATTAAACATAAATGAACCTTGTGTTTAAATGTATATCAACACAAATCGAACAAAATTCAAATATTTTAAATAACTACAATTAGCTGAATAAATGAGACAAAATATTTTTCAAATTGTTTCATCTATAATATTTGTTAGGTAGCCACTCAAAAATCAGTCTTAATATCAAAACACAAAAACAAATTATCATGCCTATGTGGCCTATAAATTTGTACAAAATTAACAAAATTGTTTCATCCCTATCAAAATAATACTAATAATATATAGATCTTATTTTCTTTTTGCAGAAACCTCCCTCAAAATGAATATTAAAACGATTTTATTTTTTTACAGTTGCAAAAGACGTCGACAAGCCACACACACACACACACACACACACACACACACACACACACACACATACGCATAACTCATTGTAAAATGCTCAAAATATCATATTATTAACTTCTTCAGTTGACTTAACATGTTAGAACATTCAATAATTCTGTAGACATAGTCTACATTATATTATAATATTATAGTGAATCGACAGAAATTATCATTGTTTTTTGATAGCTATTGATATTCGTTGTATGGATTTTAAATGATTTAAAACGAATAAGAAACTATAGATATAAATATTTCAACGTACAAAATAGACTTACACGGGTACCATGTTATAATATAATTAATTAATCAAACCACAAATGAGTTTGCTTATTATTCTTGCATCTAAAAAAGGACGGTGGATAAAAACGGTTCACCGAAGAGCCGTAATAAAATGTATTTCATAAAGAAATTCAAAATATTTTGGAATTCATTTAGGGTAAAACTGTGAGATGGAGCGTTAAACTGGAGGTAAGCGGTTCAGCGCAATTATGTCTTGTTTTTAATCAGAAACAGAGAGAAGTAGTTATGCCAACCGAGCTAATTTATAAAATATTGTATTAATACATCGACGCGATATATTGTTCTAAGGATTTTAGTACAACATTTAAGTGGAAATAATGACGATACATTCAAATGTATTTTTTTTAAAACATTTACAAATACGACATAATAACATAATAATATTATTACTAAAAATTCTATGTTTCTATAATATTAATTTTCAACATGGTTAGTTTATTTTGTTGACAACGTCAATAATTATGTTTTTTGTGAAGTTTTTTTTTCTTTAGTATATTTTGTTATAATATAACAATATTTTAATTTATTAATTTGGATTATATTATAGTATTAACAATGGGTTTATGTTACAATAACCTAAACTACATATTATTATTATTCAACCCAGTAACGAGTACTCTTTCAGCACACTTGAACACAATAGCGAAGCCATCCATGTCTATATTATATTATATAGTTGGAACTATGTATACTAGCTATACCTACTTTTATTAACAAAATATTCACTTTAAGTACTTAAAATAAAAATAATAATCATAAACCATGTCATGAAGGGACGATAAGTGCATTTTCTTGAAACAATATTATAATCGATTTAATACTTTATAAAATTAGGATTACTTGATAAATATCTGTAAGGTTAATGATTAGAAATTATATATCATAAAAATATTCTATGAATGTCGGTGGCCCCTATTTAAGGTATTGAGTGGCCTGCATGTGGAAATTCAGTGTGATTTTAAAAAATATTTTTCTTCAATTATCTACATTATTAATTGTAAAATGATTGAAATTGTTTAACAAATACAAGTATTGACATCAAATTTAAAATTAAGACAACAAACTCAATAGATTTTATACAAGACAATCATAAAAAGTTAAATATCATGAGCAATTATAAATCGAGAAGAGATGATCGAATAATGAGACATATTACCTGTCTATTTTTTAACATTATTCTACTTCATTATTTTCCATAAACAGTATAATAATATGATTTCAATTAATGATTATGAGTTATGACATTGTAGTTCGTAATATTTTATTAAAATGCAATTCATCTGTAATATCCGCTTTGGTTTTGTTGTAATACTTACTTCGGAGTGGTTCGATTTATTATTCAGTTAAAGCTATTCTCACAAAATGGTAATAATATTATTATGTTCTTATATTATTATGAAACAATTATTGTAACACGGCGTCATGGATAGGCATTTTAGCTACGCCGCTGTCGTTGAGCAGTAACAAAACCATTCAACATTGATAATAATTATATTAGTTAAATAACTAATCACATGCTTAAGTAAGAAATATTAAATAAAATATAAATTATAATAACATGCATATTGTGATATTATTATATTTATTGCATACTAAATCGTTTTTTAAATATGTTTGAGGTTAAACGATATTAATAATTTAGTTTATCACTCAAAATGTGCTTTACTTTCCTGAATTTTCTTTTTCGTCGCTTCTTAAAAACTTGCTAGACAACTTTTTGAGAAAATGTAATTTAGTTAAAAACCTCAACACCGATGAAGCGAATTATATTTGAATGGCTTTCATGATTATAAACAATATTATAACGAGATGTAACCCGCGCGTTTATGACAGTAATTACGAGTGAATTTCTCGTTTACGGGTCGAAGTGACGTCGGTATTCAATGCGAATAAGTTCACATCCAACTTTAACGTTAATTTGCTCTAAAACGCACTTACGAGTTGTTATTTGTCACTAAAGCGAGAAGTTACGAACGATTCTATTTTATGTATGGCATAATATGCTTCTCAAAAACTATTCTGCTGCGACGAGAAATTTCATTTTAAAACGCAGCAAGACATGTGAAACGTATCTAAATAGTGAGGTGTGTGTGTGTACTGCAAATAATTCAAACACGGGGTAATTCATTTAACGTAAAACACTCATTATTTTAAAAAGTTATGACGTTTAACATTTTTTTACTCGGCTTCAAGCGTCATAAGTCAAAAAAAAATTATATTTTTAAATGATTTGTCGTTTAATGGTTTGAAGTGGAGTTGAACGACGGCTGAACTTACGTGTTTAGTATATTATGGATAACGGACCTATATTTTGTCGTTGGGTGATATTTCTCGATTGAAGTAAGACTTGAAATTCCTCGTATGTTGGGCATTATCAGTAGTTTTCTGGTCGGTCGTCACTCACGCAGAGGTCAAATTTGACTGGCAGATAATTTACGTTGTGCAACAATAATATTATAAACATGACGTTCACGCCGCGCGCCGTATCACGTGAACATAACTGCAATCTATATTACTATAGCGGACCGCAGAAAATGCAGCTGCACATAATAAGTATATCTCTTCGTCTCCGCCGCTGTCTCGTGTATTATTATACCGTCAAAGGTATTATTATTATTATTATTGCCCATACAAAATGTACGGAAACGATATCCGGGAAAATAATCGGATCCAAATGGATGTGATGATGATATTATCACGCGCGTATATAGTAGATTTCACGTCGTTTGCCGGTTAGGTTATAATATATACCTAGGTATGCACCGGTATGCCGAGAATTTCCACTCACTGGAACTCGACTTAATCGCTCGTGCCAATATTGCGTGTTTATTATTACTCACATCCGCGATAAGACGTGCTGCAGCGTTCGTATTATTTTATTATTTATTATAATATCATATCTAGACGGACGTCATCATTCATTATTTTCCGTATATTTACCGTTGTATGATACTGCGACGTGGGTATTTATGACATTGCCTAGGTCAATATAATAATAATAATAATATTATAATGTAGATACACACGCGGGTTGCTTTCTGTCGGTTATTTTTTTTTAATGCCACAGGTCAACGATTATAAAGTTGGATACCGATTACCGTCGATGTGGAAATTATTATTACTGTGTGACAAATGACGCAATATTATTATTTCCCACTATGCCACTTGTTCCCATAACTACTTTTACTATAACAGACATTTTAGTTTTACGGTTCTTACTGATTCTCGACGCCAAAATAATATGATACTTACATTTTGAACATTAAAAAATATATAGGCAGGTCGTAAGTATTTGGAATATTATATTGTAGGTTTTGAGCGATTCCCTCTCATACAATGTGTTTCACAACTATATTGTTATAATTATAATACATTCGTTTTTTTATGTTATCTCACTGAAATCGTTCTGCGTGAGGCTTTTTTTTCAGAATTATTATTCATTCCGTTAAAATTGTTTAACTTTTCGTAATAAGTTCCGTCTAAGTTTCCAAATGTATTTCGTCAAAATGCATGCATTCGACAGGAAGTCGAATGTCAACAAAATAGTATTATGTCATCATATGATCTATAATATACTACCCTTTTCTAAGTTTGACTAACATTTATCCCTGCTGTAATCATAGACTTAAAGAAACAGACGGAACATTAGGTATGATAACGCGTGCAAGTGGGTAGAGCTTGTTACGAGGATTGAGCATTGTAAAGCCATATGTGTTGGCTGTCCTGGAAACAGTACAAATTTCTCTCACTTTTATGATAAAGCTCATGCTATCTCTCTTAATCCGTTTGGCACGACCACGCCTCCCAGTCCTCAAGACAAATTGTCCGTCTATTTCTCTAAGTCTATGGCTGTAATACTAATAAAGTTGTTTATCGGAATAATATAATACAATCGTGGTCGTTTTACTGCGTGTCTATAGTAGAAATTAATAATAACTTAAGCTTGCCTGTATCATTGATTGAGTTTATAGATTGGTCAACCGCAATAAGTCACCATCGCTATTCTTACGGTGGTCATTTTTTTTTTCACTCACCGGTAATTCGATAAATTTTATATTGCAATTATTTCGAACAGCCTCAGTTTTCTTCCTATTGTGTACAACCATAAACTGAAGATATCGATTTCTCTAATGATTTTTAAAAGCGTACGATAAAAATATGATATAACTCGCAGTCGTATTGGCAAAAATCGTACACGACGAAATAACACTTTTCGTTGTTTGATATTCAACTTGATATAGCTGGTAATATTATTATCATTACATTGTGCGGTATGTGGTAGGACACCTGTTACGATTTTATCGTTTTAATAACGAAGAACAAACTTTTAATTTTACGTATACATTATACAGTGGGCATTTATGCGGTCTTCATCATATAATACCACGGTATACTGAAAAAAACGGAAATTAAAAATTGCGTCCAACAATTACCAGCGGGGATAAAAAAAGTTTTATGAAACGAATTTGGGTATCTACATTGAATATTATTGTGGTCATTGGTTAATCGACTGATACCATTATAATTTGAGAAATTTAAATAGTACCTATACTTAACACATTATAATTATTTATAACAAAAGACCGAAGTGGGGGTATCGATAGCCTCGTGTTGAAAAAAACATAATTAATTAATAATAATAATAATAATACTGAATTATGAAAACCTTTGAACATTTTTTTTATTCTTCTCGGATTTTTTAAAACTTAATTTATAGTTAGTATAATAATTGCAGTGGTAGTGTGTTCAAAATTAAAATATATAGACTGCCGCGTTCATAAGTTTATGCAAAGTGACGACTAACTTTTCTATCGTAATAATAGTATCAGACTTTTATGTACATACATATTGTGTATACGCGTATATATACATACGAGATAATTCATCGAATGCATAAAACTCTCGTATTATCAAAAAAGATAGAACATGTATAAACCATGTTTTAACTGTTTCATTGACTACAATAATTATTATCGGTTTCTCGTGGCTTCACGTTTGGGTACGACAAACACGAACACGACGTTAGTTTATTATTATTCTTATTCGCATTATAACTGAACAATTTCCGGCACGACGAGATCGCTTGTGTTTCTCATCCCTCCGATGACGACGACGTGGAGGGACGCACCGCTCTGCCAGCACATTATATTACTTGTTGTGACACACAAGTGACCCTACAAGCGCTTAATGTCCGATTTCACTTTGACCCCCCCCCCCCCACCCAACACGTCACCTTCGTTCGTAAGTGGGGTTTTTTTTTCATTATTAAAATTCCTCTTTTCCGAACACGACACAGTACATTATATTATATTATACGTACCTACCTACCATTAAAACGACCTCAATCTCAAAGTTATTTAATCTATTCATAAATACAATGTGTGTGTCTGCGTGTGTGTGTGTGTGTGTGTGTGTGTGTGTGTGTGCGTCTATCGCACTAGAAACGTTTGAGTAAAAATCGGTTAAATTAAAAACAAAAGCGAACGCAACTACAAAAACATAAAAGCCTCGGTGTGTCTACTGAAGTTTTATGCACTCGTATACCCACGGACGAGAAGCGTCGCGAAAAATGTCAATTGTTGTTTTTCCGGCTGGAATTTCCACTTATAATCGGGGTACATACACGTGTTTTTAATACAAATCGGGAAAATTGTAACGAAACACGCCGCACTTGTCCGATCGCCGATAACGAGTCTGTCAGTATCCATACAATGTCGGTCGCATTCTCTAACAGTCTAGTCGATATACTTATATTATATTCACGTTCACCTGCCGCACATAAAGGTAGCAAGAGCTGGAACCGAAACCTTAAATTAAATAGGTTCTTTTAGGTTCAAATTACATTTTTTTTTTTTTATCATAGTTTAATGTTACTACTATTCTGTGTATAAACTATGTATGATCATAATATGAATTTTCTAATATTTATCATAATATTAATTATAGACCTATAAGAAACCCGCATTCGGGATAGCTATTTAAAATTATCATACTTTTCAACACCTAAATTATCTAGAACCGAAACCGAAATTATTTGGAACCGGTAACTTTATTTTTTTTATCAAAAAACCAAAACCGAACTGGAATTGTTATTTTATTTTTAAAGAACCAGTACTGAAACCGATACCGATAAATTCAAAAGGTTCTAGTCCCTGATAGGTAGGCGTACTTATTATAATATGAGTAATTATTGTTATTACTATCGTTGTTATCGCTCATCAATTAAGACTTACAAGCGAGAAATATAAACGCTGTCGATACTATATACTGTTACGAGCACATCACACACGTTTACCGCTACTATCGATGTAGTTCGTGGAAACTATTGTGGGGGGAGGGATTTTAGACGCGATCTCAGAAGTGGGTTACGCTTACTACGTTTCTGTGCGTCGCAATATTTTATGTAATATATATTTATTTTTTTTGCGTTTTCCATAACATCTCAAAACTGCACGACTGCACTGGTCCTCCAATATAAATACATCGAATACGCCATATGTGAGAAATATTCCGATGCCAGGAAAAGAAAAAATCACTGATGACGGTGCAGTTGCCGCTAATGATAAGTTCCCGCCCGGAACGTGATCGAAATGCGAAACCCGCGTAGACAAATTACTATCGAGACAATCAATATTCGCTTTCGTTCAATTCACTATATCGATACGATTTAAAATTATGTTATTATTATTATTATTGATTGTTATTGTACTGTGTACGTATAGATTAAATACTAAATAACGTCTTTCTTTTCTTGCGCGAAACAATATTATCGGCTACCCCGAATGAGTTTTCAAAATCGTAGTTAAACGGTCAAAGCTAAAAATCTTGGATTTTGAAATTAAAAACACATTTTTACAATCACGGACAAAAAAAATGTAAAGTTAATTTAAAGGATAGCGTATAATTTTGTTTTTATGGCCAAGAAATCGTTTACTGAAGAGAAACTATACTGTAACGACCGATATAGACAAAATGTATTATATTATACGTTAGACGATATCTTTTCTTTTTTTTTTTGCTAGGAAATTCTCTCATAAAAACTACAAAGTTGTGTGTTTTAAGTTTTCCAAACGCTTTTTGTGCGCTCGGAATTAAAACATATTATGCTTTGAAAGCAGAGCTTAAAGTTAATTATAATTCGTTTCGATTGAACAGTGCGTATTTCGTTAAATGACTTTGGCCCGAGATGAAGATAATACGACGGCGTGGTACACAAGAAAAGTCATTGTTTTTGTTGTCCTAGTTGTACGCTTAATCGAATTCCGCAATATAACGTCATCATCCAAGCGTTATTTTATTTTATAATTCCCGCGCGTTAGAGGCAGACGAGTAAAATAGAAACCGTTGTACGTGATACAATAGTCATACACCTACCTAATAATAATAATTATTATTATTATTTAAAAAAAAATACTTTTTGGGTTGGATGTTCGACGTTTTTTTGTTTCTGGCCGTAATGCTTTAGTTGTTGTGGTTACTTTTTTATAGATTTTTCTCGAAAAATATCGAGAAGCGTAGTGCAATGGTTTTTTTTATCTTCAAACTGGCAACGGTGTCATAATATAATATTTATTATTACTACAATAATTACAATAATAATATGATATCATAACGATCAACTGCCGTCGATGATTCAATTTAACTCTATATTTGAAGTTCAGGTCTTATAAGCGATCATTTATACAAATATTTAATAATATTACACGCCCTCAGCGCATTAACCACCCCTTTGATATACTATATTATCAGCGTCATCCACGCGATGCAGAGGTCTTAGGGAATATTAAACTTGGCCGCGGACGCACACTATACAATATATCCCACACAATTATGAATATATATAACACAATGCTATAATATTATAGTATCGCGGCTTCGGACAGATTAGGCTTGATACTCCTGAGTGGAAAGCGGTCTTTTTCCGGTGAAAAGTGTTCGTCGATCACGATTATCTCTCCATCTCGGACCGTTTCGTTGTCTCCCGGGAATAGCGACACAGCGTTTTGTCGGCTCTTTCACACGCACCGGATCGACCGGTCGTCTGTTGATAAACGTCCGTCGTCTTACACCTATCTGAGCATAATATTATATAATAACGAGTATTTTATGTGCGCACCGATCGCCGCTCAGTTAAAATGTGTTCAATATTTCACTCGCGGAAATCGACCGGAAATTCCGGAAAGCTAGCCGCGTTCGGTTCATAATACGTACAGGGTGATTTTTGAGCATGCTCTGTTCCATTTTCCCCTTTGACAGTAGGTACGTGCATATTTGGTTGGAATTCTGATTTTTTAGAACTTTTAAGTACCTATAATATTAAAGACCATTTTAGGAGTGTCCCGAGGAGATACTCACTTGAGTTTTAATATTATTCAACACCATATTATATTTTCCAGTCGAAATGTATACATGTTTCGTACTCCAGTACAAGTTTGCAGGAGACGTCAGCCTCAAAAACGAACAGTCCAGTCTGTGGAGTCTGCTAGTCTTCGCCAGTGTCGCTCAGCCCTGACTTCGTTTTTCAGTCACGGGTTTTCACGATGAGCTCAAAGACTGCACGTATAGAAATCATAAGTTTACGAGTCAGGGCCGTGGAGAAAGTGTTGCAACACGTTCCGTTCGAATTAATTACTATGGAAAAAAAACCGATAACCTTTCACACATTCCCTGAGTTCTTTAAAGATCTCTTGCCCGACCACCGACTACAAATGATTCAGACGTACAAAATAATGCGGTCAACCTTACAAACGCATGCGAAATATGTTCCTGGGTTCTTGGCATTTTACCATACAATTATTCACGGGTTATGGAGCTCGAGTTTAACGACGACCAATGAATGGCAATATAATAACCTATAGGTACGCAAAGTACACTTTATAATATTATTGTCTTCACAATCGTAAAAAAATAAATTCTATGATAGGGTAGGACGATCAAACAAATTTGAAAACGGTCTCATCGTTACACTGATTAGGACTGATAAACGATAAACGATAGTAATAATGTAATATAGTTATATTAATGAGGTGTAGATTGATTAATATTTTGCCTACTAAATAATGTGAAGCAGTGTTGTAACCTGCCATCATTGCTACACAACCATCACGCATGCGCGGTATGTAAATAGTAATTAAAGAGTTTCCACATTTTCGAACCCCCTGCGGCTTATAGTCATTGTTTTGTTTATTTTATTTTATAAGACTATAAATATTAAATATAATCACGAATGCAATCGATTTCCGATATTCATTATAATATAAATATTATTTTGTTGTGTCGAGGTGGATAAGTCGTTGTCGCTGTTATTATTATTAGGCACTTCAACACGCTCGTCGGGAGGAATAAAATATTACAATATGCGTGCGCTATAGTGTAGTATTGTTATTCATATACGTTATTCTTTTTTTTTACGTTTCCGATGTAAGTGCAACCAGGTAGGTAAATAATCGCGTGTGGCATAGCAATACGTAGACAATATGTACCTATATTATACGTGTGGTTATACACTTATTATATGAATAGTATTATATTATAGAAGTTGTTGGTTTCCGACCCGATTGTGCTGAGAAAGACATAATAAGAAAATAATAACAGTAGTATAATGTCGAACGCGGAAAATAAACCATTGGGAATAACTGCACCAACTCTCTATCGTATATCGCTGGCTATAGTCATACTTATTATTCATTGATAGACAACGCACTACTTATTCGTCAAGAACAATAACTCCCTTTTGCCAATAATGAAACTTGAAAGTTACATATTTGAAGAACAAAAAAAAAATCGATCGTAACGATATCGTATTCCCGACAGGTGTCAAAAAATAAAAATTATTGTAACGATCGTCTAATTTAGGCCACCGAGTCTCGACATTTATGTTTTAATAATATCAACCGCAACGTTTAAGGGGATTCGATCCCTACACAAAATTATTACATTATTTTTTTTTGGTTTTTAAGGTACGAATTTTTCACCAATCGCGTTAACGATTATGTGATAGCAACATAGTATGCATACGGTATAATAATACGCACCGGCAACGAATGATGCATATAGTAATTACATTTTTCTGACTTTGAGTTTAGTACTATTATAGTAGATTAAAATTTGAACCATAAATCTAGTTTTGATATTTTTTTTTTATTTGATTGAAACTCGGCATAACTTCTTATTTGTAATAATTTGTGTAGAACTCCAATATAAGTTTAAACACATAGTCGATTTTTCACGTTAATTATTTGGTATTAACTTTCTTTTTTTTTAAGCACTTTACTTCGAATTTACTAAACTATTTTCTTCGTTGCGTATGTCGATATTATATGAGGTTGGTTTCGAATAATAAATTAAATATAATATACTGTGGCTATACCACAAAGTATGATATATCGACTTGTCCACTTTACTTTTCCTTTCAATAATAATATTATACAATTCGTTAATAAAACATTTTGTGTAAACATACATACATATTAAATTATACTATGCATTACACAATTCCTGCGGTAGAGCGTATTCTGGTTTAAAAAAACCAAATTGTTCAAAGTAAATAATTAACACAATATATAATACATAAATGAAAACATTTTAATTTACATGACTTGCACGTCAAAACCATGGCATGCCGCAAACGAGTTATTATTTAGTGGAGCTATATTAAGCTAGCGTTATACCCTATGATATTTAATTAAAATTGTTTATACAGTCTTTGTGTGTGTGTGTGTGTGTGTGTGTGTGTGTGTAATAGACCTAGGCGATATACTTGGTAAAACTTTTTCTTATAAAACACAACAATAACGTCACAAATAAATGATAATATTTTCTATCAATTAAGTCTTTAAAAATTCAAATAAATAAAATATAAAGACCAAGACCAAACGTTAAATTGTTAGTAAAAAAAATTACGAGTTTTGATATTTTAACGGTACGAGACGAAAATATAATGGACTTGTTCACACACGATCACACGTAAAATACATATTTGTACGCGCACGCGAATATAATACCAAAACTAATCAAAGTTGAAATCAAATGAAAAGTTTTTCAATCATTGGGTGCAAACACAAATGTTTTTTCTCCACTATGCAACTTAAAAATAAAAATAAAAATCCGTCGGTACGCTGGTTGGGCGTTCGATATGCGACTAAACCCTTTCGGACCGTGCGCCTTTTCGGCACCAATATCCGAACACTTATAATGTTAATAGTATTTAAATGCTTTGTATGAATTTTAAATAAATTTCAAACACTTGTTTTAATTAAGTCTATTGTTTACTCCAAAAAAAAGAATGCCAGCGTTTTTAATATTAAGACCATAAAGATTTGTTGTTTAACACAGTGTGCCTGCCTATGCTATGTACTTACCCTAGGAGTATAAAGCTAAAGTTAATGTTATGCAAATACGAATCAAATAACGTTCATATTATCAAATAAGTAATAAATAATAATTTGATTTTCAAGTATAAATCGTATAATGGTTTTAATTGAAATTATTCTCTTTTTGTTATATTCGTCTGAACAGATAATAATATTATACTATACGCACTCGCATAGTCCGAATACACACTAATTATAGGGGAAGTACAACATACATTTAATTTTCATGATTGAGAAACCACTCATTAGTCACACTTGGCATGGAATTTAATTTAAACTTGCAAACATTTTTCAAATTCTCTATAGGTTTTGCATTTGAAGATATGTTTGAAATAATTTTTTATAAATAATTTTTAACAACTATGGGCCCGCCTCCACATCACACGAGCGACAATATAAATTAGCAGTAAAATATATCTCTGGAAAGTACACCTACACTGCAAATCGACATTGGTACGAAAACGTATTTCTTTTGATATTCCTCCTTGTGATAAGTAGCAAACGTAGTGTGTCTATTGTACACGATTCGGTTTCCGAGAAAACTCTATACCGGAAGACCTATAGCGTTATAGAAGTAAAATTTACGAGAATAATCATAACTATAATAACAAACAATAATAATAACAATCACAACCATAATTGTTAAAAATCATATATTATGTAATATTGACATTTTAAGAACGAGGACGTTTATTTTAAATTATAAAATGGCTTACGGAATGACTTCGCATAATCTAATATTTTGTACAGCTTTACACTGTGAGAAAACAAGATTCTAATTCCGAAAACTTTAATTTCGTATAAATTATTATTATTTTTATTATGATTAACCAATGGCGCGATATTACGGAGAACGGAGATTTCGACTAAAAAATATAATTGCTATGAAATTCCGGAAAGCGTGTACGGTTTCCCGCACATCTACGATGATTAATATAATTACACTTTTGACAACCGTTTGCCCCGACGAAAACGTAGCCGAATCAAAAACGTCTACCTGACAAGACGCTAATGAAATTACTCCAGTTGGCATGGTCCAAATAATTAATTAGCCCTCTGTCAAAAATGTGACTCGCTGCAACGGCCGTCCCGCACGTCCCAAACCGGAAACGTCGCAATCAGCTCCGGTTGAATATTGTCTTTACCAATTAAATTAAAACGAACCGACAACGCCCGATGTATGTCTACTTTTGTATTTTTTTTTTGTATTTCGTTTTTATAATATGCTGCAGGATGTATCTTTCGCGAATAAAAACGAAACACAAAACAGGTTCCCAGGTCCAAGTTGATATGTAGCAGTGAGTACCGTTTCGAATCGGTTTGCATCGCTTGTACAGTTGTACCTACCTCTAATCGATATTGTGTGAAATTCTAACCCAACGAGACTACGCAAGGATTTCTAATAATACATTTTAATGAAACGTAATAATAATAATTAATTTTAACTGCCGTAGATCTATTATAATGAGCACGTAATTTAAATATTTAGTCATAATAAATATTATATTTATAAATAAATGTTCGGATAGGTATATGAAATTAAATTTTTTTTACACGAACGGCTTTACTCGTAATATCAATAATAATTGATTGGTGGAAATCCAAAAAACGTACTATTGCCGAAATACTGATTTTTCAGAAGAAGCGATTTTCTATTACTTCATACTTGACATTTCCAATAAAAACAAACCATTAATTTATACGCACACTAAGCGTTTGGAGATAACGTTTTTTTAAAAAATAATTTAATAATATATTATTATTATTATTTCTATTTAAATCGATTCAAAAATTCTAGAAGTAAATTTTGTATTTAATTTAAAACTGAATTAAATTGAATACGTTTTTAATTAGCTATTACACTTCCCCACCATACCTAAAACCATCTGGGTATTAGTACGTTTTGGAATAATTTTCAGAAATATGGTTAGTTTTGTCATAGTTAAAAACTGTTGCCTATTCTTTTAACATGGCCAATATAAAGTACGTTAGGTTCATTTTTAATTAACTATCAGTAATTTTGAAAGCGGACTTGTCGAGGAAAATTTGCGTTTTGATCTAATCTGACGCCGCCAATCGAATAAATCTTTGTTTTTGCCATAACGATATCCAACTAGATTTTGTAAATTTTAGCAATAGTACGTTTTGGAATTCCACCTCTCAATTAATATGTCGGTTAATTCGAGGTCATATAATATAAATACCCGTCTATAAATACGGTGCGTTTATTTTTATCTTCTCGTGTGATTTGAAGTAAGATATTATGTAAATAGATTTTTACACAAGAAGCGGAGCATCAAGTGATAGGCCCCATATTAACTTTATACGCTAATAATATGAGTAGGTGTCTAAGTTAAATTAATAATTGGAAAAACGTAATAAAAAATATCGGGAACACATTTTTGTAGGAAATCGATTTTCTCATTTTGCCGTACGTAATTCAAAAACCAATAACCGTATGGGCATATCTTTAAAATTTCCACCGGATGATTATAACATCAGCGATTTTCATATACACAATACACGATAATATATATAGTTTTCAAAATATATTTTTATGACCTAGCTATTTATCGACAAATGACAATGTTTTAAATATTATACGATTTTATTCAATCAATTTTCTTTGAATTTTAAAAATAATAACCCAATCTACTGTATTACTAATAATAAAATAAAGTGTAGGAACATAAATATAATATCATGAAATGTACTCAGCATTATTATTATAGGCCGAATAACTATTATAATATAGGTCTTCATGACTTAGAATCGTGTCTGGTCTGCATCAATTATCGTTGAATTCAAACTAAATACCCAGTTATTTTTAATAATAAAATTGTCAATTGTAAGAACTAGTAAAGTGTTGTTTCTGGGTTAAGACTTGTAATTTACGTAGGTTGGTTCCAAGCAAAACTCTTCACCAAAATTTTGGTTAAGAATATATTTTTTTTTTTCACTTAGTATACTTTTTAATTATTTGTTCTGAAACAAATGTAAGTTTCCTTGAAAACAAAATTTGATTAAACAAAGGAGAATGTGGCGTGATGTTAATACTAAAATAATATTACAATTGGTCATACTATAGAAATTGTTACCTACTACATAGACAATCTTATTGTAATTGCATATAGCTGTTACAATTGCCAACGAATATATTAAGAAATAATAACACCTTTTAGACTCTTGCTTATCTATTGTTTATTGTATCGTTCAAATAGCAGCGTACCGCGTACTATATGTATAATATTATAAATCGAAAAGTTCTATTCGGGCAAATATATTAAAAAACAAATTCGTAAATTGTGTTTGTTCAGAACATCTAGATAGCTCTTTGAATAATGAACCTCAGTGGTTGTTTGTACAAGCTTCAATGGACTAAACCTAAATGTGTATATGTGTAAAAAGTGGATTTTCGAACAAAATCAAATTGTGTTAGATTTTGTTCTGATCTCCCGTGCAAACGTTTTCCAAAGTAATTACGATAATATTATTTGCCTATTCGATATTTTGGCTATGCCATTTCGTCAATTCTGAAATTAAACCTCCATACCGATTCGTGGGAACTATCGTGGACAAAAATGTTCGTGAATACATGAATTTTAATATTTTAGATGATAAAATAGGTTTCCGCATAAACGATCACAAACATTTAGACAAAACGCTGTTCTCGATGTGATGTATATATATATATAATATATTATATTATATTATAAAACGCGTTGAATAATTCATGGTTTTTAAATTTAAATTTAACGTGTTCGCCCCGGTTCCATTCGATTTAAATTCAAACAATTTTATTTATTTTTACTGAAAGCTTGCATATTATGTAATGTATATCGTGTAGATAACATAGTCGTAGTTTAAAATGAAAAATAAAATACGCAACGATACTGGGTTTTACTCAATTAACCTCAAAAATAACGATGATAATAATAATAATAATTCGATATTGTCGATTCAAGTAGTGCGTATTGCAAGGGAATCGTAGGTAGGTATCTCACACATACTGACGGGACCCGTGGGTTCATGTCGAAAAAGTAAAATAATATAATACAATAATAATACGAACATTAATAAAAATAACAATAATAATAATATTGTCATTGACTTATAGAAATGAACGGAACTTTAATTGTTCCGAGGACTGGTCGTGCCAAACGGATTAAAAGAGATAGCAAGAGTTTTATCATAAGAGTGAGTGAAATAGTACTTTTCCGAGGACAGCCAATACATACCTTTAACAGAGCCCGCGATTCTCGAAACAAGCTCCACACATTTTCACGCATTACCACACCTAATTTTTTGTCTATTTCTACTTATAAGTCTATGTTTATTTTATACGGATCCGAAGAAGTGTAGTTACAAGACGAATCGCAAAGTTATATAAACGATCAGTCCGCGTGATTTTAATTCATAACAGTTAAACATTGCAAAAAAAAATTAAAAACTATATTTTAACCATGTACCTACCTAGCTATTAAATAATTATAACGGCTGAAATCCACGCGAGTCATATATATATTATATAAGTACAGGGTGATATTCTAAGCATACTCGCCCTGTTTTTGTGGATGAACTATGCATATATTCAAACTTTGACATTATGAATTTTCAAATACGCTTAAACATCATATTTTTGAAGCCTTGAGTTAACACCACTAACCGTTTTTTTAGACAGGTACGCATTTATTCACCATTAATTTTCAAGCAGTATAGGTAAATTTTTTTTTTAAGACTCTTTGTGTACCTAAATCAAAATTCAAACGAGTTAGTTGTTTTTGAGTTATAAATTGTATTAATTTGCGTACCAAGGATAATATATTATGTCTATTGTACCTATATCGTATATGGTAATGACATGAGCAGATGGGGACTTAGACGGGTTAGTGTTTACTATTGATCTATCAATACCAACAATGTTTTTAAAAATTATCCTAGTATGAAAAATACTAAGTACACCTAGCATTACATGATATACAGTTTATATTTTTTTTAAAACATTTTGATTATTATCCTTAGTATAAACATTTTAATAACTCGGAAACTTCTCACCAGATTTAGATATATACAAATGTTTTAGAAAATAATCCGCTACATAAATTGCTGTAAAAAAGGGGAATTCTCATTTGATAAATAGAAGTTTGTATCTTCACAAAACACTCTTTTAGTACCTATTACATAAAATATGGTCATTAAGTAGGTAGTAGATATACTTAAAAATTTCAAAAAAATTGGAATTTGAATAAATGTACTATTAAAGGGAAAAATTGTGGTGCGTAAAGCTGAAAAATCTATATAATGTGTAGGTATTTACAAAATATAATAGGTACAGTCATAATATTGTATATTATTATCATTATTATTATATGCCAAAACCTACGTGAATTACAACTATACAGTCATTAGCAGAGATTATAACGTGATAAACATTATTTTCATTTCGCTTTATTTTTAGACGAGTGGAAGACCATAAAAACGCTTATAACATTCCCGTAAAACGCATATTATTATATTTTAGAAGTGTAACGAAATTGCATAAAGCTTTTAAAATTGTATCCGCTCGCACGAAACGCGTAACACAATATTGTGGGGTGGGGGGTGAGTGGAAAAAAAACCTTTAAGGAACATAATAATATAATATATATTATTATATTATGATGTAGTACTTTTCCGTGTCAGTTTTCGGCGGGTTACGACACGACGTACTTTTTAAGTACAAAAACACGTCTGTAAACGCCCGCTAATATTATAGTAATTGTACAAGATAATTCGAGTGTTATAATATTACCTAATAATAGTATAATGGGCGTACACGGGTAGGTACATTAAAAAAAAAAAAAAAACACACCCACACATCATTGTAAATACAATACATTCATTCTCCAAACTGAGGATCTTAAAAAAGGTCATGGGGGTTGCTGTCCCATATCACCGCCCCCTCCCCCGTAAATACGCACACCCCCAGAACGAGCGCTGTTTGTGAAAATAGAAAATCGTGACGGACAATTTTGCTTATATAGAACAAAACGGTGGCTGTGTATGAGTTGATTCCCAAGTACCTATACCTACCTGTTTACATGCACCGATACCGTTGAATAATTGATACCGCGGTTATTAAGAGGTACGAGGCACGACTACCGCGTACAATGACTTCCGCTAATATCATTATAACAATACCGCACAAGATATCTCGAGTGCGTAGTTATAGTAATAACATTGTGCGTAGACTATAATATATTATTATTATAATTTTATTATATAATAATATGTGTATCGCGTTCGAATGCCAAGGTATGCGCAATTATAATAAGCCGCTATACGGGACGATGAGAGTTAAACAATGAACGTGAAGTCTGTGACAATCGATGTCTGTCTGTGAAATATGCACAACCCCACGCCGAGTTGTCTGTGAAAATAAAATAATAATATATACTTCTCCCTGTGATGTATTATATTATAATAGTGATATAGGTGTACGCTGCATGACGACGATCGGATGGGGAGAATATTTTGTTTATAGAACGAAACGCTATCGTTGCCCGCGGTATTGAGTGGCGGAGGTGGGTAGAGGTGTAATATCACGGTGTTATAGTAGGTATAATATTGGTATAGGTTTTTTAGATTTATCTCCCCGCGATCGTCCCGACTTCTAACCCCCACCCATCGGCCGAACGTGGTGTGCGGTGAAAAATAAATGCGAAAAAAAGCTACCTACCTATAAGTATATAATATATGGTATAACAACAGACTGCACAACGAAATCGTTGCGCACGCGCCACGGACGGTATAGGTTAAGTATATAATATATTATATTATATTATATTATACAGTGACACGCGCTTTGACATTTAAAAAGAAAGCCGACTGGGTAACGTTATTCCGTTTCCTGTATCGAATTTCCCCCGCCACGCCGCCGCCGCCGCCAAAGGCCGACACTTGGAGTAATCTCATCCGCCACCCTCATTCGATCCTATGTATTTCGTACACTCTTTACATACAGAGTGACACACCGAACATGCTTACTGAATATTTATTATTATTATTATTTTTATTTTTTCAATAACGCGGTTGTTCCAAATTTGATTTTTCGAAATTTTTAAATCTACAGGTCACTCAGTATAATAGAACATTTTAACGAGTAGCTTTTGAGTTGTTCAACTTTATCAGCATTATAATACATAAATACTTCCACGAAAGAAATGTTTGGAAGATATAGGGGGGCTATGAAAAATTTTAGTAATTGATAATGGTCAACATTAAATGGATTAAATACATTTTATAATTTTTAAAAACGGTCTAAGTATAAAAACTAATACTAAATCCATAGTATAACTATATATTAAATATTTTATAATATGTTAGTTACTAACAGTTAGTACAAATAAATCTCAAGAACTCGAAATTTATAACTATAATATGATCTTTAAGAAGTACGACCTAAAATATTAAAAAATAATTTCAAAAATCATAACAAATTCATTTTATCAGATGAAAAAGTTGGGGTGAGCTCGGTTGATATGAATCACTATGTTCGTCATGTATGTATAACATATTGTTTATATCCGTTGTGTACTATAATACACTTCCATGCCGTCGGCGGTAAACGGATATCTTATTTTGTTTTGTCAAACCCGTAAAACAAACGCAAACAACCACGACTTGGTAGAGCGACTGATCCGATGATACAGCACAAGTGTTTTCCCGTTTAATGAGCTGATCTCGAAACCCCGAAATCCGATCGCACGAATAATATGTAATAGTATTAGGTACGTAGGTATAGGTACGTCACTGTACCAAAGACCAATATTTGCCGATCTCACGTGTGTAGAATATTATACTGTACAAATAGTAACAATATAATATCCTGGGTTATTCACCAAATTCCACCGCCGCCACCGCCGCTGCTTTCTTCTCGAGTTCACTTGCTTGCACTGTCTCGATATTAATACCCTAAAAACTTCATGACGTTTAAAATGTTGGTAGGTAGGAACAACTATCTTGTAAGCATTATGTGGTTTGGCTCGTGAACGTCACGTGCCGATAACAAAATAAAAACAGTAACATTTTTATGTAATAGACTATTGTAACGTAATCGTCGTCATCGTCGCTATTTCGCCGAGCTACTTGGGGGGTCATCAGTGTTTGCAGTGGTGTACTTGGATTTTTAAAAAGGGGGAATTTTCGATCACAGACCACGTCATATAGCGGTTAGTATATACGTTCATTGCTTTATCATTATATATTTTATACGAGAGTTATATTTTATAATCCAAGGGGGTGACATTACCCCGCGTGAATGTTTGATATTTGTTTGGGACTACCAATGGAGGGGGGGGACGCAAACTACACAAATACATTATATTATTATGTTTCAAGTATAATGTATATTTGTAGTGATACACAATCAGATCAGTGACTTTGTGTCGAGTGTCAACTCATTGTTTTCGGGAAATATATATTTATTTTTTTGACTTAGTGTCTATTATTTTTCGACTTCTAATTTCGGGTGACAAGTTCTTATACTTAGGTATATTACATATTCACCGATTGTTCTGCTCAATCTCCGCCACAAAACATAAAAAAAATAAATACACGCTTCAAAACACCGTGGTGCACGGGAAAACGAGACGAAAATAAATCAATGTCGAGTGCATATTATAATAATCATATTTTTTTGTAACAACCTCGTTCTTGAAGTGAATGCATATCGCGTGCATCTATACAGTACGTATCTTGAATATTACTTGTCGCTCAATAATACACCGTATATGAATATAATATATGGTAGCCTTTTAGTCATCACACTAGCCTGCAGGGCACAGGTATTCGTCGTTTCCGATAATGCGTTCGGCCTGATGGACCGGAACGTGTGCTCAAAGTACGACTCGACCTATATATATATATAATATTATTATAGGTATATATGCAAAGAATGCATGTGTGCGTGTGTAATATATTATTTAAGCGGTTTCAAATACCTATTTTCAGCTAGTGGCACTCAGCTCTGTTTAATATGTTCTCGAAACACTAAAATCCTGCGAAAGATTCGAGGGGGTCACCCGTCGATTGTGCAGCGTTGGCTCGGTTGACGCGCGCGGCGATATATTGACAGAGGCCCGTCGATGATACGCCATTACTACGATTTCATAATAGTGTGTATACGATTACATTGTAGTGAAAGCGACGAGTTAAATGGGGAAAAATATCTAGATACATTGTTATAACACGTTACGTCGCATAATCGCTCACTAGAAACATGATGCAATTTAACTATTTAAGCACTGAACTATAGGTACACCACTGCGATATGGGACGCGCATCGGATATAAAAACATGTCCCACCTTAGTAGGCCGCTCATTTAGTCTTTTGAGTCGTCTTGTCATGGAACAAATGATAAAACTTATCCGGGTGATAAGCGATAGTGTTTGTCATCATAAAAAATCGGATATACTACCCTCGGTTAAGAGCTCGGATCCCAATGCTAATCGCACGTGTGTGTTTTTTGGATGTTTTTGGATATTATTTTTTTTGCTTTCAACCCCCCCCCCCCTGAGAAAATCGTCTATTCGTATCCACAGCAGCAGTTAAGTTTTCGACGACCCACAGGCGTATATGAATGTCCGCTAATCGTGGGTTTGTATTACAGAATTATGTGAGTGGTGATTTTTACACGTAAAAAATGTCACGAGTTTATACCTAAGAACGGAAGTCGATTATTTTTAAGTATTATTATATTTTATTCATAGGTGACAATTGAAATTTGAAATATTCGAAAATGTGTGGTCCCCGCGTAGTACAGTGACAGACCTGAACAAACACGATAATGTCATAAAACATCATAAACAATATTTTACTAGCAACAGTGTAACCGAAATCCCCTATATACCAACGGTTCCCAAAGTGTTCACCACTGCTCCCTGGCTGTCTTTACAAGGGCGCCGCTCTGCCAAACAATGTTATATGATCAAAAACTAAATTTGAAAACCCAACCATAGCGGTGACGAAAAAACAACTGTGTAAATAAAAATGTATAAATTATTAAATTATGTACAATTTAAATTAAATAAATATTTTCATATAGCCCATCAAAATCTTTACTGGTTTTTATTTAATTTTTCTATTTTGTATGATTGGTCATGATAATATGACTATTGGAGAAGGGCGCCCTAAGTAAACCATGGTTAAAATAAGGCACCGCGAACCAAAAATGTTTAGGAACCCCTGGCTTACGCCGGGGGTACTCGCAGACTTTTTATTATTATTCATTACTGTTGAGATGATGCGCCAGAAAATTTTTTATTCAAATGCAGATGGCCAAGCGTATTTAGGTGAAAATATATTATATCATATAATTTAGCGAATTTTCATTTTAGTTATTCGATTTAAATTATAATTCCATAAGACCTGAAAATTTAAAATAAATATAGGTTATACCGTTACAAACAATAAATCTCTTATCAAAATTCAGCTGGTGGTACAAACTCGGTGTTATCGTCCGTACTCTATCGGACATCTTTTACGCTTACTCAAAACTACGTAATATGTATACATAATGTGCTTAACTTGTTTTACATACTTATTTATTTAATGAAATGAAAAGAAACCAAAAACGTATAAAATAAACCGTATAATTTCGTATTGAAAAGAACATTTCGGGAATGAGTACTCATTTTTCGTATTATTATTATTAATATTATTATTTTTTTTTGATTATTTTTTTTTAGTAGTATTTTAATAAAACCGCGTAGAACTTAATCGATTTTGTTTGTATAAATAAATTGAAATAGTTATGTGGAAGGAGGGCTACACAAACGTATTTTTCAATTTATTCAAAACGTGGAGAACTACATCATTATATAAAAGTTTAGCAGCTTACAAGCATAGCAATTTTACATAAATAGATGTGAAAAAAATATTATATTATATCGAATAAATAAATATCCACAGAATAATAAAAATATTCAACTGCCTGTTGCAGGTATATTCAAACGTATTTAATAATATATTATATCGATTTATTGAAAATCTACTTTTTATAACTAATATTATTTTTGTTGCCCTAAATTGGGTAACTGAAATAAGGCTAAACTCGTGTCCGTTTTATATAATTAGTATGTTAGGTTATACCTAATATTATACATTCAGTGACGTAGATTGGAGAATTTTAGCCACTCCCTGTCGTCCTAACTAGAAATGTATGGTTATAGTTTCAAGTTTACAACTTATTATAAATATTTTATTAATAACTAATAAAAAAAAATTTTCAATATCTAACCCATTAGCAACAGCAGTTCAACTCACAGCGAAACAATAGACGTAGGTAATACCCCTAATCAAACTTCATTATACTAGTACGTGACAGGTAAACTGGAAATCCTTTTGCACGAAACTTCATGAAATTAAAAAGGTGCATTCATACGGCCACTTCCCACAGACCTTTCTAGAAAGTTCGTAGTCATTCTGCCAAGACTCCGGAGTAGACACACGCAAATCATTGTGGCTACTTTTAACGAGTAAAAAATTATCCCCAAATATAATAACCCGTCATGTGGTACCCTTCTATTGATCAAACACATAATGACGAATTGTCTAGCCTAATCTTGTGAACAACTAACTCAAAACTTCCAGAACATCTACCAGAATCTCTCGGCCACTCTGTCACCATCTATTCCATCAAAAAATCTACAAAATAAACGGTAAATTATACAAATGTCTTTTTACACATTAATTGTAACTAACATACTTAATATCGTTCCTAACAATGGTATAAGCTAGGCTGCAATAATTATGTTTTTCAATGATTAGAATATTAAGTATACTATGTAAGATAATTTTTTTGTCAACGGCCTATGTCGCCTCAGATATTTTTATGAATACAATAAAAAATAATAACATATTATTAATAATTTACATATACTGACCTATATACATTTTTATTATATTTTCAACATAAAAATGGTTATCGCATTTTATTTTGATGTCTAAAACACGAGGACATGGCCAGGAACCATGACCTACAATAGGTCAACCGTTTTCACTGACATTTTTAGAATATTTATTTGCATATCTGTAAATCTATGTGCCGTCATAATAGATGATCTGTACTCTATACGTATAGTGTATAATTCTCATAACAAACCTCGTGCACGTCTTGTAACGATCGATATTCAAATGTAATTACTGTAAATTGCACCAGCACTCGAGTGAACATTACACGGCAAAACGTTAAAATAATTTATATTCGTTTCTAATCGTAATCAAGTGAGTTTGATTCAGGCGGATGAGTAATACAACAGTATAATAATATTTCGTTGGAGCAATTAGCGAGACAGTAATCATCAGTTCGCCCGAAAAAAATAAGACTATTCAACGATTATGTGTCTTGTGTATACGTATTATTTAATTCTTCATTATTAATATGTCTTGACCTACCTACTTAGCTAAATACCTTTACACGTCCATCAAACTAATACTTGAGTGTCAAAAACGCACTAAACACCTGCTCATCGTCAAAATCAATATGATTTATTCACACCCATCGACAGAAAGTTTATTTCAGGTAGGTAACTCAATAAATTATTTAGATTTTTTCTATGATAACTTAACCAGGTTAAAATCGTCAATTTAAGTATAACGATACCTATTAAACTTGTCCAGTTTATCTTGGTCTTCTGCTCACATCACGGGCAATGGGATACAAAAATATATTTATAGAACAATGTAACCACTTACAACAATATAATATGAAAATAAGCAATTTTTAGTCTTAAATAACTAAAAATAAGTGAATCATAAATATCAAGATGAAATAACCAACACATTTAATGTTAATTCGTTATGATAAAAAAGTTGGATAATATATAATGTTTAAATCATATTTCATATTAAAAATTAACATTTAAGTTGGTATTGCGGTACAAAATTCGATAGTTTTTCAATATGATACGGTTTTTGGACCCCTGATTTTGTGAAATCGTATCGGCCGCCGATGACCAATGCGGTATCACTTGTATAGGAATGATACCGGGTATACCTACTACGCCTTATCCTCATACTATCTAGCTAATGACACGATTGTATTACGAGTTAACTCGTGGGGTATGATTGTATATGATTTTTGATTCTACGCTAGTTCCTTCTAAGTTGGAACGACTCAAAGATTACATACTATACCGTGGCACTATTCAATTCAAATAAACCTCATAGACACATATAGTACATGTAAATCACTGCACTGTTCCTATAAAAGGTAAGAACGTAAGAATGACTGAAATAATACTCAACTCACGTTTTCAGGTCAGAAACGCTTTTATTCAAATGTAATACTGACATAGATATTTCACTAGTTCGGAACACTTAGCTAACTACGATTGTCACCTCACAATCATTGTACCTGAATCGATCAACGACAAAGTGACTCCCCGTGCCTGTTATATAGCAAAATATTAATGTCGCCTCAGCACATATTGCCACACTGGCCTGACTTAAATCAATAATTAACAGTTTAAAAATATATTTCCTCCATATATCACATATATTAGGTAAATAATATTATGTTGACGACTGTTTTCTTTGAAATGTTCTACTGGGTTATACCTTCTGAAATAGTTTTTTTTGTATACCACATAAACGCTACTCACTTTACTCAAAATTATTTCAACAAACTTTTTCTTGAAATCTTCGATTGAAACCTTCAATTTCAATATAACATTTAAATGCAAATATATTATATCACAGAAAAGTATATGCTTATAATATAATACGTGGAATATAAATTTCAATCGGCGGGATCTCCGAGTTACCGGGGATTTCTAGTCATATATGTGAACGAAATATTATGTATGTTTGCTGAATTTGTATTGAACGTAATATTTCGTATTTCTCGTAATCAAATTCAATTGTGCTTAAACACGTGTGTAGGTATTAATATTCCATAATATAGTAGAAGTAGTCCATCAACATCGGTCGACACCGATGATTTTATATATTTTCCGTCTCCGTTCGGTGGTAGACGATAAATTCCATTCGTTTTACTAAAATACCAGCGATTGTTATAAAAATAAAAACGCGATCATTCTATATCACGTCGGTTTATTATAGCTGAAAAACGAAACTAAAGTTATCTTTCGTCAAAGTCGCAGATAACCGTTGCCGACACTTTACTCTAATTTTGTAAATTGTTGCAATGTGCTTTAGGTTCGACGACCGACTGACGTCAAAAACGTGGTCCCGACTTTTAATTTTTTTTAATTACGATAATTCCAGTTTTTTTGCATAAGTCGAATGAGAGGCTTCCGTTTTCTGCGAAACTATTGTTACCGGAATATTACGCATTATTAGTAGTAATAATAATAATTATTATAATCCAATTATCCCCATTATCCGATGTACCTATTATATTATATATTATAGTATAATGCCGTATAATATTATATACGCGTGTGGCGGTGTATCAATTTATATCTAATATTCGAATTTCATACTTAATTTCCCCTAAACAGTACACGCTATAAACAGTGATGCCCGAGTACCTACCCGGTTTAAGTGGTCCTTATTAAAGCGTTGCTCGAACTAATCAAATTATCGGGCGCGTTCAAAAGATGAGTTATAAGAGAATTGTTAGTACTTTATACAAGTATAATACCGATGAGGTAGGTAGGTACCTCTTCTCGGCATTAAATCGGATTTATATGAAATTATTATTATAATCCATCCACCAGCTTCGTATCCAATTTCAGATAACTTGAACCACCCAGCAGCAGTAAGTTGAACTGCAACACTGCTCTCGGCACCTTAAATATTGACTATAAACAAACATTACGAAACGTTGGTAATGACAATATTATGCTTTTTAGTAGGAGATCCATGCGCGGTGTTGTTACCGCGGTTACCAAATACGTTTCGACTGCAGTTATCAATTAGGGTAAACACGAACACCGTTGCAGCCGTTGAAAATAACATTCATTTATACGAACGGAAGTGATTTGCTCGACGCTCACACCATTGAAATGCACGTCCCGATATTATAATATATTCACTCGAGCACACAGTCGCGTAATTCGTCGGTGAAGGAGCAATGTCGCATGTGAGTAAAAAAAGCAATTTTGAGATATACGGAGGTACATTAAAATTGTCAGAAAATAATCTGGAATATTTGAATAATAACATCACGTATAGCCCATTATTTCCAAAGAGAATATAAAGTCAAAAGTAATTCTATATGTAAATCAGTTATCAACATTTCGACGGGAATATTATAGCTACCAACCTACCTACCCATAGTAATATGTAATCGAATACTGCGTAAATCAGTTATCAATGCTCTTATAGCCAGAACTATTACTTAGGTACCTATATTTCCACAGCTATCATTTCCACTTAAACGCTATAACGATAGCAATAATATTTACCTATTTCCGCCCCAATAATGAAACATTCTCTCTTTCACAAGCTTGCTTTTTGGGACAGCTTCATCAAAGTACCTACCTACTACTGTTTTTCGTTTTGAAATTTATTCTCATTGAATATTGCATAGTTTGTATCTACTTCGTAATTGATGATAATTCAATAAATATTATTATTATAAATATAATTTAGCCAGTGTGTACTGAGAAGAAATTGAAATAATTTTAACTTAATATTTTTGAGATAATATTACTTCTTTGCCAATAATGATAGGTATTCCTACATTATATTATGTTTGCGTGTAGTTTTAATAATTTTCAAATGATTAATTACCGCAATATTGTACACCATTTACGGTTAATATTGTGATATTCACACGTCACTGACTGTTCTTTACTGGTTTCTATAATGTTATGAACCTTTAAGATGATAAGGCAATCGGGTCGGTATCGATTGATCATCAACAGTAAGTTTTTGGCTTACCATGTCAAATGTAAATACGTTTATTCTGGAAAACGCTCACTGATATTTTAGTACCAATATTATAATACCTGCAGGTAAGTGAACTCAAAGTGATAAAAACCTCGAAGGCATACCATGATAGAAGGGTTGGGAGAGAGATGGAGCTGGAGATAGTACGCGTACGATGTATGTAAACTCAATTAGAGAAACATTGAGAATTAAAATGGTATGTACGCTTTATTATAAAGCGACTTGCCGATGAAAACGAAAAACAATAAACTTACAAAATATGATAAAAATACCTATTGTGGTTTTTATTTGGAAACTATTGTCAACTACAATTCGACTGTAATAAAAATATGCCAGGTTCAAATTCATACTAACTTTTCAGGCCCTGACGTCTTTCGTTTGCTCGCTCACTATCCCATCGACCCGTATTCTGTACGACAGCAAATATTTGTGGCATGGGGCGACAGTAAAACATCGTATGTCAGTCATTTAAAGTACTCGAGTAAAAATATGGAAATACTTGTCTTGGTATCTACTACTATAGTAGGTATACGTATCGTAAATATTTTTAAAATAAATAGTAAACCATATATCTATATAAGCCTTGTTTAAATCTATACACAGTTTTTATAAATTTTAAATCACTGTATACAGAGAACAAAATATACTCAAAAATAAGAAGCAACCCTGGTGATCTACTAGTCCCCATGTTCATAGATTTTCTACACGGCAGGCATGCAAACTGTTGAATCGGTGGTCGGTGTTGTCAGTCCTGCAGTGATCATCGCAGCCAACTGTTTGTCATTTTGGTGTTATTTAAAATAGATTATATAATGTAGTCGAATAATCCCTTATCGTTCAACGATTTTTTAATAAAACATAATAGGAAATACTTTTATAGTGATTCACATTTATAATGCACTTTGTCACGATCGAAATATGTTATGTGTGTGTAAATTATGGTCGACTGAACTTTTGAATCGGAAAAAGTTATGGGAATTTTTTAAATACACCAAAAAGATTCGATGTAAAGTTCTTTGCACAATTGTTGTTTAGCGAGAAAATGTCATTAAAATTCAGTTGGTTTGAGTTAAGTGAAATGTAAGTAATTCTAAGTGTCTAATATTTATTTATTTATTTTTTAAGTAGGTACTTAAACTTATCTGTAGTCTGTATTTGTACTCAAATATTCTTCTTTTCATTTTCCACTGCATTTTTAAATAGTTTTCAATTTTCATATTAACTATCCGTGAATAGAATAAATATTTAAAAAGTATCTTTATCTCTGACAACTGGCAATGAAAATTGGAGTTTTCGAGAGGATTCACACAAACACAGGACCGGATGTGCATCGACAAAAACAGACGTTCCACATAAAAAGGATCTCTATAGCGGCAGACGGAAAACGTAAAAATAATACACATCTGACGACAGCGAAGTTTCGAAGCGGCGCCGGTGATGGTCTCCGGCCGGTGCATTATCCATCTACAATATTATGTAATCGACCGCAGGCAATATAAAATATAGTTTATCTTTTCTCTCTTTTTTTCCCCCTTTGCACCCGTATCGTCGCAATACGTGGGTTACGATATGGCGATCGAACGTCATGAATAAATCGGAAGTAACGATAATGCGCCGGGCGAAAAAGGATACGAATCGTACAGGGGAGAGTACGAATAGTTAGTGGGTACCATCGCCATCCTACCACATATGACAAATTTGGGGTATGAAGTATATTTTGGAGGTTTTTTATTTATATATAATTACATATATCACATACACATGCACACAAACTCAGACACAAATAAAATACTCCGTTTGCAGAGTTTTCGTCCCGGAGATCCACGGCGTACACCACCGGATTCAATCGAAATATTCAATCGGTTGGTCTCGAAACGACTATATACGCGACCGATTGAAATCACTTCCGGTATAGTCGGACAAATAAAATCTCTACAGCGCTGTCCACTGCAGTCGTTGTTATATAACCGTAAGTCCGTAATGATGATCGCATACAAATGATTCGGCACAGCGATATGATTATAATATATTATTGTAATGTGCATTGTGTAGTATTTTATGATATGCGTCTTCTAGCCATGCTGTTATAATTACATCGATGCAGTTCATCGTGCTCCATTCGGAAATCTTTGAAATTCCGAATACTAAGATAAACGTTGTTCAAAAAATCAAGTAAATGTGTATCGTTCCAACATTATAATAATATATTATGATTCAATCGTTTAACTATGTACTGTTGTTGATCTGAGTTGGTGTCCCGCACTCTCAAGACATCCTCCCCCCTCTCACAATATACCACGGCGTGCCGTATCAAGAAATGTTGGAGTGCTCGGAATGGTCAGACCGTTATGCGGTAATGTGTAGTTTTTACCACCGGTTTCACAGTTTCTACTACGAATGCCTACCATATGTAGGCCTATCATGTATGTTCCCTCGTCGACCACGAAGTTGAATTTATCTAACTTTTGAAAGTGGGCTTATCAATTTGAATAGTGATGTTACACACTATCGTAAATCAATGTTAAAACAAACTAAGAAGCACCAAGATTACTGAACAAGTTTAGATGATTACAAGTGAACTCATTCGTGGTATATATAGTGGTATCGGGTTTTGGAAAATTCGTTGGGGGGGGGGGGTAAAATCACTATTAAAACAAAATACATCTTATTTTTATTTTTATTTTATTTTTATTATGTATTTATATTCTTTTAATCAAACATTGTAATATCTAATTGAAATACGTTATTAAATAAAACTATATAATATAATTAATGAATTGTAATTGACTACCGTGAATTTTTCAACGTTATCGGTCATTCACAAACATTAAAGACAATCCCCCACCTGCAGGTTATGTGCATACGGGAATCGATCATATTCTACGTCATATCGTAATATTATAAATTACATCTATCGATCGCAATCACGGTGCACTACGGTACCTATAATATTTTAGAGATTTCAATACTAAAATTCGACGACGACGCAGCGGTGAATGAAAATAAATTCGAAAACTCATTCCCATAAAGATTGACCCGGTTTCTGAAGGCCCACAATATGACTGGGTTGTTTGAGTTTCTTTTGCGGCCGAGACCATTACGGACAAAGGAGTACCCGTCTGCGCTTCAACTTGTATTCCAACTGACACTATACTATATACAAAATACAAATACATATATATTGTATATAGGTGTACGTGTATTGTGTATATAATAAACTCGGGGCCTGGTTTAGATAATGCGGTTAACAGCATCATATACTTAAAACAGTGTTTTTATCGACGCCGTAATTGTACGCGATTAAACGGAATGTATTTTTGTGCCGTCAAACCGCGTATACGGTATATATACGAATAGAGAACGAAAATAGACCACAACGGTCTTATATAGTATACAAACTCAATATTTTTCCCAATAGAAACGAACGAAAAAAAGGTCTGAACGATTTCTTCACTGTCGTGGTGGCGATTATATTACAATAGGTAATACATAATAATATTATCCTATTAAAACCGCCTGTTTGAATCATCACAAGTTTTTATAACGCCATACTCGCCAATAACGATTGACCTATTTAGTATTATATATTAATATATAATATATTATATTATACAACGTAATTATATTATTCTATATTTACCACACAGTTTTCTGGTAAGAGAATATAAAAAAATCACAGTTTTAATCGAATCGGGAAATATTCCGAAAAAGTCACGAATACAATAAACCATCGGGGGAACAAAACGAAAAAAAAAAACTATTAAAGACGTTTTGGCATCCGATCGGCCAAATACGATTAAACAAAACGAATTCCCATGTACATATTATATAATAATATATTGTATACACACTCACTTTTTAGAGTCCGACACGTTCGAATATTCTAATAATATTACACGTAGTTGGGGTGGGCTACGGTGCAGGAGCACGTTCTCTGAAATCTTACACGACGAAGCACGTGGATTTCCGCAGACAGTAGAACTGGTACTTTACGTTCAGGAGGGCGAGAGAAAAAAATCATAGCTCTCTTACAGATTTTTTTTTTGCTCGGCGAAACGTCGAAAACCGTTGTGAAATCAGCCGCGATGTTTCCGATTGAATCGTTTCGAATCCTATTCCGGCGCAGAGACGTGCACAAAACAAACAAATAAATAAACGGGACGTCGATGCACGTCGATGTTTAATGAATCGTCGTCGAGGAAATTCCTACAATTATCGGTTACTGCGTACCTAAATATATATATATGTACAGTAAGCGGATCTCCGGAACTCTATAATACCGTAAGAAAGACTATGATATATATTATATTGTAAGAACATTTCATTTTCAATATACAGCTCACACACACCCACGTCTCCCTACAGCAGTAACATTGAAAAACACGCAAACACAAACGCCGCCGGCGCCTCGAATAAACGAAATATTAAGTTTTTATATTACTCTATAATAACGATTTAAGATATTGTTCAATACAGATTGATTCACCAAGCATGCTCACGCCATTTTTTCGTTCCACGATGAATGTCTTTAAATTATTGAATTTTTTCGTCCTGTGGCGAAACAAACTTATGTTTTTCAAATAAGAACCCCCCCCCCTCTTTAATGTAAATTATTTGGTAGAAAATTTTTTTTTGAAACTGTTGTTGTAGGTAACTGACTCAAAATTCGAATAAGTAGCTTCTTGGTTATTAAAATGTTTGTACTTAGGATAATTATTATTGTAGGCATATTGTGGTGTGCCGCATGGCTATTGGTAACACTGCCTAGTATCTCTATTGCCGTCCCGACTGAGTTATAATTATTATTTTACTGTACTCAGTACTTTTTCTTTTACTTTGTTATGTATAACAGTTTTTGTTGTTCGATTTAATTATTATATATTATGTATTATGTTGATTTATGGTTTAAATAAAAGTATTATTATATGATTATTGCTTTCTTTTATTATTAATTATGCCAAGAAAGAATAAGAGGCCTAGATAGTCATTAAAAATGGTTTTACAAAAGTATAAAATATTCATAATATTGGAACTATCTAGTGTTAGACTTAGGCCATTTTTTAAATTATTAATGTTGATTGATTCATATTACCAAAGTAATGACTACAATGTTCAATTCACCATAGCGCATCTTGTAAACTCATTGCCGTGGACCTTTTATCCTTAGAACACGAATTCAGTATATCAGATTTCAGTTATCTACTGAATAATTAACAGTTGAAAAGCGGGGATTGTCATTTGCAGAACAGAAGTTTGCAGGGTATCCACAGGTTACTACTTAATAAAGAGTACAAAAAATTTCAAGAATTTTAAAATATAGTATTTGAGTACATTTAAAAATTCCGAAAATTAGATTTTGAAGAAAATGCTTGGTGAATCACCCTGCATAGGATAACGAAATTTCAACGGCCGACATCGCGTTGCACTACAGTTGTACTCATACCATGGTCGTAGTATAACAGTTGGCTTGAGCGCAGACTGCGTATAGAGACAGAGGCGTGATAAATTATATAGTATGTTCGTGAGGTTTGTGAAAAAAATTATTTTTTGTACGTATAGAACTTGTTATATACAACGTTTGAAGTTAAAAGTCCCCAAAGAAAATGAGTATTTAATTTACAGTTGTACATCTTTGTGTGCAACGTTACAAGTCGAAATACGGTGTTTGTTAGATGCGTATCCATTAGAGACGTCGGCCAATAATGAATTTTTGTTTCACTTAAATTGCGTAATTTTTAACGAAATAGGGAATTTTAGCGCAAAGTGAAACGGAAACAACGTTCGGTGTACGGATTATTGAACACGCTGCAATATTCGTAGAGAAAAAAGGATGTTGACATCAGAAATAATATATATGATTGTTATTGGCTCTTAGCATACATTACGTCGTGATCCATGCCAAATCGTATATTATTATATAGGTCCATAAAATATGAAAGGTCACATCGAGTAAAAAAATATTTAATCCGAATTTACCACGAACAAAAATCGATAATTTACAATATAATATTATATATTTTATTAATGTTATTACTTTAGTTTTTTTTTTTGTATTATTATTATTATTATTATTGTATTTTTTTTTATTATTAAAACAGTCGGAGTTCCGAATAATATAATATCACAACACTCATCGTAAATTGATCAAAATATAGGTTTAATATACATATACTCTATATGTATTTACGATAAGCATTTTCTTTCAACTTTTTTGTGTGTATGACCATTTTTTATAGTAAAAATATACGTCATGCTCTTATTGCTCTTAGAGTTAATTTTAATAAATATTAAAGTTTAAGGTAGCGACCGTTTTTGGAAACATCCGAAATGTGACAAAAAACAAAAATAAAAATACACTGAAAAATAATATAATGCTAACACTACCTACCCTATCGTTATGTTATTATTACGGCCGTTTTGTATACATGAATACATAATGTTATACTTATACTTTACGTAGAAAGTAATGTTTATTTTTATTGTGAAATGTTCACCGATTATTTACATTAAATACTGCTTACGATGTTTCCTACATATAATTGTCGAGCAATTACAATTTAAAATAAAATAGGTATAAACTATTTATCTTTTTTTCTAAATATCTGCTCGCTATCATAATCGCGCAGAGTTATTGCTTTCTTATGAAATTTCAAATCGTCATAAAAAAAAATCCACGTTGATTATAAAGAAACGCGTATTTTTTAATTAGTAAATAAAATTATTCAAACACAATGTTTAAAATAACATAATATTAAGATAGGAAGGAAGGACGCACCTACATAATGCGTAAACAGTGCTACAAACGTGTCGAAAATACTGTCATAATATATTATCAGAACTAACACCAACTCATATCACTTCTTGATAACATTTTCAGTTTATTGGTCTCTCAGGCATATTATTCTTTAGTTACACTTTATTAATTTTAGAAATGTTTCACCAACTGACAAACTGTAGTACTGTTTTTCAGTGGAAAGATATTTATTGAGTTTCATATTTAGTAAAACTTAAGCATCTTACGCGTCTGACAGACCACGGAGAAGACGTAGTAGTTATGCAGACATGTCAAAATGTGTTACTATACGCAATATGATTATTATTATTATTATTACAATGGGTACTTTACTGCAGTACACGTCCTTATTTTCGATACCGTAATATTATTATTATTTTTAACACCATTACCACGCTTAACTACGCGATAGTGAGATAAGTCATTATGTAACTATACATAATATTATTGTTGCTGCAATACGTGCAACTATAAATAATACGACCTCGCCGCTGCGGTTTATACGTCCTAGTTCTCGATACGATATGATTATTTTTTATTATATTAACACTATTACAATGTAACTACATGGAAGTGAGAAGATATTATACAGTTAATATTGTTATTATTATTATAACATTACAGCAAACCGTTTTCTTCGCGTGACGCCGACATATTAAGCTCCACCGGTCAACACACCCACACACACACTCCTCAGCTGCCGTTACGGACGTCTTCTGAACGTGACCGGCTGCATAATACGGTATTGTATCGTTGTATTTCCGCCGATTTTTCTATACAATATACCCGCAGGTACTTTACCCACACAAACACACATATAAATTATAATAATTTGGCGATTTATGAGTTTTCACCTCTTATTGTAGCGACCCGGGTCCTACGAGTGGTCCGGTCAGATCGAGGGCATACCCGCAATGTGGTGCAGGGTGCAGTATACCGACTAAAATTATACACACAGCGAGAAGGTAAATGGTTTGATTTCGGCGCTTGCGCTAAAGCACACAATATTATTATATTATGTAAGCAACTGTCGAAAAGGAAACGACACTATGTGGATGAAAAAAATTATTATTATTATTCGTCGTTTGTATCAATCCAAGTTTTATTAAACTACGAATAAATTTTCAAACAAAAAATGAAAAATTGGATTACAATTTTTTTTTAAATTTTATTAGCATTAAGTAACTACAAAAGTTCTATAGTAATATTATTATGCTATACACTGATAAATATGCAGTATTGGGAATAGATAACTAATAATTTATCTAGATAAAGATAAAGATAGTTATACTAAATTTTATCTAGATAAAGATAAAAATTATTACATTTTTATCTAGATAAATATCAGATAATTTCATGTTTAATTTTGCAAATATTCAGTTAAATAGGTATTATTTTTTTTAAATACATCATATATTTAAGGCATTAAAAATTGACATAAAATAAAATAGTTTATTTTTTAAATATATATGAAATGTCATTCACTGACTTAATTTTATAATAATACAATGAAGCTGTTAGCTAACATTTGAAAAAAAAAATAATAACTGTTTTTAAAATTATAATAAGTCAAACCCTAGAACATAAAATTACGAGTATTACGATGTAATACTCGAGACTATAAATGAACATTCAATATTAAAATCATGGTATAATGACGTAAATATAAATATTTTTAATTTAAAAATTAAAAAATTTTTTTAAGTAAATTAAAATAAATTATCTAGATATGTTACTCATAGATAACTAGAATTTTATCTAGATGAAGATAAATATGATAGAGTTGAAATTTATCTAGATAAGATAAAAGATGAATAATTTTTATCTAGATAACTTATCTAGATAAATTTATCTAGATATTTCCCAACACTGATAAATATGTATCGATCCGTAATCATTAAAAAACCAAACAAACGCATGTCATGAGCAGATTCTTTCTCTGTATAATATAACCTACGTGAACTTTGGTTATGTTTCCGTCTCCACTTTACAACGCGTATTCAACAATAGATTCGCGAATATTTGTTTTTCTATCAATATATTATGATATAACAATCACGGCGGGCGCCTGATTTCATGTTATAAGCTATAAATACACACACGCACACGCTATATTATTTTTTTTTTATTGCAACGGACGGGGATGACAAAAAGTACACGCGAAAAGTCCACTCGTCCCCTGTAATCGATTTGTTGTACGCAATTTATCTGTGGTAACAATAAACATCGGACGAGTAAAAAAAATGTGATATTTATCTCGAAAAATACTGATCCATTAAAACAAAAAAACTAAAACAACATAGTAGTATTATAAATAAGATGTGTGCAGTAACGGTGTGGTGTACACGCTTTATTATTAGTATGGCACAGTCGTTCAGTACTTATAGGAAGTAGATTGAGCGTTTAATTTAAAATGAAAATTGTTAATTGACTTTTTAATATTATTATTAACATAAATTTTACATAATGTCTTATTGATATTTAATTTAATGATTTAAGTATGTGTGTACACTATTTAAACGAGTGCGATGTATAGATGTATTGTACCGTATACAATACAGATAATACGAGCGTTACGCATAGGTACTCTTTAGTATAGTAATTAAGCACCCGTATTGAAAAAAAATACTTTTTTGTTGTACATTTTTTTTTTATAACTTTGTGTCTACCAAATAAAAATAAAATATTTAATCATCGTTTAAAAAAATTTACATTAGTAATAGGTACAACACAAAATTCAAACAGAAAAGTCTGGTCCCGGAAGGCTCTCTTAGACAAGTAAATATTTCAAATATTTTTAAATGTATTTCCATAGTTTCCATAGTATGTGTTTAATTACTTTTTCATTAAAGTATTTAATAACTATTTTAAATATACATTTTATAAGTATTTTTTACATAAATAATTAGCGAATAGGAAGAATTGTAATATTATTAATTGTTTAAAATTACGTTGATATTGTTGTAATTCATTTTAAGCAGTGCTTGGAAGAAAAACAATAATAACAATAAGAATAGTAAATAAAAACTTAATTTTATTTTCTAAGATGAATAAACATGCACAACCATCTTAATATGTATTAGCACTTTTCTACCACTTTACTTTCACAAAAAAAATATATTACTAAAGATTTATTTGGTACTAAAAATATTTGTTATAATTATTGTATTGACGTTTATGGGTTTATTTTTCTCAACACACAATAATATGGTATTGTGCATAATATTAATGAACGTTATTTAACTACTAATTAATAAGAATAAATATAATTGTTTTGATAGGACCTAAAGCGATTACTGTGTACTTGGAATAACGTTTTGAAGTGAAAAAATGTTGATTATAAGTAATAGAGTAAACTTTTATCTGGAAGTCTAAATCAAAATATCCAAAAAATTATTTTCAAACCATTAATTGTTTTTACTTATTAAATAATTTTTATTCAGAATATGCGTGTTTGTATTGGCGTGTAAGTATTTTTTGAATGGAGCTGCTTTATCATTATCTATATAAACTAATTTAATTTAAGATTATTCCATCATAACAAAATTAGGAGTGAAGACGAATGAGGCAAGGAAAATATAAAAAATACTAAATAGACAACTTCATACAACTAGATTAGCTTCTGGGTGTTATGATACCTATAGGTAACACGAATCTACGAAAAATCAATAATCTTGGACGAAAGATTAACTGAAAAAAAAATTTTAAACTATACATTAGATTTATTTTTAAGAGAGAGGACACCAACTGATTTTAAAGGCCTATAATATAGTAGGCTGCCCTGATGTCGGAATTTTCTGATTTGAATTGATTGGTCCGACCGCATTTTCCGTTTTCCCAAGAGGATAAAAAGTTTTAATCAAATATAATAGATAATATATTATTTTGTACAACTTTAATATTTTTTCTAGACCGTAAAAAAATTGTTAACCCATAGTTTTTAGTATTGCTTAGGTACTGTTTTGACTGTTACCCGCTGTTTAGTAAAATCTGAAATGACGAAACTGTCTTTCTATAAGTGAACATTACTATTAGCACTGCAGTTTTAATTTATATACTTAAATATTGAAAAATCGTCTTCCTGATCTAGATGTCAACATGACAATAAAAATATTTTCACATAAGTCTAGCCCCCTATTTATCAATGATTTAGAAATTAAGTCTAGAAGTTCTTCTAGTCGATTCGACAAAATTGATACCTACTTAATATTTTTTAGATGAAGAATTTCGGTTCGGATATCGAGCCATATGCGATAACATTATTATATTATAATATTATAAGTAATAATTTATTTCTATGGTAAGAAAACTAAAAAAGCAATGATTAATAAGGTAGTTAGCAATAATATATTTAATACTGTTGCCCTACCTAACTCACTGTTACTGACGTATTGTTATATATTATAAATATAACATATACATACATTTTACAATTGTAATATGTTAACTGTAACCTGTAGATGGGTTTTACAGTTATCGTTTTTCTGGGTGTATACAATTTTTGTTGAGCGATAACCATGCCTGCATGTAGGAGTTAGTAATACATCACACAATTTGGTTCGCTAAATTATAAGTTGTTTATTATAATATTTATGTATGTGTCAGTGGTAGTTTTTTAGGGTTGGGGATGGGGTTCTACCACTCTTTGTCCGTGTGTAAATACATAGTCATCACAGACACCAAACCATAAAACATTTATTATGAATAGAAATTATTTCATACAGATATACCTACATGAATAAAATATATAATATAAAGTTTATATCACATAAAATTACTTCTCAATATGTATCCATCAACCGGAAAAAAAGTGAGATGGGTACCGTATCTGAGATGTATTTTAAAAATATTTTCCGTATGTTTCAATTATATAAGATTCAACCCATTAGTATTATTACAGCGTACATATTAAAAATTATTAAGTTTTATTATATGATGATGGTTATGTTATTTCAGTGAGATCCGGCGGAACAGTATATTTAATAAACAACATATAAAATAAACTACTACAAGAATGTAATTATTTGTTCGGCTTCTAATTTAAGATTTTTGACCTGCAGCACTATTGGAAATACAATACATAAACCAAAAATCGGTTTCATATTATACATGCCTGTAGGTAAATAATATAAGGAATATTTTAGGTAGTTACTATACCATAACGAAAAATAGTAAATAGGTTTCAGATGAAAACAAATTTGAACTGCGTTGGCGTTTACTGAAAAAATAAGATAAGATATCTGCGAAACATTTGTTAAGTAAATAGAAATACTTACACCGATCAATTTAAAAAATAGATGACATAACTATAATACGGATCACTTGACGTACAACATTTTCACCCCTACATTTCATAGATATAAATTATAAAAATAGTATTGATATTGTATTAAAAAATATAAATAGATTTTATGATTTCATGAATACTTACTCCATCATAGGCACATATTATATATTTTTACGGAGACATTGATGCAGACTATTGACATAAAATCGTATGGACTTACCTGAAACAATCAATGTTAGTATATTAAATTAGTGACAAAATATATCAGTAACGCTTGCGTAATGCGCATGTCTCATGTTTAATTTATACAAGTATGGTAGTATCTGTATCCTTTGCAATAATATACATATCATAACTAACTTTTTTTTTTCTTATATGGTGATCTGAACTACTCTTATGCACGACAAACAATTGAGTGCTACACAACTATTGTATCAAATTAATATCCAATTTATTTTTACGTTGTAATTGTTGTATATAAATAACACGATTAACGATTTAGTAATATTAAAATAATACCACTTCCAAAAAATCATAAGTTAATTTAGTTTTCAGAACGATTGTCGATTGCCCGAGAAAAAAATAAATTGAAATAATAATATCACAATTCCCTTGGTGCACACCGAAATCGTAACTTTTGAACACGACTACATCAGGTAAGTAGGTATTTATAATAATATTACCATTGTTAGATTTTAAAAAATTAGTTTACGGCAATAGAACTGCAAAGAGTGTATAAACTGTGTGTGATTATTATTTAGATGAGATAACTTATTTTCATTGGTATGGTTCCTAGGTTTAATTTAAACAATATAGAAATCAAATAAATTTTAGGTTCTGAGCGGAGCGATGAACGTAGTTATTACTTGTACAATGAGATTTTTTTTTGCCGTCATCTTCGTAATTGAAGGTGACTTCGTGGTAACAAATTGGATTTAGTTCGTAGTTGGAAAAGGAGAAGGGTGGGATTTTTTTAAAAGTGTTTTTAAGTTTATTTAAATATTTCAAGTACTTTTTAAAATCATCGATAAACAAAAAAAAAACAAGAATATTTACGTAACATCCGTTTTCGACAAATTTAAAGTTCAGCTTTTGATTAAAGACTTCAAAATCACGAATTGTATGTACAAATTATTTTCTAGGCAAATCTTAATTTTAATACTTAAAGTTTGAAAATATTTTAAAAGATTTCTAACAAGATTTCCTTTCTGGAATCACAAAGAAAAGTTTGGCATAAGGCCATATTATTTTTTATGATCGTTTGTAGTTTAAATTATGACGAAATTCGATATTCAAACATATAATAACGATTTGAACTTAAATAATTTTCGTCATTTTGTAATAATTCAAAAAATAATAATTTTAAACTAAAACATTTAACTATATAACTACAATTTAAATGTTCTATACAAGATGACATTTTAAAAATATGAAGAGTAATTTTGATAAATTTATAGCATTTTGCATTTTCAAATTTTTTGTTGTTATGGGTAAAAAAATGTACCCATTTACGAAGAAATTCATATGAATAATTATTTTATAAGCGTTTGAAGTTAAGATTTTGATGAAATTGCATATCTAAACGAATAACAACAGTTTTTAGTTTATTAAGTTATTAGTAAAAAAAAACTATATTTTTATAAGGACTTGAACTTTTCGCCATAATGTATATTATTATTTTCTATACACAGTACAGTTTTTTATAATGTTATACACTATTTGTAGGTACCACGAAACTATAACTACACTTTTTTACTATAATACGTCGGTAGCCTTACAACTTATAAGTTATAATAACGAATATGCTTAATGCAATTATTACCATATAGAAATAATATATTATACATAATATTCATATTTATATTGTATTTTAATACTTGTGTACCTATGTATGTATTATTTCTTTTATTGATTTTAAGCATCAGCAACTATGGCCATCAGCGTTTGTAGGGGAGTTACGGTTGATTAAAGAACACGTGTATATGGCTAACTAGTCACACATTCGAGAACTAGAGACTCTGACCGATGCTTTACCTCAGAACACGTTAGTGACTGAGGCCGACCACCGAGCCACATCGAGCCCAATATGTATTATTATATAACAATAATATTATTATTGATGTATAGTACAAGTGACATTTTCTGCATTTATTAGTTCATATTTTGATAATAAAAATTAATAATTTCTTTTTAATAATAGAAAAATAAACGAATTGGTTTTTGTATAATATTAATAATTTATAAGATATCCTTATAGTTATATAGAAGCTGACACACCGTTTTTGCTCTATACAAACGTTTTTCGTATCAATGATTTTATTTTGAATTCAAATTTAACACATTCGCAATAGTATATGAACAAAGTAGGTACACTCACGATAATATCATCTATACAGCAGAGCGACTCCCCCGGTTTTTTTTTTAAATACGTTTTGTACACTCGTTATTATAATCACGGTTTTATGCGTAACATTTGTAATGTTTTTTTTACCGTGCGTTCGGGGATTTTCGCTTATATTTTGCTTTTTTATTTATGGCGATTGATATTAAAACAAATTGTTGTTTAAATAAGTGTGCGTGTGTGTGTGTGTGTGTGTGTGTTTTAATTACATGCTTTTGACGACTAATACACACACCATCTAATGGGATTCTGCAATAATATAAACAATGATACGTTAAAATGTATTATTATAATAGGTATACGACAGGGACCATTATTGCGCGTCTGTGACTATTTGTTCAGCCTTTATAATAATAATATGTGCAGTGGAATTTTGTTTTCTTTTTCTATAGATAAACTATTCTCTTTGTAAGGAACACACTACCGTCGTCATCACTCATTTTCAAAATAAAAATATTATTAAATAAATTTAAGTGTTCTTAATGCTATGTATTCATGTGTTCCTAGAGTTGTACTATGCGACGATATTGACCACGTACACATAAGATAATGAATGCAGTACCTACCGGCTACCACTGAGTGTTACAAGAACCATCCTGTACACATGATAAAACTCGTATTTTAGCGATCTCTCCGCTGCAGGTTTACGACTACGATAATTCTCTCTACCTATACAACGGTAAAAACCACTAGGGAACAAAATACGAATTTCCCGGTTTTCGAAAGAGGTTTTTAATTAAAAACCCGCGGTACGTGAAAAACACAATTAAGGGCAGGACGAGTATGAGCACATAATATTATCGGTCACGTTCATTCCGAACCCACGGTTTGTCTTCGTCGACCAAACCGCGACTACACTCTGACGGGATATTTTTTTTTCCTGCCGACGTCCTTCGCGTTGATCAAACGTACCTACGCTTAATGCATCTCGTATATCATCATTTACGTCTAACGCGGTATCTATGTAACATACATATTATATAGTATATTGTGGACCGTATATATACCGTATATACACGGTATATATACCGTGGACCGTGGTATAATAATAATATATTCGGTAAATTCTAGTCACGAAATGAATAATATAAGAGATCTGCACCTGGAGACCGTGATCATCATGTACGATGGGTGTATTGTTTTTTTTATTTTTTTTTAAAGTGTACTGCGCCACAGAGCGTAACATTATATAATATTATGACGTTACCACTTTACTGGTTTATAACGCGTGGTATTCCGAACTGTACAAGTGGTAATGCTGCAACTACGTGCCTAATACATAATACGTATAATATAATTATGATAGGTATTCCTACTCACTGTGCATATAAAGGTAGATACTCACCCCCCAACACGTGCACACTGTCTTAATCACATTAATCGCCACCCCCTCCCCAACCTATTGGATAATTATTGCCATAATGGACACAATATTATATAATAATACGCACGTCAAATCGTTATCGAAATCGCATATCAATATTCTAGCACATTATATATAGACAATCGAATAATAATACAGTAGGTACTTGTATGTCCGCAAGTCGGCCACCGTTCCGCACGCATAGAAAATTCGAAATATTATCACGAACCCGTACGGGGATTTCACTTGATTAAATCGACTGATGACACGGCATTTCGAAAGCGTCGACCCTCGTCAGAATACGCGTATTTTACTGGGACAATAATTATTACTATACGACCTGCACGATATTCGTCATCACGCGTATGCCTAAATTATTCCTATGATAATAATGTATAATATCAACGAGGTGGTACAATTATTTTTGTCGGAAATTATTGGTAGGTACTCGTAACCACGAGGGCTGAATACCGTGAGGTACGAAAATTTCGTGGTATTTCGATCATATTAGGTATCACGGGTGACAACGATTCGATAAATATGCAATGATGTTTCTGTATGACTTCACGGGCGCCGATCTTCAATCGATCGCTCATTTCCCTCGCAGTTTCACTGCAAACAACGTGTATAATTATTATAGGTACCTACAGTCCGTTATTGCGATATCAACATTTCGCATTATCTGTGAGTGATTTACGGCATGCATAGCACAAAATCATCGCCAAATAGCTCGCATTATAATATAAGATGCATCCAAATACCCCTAGCATTATCCTTGTTAAAAGAAATGCAGAACTCAAATTTGACTTCTTATTCTTTATTAATAGATATTAGATAACTACCGTATCGTTTGAATTCGAAGCGAAACAAAAGGGGTCTATTATGTAATATTATGTATAAGATCTCGATATGAAAAGATGGGGGGGGGGCTAGATAAAATAATTTTGATTATAAATCATTCCTAAATGTCAATAAACAATACAATTATTTAATATTATGTTTCAAATATAGCCTAAAATAATATTTTAAATAGGCAGTAAATACAATAATTTTTGTCGGGACTGTAACGTACAATACCGTGGTAATATGGAACACCGAGTGAAAACAATCTGATATATTATTATGGTGATCTTTTGATATGATTTTGCAGTCCACCGATCATCGGCCGATCGCTCATTATCCTCTCAGTTACACTGTAAACAGCATGTATATAGGTACACACCGTTATTGCGATGTCGATATCCTGCGACATTTTTGTGCGTGTAGGGAAAACCACCGCCAAATATCGTGCATTATAATATAAGCTGCAACCAAGGACCCCGCGCATTATCCTTGTTAAAAGAAAAACAAAGCTCAAAGGCCAAATAGCTGACCACCCCATATTCTTAGTTATTAGGTACTTATTAGATTACTACCACATCGTTTAAATTCAAAACGAACAGAAACAGTTATAATGCGATATGCGCGTATAACATTATTTGACAAACCTTAACCCCATTTATTTTCTTCCACATCTGATGATGTCATCAAAATATAATTTTATTAGAGAGTCATAAAAAGTTCTGTATTTTGAACACCTGCGGCGTGGTTTGTATCGTATTGAATCTAGACGATATTTACCAAATACCGTCGAGTCGATTAATATTATCGTCGCCGAAAAACGGTATTTTTTTTTTACCACCATAAACGTTGTTCGCACGTGAACGCTCAGAAACAATTTTGTCGAAACGATATTATTTTTCATCCGAGAAAGGAAACAATACCTTATAATATATATAAATTTGGGTCAAAACGACAATATAGCATTGTCGTCGAACATCTGTCGTCATAGTCGTCCTCGCCGCCGCTTCCATCACTATCGCACGTCCGGGTCAGTTCGATTTCCGAAATGTATCTTATGCGAGGTCTGAGGATACCGAAATCACACATACGCGTACGACGACATACTTTGTACCCGAAGTCGTGTATGTGCCGTCGACGATCAACAGCCTGCAGTCATCGCAGCACGTGACTCGCGCCCCTTCAAAAACAACACGCAACTATTTATACGTACTGGATGTGACCTACATAAATATAACATATATATATCCGTTTACGACATAAGAGGGTTGGCGGGGAGAAAAGGAAGATGGAGTGAGACAACGATGGGGCGATAGAGAATAGTAATTTACGATGAATCGAGTTCAGATTTCTGTAGTTCCGTACCGTGCTAGACCGCAGCAACACAGTCCTCGAGGGTCACACCTCCAGTAGGTGTGTGTGGGTGGGTGTGGGTATGTGAAATGTGAATATATAAATGTAAATCATATAAGGCGATAAAACTATCCGACGAGACCTATTGTAAACGGATGACTTGTGTCGTGACGTGTTAGCGTCTAGAGTTTATCGACGCGGACAATACAGTTTGATACATAATTACCGTTACAATATTATAATATGATAATAATTAATATGCCATTGCAATAAACGAATGTGCAAAATTATTTTGTTACAAGGAGTGTATCATCGTTTTCGCAAGTGTGATTCTGCGACACTCAAGCTTTAACGTTACAATAATTTACTCGCAGCAATCGTATTTGAACTCGGCGAATCCTCATCACAAATCACAATGCGCCCTAGTTATAATATTAAAGTAATATGCAGTGACTGGGTGGCGCAACTAGCCCAAGAACTTTGAGTGGACGTTTCAACCTGTATACATTTTTTTGAAAAGTAACCCAATAGAGCTTTACCCACACCCTCATACATTTCATATTTTTATAAAAAGAATAATACATTACAAAATTACTTTAGTAAAGTTATTTTAATTTTAGTTTTATTATTAGTAGGTAGGTGGTTATGATTTCTATATTTTATTGAAACCAAACATTTTTAAATACAATATGTGTAATTAATTAAGATTTGCTTTATATTATGTAGTAAAAAAAAAAAAACAACATTGAAGTTAATAAATAAATACTATTAAAAGTGTCAATCACTTGTTTCAAGTTGTACTTAAAAAATTTTAAGTCAGGTGTAAATTATCATTTACCAAGTTTTTAAAAATATTCATAAGTATATTATAATATAAAACTAGTAACTTTGAACGAATAGGGTTTGTAATTAGAGTTATTCTTGATGAAATAGGTCAATTTAAAACATAACAACAAAAAATAAGTACACTTCACACAACATTAAACAAGTAAAAATTACAAACTGTCTTATGCCTTATGAATTTGTGTATACCTAATGCGTTGATAGCGTTGGCATTGGCGTTGAATATGTACGTGTCACATTTTACTGTGCAATAATATTATGCTGTATTATTATATATTCATTGTTCATAGATAGTATACGAATTCGAAGATTAATCTATATCTCGAGGGTGCTATGAGTAATTTTGGGAGAGGGGCAAGTCTCCCCCTCCCAGCCACTCCTAGTTGCGCTTATGGTGTGAATATATCGAAGATAGTTCTTCCGTGAAAATCAACGGGGTGGGTGCTTTCACTTGTTTCACCTATGGCGCAAGTATCATCGATTGTTTTCTCGATTATTACTGACCTTTAGTCAGATTGGTACATTTACCGCGAATAATATTAATAAAAAGAAATATATACCTATACGATAAAATAATATCTTACCTAATTGATCGATAGAGTTTCAAATTAACAGGTGGGGAGGAATAGTCACGTAGACCATCGCATAGATTAATCTGCATAATTTTAGAGTACATAGGTACAGTAGGTACACCTATATATGATAAAATATGAAATAATTATATTTTCAAAATTAATTTAACATACGTTCATTAACCGCATTTATTTTAAATAATTAGTAATACAAATTAGTAGTTCTGTAATATAATATAATAATAATTTGAGAATTTGGATATTATTTTTTTTTTTTTTTTTTTTTATTGGGGGGGGGGGGGGTTAGGCTTTGACATCTGAGGTCATTAGCCTGTTTGTTTGTGGGGGAGGGTACGGTAAGGTTTTTGGATTGGGTAGATTTGGTACACGTGTGTGAGTTGGATATTATTATTAAGCTTTTTATCATTATCAAATAAAATAATATTTCACCCACCGCCTGCTGCAACAACCGCTGGCAAACGGTGACTCGTACAATAAAATATTTTCACAACTACCTGCCCATAAATATCATACCGAATCATTGGTTCATTATCAATTATTATCATAGCAGCACTATAATATGACGGTTTTGGTATTATAATACACTTCGAGAATTGAAGGAATATTATTAAAAGCAGCCGATAAAATACTCTGAGGTCGATCTCGTTAAATTTTTAATAAACCACAGCAGCCGCCACATTCTATGTATATATATATATAAATATGACGCTGTGTATTTATATATATCGGCGTTAATGGATCTGCACATATTATATTACATCGTTACATATATATACTGTATTATTATGTATGCACTTTACACGTGTAACGCTACCTACAATATGTAACACTAAATTATCGAATAGTGGTTACGATCGCACGTATACGTTTCGTATATAATACCTAATAATACCTACATTTTCCCGATGTGTTCGAACAAAATTATTATTATTTTAATACAATATATATTATATCCATGCAGTATTCATATAATATATAACATTGTAATATTGTGATATTATTATCGATGATTAATAATTCCATATGACTGACATAATAATAATAAATTAATAAATAATAATATTACTACTTTACTGCGTATACTATATATGTATAATATGGAACCAGCTCGACGCACCGCGGTTTGGGTTATTTACACTTCATCGCCATTAAGTATTGTGTGTTGTACATAATATTTGTAGATAGAATGTTCTACATTTAGAATTAAATGGTCGGAATCTATGTACCGCCGATGGAGAATCGACGACCACAAAGTGCGATCCTTTTGACTAAAAGCCGATCGTGACGTTATTAGAATATATTTTGCAGTATATTATAAATGGGACAATAATAATATTTCAGAATATTTTAAAAAGCCGAGCCGTGTATTCAAAGAGTTATTATATTATTAAGATACACAATATAATAATTATCGATAGTTAATAATTCAACACGACTAGCATTTTAATAAAAATTAATAATATTATATTGTGTATAACAAGAGCGCAACAAAAGATCGGAGATTACAAATTTGAATCAGTTTCAATAGTATACCTATCTAATATCTATAGATTTAAGGCACAGAACGAAGCAGCCAAATTAACAATCACGAAGGGATTGAGAAACGTGTTTATATATGCTATTCTACCCAAGTGCCTACGATCGAAAATACTATCAAATAAATCAAAAATGAGGCTTAACAAAATAATAGAAGATCTATCATAACGCATGCATGCGAAACACGACCGACAACTCTGGAGAACGAGAGAAAATTGGGAAAAGTAGAAAGAAAGTTTCTAAGGAAGATGTGTGGACTGAAAATAAATAATTTCACACAAATATATGAGACAAGATCAAATTAAGAAGTATACAAAGCCTTTTGAGATGCAAATATAATTGTGGTAATTAACTATAAGGTCTCACACGATACCAAAAGAAGTAATGAATTAAAAAACACTAGGAAAGAGGCCCTTAGAAAGGCCTAAACAACGATGTATAGCAAATTATTAAAGTATCTGACAACGCTAGGAGTGGAAAACTATAGAGGGAGGTAGCGCACCAGGAGCGGCTCCAGAGACTTGGTTGGAAGGGGGGAGGAGAGTGCTAAGTCATAATTATCAGAAAACCTTCAATATAGCATAATATGTTTTTTTTTTGTAATTTTGTTTTTAACGATTATATTACATTTTTTTAGAAATACGGTCTGGGTTAGGGGGTGGCCACTATCCTCCCTTCTCGAACCGCCTTGGGTACTATTGGATAAAGAGAGATAGAAGAAAGTGTGTTTTGCAGCAATGAGCACGAAAAGCCTTTGAAACTGAAAAAAAATTCATACGGTCCCAGCGCGGAGCACCAACAGCAAGATGCTTGATAGTTGTACATATTTTTACGATGCTGAGTAACCACCACGGGTGGGTGGACTGAGTGCAATCGTTTCGCCTAAAAGGTGATAATAACGTTATTACAATATTTGCAGTATTACGAATGAAATAACAATATAATATTCTAGATTCTAGCCGGCAACTATACAGTCCTAACCATATAATATTGTTATTATTACAACACACTATAATATTCATCGATAATTTATAATTTGACACAACTGACATTATAATGTTACATTATTTGTACCATATTATAATATAGAATAATACTAGCTCGGTGCACCACCAGTGAGTTGTGTGAAAGTTGTACATATTATTTTGACGATGCCGATGGTGACCGCCGCAAGCCCGCAAAGTGCAATCGTCTCGTCCAAAAGGCGATAATGATGTTATTACAATATTTGCTTAGTATAACGAATGGAATAATAATATTCTGGATCGACTGGTCAACAGTCCGATATTATATTATTATTATATTAGCTGGTACCTCTACCAACACGAGTTGTAGCAGTAGCGCTACCGATAAATTTCGGTCGAAATCAAACTATATAATATTATAATATGCCAAGTATATTATAATGTTATATAATATTATTATTATTATTATTATATAATATGGTAAAATAAATAATTGGAATGTTTCAACCGGTGTAATTTATAATAATTATTACGGTTGCGCGTACGCCTCGCTTCGCGTCTTAGCACGGCCGGGGCGGCCGCCTTACCACTGCAAAAGGAAAATAATAAAACTTAGGTACACTACAACTACACCATTATAATACATTATAATAGGTATTATATAGGTAGTAGGTACACGACGCTAATTAGAAATCGCAACCAATTTATTATACAATATAATACTGTGAGCTGTTTATTTCATATTTCACTCTCGCGACACGAAAGACCCTGTAAATTAATTTTAATCAGACATTTAAGAATACATCCACTCACTTCTAATTTCCGGTCGGCATTAAAATATAACGGGACACGATTACAGCACGCCTCACGCTGTTAAAACGCACATTGTGTAACCACCTCTATATACCTAGGTATATATTATATAGCCGTTGTAAAATATAAATTGACGTTTTTCCATTTAATTTGTAAACTTTTTCACGTGAATCATAACATATAGGTACGCGCACACACTTGCGTACGATAACGGGAAATTAAATTATTTTAGCGACTGCAGCACATCAAGCGAAACGAGTAGATAGGTAACGACTACGAATTAAGCGTAAAAGTATCTTTGGTATGAAAAGTCACCTTTAAGCCTCATAAAATATTGTGTTGATAGTTACATCAGATAATATTACCTGCCACATAGTAATAATAATAATAATAATAGGTATAAGGCTTTGATAATAAACATAAACTTTAATATTAAAACGCTTACACCAATATAGAGTTGCGTCGATAATTTTTTGAAACTAATTGTACTCGTAAAAAACCTTTTAGAATAATAACTAGAACAACTGTGCATTTAATGCACCATATTATACCTTAAAATGCATTTATTTAAAATCAATATTCAGTTTGAAAAGCATTAAAATATGCATTTTATACATATAAATGTATAGAAAGTCGTTCAATGTCTAGTTGAGAACAAACCAATTTTAGTTTTAATTGCCTTACAGAACAAATATAATTATTTGATTTATTTAGATAGCTGCTTAGAAATCATAGAAAGACACGGTTAAACAACCTTTATAAAATAAAAAATTAATTCATAAAATGACTGTAAAAAAATATTAATTGACAGGAAAAAAACATGTTTTAAAATACCATAAAATGCAATAAAAAAGAAAAATGATCGAAAAAGGCAAACATTAAAATGTCAAAATATGCAAAATTGAATAATTTATTGTTATATTTTCAATAATATGGTATAATGTTTGCTAGAAATTATGAAATTACTTACAACGAGCTAAAAAAAGTTAATTTTTCTACGGGTAAACATACCTAGCAGGCCTAATGGGTAATAACTATATCTAATATACGTAAAGTCATGATGCTTTTAATGTATCTACGCGGAGATTTTGATACAAAATATGATGATATTTAATAATGATTACAGGTCATTCAAACAACCGTCAAATCCTCCAGATACACCCTGTATGGTGTGCACTGCGTTACAGAACGTCCGACGACAGTTATAATATTGTTACTTACGATGAAATGTTATTCGCTCTATACACTCTACAGTAGGTTCGAAAGGTTTTGCCTCGAAATCCTTCATGTAATCGAAAAACTACTTAGCGTCGCCATACTTACACATATGTGACATTAAAGCACAGTCCCGTCCTGGGTCGTTCTACCGCCCCGCAATGTGTGCACCGGCTATTATAATATAATAATAATAATAATAACAACATCAACAACAAAAACAACAACAAAAATAATAATAATAATAATAACATATTATTATGCATTGTAATGTCGTGACATTTGGTCGACGACAAGCGGAACAGCACGTGAAATCGATTTACGCCGATCGTAATTTCTACAGACTTTTGCGGTGGTGGGTGGTCGGCGGAAAACGGGGTGCGCGACCAACAGTGAGCTTTATATACCCACCGCGCGCCCACCTCTTGATGCGACGGACGACAGGCGGACAGGCGCAACTTGCTGCCGGAAATCGATATCAAGATGGAAACGCGTTTCCGGTAAAGAGAAGCGGACGTTTGATTTGCGCTTCCGATTTGATTTTGAGATGACCGCGGAAGAGTCGATTGACCGTCCCAAAGAAGGGGGGAGGGGTTATTCAACGCGACGCTAATCGCAGCGCGGGGCCGAGATAAGGCCAGACCACACAAATCCGTGAGATATCCGGTAAAGCGGCCCGGTATATTGTTCGCACAATTATGACTGTTGTATTACAATATTATACTGATTTCAGGTCCGTGCAAGTATATTGTATACTATATACACCGTCTAAAATTTGATAGACGGCCTGGGGATAATATTAATGTGGTGTGTTCTTTCTAACGATTTAACCGAAAATTCGAGCGAGAAAAAACTAATAGTCAAACATGAAACAATACTACCGAAATAAAAAAATATTGTATTTTTACTATCCGCAAAACCAGTGTGTATATTACATGACATGAATTTCCAAAACGAAATAAAAAAAGGTTTAATTTGTATATTATAATAAAGAGGTAATTAATAGTTATTGTTCAATGTAAGATTAACAATAATATTATTAGGTATAGGTAATTGATGTAGGTACAAAAAAAAAAACGTCGAGGCATTTTTGATGAATTTTGTTTTTACCCACCTAACCGATGGAAATATTGATATTTTTTACAGGGGTGGATAAAAAAAAATATTTATATAAGGCGATTCACCAAAAACGCTCTCCCCCATTTCGTCCACCAATAATGCGCATTTATGCAAATTTTAGGTATTTTTTATATATAGGTACTGAAAGACAAGTTCTTAAATTCATGAATTTTTTTGTACCACTTAAAGAGTGTTCTGTAGTGATACAAACTTTTATTTTTTCGAATGATAATCACTTTTTTTACTGTAGATTATTTACTGGATAATTTTTTTTAATAATTCGAATGAATAGATAGGTAGTTTCTTAGTTATTGCGAAATATTATTACTACCTGGTGTTTATTATAATTGGGCCATCTTTAATGTTGACAAATTTATATTAATGACTACAATCTTCAAAACACCATAGCCCCCATATCCTGTAAACTCAATAGCATAATATGGATTGTGGACCTTGTATCCTTAGAACACAAAACTAAATGACTGAAAAACTACTTGTACGAATTTTGATTCTGCAGATACTCAATAATTTTTCAGAAATATCATCCACTGAATAATTTCCAATTTTCAACTGAGGTTCTCATTTGAAAAACAGAAGTTTGTATTGCCATAGGGCACTCCTTATGAGTGTTACAAAAATCTCAATAATTTGAAAATATGTACTTTAAGTTCATATAAAAATTCCAAACATCGGATTTTGAATAACTACTGCAATATTGAAGAAAAAAAATGGGGGTGAGTATACTTGTCAAATCAACTAGCCTGTTGTAAATGTAATAATAAACATTGTGCGTCAGTGGTGCCTCGTCTCCATGAAAAAGCGTCGTAAAATTGACCGTCGTGTATACGACCGACGAATGACGTTATTAAAATAATATGCGAGTATTGTATCAGACCGTCGAAAAAAAAAAATAAAAACAATAACAACATTCGCATAAACCGGGTGCGTCCAAACACCACCACGCGTGCGGGTAGACCAATTCAATTTCCATCGTTATTATTTTACAGATAATATTATTCGGCAAGGATGGACGTGTGTGTTATTAAACAAATAAGCCAGGACGAACCATGCACATGGTCACACGCGGTGTACACATTCGAGACCACGCTTCATGACGAATTGTGTACACTCGATCGCATTATATTGTGTATTATAAATTGGAATAATAATATATTTTGTAATAGTCATTATAATGACACGCGAGGCACGAAACATTTTGCCATGCGACGATACAGGTTTATGTCACACGTCGTGACGATCACGATTTCGTGCACAAAAACAGCAAGATGTACGATTCGATACGCAACCGGGCTTTTGAAAACCATTCGATGTTACGTTACGTTTTAAATTGTTATTATAACGGAGCGATAAACGTATTGATTTTATAGCGACACGTGTATCTTATAATTATTATATCCTTTTGGAACATTTGCACGCAGTTTGAACCTAACCTACCACAGAATAAGACGACAAACGAACCTTCAACTCGGAAGAATATTTAGAAAAAATTTTGAACGTGAGTCACACAATATGAAATAATTATTATTCTATTAATTCTTAAAAACATATTTATATACCTACCCAACGATTCATCATTTAATTTTGTGATTCTTCTTTTTTTTTTTTAGATAATATAGCACTCTCGTTAATAATATCAGGTCTTAGTTAATAATGTAGAAAAATCCATATATTTTAACTTAAGAGGATGTCAGCACACTATTTATTTTCTCTCTCTGGCCTATGCGCAACATAGACAAAACGGATTTCCACAGAATAATTTTTATATGTTTTTAATTAATCTAAGAGTAAAATCACCCATTACAAAAAAGATAGAGAATAATATTTTTGATAGAACGAGACATATCTATTTTACATTTTATTGTTATTTGACTTTGTATTCGACTTTCGAAATAAACAAAAAACTGTTGTACCTACATTTAAATGATGTTTAAATTGTTTTGAGACAATATTTAGACAAATCGATATGTTATTCCCTCAAAAATATTATTATATATATTTTTTGTAATGGGTGATTTTACTCTAAGATTACTTATGAACATAGAAAAAGTGATTCTGCGTAAATCAGTTTTGTCCACGTTGCACGTGGGCCAGAGAGAGAAACAAATAGTGCGCTGACGTAAAGATGCGTACACGTTTTTGACCGAAATGTTATTAATTAGCTTTGACGTCGGCAAAAACCGACGAGACGATACCGATGATGTATGGTATTTCGGAAATTCCATCAACTCCACGCGTAGGACGTGTCTGATAGAGAGAATAACTGCTACTCGTACTCGCCCATGGCGGAAACAATCGGGTCGTCGAGAATAAAAACGCATTTATATACAGGTACTTACGTCGACTGCGTACGCGAACGACGAATAACGACGACACCTGGTAAATTATTCCACGACCGGTCAGGGGAGTGAAGGTGCAGGCGGCCTGCCGGGGAGGGCTGAACGGTGGCGGATCACAGTGGAGCTCGCGACGATGGTTTTTTTGGCGACGGTTTTCCGTCAATCAATAACAACGGTTGATGGCGGCGAGGGCGGCGGCGGTATTCTATTATCGTTATATCGGTAGTTTTCCACTGATCCGATTAATGCAACGACGATAATAATAATAATAATAATAATAATAACAACAACATTTATCGGGTCAAACGTCTCTCTAATTAACGCGGCCGCGACCGGCAGACGTCTGCGACGAGCACAAAAGCGCGGCTTTATAGTTATATATATATGTGTGTGTGTGTGTGTAACGCATATAATATTACACATATATATACAAATACGTAAGTCTTCTGTCGTATATAATTCGCAATCGTCAATGTGCTCTCTGCGTGCGCGTATACGCAACGGATACCGCAGAGCGGATTTTGTCGGGACTTAGAGTCTTGCGGTCCGCGGGGAACCCTAAAGTTGTAAGCCGATATAGAGGGATATACTCCGTACTTAGGCGCGCCCTGCTGCTACACATCTCCGCCCGTCACCGGGCACTGGTCCCCGCGAACGAGCGTATACGAGTTTTTACCGAATGCCGACCCTCCTCTCGCCCACACACACACACACACACACACACACACACACACACACAGCCGAAAATCCGACGACCCGTCCGCGTCGTTTTGCCGTGACCTTCCGATCATAGCCCCGAAAGCGATTCAAAACTTGGCACGTCGTTTCGTTGAGATAATAATGCACGAGTGGGTGGCTACCGTCAGAGGCTCACCGCTTCGTTGTAAATGTCATAATATCGAGTCGGCCGTCGACGGTTAACGGCAGTCTGAGATGTACGACAGCTACTATATAATATACGGTTTAGTACTGGATGTCTTATCTATTACCATTGATTATAAATACTATTACCAGGCACTACCGCTATCCCCAACACCACCACCACCACCACCACCACCACTGGTATTTGCGCTCTCAGAACTCCGATTGGACGAGCGATCGACGAACGTATAACTCGAGGGGCGTAGTCGGTTAAAAATGTATTACCCGATGTAGGTTATCTAAATACATTATTATATGATATGCAGTAGTGCATGGAAATAATTAACGACCACGCGTAATGACGGTCCAGTGTCGTGCACCGAGAACTTTAGAATTGTGTATATAAGATAATAGATAATACGTTAAACATGTATCTAGATAAAAGAGAGATGGGTGATTAGACAATTTTTAGGTTTTTAAAGACAATAACTTAGACCTGCAAAAATGTAATTAAAGTACCTAAATATCGTCAAGCGATCGGGAAATTATATTATCATGATAATATTATATTATAAAATATGTGACTCGATTTCAGCAAGTTAAACCAACAGCATTAATATTGTGTATCAGTGGTGCCTAAATAAAGGAGTTGACTGGGATCCTGATGACGACAATGGAAACTCGTACATTATTTATTTACATTTTTATTGCAGTACACAATAAATAATAATAATATGGTTTTAATGCTTAAGAATTTTTAGACGGACAGAGATGTGAATCACAAATCACAATCAATATTCAGTGCGGCAGTCTTATCGGGTTTCATATACAATAATATGTAATATACGTGAACTATTACGTTTTAAAATTGTCGTCGTTAACAATAAAGCCGTCGAATCTGCACCGGTATGGGTATAGCACGACCAGATTTATTTTTTTTTAATTATAATTTTAGTAATATTTACATGAATGTTAATGAAGGGAAGAACGTGAGAGCATAGTTTATCAAAATTCAAAAGTCATAATCCGACCACGTACAATTTTTTATTGACTTTTAAAATAAATCCATCATACTGTAGCAGATTTACGTACCTACCTGAAAAAATATTGAAATATTGGATATTAGGACCTATTTTAACAATTAATAAACCTATTACAAAATTATAAATGTGTCTAATTATAATATTATCATTTGCCAATCATCATTAAAATTTAAAAATGCTAAACGATGATAAAAAACGTCACCAACACTGGGGCTAAAAAATTCTAATTCTAATGATATTATAATGTGGTGCGGCGCGTGGTCAGTATATATTATAATATATGGCACCGACAACTACCGCGTAGTGGTGTCGGAATAGATTAAACGAATATATTATTATGTGTGTATAGTTTTCAATCGTATTATTACCGATGCGCGTTTTAGGGGTGTGCGCAAGCGGAGACTTATCCCCCACGGTCGCATGCAAATCGTCCACGGTGCGGAGCGTTTGAGTGTTGTGTCAACAGAACATCGCGCACACACACAATGGGTTCTGAATTCACAATTCAAATTCATGAATTGGGAATCGGCAACTGGAAATGAAGTCTACCGGCGATAATTAAGCTCCTGTTAAATGACGTTGTAAAATGTCCGTAATTTTGGCCCAAGTCCTCGCCGCCGCGATCTCATTGTGCGCTCGTATCCACATATCCGACGCCATCCGACCACTGCCTCTACCAGCACCGCCGCCGCCTTCGAAATACTCCATAGCCACCCACTAAACGGGCATTTTCCCTATTGATACGCCCTTCCGAGTGCGACGATACGATGCGATGTTATCGTTTGACCCCCGACCGTCGGCGGCAAGGTGGAGTCCACTGTGTGGTATACGTGACGGTGGATTTCGTTTACCCACCACCCACTGGCCCAGCCATCAGCCCGGCCACCCGCCACCCGCGTCTACAACGATCGAGAATGAACCCCTTCTGCACCGACCGCGACTTTTGTCCACCTAGTCCACCCGTCGTCGTTCTGTGTAATATGTACACCTCCACTATATCGTATCCGTACACACACACACACATATATATATATATAAATATAACGATAATATAAGTATGTCGGAAATTAAAAAAAAAAAAAACGAAAAAAACGAAAAAAAAACGAAAAAACTGAAATAAAAGTTTTTTCTCAATCGTACGTCATAAATCATGTACAATGTTTGCTGTTACGGTTTCGGCAAGATTAAAAATAATAATAATAATAAAAAAAGAAACATAAATTAAGAACGTGCAAAACGGTACGGCAGTGACTGTATACATGTATACTATATATTATGTACTATGAGTTGCCGGTGTATTATTTTAATTTGTTTTGTTGGTAACATGTTTTTTTATTTTCACTAAGGAAAAATAATATTCCATATTATTATTATATATTCGAGGGGGATTAAAATCGTGCACACGCGAAGGTTCCACATCGCTTTTGGATAATATTGTCTATTAGCGAGCCGTATTCTGAATTCATAAAATTGTATTATGCATATCATGTGTGTAGCGAGTACGGGGTAGTTCGATACGAAAACTCAAAGGGACAACAACAAAATATTACAGCACATAATACAGCCATTTGTTTTGAGTCTGAGATTAAATTAAAACCCAACAATTGTAATTCCGTTTTATTGTATAATATAATTATTTAAGACAACATTATACATATATATGTATTCAGCGTATTGTATATATATACATTGTACACTGCAGTAAACCTACATTTCATTTTACTACTTTTATAGTCTTATTATTATTGTACTTATTAAATAAAATATAGAAACACAAATAAATACTGCAATAGTATGTTTGAAGAACAAAGCAATTTAATAAATACATTTTCATTTCGTGGCGAAAAAATATACGTTCATTTTGTGAAATTAGCTCCAGTCACAATATGTGTCACCCCGAAATAACTAAATATTATATCATAAAAATATAGCCAACAATGTGAAAAGTTTTGAGTGTTCAAATTTCTTGACTAATTTTTAAAACGCTGATATCATATCTATAGTGTCCATTACAATAATATTGTGATAGGTATGGAAATATAAGAGTGAACATCAACAACAGTAAACCTGTTATTTTTTCCAATTCAAAATCTATAGACGAGTACTGGAAACTCTTTTACTGTCCAAAAATAATTTTGAAAATAAACCACATTGGCTGGTATGGCGCTTTATGCTCGTTATAATTCCGAGACTTTCGACAAACTGGTAGTTGGATATAATAATAAATATCATGGAAAAAGAGTATACCTTACTTATACCTATACTACAATAGAACAACGCGTGTAAGTCAATTTGGCCAACTACTAGATAGGTACTTGGCTCCGCTTCTGGGACTTGGTGAAATGCATTTACCGCAAAGCGGAGGAACTGGTCAAAGGACGAGTTTTTTTTGTCCACTCCAGGAAAACCGCAAAAAGGGTTACTGGCTAATATGTTATGTACATCCTACTCGAGTCTGACATTCGTTACGTTACCTCACCGCCACCGTCAATCGTTGCAAGCAGCAGCCAAGCCGGTCGATGGGGGTGGTCACGGACTGGGAACGGACGACAAACTCTGTCCGGCCAGCAGACTTTTTCTCGCATTTCCCATAGCCCAACGTCGGTCGATTTCACGGTTGAAAGTTGGTACATCGTAATAATTGTATACACCGAGCGTATATATAATATGATGCGAAATTGTTTAATAGTTTATTATTCGACATGGAACGTACCTGTTATGCAAAACGATGATAATTGATTTTTGTTTTCCATTCGAATCGAATCGATCGACGTTAACCGGTAGGCAATAAATTGTGACTATAATATTATTATGCATACATACCGGTTAATTCGTGGTGGATCATTAATTGTCGTTGTACAATATTATTAATCGAGAAATAATATGACGTGTAACCCAATATTATGACTTAGTGATGGTTAATTCGTCAAAGCTTTTACTGTAATAATTGTTGCTCCCGAATATAAAATATTATTTTCATTATCAGTGTTGACTAAAAACACGAAACAACATTAAATTGTTTTTCGATACGCGGGTCGGGTTACATATTCTATCCAGTGGAGCGAGCAGCGAAAAATAATATAGGGGACGATTGTTATTAAAAGCTACTTTTAGAAGGAAATGTAATTAAATCCTTTGTATATATATATCATACGTCACCATGGATGTAAAACGCAGTCCTTCCGGAGGTGACGAATAAGGTCAACACAAATTCAATTACATACATCTCTAGAAAACTATCATAATTCCGAGCAGCCTATCTACTATCAAAACTATACTGATTAATATATTATTATAGATCATCATATGTAGAGCAATTTAATCACATTAATGGTTGCGTAGTGGTAACCTGTCTGAAACATAGTAAAACTGCTGTTGATGTTAAGAGAACGTGTCAATAGATTCTATGATTTCGTACATACATTAGGTAATCGAATCCGAGCAACATCGCTAATAGTAGGTACACTATTAATATTAACTTCTTTGCCGAGACTTTGTTTGGAGACGTTGAATCACGTTCATTATTGGTTCAGATACATTTCAGAGTCCTAACTCGTCAAACTTAGTAGGTATACATTTCCTTCCATCCGGGATGGTTTCCTTATCAAACTATTTACCCTATAGTACTATAATCATACTTAACCCTTCTCGTAAGTCTTCGAGGACTCTCGATTTGAAATTAATTTTAAACAATAGCATACAAATCATTATATTATTGTTTAATTAACTGTATGTAAACAAAATAAATACTATACTTATACTATTATATTACAGCATATTAGTAAATTATAATTTATTATAATTAAGTATTGAACTATTAAAGAAAAACGTAACAAACAATATAGAGTATGTAGGTATGTATTTATGTTTTTACTTAGGTGAGACAAAAACAAATAATTGAATCACTGATTCGATAAATTTTAGTATTAGTGCATTACCCATTTTAATTATATTAATTTATAACGGTCAAAGGTGAGATAATAATAATAAAATATAATAACTAAATTCCGATAACTATTGAAAAAAATAATCGTTATAGCAAAAAAATAATAATTCACGGGATTTTTGAATTTTTCAACACGTGATACATTTTCACAATGCAAAAGGACCTTTGCCTAAAAAAATGCATACGTGCTCACAATTCCAAAAAAGGTCGTAAAAAAAATTACAGCCACACAAAATCGTCCGATGGTGTTAAGATATTTTTTTAAACTATTTAGATAGCGAAATATTGTATTTGTTCAGGCCGTTTTGTTGCTTAACGTATTATTATTTGTTTATTTTACCTTTATAAGTATATTTATATATAATATGTATATATATTATATATTCTTTATAATATAATATAAATAAATATTACGTACATACCTACCTTATACCTACACAAAATGTGAAAAACAACTGTTTTACCCTCGTGAACTAAAACAGTATTACGATCGAAAAAAACAAAAGCAGGTCACGCGAGAAGTGTGATGAAAAATATCAACCGATAACGGTTTGACGATAGACTGACTTGAATTTGATGGACGAGATGTTCGATATTTTTATAATAATTATTGTGAGACGAAAACATGAACGTCATATATAGAGCTAAGACCATAAATGTAGATTTTAAAAAGAGATATTACGTCATTTTGAAAACTATAGTATTTTCATCAGTTAATCTTATTATTTATTTTTTTTTTTTATCACACTTCTACGACGACGGTGATTCAAAACTATGAAAATTGTATTTTACGACTGACCTAAAAACGGAACCATTTTATTAAACAGTATTCTTTTTGTTTCAATGACCGAGTTTCAAATGCAATATGAAATGTTGTTTGTTTTATTTTAGTACATACGCGTTGCAACACTGGACGTCATACAAATTTCTTGTCATTGACAGACAAACATCGTGTGCAGCCATACATAATATTTATGAATAAACAGTGGTGTGCGCAAGACGAAAATTAAAAATAGTAATATGAATGGGTTTCATAAAAAAAAGCAACTCACAGTATGTTATGTAGTTGCATTTGCATGGAAAACTACGGAATGATCCTGATGACATATTAAACATATACTACTAAACCAAGTCAATAACTTAGGTTAACAAGCAAATACTCCTACCGTCGAAACGAAATATCGTAGAAAATATCGAAATCGATTTTCAATTGATTTCTCGTTCATTGATTTTACAACACTCTTAGAGGAACGATTGATATTGCAGTCATTATAACTATTATAGTGATAAAATATTTAAATAGGTAACAGTATATCTACTGCATTAGACAACACACAGGGTCAAAATTATAAAATCAATGTTTCCCAACGTTCGTCCTCTACACACCTCGGTGGCGTGAATCCCTCTATGGTATAGTCGTATAGATAAATAATATTATACTTTTGGTAGTGGTGAGGGGGGGGGTGGACTAAGAAACGAACGGCTATAGAATATAATATATAAACGGGCGCCATAAAAAAAAAACAGTTATTAGCGAGGAAGAACTGTTATATTTTGTTTATCTAATGTCTTATATTATTACATGTACTTATACATACTTTTCAGCTTTCTGTAAAAGTTAAAAAGATTACTTATATCACGCTACAATAAAATAATGTTATTGGAAAACTTTATCACCAATGACAAAAGTAACGTGACAATACAAAAACTTGTGAACTCGATATCTATATATACGTAGTCTTATTATTGTGCTTAGTAAGCAATGCTACCGATTAGTGTATTTATTATGGCGAACCGAACTGCCTTATAACTGTATAGGTTATGTTATTATATTATTATATTATTACTATACAAATTTTAACATTAGAAAAACTCGTTTCATGCGACCGACTCGGTAATAGCAGTACTTCACTTGCGAGTACGAAAGTGAAGTGGTCGCATAATATTATAATAACATTAAATAATATCATTGAATTACACCACGTATTGAGCAAAGCACTATATACTATCTTACTATAATAATATAACTGCACAGCTGCTGTTGAATGCCGTAAAAACGCAAAAATATATTATTATTTCGTCGCCAAACCTGCAGAGGGGGAAAAAAAAAGGTAAATCGGTCGGTCGAGGTCAGGTGTGTAGAATGACGAAAAATCAGTACATATATACAATATAGGTTTTCAGGTATAATATATTATAGAAACGCGTGTACCGTGGGCTCATGGGGGTGGATCCAACAGTCGAGAGATAGAGAGAGTGAGAGGTCAAAACCCGTTTCGGGCGATTCTGTGTAATGGACGAGGCGCGGGCTGCATCCCCGGAGAATTTTGGCGTTGGCGCATCTATAAATCTACAAAAGGCGGGTTGTCGACGATGGGGAATGTTACACGGAGAGGGAGTGGCAACTGGTGTGGCACGACGGTGGTAATTTGTCATTATTTTCGGTGATCGATTCGGCTGCTGCAGCATCGGCGGGGCATAGGTACATAAATACGTATATATATATTATATTAGCTATATAGACTTTTCGGGATTAATTTTTTCCCGATATATTACTGTTATATTACTATTACTATTATTACTATCAATGCTATCCGTTATCCTTATAGTAAAATATACTCGTTTGTGATGCAAGTGTCGGTGGTGAGATCTTTGGGCGTGGGGAGGGGTGAACAAATTAACCCTTTACCCCGCCCCGCCGGTCCTGACCGTTCCCCCTACACTGCACGCATCGCAATGCGATCGACGCACCCACCTACTCACCGCAGCGGAATTGCGGGGTGCAGCAGTAGTGGCATTATTGTAAGCAACTGGCTTGGAATAAGCTCACCGCCCACCCCGTACGTTTGCCGTCAATAAATAACCCATTATTCTCTGGTTAATTATTATTCATAATACCACGAGGTCGCGTGAAGGGGAGGGTGGCAAGAGGAGGGGCACACATCCGCACACGACCACGTGCACAACAATACGCGAGGGTGTTGGACTAGGCAGTGGTGCGTGTGTGTGTGTGTGTATGTGTTGGGTCGTGAAATATGAACCAGAGACACTTTGTTCTAAAATCGTGAATGGATAGAGACAAATAGTCCGGGGGTAGTCATCGTTGTTTATTCGATCTCCTCGGGAGACGAGCGATAGCGTTATATCATATTATAATAATACGACACTACATTATAAAATAATATTATATTGTATACCGCAGTGACATAATAATATATTATATCTTGATATTATTTTACCGTCCGGCTTCGTGATTATTTCCCCGATGTGATCTGTAAGCACGCGGGTCAATGGAATATATTACCTACGCAGTTTAGTATTATAATAATATGACTCTATATCGACCGCTGCACGCCGCCGTACGCGTTTGGACGGCGATAGCGGGATTAATTTTTTTGCGACAAGATAAATGCGAGCGAGTTTTCCGTCACAACAAACATGGCGTTCTAAGACTCGGAAAACGTGATAATACATTATTATTATTAATATTAAAATGATTATCGTCAACTGCAGACGACGCGCTCTTTGTTCTGGTTCTCCACATCATATTGCAATATATTTCACGGTACGACTTACTAGTGAATTATATGTGCAGTGTCTCTTTCCCGATGACTGTGCTTGTAATTTGTATACGCTGAAGAAAACACAGGTGTCATACTACAATATATAATAATGTTTGATCAACGCGAGAAAATAACATTGAATTGTCTGTTTGTTGTTGTTGTATTTTTTTTTTTTATTATTATTATTAAAATCGAAAAGGAAAACACAAATAAATAAAATGGGAACGTCGTCAATGTCCCGTGTACCTATAGAGCGTATATTGTCTCATAAAATAAAAATAAAATATTCGTATTTATTTTCGATTTGTCACGTCAATGTGTATTATTAGAACGCATGCGACGTGGAAACGTAAATATACATATACGCACTGCATCGCTATTCTTTTTTGAAATCAATACAGTGTTATACGGTTCATAAAAAAAAGAAAGTTTTGACATTCAAACTGACAGTTTATGGAGAGATTTTTTTGTTGTTATTTTTTTGGATGCGGATATGCACGGTAAGGGGGTAGGTCGTATACTTTCGAATATAAGCAATCTACGCGTTACAGAAACTGTCAAGTCTAGAAGCGGATCTAACGTTACTTACAAGTTTTTAACGGATATACGCGAATAAAACGAATGCGGTGACACGATATAAAAGTAGCATATACATATACACACAGCACCTTTACAAACTACACACAGACACACGTTGCACACGGAATACTGTTATAGAAACTGATCCACGATAATAACTGGAAAACACGACGGTAAAAACAATTCTATAATAATATAATATATTATCAATAGCGATAATATAATAAAATGTAATAATTATATGATCATCGTATTAGGTTTGCAGGTTTCCAATTTAGGTACCTACTATATTTAGTATTAGACAACTATAAATATTATTACGAGTATTTATACCCGCGACTCGAAAAAATTGCCATGTCCTCGTTTAAGTCCTATATCGTGGGGCTGCATAAAATGAATATTAAACGTTAAACGAGAATGATGGCCTTTCGTCTGATTTTGGTTTAGCATTATCTGGCACAAATAAATAATATTTTGACCGAAAATTCTTTGTTTTTTCTCAGTGGATACGATTTCCGAGTTCTATCATACAATAATTCATCTTTACTTTATCAATTTGAAATATTTCGTTGAATTCGTTCAAGAAATAATCTATGACTCACAAATACAGTGCAGACTTTGATCAAATTAAATATGCTTTTAATTTTTATAAAACAAAATTACTGTAAAAATAATAAAGTAAGATTTTCTGTTTATGAAACATAATAAATTAAAATACGTTACTAAATTTGTTTCACAAAAGTCTTGTTGTGTGACGTATGAAATATTGAGCGTAACAATTTATTTAAAACAATAATATGTTTGAGTTAATACTATTATGACTGAATCAAAGAACTGTCCTGTCTAAAACAGGACCCTCTTTGTTCAAAAAGCAGTTATGTATAATATAATCGATTTATATAATATCCTTCACGGGCCAACTGTTGGGTCGTACTAGAATTTCAACGACTATCTTTAAATATATAAAATACGACATTATAATTCAAGTGAAAATATATAATGCTGGAGCATTAGTTAAATGAAACTCAATCTTATTATTGTGGTTCAATATATAAACCTTATCGTATGGAACTTGAAAATATAAGCAACGTCAGGAAACCGATTCTAAATTGGCTTCCCATATATTTGCATCACATATCCAATTGGGTTCCACCAGAATTTTTCAAATATTTATTATACAAAATAGTCAAAAGTTTTGAATTTGTTTCTTGTACACGAAATATAAGAAAGGGCAAAGAGCAAAATATAGAAACATTAAAATTCGGTTATGAAGTATTCGGGTTACATTGTAGAATATTATAATATTTTCCATCACTATTGGATGCATAATTACTATTGATAAAAAAAATTTTAAATAAATGGCTGATAATATTTAACCATGTGACTACTAAATACTGCAAGTTTTAATCTGTATGAAATGAGAAGTTAAATTATTGCAATTGCTTATAAATAAATCATGGAACCATTTATTATAATATATCCTTTTAAACGATAGTATAGCCATATGGAATCAATTACTACAACGTTACGGACTCAATTTCAATATTTCAATGCAGGAAACCTATACAGTTTTTTTACATATTTGTATAATGAATCATTTCTTATGGTCAAACATTGTAAAGTAATGTTAATTTAATTTCATGCAGTCAATCGAATACGACAGTTGTACACTTTGAAGTAGCACTATATCGATTTCCAAGCACGACACGGTCGCGTAATAAAGTCATGAAGCCATAGGTTTTCCACAGTCCAAATGAAATTCCTCCAAAAATATCATTGCACGACCCCTTAAAATTCGTAAGATCTGTCAGCCCACGATCGATTGTTCTACTACCGTATTATAATAGAGCGCACCAGCATGACTGTCATCTGCTGCACGGCGATAAATCAATGAACTCCTGAGAGAATTTTTTTCTTACTTTTAACGACTGGCCAAATGAAATGAACTGTAGTTAAACGACGAGCAGGAAATACCTGTCCAGCGGTGCACGCGGTCGGAAAAATTAAAGTGAAGAAAACTATACATCGGTGTGCTCTGACTGGTTGACATTATATCGTTTGATCACGCAGTCGATCGGCATGGAAAAATAAACTTCTCAGTAAATAACTCCCGCGTGTCGTGACACTTTGCGTTTATTGTAAAACGAACAAACCGGCAAATTGTTCGCATTCTTCGACAATGGTCGTCGTACACAACGTCGCAATTTTTAATATTGTAATCTGATAATGACGAAATAAAAACAGACGGCTGTGCGGAACAAATTGAAACTAAAAGTGTAGATATCGTAGGCAAAGTATCCAGTTATTATGGTATTTTAAGAATTCATTGTTACCTGTAATTGCCACCTAAACTATTCCATTTCGACATAAAATTGTAAAAAATCTAATAAATAATATGGTAGCACAACCATCGATAATAAAACAGTATATACAGAGTAATCATATAATTAAAAGAAAATATCCTTACATTTCATTAGCAAACATTTATCTTCAATCCCACAAACTTGCTGAAAGAGAAGGGTAATCAACTCTTATTAATACTCTATATAATAATGTTCTATATGTTATAACTTTATAAGGGTTGAATTGAAATAAATTAAATTATTAATATTATTTATACAAAAAACAAAATTACTTAGTACCAATAACTACACCAGTGCCAATAACTGAATGCTTTACTTGCATAATATTATAATATATATCGCACTTAAGGTGAAACTCGTGCAGGGCAGACTATAATATTATTTAAAACCCGGTGATTTCGATACTGTTCGCTCCGTGCCACGAATCACCGGAGCGTAGGTTAATACGATCGTCCGATTCTACGAAATATTTTATACGGGAGACGGAAGAAAACCTACAAAACTGCTCTGGAAAATTAATACGTAAACACAATTTGATACTGCAAACACGATAAGAAATAAAAATACAGCTATCCCCTAATCCGAAGGGGATCAAAACTTTATAACCGGGATGCAAAACGGGATCCAACTGAACAAACACATTCGGGTATAGAGTCTCCAGAGTTTTAGATAGCCCTCATCGAAAGCAAACTCCCCGAACAATTGGACCGAACACTTATTACTATTGTAAAATAGATATTTGGTAGGTGATCACGTTATTAATGCGTCCGAACACCGTACTCTAGGGTATCCGTAATATTAGATTATTCCATGAGAGGTACGTGTGACGTGATTTTTTTTCCCCGAGAGACGACATCCGAGTGTATACCTATGTACATAGATAATATATTATGTACGTAGTATTATAGAAACTAATCGTATATTCTTATTTCTTATTACGCATCGCGAATTCGCAATAATACGTCATAATGGTATGATTAAATATTATTATAGCACGGCGTCTTGGGTAGGCAATTTCGGTCCACGTTTAGTCAATATCTCACGAGACTGTAAAAGAACGCAACAAACTAGACGCGTGTAGTGTTGTTGGTCGTAGGGTTGTGCCTCCACCAACACCTGTCATGCGTTCACCTAAGCTGAGATGTGCCAGACGTATATTATTACAATAAAATTTACTATGTTTCTGACGATATTATTATGTAGGGAATCGATTAGGCTCAATCGTAATATTATATTTTAATTTCTGACGCGTTAATGAAAATAATATTTTAAATTTTAAATCAAACGAAAACAGTGTGACAAGTACACACGACGCATTGTTAAAATTTTATATTTTATATAAATATTTTAATTACACCGAGACCAAACAAATTTCGTATAGTTTCGATTTATACATAATGCGAAATTTAATAGTAAAATTAAATTTCTACTAAATACGAAACAACGAAAACCGTTAAAAAAAAAGAAAAATATTTACTTTGAAAAATGAGATAAAAAATATATCCTTGTGGCTCGGCGCGGTGCAGTGGCTGAAATTAATCACGCCACGTGATTGAAAGTAAGCAACGGCTTACCTCTGCTGCTAGTGCTCGGATGGGTGACCACCCGGGTTCTTAGTGCACATAAACCTTGCCACACATACACGTGTTGCCAACCAACCGTACCAACCATACCGACCAATCATACTAACTGTTCCAACCTTTCCAACCGTTATAACCGTAACCCCCACTAACGACCTAATGGACATAGTTACTGGGCTCTAGACCAAAAAAAAAAATAAGAAATGTATCGGTATGTTTTATTTTTATTATTTTGTCGATAATATTTATTTTTTTACTTTTTTGTACATTCCTTGAACACTATACGAGATAATTATAATTCAAATGCCATTGTATTCATTTTAGCTTAAGTCGGTGAGTATTTTAATTCTCACGACGTATATATTATTTATTTTAGATTATTTTTTAAGTGAGTATAAATATATACAGGGTGAAATGACAGGATCTTATGAAAATAAAAAAATGGTGCTACTTAAACGTATGAAAAACGTATGAAAATTATACAGTTAGTGAATAACTTGAGAAATATACTCATGCCAGAAAATTCCCAAAAATAATATTTTGGAAAAATTTCTTACGTTTTAAATTTATTAAATTACTAAAAAAATATTTATATTTAAAAAAATAAACTGCACGACTTACATAAATGTTTTTACAATCAGATTTAAAATTGGCTAATTTGATTTTTTATATTCAGTTTTAAAAGTTTATTTATATCATACGTGTAATGCAAGTGACTAGGTATATAAGTTATTTTAGCTGGCAGTCACACTCTGTATACAAATATTATATATATATAATATATATAATTTATATATATTCATTCATGTAAACATATACCTATTTATGGTTATTGTATATTTATATATTACTAGCTGACCCGGCAAACGTTGTTTTGCCATATAAATAATTTCCTAGTAATTTCTAGTGTAGACAAAAAATAGCTTACTTATTGTAAGTATGTATGTATGTTAGAATGTGTATATTGTATGTATGTAAGAATGTGGTATATGCGTGAAATAAGCATGGAGCGATGTGAACGATGAGGGAATATATTAATAACAAAAGGCAAACATTATTTTTAAGTTATTATAATTTATTCCTTAAAATTATATATCATTAATTAAACAATTACGACAGTAACACTATTAAACAATATCAATCTCTTAATGCTATAGCGTGAACAATATTTTTTGTTAGTCCATCTTTTGCATTAGTATTTCGAACTATTTCTGTTGCTCCGAACGATGTCATTTGAAAGCATGAATTGAATCTTCGAATTGACTTCAGGAAAGGAACACGTTAGAATCTGGATCCGTGCCGATAAGTAAGCCGTTCAATGGTTCAGGTGGTGTTTCAATTTCAGGTAGTTGCACTTTTCCTGACGCGCAAAACATCCCAGCTGGCTCATTTTTGAATTTCAGAGCATGACAATGCGGACATTCCTTGTCCATAGCACCAATTATCACTTTTGAATGAGCATAATATTCAATATCGGGCTCATACTGGAATGCTAGACGCAGGAATGAATCAGATATAAATGCTCGATATACCTGTTGTCGTTGTTGGCCATTTGTTCTTCGTCTATTGACTGTGAAACGGCGTGATTGTCGTTGTTCTAATCTTCTGACTTCATTGCGTTCAGCTCGTGTATCTTCTGGCTGTTCTTAATGCAATTGCGCCATTCTGACACGTGCATCAGTATTTTGTTGCTGGATTTGTTCTTCTGTTCTTTCGGATCTGTTATTTCGTAAGTTTCGAGCTTTACTTGTACTGCGGCTCAAATCAGCCCCTTTGCATTGCTCACTGTACAAAACATACATTATGTACAATTGTCAACGTTACTACTACACTTGATGCATAAACATTAATGATGGCCGACAACTGTGTAGGGAGTGAGAAAGAAAGGAGACCGGCTTCTTTCTCATCCCTACTCCGTGCTGTTTACTGGGTCAGAAGTGACACCTGTAGACATCTGGCGGGGATAACTAATTAAATGACGATTGATCAGTCGACCGGAGAGGAAAAATGATTAAATTACTAAAATAACTATTAAAAAATAAGGGTTGATCGTAGAAGGGTGAAAATTTAGGATTGTATGTATTTTTGTATGAAAAATAGAAAAAATAGAAATTAAAAATTTTGTCTAAAAAATAAAAAAAAATTTAGGGGTGGACTACCCCTAACATTTAGGGGGATGAAAAATAGATGTTGGCCGATTCTCATAGATACCGGATAAGCACAAACAATTTCATCAAAATCGGTCAAGCCGTTTCGGAGGAGTATGGCAACGAAAACTGTGACCCGAGAATTTTATATATTAGATATTGCACATCATGCATCGTCATAAGAATAGAACAACGATATAATGTAATACCGGCGCGGCGGCGCGCTAAACGTATTCTCGTCGTTTTCGTCGTAAACGACGACGTGCATTTAGGTTCGAAATTAGGATGCCACGGAATGATTTACGGGCCAACAGACATGTCGAGAAAGGTACGTCACTGGGGACTGGAAAAAAAATAAAAAAAATAATATCAGGACAATTTGCCTGACCTCGTCTGCAACACGCGTATATTCACGTCTACTTATATGGGATACAACACCGTGGCAGGTCTAACCCGTATCCCAAACACCACTTTAGCATCACCGATCGATTAACCTTAACGTCCAGTAAGAAAAATGTGCGTAAAAAAATAAAATTAGAACTAAATTATAAATTATTGTTTCATTTTTCTTCTGCTGGTAGTCGCGCCGACTATATTATTAAGATGTGCGGAGTTTCTGCAGTTATGGGTATTCCGATAATTTTATAGTACACGTACGGTCATCATAATACGAAATAATGTCATATAAACGCCATCGCTCATCCTCAGTTGTTGTATTAATTCGTTTCCCTATAAATTACTGATTTACAACTATACAAAATCAGTTAATAGTAACTATACAATTGCAACAGTTCAATGGATAGTTCTATCATAAACAATTATTATTTGCAGTACATTAATTCGTGAACGGTATCTTCTATAGTAAATTTCTTATATTTTTGAATCATAATTATTACTTTAACGAAATATTTTAGTGCTACACTATTATAAAGATAAAGTCTTAAGATTTTTAAAGATAAGTGTTTTCTAAAAGGAATAAAATAAATATAAAAATTATTGCGCATTCATTTAACTTAGTCACTTTTTTTTAAACCAATACTTTTCATTCTTAAAAGTTAAAATAGACTGATAATTTGAGCTATACTGACATTTGTCCTTTTTTGCTATAATATATAAACAAAAAACTAATGTATAATACTATAATAGGTAATATTTAGTATTTACTTAAAGTTGTTCTGACAATATAAGTGTCTACTAGTTTTTAAAAATATAAAAAATCTCTAATAAATATAATTTTGTCTTAAGCATATTTAATAATTATTATTAATAATGTTAATGAAAAAAATAATGGGTAGTTGGAGTTCTTGTTTAGAAGAGATTTAAAACAAATTTAAAAAGAAAATTAATTTGCTCATGGCATTGTAAATGAAATATAGAAAAATTTGTTATTATTTAGAATCTTACTCAGAAAATCAAACAATTATTCTTGACTCCCATTGAAATATGAAAACAAAGCCATTTATTATTTCATTATTATAAATAAAACAACTGACACATTTTTTCAAAAGATCTTAGACGTTTGAGTATTGAAGTTTTTTAATTAAAGTATTACTCATACTCAAAGGCGTTCTAAAACAATATTATCTATGTCCTTTTTTGTACCTATATCATTATCCACTATTATACCAATTATTTATTATATTGTCAACACGTACGTAATATCATATCACAGGCAGTGGGCAAGGGCGTACAAACGAGGAAGGAATGGGAGTGAGCATGTTTAAAAATGTTACCTATTTAATATTTATATTATACGACCTGGTAAAAATACGGATTTAGTTGAGTGGTGAATTATATGTAGGTATATGCCTCTATATTCAGACTTTTTATTTCTTGGCATCGAACAAGGGTTGGGGGTCTGCATTACTCCCCTCCATAAACCATCGTTTATTATATTGCAATCGGCCAATTCAATTCAAAATCAGTGCACAAGCTACAATAATAACTCAGTTAGAACAATAGTATTGATTATCGATAGATATTTTAACTAACCCATTAAATACAAATAAGCGTATAAATGTAACTAATCAAGTTTAGCGTAGATCCCTTTCCTTGAACCGTCTGGAGCATCTCTCAATTTGCATTCAGTGCTTAAAATTCTTTCCCTGTCAAAGGCTTGCTTTTTCCGTCCATCCACTTCCTTTACCTTTAGGATATCCTACGCCATTGAGCCGAAGCACGGTATCAACCAATATACTGTTTCAATTATTATACTATTCCCCATGGTATTAATAAGTAACTCCTCCCGTGACGGTTTGCTGTTGAAGTCAGCTATATATCAGAATCGATCCTTTTTCATAGGGCTGCCTTTTGTTCGTTTCATTAATGGGAGTTGAGAGACACATGTTACGCGATGTCATGCGAGTTAAATCAGTGCACGCACTTAGTGATCATAACTCAATGCCCCTTACACATGTAAAATTGGAAACAGCCGTTCTTGTGCCATGGTGTAAAGACAGTTGTACCCCGATAAGTCTTTCAGATCACCGATTGAAGTTTGGAAAGTGTTGTTTCTTCGACCATTTTGAACTCTTTCGTAACACGGAAATCTCCAGCGCCCGTTTTTGATGGTAACGGACCTGTTTGTACTTACAATTTCAAATTTGCAAACTTGTATCCAGCTTTTAACCTAACGACTACCTGTTATCATTTATTGCTGAGCACTGAGATGATGGCTTGTCATCGAGTGCAAATTTTCACCTCATCTGATACCATTATGCGTTCGGCTATACTATTTTCTCTCCTGTTGGACTAAAGATTTACAAGTGAAGTAAACACACCAAACGGTACGAAGGAGATATGGAACGATATATTGCAAGTAAGTATCTACTTCGTGACGTTAGTAATATTTCAATGAAGATGATTGCGTTACAGTTTTGTGTTTATAAAACGCTTCAGCCCACCATCAATATTTCAGGAAAACAGTTTTCGAAATAATATGTAAAACAACATTCATTAATCATTAGGCGGCCTTGCAGCGTTTTTAATATAAATTATCACACCACTGGTCCCTTTAATTAATATTAATATATTATATTATATTATTATTAATATTATCAATCGTCTACCGTTTGTAAAAATGTAATGCAACATAACCAATATACATAGTTTTTTTTCTCATAATTACACAATTCGCACACATAATATTATGTCACATACGATTTTCAGTCACCCCCATTTTCGTTCACGTGAACTGGAGAGAGAAGTTTTCGGTGATTTTATTTGATGTCTAAGAAACCTAATAGTGAACTGTGCGAAAAGATTACTGTAGCGTGGTAGCTGTTGAAGGACAGTTTACTTTGTGTTAGGTATCCCGATTATTGTTGCCTACGTTATTATTACCTACGGCACACGTTTTTATTCTGTTTGCAAGAGTTTAATGTGTTATAATCACTTATACCTAGTAGTAACCATCGAAAAAACGTTACACACGCGTGATGACTACACTGCAGAGTCGTGCAGATTAGGTGGTCTAAATTCAATCTAACGGAATAAATAATATACAATTCTTCCCAAAATCGTAAGTTAAACGATAATAATTACTATCAAATAGTTTCCACTTGAATATGATACGAAATACGAACGCATTCTATTAAAAATTAATTTTAAGTGCCCGGATAAGTATTTAGGTACACGCTTTACCTGTAACATGCATTAAATAAAAATAATTGGGCAAGTATGTTATGTATCTAATATTTTGCGTTTTATTTTCCAATATAAATTTTCAAAATAGAATTTTGTGCCAAAAAATATGAATATTAACCAATTTATGATGCACTTAATAAATATAATCAAAACCTGTCTGTAGTAGAAAAAAATTGTAAATTATTTTTAATATGCACTTAACTAATAATAATTTATGTACGATAGCTTTTAAAAATAACAAAAACTGTACTAATGGAACGATAACCATAACATAATAAGTAATTCGATTGTTAATATTTATAGATATTGTAAAATTTTATATTTTATTGGAATTATTGTAAATAATTTACTTTAAAAGTAATACCATAATATGGTATACGTATACACGTTGTGTATATTTATATACAATGCACTGAAGACTTAGGTTAAAAATTATTGCTATGACTTTTCTCTGCCTACTCTATCCCTATTATGTAGTATTATCATTATGTTTGCGTATTGTACATTTCATAGCATTACACAGACATGCAGTACAATATTGATTCAAATCTCCTCCAGACTGAATCCTATGTACACATACATTTATGTATTTATATATATATATGAGCATTATACTGCTGATAAAGTTTGAACATGGCTCATTGGTTCCACTTAGACGTTGACCTATTTAACAAAAAATCTACGACGTCTATGAAATTGGATTTGTCCGAACCGAGGTTATATACATCATTGATCGACGTTCGAGAATAATAATAAAAAAAAACAGCGGAACTTTCGTCGACAAGACCGGAGAAGTATATTTTGAAATTCGAGGACCAAACCAACGTCAAGTTTAGCCGAACACTCGACGCTATCGTATACACACTTAATATTAACACTAATATTATATTAGATTGTACCGATTCGATCAAAATGGACAGCGCGTATCGTGGTTTTGTACCAATACAACCAGTACCTATGTGATTTGGTTTTTAACCATCCTTTTAAACTATACCACTTAAAAATAGCTTACAACCGTAAGTCGAATGAGTCCCAAACTTGCGTGAGTTTATTACACACATTATGCGTTAACAATATTTATGTTAATGTATTCAAATTATATTCAATATTTTGAACATTAAAAACAATTTTTTTTAAACTAAAAATAATACAATATTATAATTCCATTATTTGTATTCCCGAATAAGGAAAGAACGTCTTGTGGCAGATAATTCGAGAACTTTGACGTGCGCTGTAACAAAAAAGTTTTCTTAAACTATAATTTATCATGTCGCTCTACCATACCTACTTAAATCTTGTTTTGATACTTCACGCTATGAGAAAAATCTTTAAAACACAAATTCACACTATAGGGTCATGGACTATTTTTTTTTTCGTCAAAAACAGGAATAAAGAAAGGATGAATAAAAAAGAACGACTGTATGATAACAGTAAACAACAAAAATACAAAAGAGGATTTTCCTTAACGCTAAGAATCGTCAACATGTCACGTGTATAATATAGCCCGGTAAGCTCTGTCTTAGAATTTGCATCTGTATTGTAAGATCTGCGCACTAATAATTATAGTTATTATCTTGCAGAGCTTGTACAGCGTAAATACTAGTATTTTTCCGGGGAAATAGTAAAAAAATTGATCCCTTCCGACCTCATTATGCTTCCATTGTTTCTATCCTTTACATTGTGCTCGCTAGCTGACAAAAGATTTCAAGCCAATTTGTGTTTCCTCACTCAATTATGAACATTATTAGGTAAAATAGATTATCCGTATCTCCTTAACTGTATTTATTTTCAATTTCCTAATTTTCCTAAGCGTAAGACTCACATATCTTCAAGGTGCCATTATGCACCTAACTACTCTAACTATGCCATTAATCAGCCCTTAGTTGTAAGGATGATGCAAATTGCCATTATTTGTATTTTTGCTATTCTTATAATATTATTCTTACTATTATTGTTAATATTTAACAAACATTTTTTTTTTAATTCAAAGACTATCTTTCCACCTTGCATTAAATAATAAATAAATAACTATGTGTCATAATATCGAGGAATACCGAAACTCAAAATTGTCCAATGTCGATCCGAACGAGAAAATATGAAAAACTATTTCAAAATTCCAAAGGCAATTATTATTGTATCCTGTCATTGGGTTTTCTATGGATGGTACACGCCGGATCAAGAAACTTCGTTGGCCTATATTGTTGGGTGCACGATTAGGTATGTATAGTATAAAGAAATAATATTATAACATAACGCGTGGATAACTGATGTCGGGCTGCGGGAAAAGAATTTCTAGATTTCGATTCGGTGCTAAACACAATTACGCGGTGTGACAATAATAATGATAACAATGATAATAATAATAATAATAATAAAGTACCGACCACCGCGACGGCGACGGTCGTTGCAATAATATCAAGAAATTCTTAAACGAACCTCCTTTTGTCCGTGGTCCGCCAACAAATTGAACCAAATGGCGTTGCGGTGTCGGTACTCTTGTAGTTGAGTTTTCGAGGCACGTATTTTTAAAAATCGACCTGGTCGGCGACAATAATATAATATAATATAATTATCTCGCCGCACCGTTTATTCACGACGTCGCGATTCGGTCCAGACATCGTTCGACTGTATTTACGATTAATAATTTATATGGTACGAGAAACATTAACGCGGTTTTATTGTCGCTGCAATCCTATACCATAGTGGTGGTATCGCATTGTATAGGGTGCGCTCAGCTACCGCCACCTTCGACGATTTTATTTTTAATATTTTTCGGACAGCGAATAGTTCATTTTTGTCATATGGATAAACATCGATTGATGAACGGTTTTATTTTCCATCAAAGCTGAACGTAATGAACACCGATATGAGCACCGTATTTTGTGACAAAATATTAAAAGACTACACAGGGGGAAGTGCTGCCAATAAATTTTATTTCAAAAAATTTAATTTTGTTGTTGCAAATATAGAATAATGCGAAATAAATGTAAACGATTCATAGTATAATAACCAATGTAGAAAATCCATTTAACAGTACTTTTAATCAGAACTATTCTGATACTTCAGTGCTTTTCTCGATATTTGAATGAAACAAAATTACAAACACTTATCACATGACTCTATAACTCTTCTAAGCAATTGTTCCACAAAAAAAAATTAGTTAATTTTGTTTAAAGTAAATCGAACTTATACCTAAACAATTGGCTTTAATAGTATAAAATTGTATGCAACTATTTTTTCGTTCGTCGCATAAAATAGTAGTAAGAATATTTTGATCGTTGAAGCGTATATCAATCGTAAACATTTTTTATAGCAACGGTCAGTAAAAACCTTTTCGTTATTCAATTTTTTATTGATGTCTTAAATTTTCCTTTGATAATTTAAATTATTACATATTTCCATTTATGTGGGATTACCTTTATTACCACAGAAATGCACAACCAATTATTAACGATAGTTTGCCAAATAGTTTTTAGTGCTAGTACCAAAGATATAACACGTTAAGGGATATTATAATAGGAATCTATATAGAGTGTTCTTAAAGGATGATTTGTATATTTATAAACCTGCAGGAAATGTACGATCAGAAATACATTTTTTTATACTTTTAAGGCCAACGTATTTGGCTTATAAAAAAACATTTAATAGGTATCTCCTATATATCTAAAAATTCAAAAGAAAAAAATGTAAAACCGATTGCCAGATTCTCGATACAAAAATTTTTAAAAGAGCTCGTACATCAACATAATGTAGTGTCAGAATTCTAATTTGCATCAATTCTGGCGTGAACAGAGTGCATTTTCTTGGCAAACGTTTAAATCTAATTTTCCGATGGTAATTCGGTACATGATGCACTCGCATTTTTTGGTTTTCAATATTGTTTAAAACGAAAAATTTACACCTAATGCGCAAAGCCCACTGATGCCCATGACAGTTATATTCATGTCCATCAAAGTCTGTAAACTATATCGCGAAACGGTTGAGTGCTTTATTTTACCGTTCTCAATACGTGGCGCATAATATCCCTATTTAATGTATTTGGGTGTGTATTCTGTCTGCGTGTGAGAAACATAAGAAAAGGGATAGCATTTGCGACAGGCAGGCAGTGTAGTGAGCATAACGGTTAGGTTAGGTAAGCAGTAATAGAAAGGTGAACTAAGAGATAAAGAGAGAAAGAAATAAGAAAGATAAAGATACAGAGATACAGAGAGAGAGAGAGAGAGAGAGAGAGAGGACTGTATGCCGATGAGTTATGCATATTTAATAAATACTGGCATAAAATTCCTCACAGGTATAAGTGTTCGTCTAATGGAAAGGTTTCTGGTTCTAACATACATGCAAAACTTGATACAAAAATAATGAGATAAGGAGCGTACAAGAAATTTTCATTTTTCGTTTATAATATACGTATAATAATCCGAATATATATTAATTATTTTTCATCCGTTAATGCAATTCAAAATTATTATTCGTTCATTGTTAATATTTAAATCGTACTATGTGAACGAAAATTATTAAAAGCACATTTAGTATGATTAACGCGTATTTTAATAATTTAAAACTAACGATACGCTATTATATGAAATTTGTATTTTATAATGTACTTAATTTATTGTTTTTCTCAACATTGAATAGACAAATCATTCAAGACCAATATTATGGAAAATTAACAATAATATTAAAAAATCTCGTAATTATTTATAGTGAGTTGGAAAAAGTGAGGGGGGGGGGAGAGAGAGAAATAAATTTAAGAATTTAAAGAAAGCTACTAAACAACGTTTTTACGTGAACATTATAATAAATTCTGTACATTATCGATTTTTCTGCAATACTAGAGAGAAACATTTTACTCAAAGCCAAGCCTGTCGGTATTTTATTTTACATACAATGCGAGTGAGTGATTTCAATAATATCGACGAACAAATTAAATTAAATTACATGACGTAATGTCTTGTGATACCGTCTGAGCTATACGACTTTACGTCGAGAAGTAATGGAATACAATTTATATATTTTATGAAATATTTTTTTTTTTTATCATACTATTATAATAATGTTATATTATATTATATCCTTACACACATCACAATTTGCTGAAGAATGTTCAATTTTTAAGATTTATTATGTTTAAATATGATGATTTATATACCAGTGATAAGTAAATAGTTGTTAGTAAAAGGTGCATATTTAATTTCATTAATATGATATATATTATAAATTGTAATTGGGCAGAGTCCTTTTCGTGGTTAAGCACCGGTTATATGACTAAAATTATGTTATGATTTGCGCCGTCGTTCGACGAATTATTATTGATATCGATCAGGTGTTTCTTGATGAGAACCTTTCGACGACATTTCTTTGTGCCGTTGTCGAATGTGCGATCATTATCATTACGCTAAAATAATAGGTTTTGTTTTGAACTTGCATGACATTATATTTTGTATAGTGATAATAATAATAATAATAACAATTTATAACACTCGTCCGACAAACAAACTTCTACTGTCGCGGTACCCAACCACAGTGCTTGTAAAACGCATGAGTGTAGTGAAATTGCCTACTCGTGTCGCCGCGTCATACGTACACGCATATTATACGCGCAGATCTCCATCGTCGTTATTGTCGCGAATAGATATTATTATTATTATTATTATTATTATTATTATGACACTCTCAGAACAATATTCTTAACCGTGTTTAGCGTTTGGAAAATTCGGCAGGCTCTCGTTTTACGCGAAACGAAAACAATTAAACCGGAAAGTTTTGATGAAATTGTGAGTGCCACGATTTTATTATTATTATTTTATCGTTATTATCACGTTACAACCGTCGAGGGCTCCGGCTTTATGATAAGCGTTTGCTGTGGCAGCTGTACGCGATTGCGAATAATGATCTCTGGTAGTATCCATATTATGACGTCTAACTACGCCGATTCGAGTAGCTGCATCGGAGCGCAACTTTATGTTTGGTTTTCTCGGCGATGGAAATTCCAAGGAAATACATGAGAGGAAAAAATACAAAACGCGTCGCTGACTCCGAGTCCAATACATTAGTAATATTAATAATGACAAATCCGAGATAGCGACGGCGCGGTGGCTACGTGTTTTTTCGTCTAAATACGTCTGTCGACTAGTGCGTTTTAATAGTTGTTCAGATGGAGACGAAATAATTTTTTTAACCTGTAATATTATTGGAAACGCAATTATACGCGAAGGCCGAGGGAAACAAAAACCATGGCGTGAACAAACAATAAGAACAACAACGCAAACTCCGCGCTCTATGGTCATTGCCATAGCTCCACTCGCGTTCAGCACAGATCTGTTTCGGTGTGTGTGTGTGTGTGTGTGTGTGTGTGTGTGTGTGTGTGTGTGTGTGTACTGCGCCGCTGTTTGCTCGTTCGGTAAATACTTTATAGTAATATATCAAATTAAAAGAATAGAAAGCGAGGGATAAGAACAAATATTCATTAAAACCGGGTGTATTGTATCAACAACTTCTGCAGCCTCTTGGAACCTATGACCCCATATATACGTATATATAACTAATGAGACTCGTCGTCGTTGTTGTTAACACAGGCGAAAAGGGCGAGACGTAGGACTAAACGTCGTAATTTCGCATCGGTGGACGTGACTAAACGAGACGTACGGAGACAAACCTCTTGACATGCCTCTCACTCTCTGTTTCCCGACTCTTTCTCTCTCTGTCTCTCTGTCTCTCTCTCCTTCGCCATAATGCTCGCACCACGTCTACTAAACTACGAAAACGCGTCGTACAATGCCACTACTTCAGGTATCTTGTATCTATACATATAGATATAATAAATAATATGGTATAGCCAGTAGACGGTACGAGAAAACACTCAAGGAATTACCATTAACCGAATACCGACCTCCCGGTTCTTGTTTTTTTTTGCCTCATGCGTCTTTCGTTTTGCTTAATGTTTTAATTAGAAGCGTGCTTGCGTGGTGGTTTGTTTGAAACTATAACATTCATACTTAAACGTATACCTGCTGAGCGTAAATGATTCTAATCGGTTTTGTGGCCTTACAGCTAGAACATGGGTCGTCATGCATTATTTTTTTAATTCCAAGCTTTTGTATAATAGCACACATGATATTGTTATATTTCGACATTTATGACGCATACTATATAGCACCAGATAAGACTGAACACTTCACATACCTGTATAGAAAATCTCTACGCACTTATAAAATGTATATAGTATAAATACTCTTGGATGATTCTGACCAACTATAAACATAGCGATAGAAGAAAATAATGAAGGACACGTGCGTGTTCCATTCTATTTTAACGACCATCGGTAGAAAAGTGAGCAAACAAAAAACTTTTTTAATTGTCGAGTACAGTTGAACGACAGATTAAAATATAAATCTACAGATTGAAAGGATATCCATGCACGCAAGGGGTAATCCTAGCCAAAAGAAACGATTGAGCGTCTCAAGAAACAGGTCATTCGATAATTGCACACCATGAAATACAAGCTGAATTTATTACTTGAAGATGTAAATTTATTAAAATGGTATAGTAGCCACTATAATAAATTTATTTTACTCGAATTTATACCAGTTGCTGAAGTATATATTTTAGCCATGCATGGTCAAGTTGTCAATTTATACTTGTAATAGTATAAAAAAGTTATAAATTTATAAATACTTGTATTTTACAATATTCTGTTTACTAATCTCAAGAAAGTTCAATTAATTTGTAATCAATCATTGGGTGTACCGCTCTCTTTTAGTTTCTCTACACAAACATCGTGTATTAAACTCAAATTCGAGACAAATTATTTGATCCTTTCTGTTGAAAAAATTAAAACGCAATATATTTTATGGCATTTCATTATACGCATAAACCGTATAATGTACGACTTATGTACATTTAATAATTTATAGATTGTCATATGATAGACATATTATTTTTAACCTTAGTACAAAAAGTAGTATAACTCAAAACTACTAGCTTGAATTTTTATTTAAATACATCAAAATTCGCTAAGACAATAGTTGCTTTATATTAAAAATTAAAAAGAGGGGGGTCAAATTTGAAAAACAAGAGTTCGTATTGTTACACAACGTTTTCTAAGTGGTACAAATAATCTCAAGGATTCGAAAATATGGTATTCAGGTACATTTAAAAATTCCAAAAATCAGAATTTGAATTTTTGCATAATTCGAGCATAAAAACAGAGTGAGCGTGCTTAAAAAAACACCCTATATAAGACACACATAATGTTAAGTTCAATAGTTCCGGGACAACAGAATCTTGCAGACTAAGGTACTCCGGTATTTAATATTTATTTAAGGACTGTATAATTTATAAGTTAGATAAATCAGAACTTAGTATTTGATCTATCTTTTTTGAAGCTCTCGACAAGACTAAAAATATAATTCAAAGAGCTCTGAAAACCCTCATTGTATTAGATACCTATGTAGAACAGGTTCTCCAACCACATTATAACAGTGTACCTCACCAATAGTTATACCATTTGAGCGCTTTTCGAATCAAAATTCAATTTCATTCAAAAAACATGAAAATTCGCGGTACCTAGTTAGCCGGTATGTTATTATGGGCTTCAGGTTTTCAACTTAATAACGTCATGTTAGTTAAAGCTCATTTATATACCTTAGGAGCACTTAAAACATAAATTGAATAAAAGTTTTTCAAACACAGTTATACTATTTGAATGCAGCTTAGTTATTAGATATTATATTTAATAACCCACAGCGTGGAATTATACCATTTTAAATTTTATAACATTAATATGACTGACAATTTATTATACTACACATTTTCAGTTGGAGATATCGATTTTATACCCATTGAAAATAATTTGCTAACCATCAATAACTTACTAACTACGACAAGTCACAAACAAATTCAAAAGAAATTTAATCGGAATATTTAATAAATTACAAACGTTCTTACTAACTCAATAATTCCAATGTATTCTAACGACCAGAATGAAACCTGATTTCCGGAACTTGAGGACTAATTATTTAATAAATTATTATGATTACATTTTTTATTTATAATTTCCTTTTTAATTAATAATTATACTAACTATAACTAAGTGTACAATATTGTAGTACAACAAATCATTGACACATATTCATTGTACGTTTCGAAATTATTATTAGATACCACTATTATGTACTCATAAGTTTTTTTTAATTAGTTAATCGATGTATTTGTAAAAGAGAAAAAAACTTCTCGAACAGAAGTATTACGTCAACAGTTTTTAGCATTAATCAAAAACGTGTTTATAAATGCATGCATAATTGTAATAATGTAATGAGTTTATAAATAAAAACTTATCGACACTTATTCATAAAAAATATATATATAATATTATATAGTTATTATATATATTTTTGTAATTTAATCCGTATTGCATTTTTGTGTCAAGTATGTTAAATGTATCATTTGTCTTAAGTCACTACTATACGTTGTAATTTAACCTTTAAATTTAGTTGTACCCATGAATATTATTAAATAATATTTTATTGGTATAAAATAGAATGTTTTGAAATATTTTTTTTTTTTTTACATTTATTATAATATGTGCTGTATAAAAATTATAAATAATATTATGTATTGTGGATCTGTAAATACCAAAAAAAAAATTATAAAATATATACAGGCATGATATATTATGATGTACCTATGTTTGTTCAGTTTGTTCATGCCTAACAAGATTTAAAATAAATTTACTCACATATTATTATCTACTATAAATTCATTGAAACACTTAATTTTGTTTTGATATCGTTTAAAAAAAAATAATATAATTTTTAATTACTCACTCGTTTTTATTGATAATATAAAGAGTATACATATATAATATATGTATATGCATATATTGTAGCAGATTATTCACATTAAATTATAACCAATATGTTCTTACCTGGAACAAAAATAAAATAGGTTTATTAACAATATAATTATAAAATACATTAGTGCTCGTAAAGTTTTTTCATATATTCATATTATACATTCATATATTTTATCTGTATATTTTATGTAAATGTAATTATATTAGTCACTCTAACTTTTTTTTCAGACAATCATTATTTTGTAGAGTAAAAATTATACAAGCCTTAACACCAATATATGCCAATAAGTCTGATTAAAATGTTGTTTACAAAATTAATATTATAAAATATTCGCTAATATATCTTATATTATGTGGGAATATTATCTGTTGAAGTAATAGAAACTCTTATTTATGATTTATTAATGCATTGAAATTAATAATAATAACTCAAAATGTAATAAATAATAATATATTTATACAACCTTGTGGCATATGTAGCTTCTAGTTGAAATATAATACAAATCCGAAACTTGTTTATCCAAACAACCAAATTCTACCCTCATTTTAAAATATTAAAGTAAATATTCAATACGAATTTAAAAACCTGAAATAAAAGAAACGTATTCTTTGTAGAAAAGAGTCTTGTTATTTTGAATAATGTATTACTCGAATTTCGACGTGTAGGTGAATGGTTTTTTTTATACATTTCCATTCTAGACGAATGTTTAAATATGAGAAAACCAGCGAAATTATTTGAACTGCAGTCCAGTTTTTAGAAAGTTCAAAAAACGAAAAAACATGGTTTTTATTTGTTTTTTGTAAATGTAATTCATACCTAACACAAAATATTAATTTGTATTTTTTATTAAAACAATACATATTTTTATTTTACTACAACTCTCAATATGAATAATATATCAAATTTAATAACAATGCAATTACATTCTAATAAATTGAACACTTTTTTTAAATAATCTAAAATGAAAATACTATTTTTATAATATGGAAATTGTATTTCAAACCGCTTTTTTATTTAATTAAATATTATTTATAATTTCGGAAAGCCTATTAATATATATATATCTTACTAGTGTTTCATATTATTTGAATATACATTTCTTTTTTTGACCAGATTAACTGACTAAAAAACTATCTAACGGTTACCCAGCTGGAATTTTACATGATTCAGCATCATGACCAATTTATACCGTTAACCTTAATTATTCAGAATGCTATTACCTTATACTTCTCTTACATAAAGTCAAAGGGTTGACTTCTTTCAACGACTTAAAGCTCATAAATAGTGAATAATGCTCATCTATCGTGTAGATTTCGAAATTTGCTTCAAAATGATACTCATTAGTTAGACACATTAACATATTATTAATTATGCAATTTTATCAAAAAGTGCACACAAAAAGTCATTAAGTATAATGCAATTTTTTTGCGAATTCCTTAACAATTATGGAATAGAAAAAAACTTGTTGACTGACTATTAATATGCAAGTTCAACTGACCAACATTTAGAACAATTTTCCATGCTATGCTTGACATTTTTGACTGACCTATTTCTGAAACTGCTATCGAACTATTGATCAGTTAATTGATAATGTTTATCCAGATGTCGATCATCTACCAGGAAAAGGTTCTGATTGGCTAACGTGCTATGGTAATTACAAAAAATCAAACCTCAGAAGAAATGAACAAAGCCACAGTTTCTCAAAATATTACCTTCAAATATAAAACATACAAATCCACTGATACGGCAGTAAATATATAGACGAAGACATCCACTATCCGATTAAGTCTATGAATTCACTCAACCCTTCAGACTGCCTCCACATGAACTAACATTAGTAATTATTGGCACTCCGATAATGCTACTATTCGGAATCTTAAACTACCGTGGCTTAGGGACGCAACAAGACTACAAATCAAGGATCTTAGGCATTATACCATAGAAGCAATTATTCTGTCTGGACCTGTGCTGGTTAAATAGCATTAACTCCACTAATATCTATGATCACTACGGATTTGGCATTTTCATTTGAAAGGTTGCAATTTCCTGTCAAAACGTGCTCAGCTATGAAGATATATACATCTCAGAGCGAATCGTTCAAAGTGAGTTCTCCGTAGTTCTCCGAAGTGAAGTTAACGCTTGTGGTCGATCGTACGTGGGACTTTCACTGAATGGTTCACCGACAGATCAAACGATACTCATCCCCGACGTACGCAGAAATGCCGGTAATGTTGTTTAAAATTCAATTTTTAAAGATTATACAAATTATTTAAAACGGATTATTATAATACATTTTTTTTTGTTACCATTAATATTCCGTTCAACAGCACAGCATTGCGTGACGAATAACGCGGTAAAAATTTAAAAAAACACGGATGAATTGAAACGAAAAATCGAACGTCATTATATAATATTATGAATTTTAGGTAACACGCCACTATACACAGTGTCAAAGACGGTTTATATCCAAGTGAGAAATTGAGAAAAGACCGCCATTAATACAATATTCATCAGGCCGCGCAGTATAATAATATTACGTGTCGAACAAAAATTCGGACCTACAAAGTGTAATGAACCGCTGCGGACGACGTTTTGGTCGCGGAGATGTCTATTGTTTGTGAATACCGCGTGCGGTAATTACCGCGTACGGTAAACGTACGGCGCACGGCGTGGTTACCACTACTACCGTTGTTACCATTACGCTGTCGACGGGCAAAGTATAGTATAGGTAAACGTTTCGAAATCTTCGGCACATCTTTGGCGTAGCTATCGAAGCAGAAAAGAGGAGGCGAAGCACGGCGCTATAATGACGCATATAATATTATATTTATATAGGTGCCCATGTCCTATATATGTATATTGGTCAAAGTAACTTTTTTTAATCAAGTGCACGGCAAAGTTTCCATACTACTACCCACGACTATAAAGCGACAAAGGATTTATTAAAACCGCCATCTCGTCATTATGACTTTCCATTACGGTCGTCAAGACCCACGAGACAGCCCCGAAATCACTGCACCACCCTCTCACGTCGTCAACTTTTAGCGCCTCGCCTTCGTTGCGCCTCTCAACTAAACGCTCGCGCACACACGCACGAAATCATTTTTTATTATCGCTCGGAGAGAAAAAAAAAAAAACGGTATTCCAAAAACTTACCTTCGAAACGGAAGTGGTCGCACACCCGCACGTACACCGGAAACGTCACCTGAACCTCTGCCGACGTCACTGGACACGCGTCGATATAGTATACAACCGGACGATAACGACGTCATGGCTGTTTTTTCTATTATTATTATTACTGTCATTATTATTTCGCGATAAATATATTTTTGGTCCACACCGCGGGCCGACTCGGTTATCCGAACAGCCGCACCGTCCATCGGGGCCACGGCTCGACGGAAAAAATCAATTGATTATTTGCTCAGACGGCGAGCTTCTCACGTTCGAATTGACCGCTGCACGTTTAAAACAATATTTTCACCACTCGTTATTACGTCGCGAAAACAATATAACATAATAACTATTTCGCAACGATAAGATGTAACAGCAGAGGTGGGTACGTCCTACTTACATCGTATACGCATAATATTATTTGCGGTCGATCTATAGGATCCGTCATAGACCTGCTGTAGTTCAGAAATGGATTGCTAGAAGAAAGAGAGGTACCAACATTGTTAGAATGAGTCGAAACCAAAAATAAGACATTATCGTAGGAGCACTACCTAAAATGTTATTATGACAATACGTATTTTGTCATGGAAGAATAAGTACAGTCGTCATATTATACATTTTAGTTTAGTCAACAACGTTTATTTATTATTCCACGATAAGAATTATTTTTTTCTCAAACGGTTTTCTCAACAACTATACTCTTTCGTGTTGTGCATAATATTAATATAATTCGTGTGTTGTCTTTTCTGACAATTTCGGTCTCGCGGAGACATAGACGAGTCGTGTGGAAGGAGCGGTCCGTTTACTAATAATATATCGTCTGTGATATCCACACAGTGTTTGTATTTCACTATCGCTAGGCTTGAGTTATTCACTCAAAAGGCTTACGACATTCTTTGAGCAAATGTGTTAGTCGCTTCATTGTTTGTAGGCACATCGTGCGAATAACATTTAGTAGGATCTTCAAAGACGAGAAAAACAGTGAAACATAATACAGGTAGGTATAGCTAAACATAACACTACTGCGTTACTATATTATGATATTCCACGAGACTGTTGTCAATTACGTAGGAATGATAACAGAATTATACCCGAGTTATATTAGGTGACCGGTCAAAATATCTTCGAAATAATATCTTTGGTCAAAATATCTTAAGGCAAAAATGTTTTTAGTCAAAATATTTTTGAAACTAATTTTTTTTTTAAATTTATATTTATATAATTAATTTATCTCTATATACTCAATTATACGTCGGAAGACCTCAAATATTATTGTTTTTGACTTTGTATAAATAAAATATTATTTCCTAAGTTCGCTATCTCCGTGCGAACCGTCACATTACATAGGTATTATTATTCCATATCATTATAATATCTCCGATCGACATTTTATATCTTTATAACTGCTAGTCTACTGATTGCGAAAACTGGCCGGTGATCTCCGTCAAAGCGTCACTATATAAACCATAGGTATTGACTACGTATACATATTATGCCATTTAGATAAGAATGGTAGATGGATTATCGGCTTATTAGGTATAACTTAACTGTAGCTGGACATTTTAGCAGGTTTATTTGTATTAGTTTTGTCATTACAGTATTACTTGTCAACTGACGTACTTGGCTATTGATTTTCTTTCTTAAATATGACTCTTACTTTTATTAAAAGCCAAAAAGGTAATAACTTATTATTACAAAATGGATATCTCCATATTTTTTATAGTTATGGTAAAAACAAATATATTTGGTGGTGTACCGAGTATTTATAAAACAAATAAATTATATGAATAAACATTTTAAAAAAAAATTAGTTTAAAAGATATTTTTACCAAAGACATTTTTGTCATAAGATATTTTCACCAAAGATATTTTGACCAAGATATTTTGACCGAAGATATTATTTCGAAGATTTTATGACATGGAACCTTATATTAAGTCGCCAGAGTGAATAGAATTGCACTCTTTAATTTTTTTTCCCCCATAATAATTTGCAATTTGTTGTGATATTATTATCGGTTTGTAGGAAAAAACGTTAAATTTTTTAATAGATTTACCTACAAAATATAAACGCTAATATTATTATAATAATTTATATTGTGTTTACAAAAATTTAATTTAATTTTTAATTTCTCCCCCATTAGGTTTTCACGAAAATAATTGAAAAATATTATCCTTCTAAATATTAATACAAATCACTACCAATCATAGCGCCAGTCTGGCGGTATAGTAATACGCTCACAGACTAAAAATATTACAAACTTTTTTGGTAATAATATCGTCGGTTTGTAGCACACACATATTGCGTACTATGCTGATACATTATAATGAATTTATTATGACATTACAATCAATGGTATTTCAATATTGCTCACACGCGCATTACACACGAGTTGTAAATACAGACAATGTCGCAAGGTCTTAACGACCATTTCCAATCGGGGTAATCGAAAACCATTTTCCACAAACACGTCGCCGACGGAGATAAACAGCTAGCAGCTCCCCAAAGCAAAAACTGTTCAATATCTCGTCCAAAATACAATGTCACTATAACGTGAACAGTAAGTTTGATGAATAACTGCGTTTGCGTGTTGTACGTAGGCGCACTGTGCCCGTTTTGGTTTAAAATCGACGAAAAAACTCGTTTAATTACGCAGTTTGTCGACATGTTATTATACCAAATATACCACGACCGTCGTGAGTGCTATTCCGAGGCGGATCAAGTCAGTACCTATACTTTTTTCCTCGCCAAATCTATATGAGACCGTCACGACTGGTCCTCGGCATAAAAATAACTACACCATCGCGACAATGATATATTACAGTGCATGCGTGTGTTTATCGAAATAGAACGTATCCGTTTTTTGTTTTTTTTTTTTTTTATCAATTATTACAAACTATTATACGACGATATTGTATCGCATAATTGGTGTAATACCTATAAACCGTGTACGCAATATATCCGCTTCTGGACGGTACCCAATTAATAGCGCGGATCAAGCGAATTGAATAAAAAAAAATATATATGTAATATTATATCGAAACGAATACGTGTCGTAGATCGTCGTCGGGAATGTCGGATATTTTTTTACCCACCCGGTCGCAATCGCAATTAGCCGTATACGCTCGGGTAAGGGCTCAGGGTTGTTATGCGTATCATAATAATGTTCGGTGGCCGCCGCAAAAGCCTCGGGCCGATATTATTTGGTATTCCCGGCGAACCTTGCAACCACACGCGCAGCTATTATATTATATCGCGTTATACATGTATAGTTAGGTACCCGAAACATAATAATATTTTATAAGACGACTGATAAGAATGCGATGCGATATAATAAGCGGTATGAAATCGATTCGTTGCACGCGGGATACGCCACTGGTATACGAACGGATCCACCGAGCACTCTCACCCCCATTTTTTCCTTTAATAACGTAATATTAACCAAATTCTGATTTTTGGAATTTTTAAATTAATATACTCAAAGACCATTTTTTTTTTTTTTTTTTTTTTTTTTTACTACTCGAGGATTGTCCTGTTGCGACTCAAAATTAATTTAGGAAATAAGTTTTACACCGACATACTGAAACAAAATATTTTATTTATTTTTTCAGTCAACTTTTGTCATATTTTTCATAATATTTCATGAGTTAATTCCAAACTACGGCTGCAGTACAATATATGGTATACATCTATAATATTATAATGCTGTGATTTTGATTTTTCTCGATTCTTCTGAACAATTTTAAAAACGGACTTTGATCGTTAAGTCCCTCGCAGTATAATATTATTTTATACGAATGAATGCGCCACAGACTACTGACATTATGTATACACATGTATATATGTTTGACTTAAATCAGAATGTATATACCTTGTTATAAGACAATTTTTTTTTTACCTGATACTATTTTTTAAATAACCGAGCTTATTCCAGATTTGGTCAGCGTAATTTTCATAAAGGAAAATACCTTCTACACGAGAATAACATAATCGTTAAATAACAAGACGAAGATGCTGAGGTGAATGCTGAATAAAATATCGTTAATATTTAATTTATTTAATCTAAAATAATCCAAATTTCCTATGATTTATTTATGAGTATTGTGTATTGTGAAAACAAAATAATAGCAATAATCATATCATGTTGTACAACATTTCACATTTTCGCGTACAATCGATAATTATTATACCTATAGATCAATTAAACAAATTACCGGAGACGGAACTTTAAAAACAATTAACCATTGTGTTGAACATTGTAGACAGTGTTAAGTACCTACTGAGTGTATGGTTTCCGTTTTATAAATATTTGGTCTGTTTGTCTTATTTTCAATTGATTAATTCAAATATTCACTTTCCTGAATTTTATTCAAATTTATTCCGTTATTTCATAAAGAATTATATCCCCTTGTCAAAATTATATGTATATCTTAGTCGAGAACTGGCTGACTCGGAATTATAATATGGTAATGCGTATATATAGTAAAATATCATATCCCTGATAAAATAAGGTAGAAGAAAACAAATAATAATCTAAGTGCACGTACCTAACTCAATGCGTATTTAATAAATTATTAGACCATTAAAGTTCGAGCACTATAGCTGCTGTACCTATAATGTTATATATTTTATATGAAGAAGAAACTATAGATTTAACAACTGGGTAAGTAAGTACATCGAAATGTTCGGAAAAACATGATAATACCATAATAATAATATCATCACGATAATCGAGGAAAAAGGAACAAATTGCAAAAATGTAGTGAGCTGCGTGCAATGCTGCATAAACATTGTTTATTCGTTTTTCGTCTGAAACAAAAAAAATTGACTTGACCAAGAAAATGAGTGTATATAGCTCGTTAAACTTGTGGATTATGCTATACGTGGATATATATATATATACGGACGTAACTACTAAAGTTACCGTAAATATACCGCGTATACCGCGTGTGGTCGCGGTAATGGGCGGCCCATTTCCGACAGTAAAACTATACGACTGCAATTTGCACCGACTTGGCATTACGTAGTGGCTCAGCAGGATGGTGGGGGGGGGGGGGAGGCCAGCTCGTAACATAAAAATCAAATACTATCGTTCCGTAATCGTCGGTAAGAAACAGAGGAAAAAAAATCTCACTCTTCGACTCGATGAAAATAATTTGTACGAGCTCCCGCTTGGAAGTCGACAGTGTTTTTACACAACTAACGATTTGACCGAGGTAAATTTTCTATGATAACGGTCGTTGTACGGTGTTGTGTACCATATTCTATTTAGGTATACTGCGTAGTGTGTGTTTGGAGCATTCGAAAGATAATTAAAGTAATAATATTTAAATTACTCGTTGGACTACTGACGAAAAAAAATATTCTCACTGGATGCCGGCAATCATTTGTACGAACTCTCGTGTAGAAGTCGGCAATATTTTCACAAAACCATAATGATATAATATTTTGATGTGAATTTATTCTTCGATAACAGTTATATTATGACGTGTATAATATGCAATGTGGGTTAGTAGGTGTGTATTCGACAGATTAAATATTTAAATAGTTACTCATTCACTAGACGATACGTATGCTTTACTCAACGATGAAGGCATTTATTTGTCGGTACATTTTTGAGAAAAACGAATTGAAGAGAATATAACAATTTTCAATTTTTCCAAAGGACGATATTTACTAGGATCAATGTCTTGCATAAATGTTTGACAAACATTGACTTTTCCGGTAGGTATATTATTCAATATAATAATCTTTGAGATTTTCATTCGTTCATATTTTAGTGACAAACAACCAGAGTTCAAAGCGCTTTTCACATATTTCACAAATAACAAAGCTGCCTTCAGATGAAAACTGACAATTTTCCCCAAATTCCAAAACATAGTTTTGTTTTGCAATGCTTTGAAATATTTTTATACTCTTATTACTGTCGTGAACTTCTCAAAAAATTAGAATTAATGCGATTGCGTATGCACGATGCTAGCGCATATCATATTAATATACTGTATTGAAAGGGTATAGTGAGTAACACAAGTGTATTTTGGGGTGTTGAATTTCTCGAAGCCATAATTATATTTTGTACAGACGCCTGGCCACCAGGCCACCCAGCCGCTCTTTTATATTGCAGCCGACTACCGACCATATTGAAAGAGCAAAAACGCAGAGGGACGTAAAGTCGAAAAAGTTCGATAATATGTCAAGGACTTTGTATATTCCAACGGTTAATATTTAATATGATTGCCAGACGTATAAAGATGAACAAAATCTTAATGATGAAAAATATAGTATTTATCAAGATTAAGGTATACTGCACCACGTGCACTAGTACCTACAGACTACAGAGAGAGAAAGATTTCCAAATGTACAACTCATCTTTGTAAAGCGTAGTGCGTACCACCAATTGGTCTGATCCATGGACAGTATAAAATGTTACAAGAACTTGGAATAGTTGAAACCCATCAGATATAGTTGACTATAGTTTAATTAAGGGTTTGTCATTTGCAATTTCACCTAGTTTAGTGCGTTTAAGTATAATTACTCTATAGTTAAGTCATAATACCACTCTTTTATATTCAACTGTAACGTATAATGATTAATATACAATATTATATAGTTGGACAACGCTTTAAGTATTGCAAATACAGTACTTTTTGACTGGATATACTGCACCACGTGACAATGCAGAGAGAGTAAAACTTCCAAATTCTCAACACAATACAACTGATATTTGTAGAGCATATAGTGTGAACCACTATCGTGATTGGCCTGGTTGAATGGTTTAAAATATTAGTACCAAATCTCAAAATCCGTCAAATATTGACGAGTTTGAGAGTTTGCGAATGAGAATATAATGTACAAGTATAGCCAATATTATTATATGATACTTTAAAATGTTTTCAAAATGGATAAACGAAGCAATTCGCGTTCAAGCAACGTACTTAACATCTCAAGTTGTGTAACCCTCGTCCCAGAACAAACAGCCGGAGAAGCGATTGTTTAGTGATATCGGCAATATCCACTCCGTAATGTATAATATTGTAAATATCTAACAACAACACTAGGTACTATATAATAATCATCGATGACACATGAAAATCTTTTAATTTATGTATGTTATACATCATTGCCATAAAGGTAGGAGGTAGCTAGGTATTATATCATGCTACAATATTATTGTAATATTATAATCGTACACGATTTGAAAATACTATACTAATACACTTAAAGTACTTTTCAATGCATGCGATGATTAAAGTTATATTATTATCCAATCGTAAAAAAAAAACAAAATCATTCATACGAATTATTATTACCAAACACAATACAATAATACACGGGGCAACCACAGACGAGCATTGTCATAGAATTTTCAGCGAACAAAATAATATTATGTTTTATGGACCTCGGCGGCATATTTACGTACCTATAGTGATAGATTTCCATTACTCTGGGTAGTAAGTTATACTTTATGATTATTTTACCGACGTTTTTATTCGTACAACGGCCGTAATGGCATCAAACGTGAAATTAGAATATACAGAGTGATTCACCAAGCATACTGCCCCACATTTTTTTCCTTTAGCAGCGCATATTTTATTTAAATTCTGATTTTTGGAATGTTTAAATAATTTAGTCTTAGATCATTTTTTCAATTTTTCAAATTTTTTCGTACTGCTTAAGGACTGTCGCCTCTGGTGATAGAAACGCACGCTAGGTTTTTATACTCTAAATTATTTAGTGGATATTTCTCAAGTTATTAAAATTCTTGTACTAAGGATAATAGTCCTTAAAAATAGTAAAATATAAAATATAAAATAGATGTGATGTTGAATCTAGTATATTTATTAGTCATACTTGGGCCAATTTTATAAAATATTATTTATGTCAATATATTGATATTAATCACTAAAATGTTCTAACCATCGTAGGCACGTAGGCTTCATAATATTATCTTACAAACCTGTTTTTGTTGACTTTTATCTCCGATTAGTATACAAAGTTAAATAACTCAAGAACAACTCAGTTTTCAGAAAATGATACACTTAATAGGTAATTTGCGTCTAAAGAGTGGTTTAAAGTTTATAAAAACAATTATAAAATTAGATTTTGAATAACTGTTCTATTGGAGAAGAGGGGATTTAGCCCTGAAATGGGATGAATGGTTAATAACCATGTATAGTAATAACATTAATTACATTAATAACGCCGTTGCAAGAGACGCATAATATTATGACGATGCAACGTTTTCGTCTACCGTAGTACATCGGTTCCCAGCGATGCGTATACCGTTTCGTGTAGGTACTATACCAAAAGGCGGACGGTATAATATATGAAATCGATGAAAAGTAATAAAATCGCTTTATGTTTTTGCGATAGTATCATCTCCGGGTGGAGGCGGGTACGGTAATATTCCAAAATATATAAGTAACGACGTTCGAGCAGACATCTCGTCTGCTGTTGATTAATACGACGACGACGACGACAATAAAGATATGGAAGATAGCGCGTACACTGCTATAACGTAATTGAATTTTAACGATCACCCGTTCGATTTCGATGGCACGCGAGAAAACTAAATCATTCACGCATTTGAATGTGATAGTATAAAATTATTTAGGTAGGGGAGATGTATAAGGTATATGTATGCAACGAGGATGGAGTCGAGATACATGAAAAAAAGTAGGTACAACTTACAGGGTACTTGCACTTAGAGAAGTTACCTGCTTTCCCCTTATTTATTTTTACCTTGTAGATACAAGATAGTATAATATTTATTATCTCAGATAAGAGATACATTTTTTTTTTTTAACAAATCTATTGGTAAGAAAAAAACGTTAAAATGTAAAATTATTCAATATTATTTATTATTAAGTATTTCAGGTATAGGATTTTAGTACTATAGACATACATAATACTAAAACATATCTAGACGGTTAACGATAATATTATATATATGTCAATAATCTATGTAATGAAAACATTTACCAACATAAATATTTGGACGTCATAATCCATTGGCTGCGGTCAATAATAATAATATATATAAATGTCGTTAATTTATTGCAAAGCACTTAAAAACACTTCGTACTGTAGGCACACTTCAATTGGCAGATATGTGTAAACATGTTGTGTGATAAAATATGTTGTGTAGTTCCATCAATTATCTATTGAAAAAAATAACATGAAAGTAATTTAAAAACTTGTCTGAATAAATATATACAGATAATTATTTTTTTTGAATTCCAAAAAAAATAAATATGATAGTAATCGTATAGCGTATGGAAAAAAATATAAAAATACACTAAATAAAAAGTAATTAAATACAGTTATCATACGTACAGTGTTTAAATGAACCTCGAAAGATACAAGATGCAAAATATGTATATCTAAAATTACTGTCAATATTCTTGTGCCGGTGCCTTCGCATTTCGACAACGCATAAAACCGTTATGTGTCTACAAGATAGAGAACAGAATAGTTTGCCATAATATCATCGCGATGACGGCGAGTATACGTGTATAACTGATCGCATTGTTGCATTTTTTATTTTTTACGTGTTTCATTTTGTTCTCCATGAAAACACAATACTGTCGCAGACCATCTCATCGTTTACTCGTATTCCCGGTAACCCCATGGTATTTATTTGATTTTTCCCCCAAAATATTATTACTACCATCGTTTGAGCATGCCGAATGCTGACGCTGCTGCTCCGGCAAGGCGTTCACGTGATCCTAGGTTTTTGTACCGCATATGCACGTTAATTAGCGTACATTCAATAATAAACGATCCCTTTAAGACAAAAATGTGCCACATCCACGATGAGTGCACGTAATGACATTTTCGGTGGTTATAATATATAATAAATATTATATACCTATGGTTATTTATATGTGTGTGTGGGTAACTACTATATCGCAATTGAATTTAATTAGCGTACGTAGGTGTGACTTGGAATGTGCAATTAAACGGAAGCCTCGGTGCCGTTTTAAGAGTTATTCCAACGGTTTTAATCCAATATATTATGTAATATTATTACGGCACGATGCATCCAGCTTTTATATTATATTGTGTATATACGACCTATATATTCTCTCATCCCCAAACCGGATAATTATATTCCAAAAAATATAAAACAATATTCTGATTTATTTTTTTCATAAATATTGAAACACGCTTTTACACGTAGGTATTCTCTTCAACACATTTTCCGTGATGACCGAGATAGTGGCCGGCGATTGCGATAAAAGAATCACTCTGATTATTATAATTTACAACTCATAAGACGTATGACACTGTTCTACTTATAGACGGCTTACAAACGCTTCAATTTCAAGTTCACTCCACACCAACCTTACTACCGTGCCCGGGCCTCGCAGAGATACCGGAAAAATTAACATACTCGCAAAGACAACGACGACAGTGGTGTAGCTAAATTGCCTATCCAGGGTGCCGCCGTGTCATGGTATTGTAATATTATATTCGTAGAAAAAAAAATTTTAAAATAAACAACACAAGTACACAACTGTATTTACCCACCTGCTATTTTATTACGACAGGTAGAGGTACGGTACAATTTTAGTTTGCATTTTGCCAGTCGTCAGTCACGGAACCGAGAATTTTGTTTTATTACAAAATAATATATTTGTATAATATTGCATGCCGTCGTATATTCGCCACAGCCCCGGTCCATGATAATTGACTCTGATCTCTGTCATCCGTATGAGTCACTTGGTGGGCATACACACTCGCACGAACAAACTTTAAATGTACCGCAAGTTTGTTGTGTTTACGAGTAAACATACGGTGAGTTTAGGTCTCCCGGAAACCGTGTCAGTAAATTTGCCCCGAAACTGCACTGCCAAATGTACCTCATAACGTATACGCGTGTGTATACATAATACAATATACATGGATACGGTATAATATCAAAAGGTCCGTCTCCGAGAGTTTCGTATATAAAATCTGAATACGTTATCGTTTCACTTGGACGAAATGTATGAATTATGCGACGGTATATTATTATGTTTATTCGTTGGAAAATATCTGAAAATATAATAATTCCATGTGTCGTACAGAGTGAATCGCGTTTATGTTTCCAGGATTAACTGCTCGGAAGAGCTCGGTAGCTCAGGTCCACCACCCGGCTTGTAAACATATTCAACATACGCAAGCGAGTTGACCTAGAACATTAAGTAACATGACACCGTAATATAGAATTATCGGTCGAAAACTCCGTAAACGACGTTTACGTCGAAGTTTTGGGTGAGTGAACGGATGAAAATCGTTCAAAACAAAATCATGTTATTATTAAAACATATTACATAATAATTTTAAATCCACACAATCGATCTATATTGTATAACTAGGTTTTGAATATTATAGCTATGGACCTTAAATTATATAATAGGTATGTATCACTGATTATAAATAAGTTACCCTTAAGGTATATAAACTGATAAGACTACAAAATAGTACCTTTAACATCATCAATATATATATCAAATATCCCAGCGATATCCTTCGCATCATTATTGTCTTATTTGCGATTTTGGTTTTTTTTTAAACTGACCTTAACTAATTATAAGTTGTATATAATATAATTCAAAACATAAACGTAAACGCTGCTCGGTATTTTCCACTTCAAGGAAAATGTATAAATCATAAACATGTATTTGGGTTTTTAACGTAATTTGAAACATATCCAAGAGCGTGCTACATTATAAGTTAATTTCTTACCAAATTACAAATAATCAAACAATTAAGTAAAACAAAACATAATTTTAACCAAAGGAATTATTGATTATGAATTTGTCAAATTCTCTTTGTGCCAACTCATTAAATTTCCATTCTCTGAACGCTTTCTGGTTTCATTAGAATTCATCATTTCTGAAATATATCCATCTTTAAGCAGATAGTTATAAAACAAGCTATAAAATAGTATTCTTTATTTTTAATTAAACTGTATAAATTTGGTACAAATTATGAAATGTAATGTTTGTTAGTAAATAAATTGAAAAAAACAAAAAGTCATGTACCTATCCATCGCATTAATATATGTTTATTAAAAATGTAATTTCTAAACATTTTAAACATTTTACTTAATTTGACCGCATCTCAATGATAGAAAGAGAACGTCATATTATCCATTATTGTAACCTAAAAGATACATTCAAAACATACTATACAACAGAGAAACTTCCTCGGCTTTTTTAATAATTATTATATTTAAAATTTAAGAAATACTTGTTACAACAAAACCAAATGAGTCTTCATTAAGATAATTTGAAAGTTTAATTGTCGAGGTAAAATATTTAGTGGTTAAAAGTACGATAAAAGTATAAGGACGATTTAATAAATATTAATACGCTTTTTTTTTGAAAAATTATCTAATAAAGTTATAAAATAATCATACACTTATTAAGTTGGCAAAAAAGATGAGATAAATTAATATTTATTTATAAAAAGTATAAATCTTTGATTTAGTACAAAGTAAAATCAATCGACTATGAATAAAATTATTATAAACGAGAATACCCTAAAATTACCTACAGTAAACTCCCTTTTATATTATTATTCTTTTGAATAATCAAACAAGCAAAATATTTATCAACACAATTCTTCAATTTATTTAACAAGTCATTTAGTTTGGTTTATATTTTCCATTTTGAATATTATAAGACTATATTAAAAGTGGTAAACTGGACAATTATATTTTTAACAACAACGGTTGTTATTTAAATTTTTATTTATAAACAGCTATATTATGATATGATATTGAAATTTATACGCAAATTTCGTCCTTGACACGTTTTAAGCAACATAAATAGTCAGAAGATTTAAAAATAAAGTAATTCGAGCAATTGATAGAAATTATTGTAAATTACTATAAAAGTTTAAAGACTGAACAAAAAGTTGTTTGGGCAACGACGGCGAAAAAAAAAACTGATATAAATTCATAGTTAAAAGGATTCACATCTTATTGTATGTAGATCCTATATGATATAACATTTTTTTTTTGTCTAGGTTTTGTATAGTCCTGCAATTTAAATGAAGTATAATTCCGTGGTTATTTATTGAGTAATATAACCTAACCTAACCTAACAAATATTAATTGTGCGAGATCAGTTATTAAAAAATATATATAGTTATACACAATATATAATATTATATGTACATAAATACATGGTCGTGCCTATATCATAATAAATGTGTGCAAATATAGAATACAAAATGTATATTGAACATTTGAATCAATACTGATGTGAATTTATTCTTACGATTAATAGTTTATGGTAACTGGTAAGAATAACGCGGTTTATAATAAACTTAAATATTCAATTAAGTTAATAAAAAAAAAATGTAATCAATAACAAACATACCTATTTATAATTGTAAATGTATACATATTTTTATTCTTTTTAAATGTCCTTATCATTTTTAATGGTAAATTATGAGTCAAAGGATATTCTACAAGCTACGCGCGTAATTGTATTTCGAGAGAGTAAAAAAGAGAAAAGTAATTAAAGAAAAAAAACATTGCTAAGAACCAAGCGATTCAATCTTATTTAATTTCGATTAAAATCTGAATTACAATTCTATATTCCTAAAATGGTCTCAAAATTAGTAAAAATATGTAAATTCATTAAGACTTTAATTTTAGCTTAAATTTTTTTTTTTTTTTTTGAATGTTTTGCTTATAATAAATTATATCTTATCGCAATTACTACGGGCAGCAAAAAAAAAGGATTGTACTCTATTTTTTACTTATAATAAGTTATTTAGACTGTATATAATATTACAAGACAACCTACTAACTTTAATTGATAGTAGTTTTTCGTAGATTTAGGTAGCTAGAGTTTATAACCCGAAACAGAATATGTTTATTGAAAAAATTAACTATTTATAAAATATATAATAGTATGTAGGTACACTGTATGGTTCATTTCACTGACAGTATTACAATATGTTCAAGTGTGTTTTAATCTAATAGAAAAATATTCTACCGTAGAAAAATCAATACCACCAGATCCGCGTCTACGAAATGTATTTTTCGAAGAACTTTTGGGAATACCTTGCAATCGGTTGTCACGCCTGGCCGAGCTTTAAGGATGTTTGAGGTGTATAGAACGAACGGGGAAAAAAAAAACTAAAAAACTATTCAAGTAGAAAATACAACCATTTGTATAACGTTTCGCGAACAAATTTCGAATGGCTACGGTTAATCCACTCACTAGTCTTGTTGAATAGAATAACTCTGACAATACCTAGGTACGTATATATCAAATACATAATATATAATATATATAAATTGTATGTAAGTATATTATATACATAATACACATTGTGTTTACAAATATATATAAATGATTCAAATTGCACAAGACGACAGAGTTCTCGGTGGTATTAAACATTAAATTTGATCGAAAATGGTATTTTATTTTTGTCCTATACTATTTATTATCGGATCGAAAAATATATCTATAAAATTGTATAGTTGTATACATTATTTAATTGGAAAATTATTTATATTTTATAATAAGTATATAGCTAATAATTATAATCTGTTAAAAATAGTTTTACCTGTTCGGGTTTCACACTGTCAATTCATTATTATTACGAGTCGTATCGTCTATTAAACAGTTATCTATTTGGCGAAGATTATTCTTAACTATGATCAATATAAATAAAAAACAACTAAATCATCAGCTCGGTAATCTAGAGAATTTACTAAAAAAAACCATTCAAATATAATCGATCTGTAAAATAGGAAAATTATTAAAATTATTTATAACATAATAATTGAATCACTCTCCTCTCTTACATAAACATTAGAGTTCATATACTCATTCCACTAGATCACACAATCCCTTTTTCGTCCCACTTTACAAAATAAACTTTGTTAAGAATGAAACGATTGCTCAATGAACACCCTACTAATCTAAGTCTTTCATTTTATTAATTATAATTAGCACTTAAGTTCTAATATAATCTATAGTTTATAGATTTTTTCAATGTAAATATAATAAATTCAATTCAAATAAAATAAAAACTAATATTGAAAGATAATACAAATTATTTGATATTGTGGTAAATAAATATCACACCTCGTCGTAGTCATTACTTTAATTTCGATTAATATCTAAACATTTTTTTTTTTTAAATAATAATACATTAATACAATATTGAAGTTAATTAATGTAATTACATCAATTCTCATTAAAAAATAATTTACATTAATTACAATAGCGTCTGTTGTTTCATCTATTATTCATCTTATTTTGCATACCAATTGTATCAAAGAAACACGAAAATGTAAGCATAGTATTTTATAACGAGCGCAAGAAGTAATTGCAGATTTCCAAGATATTATGCGAAATTGCTTATGATAATATTGTTTCGTTGCTACAACTCAAGATTTTACATTGTATAATAATATTATATAGGTATACCAAACAGCATAATTAGTGGAAAAAGTTTTCATTTTCTAATTACCGCAATACGTTTTAAATTATTATTATTTTTTTTTTTCAAAGGTATCAAAGAAATTTAGATAAATTCTCTAGATAATATTATTATGATATAGAGATAGTTGTCTCACGACTTGAGAAATAACAACAATAATAGTAATAGTAATAGTAACAATAGTAATAATAATAATAATAATAATTATTATTATTATTAAATTTCTTACGATTTAGATTATAATAATATTATTTTCTTGCATATAATTTTCGTGTATCTTCAATAATTAACTATAGTGATAAAAATAGTTCACAAGTAATTACGGTAGAGCATTAGCATATAATCATATCGTATAAATTATATAATACGTATGACCTCGGTATTTTATAACATTATAAATGACTATAAATCAGCTTTTCGGTTTTGCGTATCGTTCGTATAATATGTAAATGCGTCTTGACTATATATTATCAAAAATGACTCTATAAAGTGTAACAATATTATTACTACGTTATGTTTCAATGTCTACAAAACACCTACAACTGTGTACCTATTGGTTTTTAAACCGTGATATATTTTCGAAAAGTTGCTATCCCGTACTACAACAATAATCATTATTATTATTTCGGTAAGTTAAACCGTATAGTCAAACGTGGACATTAATAGGTACTACCTAGCTAAAGAGTTAAATTAAATTTTTTTATAATTTTCAATCCAACTAATTAGTTCATTTCCTCATCGACATATGAACTTTACTATTTTTCAAACTGCGTTAAGTTAAATTTTATTTCCATACCTTAAAACTTTTAACTCGTCGAGTCAGATTTACGATTTGTCAACTTCTAACGGTCCTACGGGCATGGATAGATCACCAAAAGTCGTGGTCGTGTCCTTCGAATACCTGTTAGAGAGTCGTACTAAACCTGCAGTTCGCGTTGGTCACTGCAGGATATCCAAATAATATGTACTTAACATTAAGTACGACGCGAACCTACAACCATCGAGACTGCTCGAGAATATTCTAACGATAATAATAAATTATTTTACACTATAATAATAATATTCCACCCGGCCATTTTTCCGCCCGGCACGCATAAGGCACGCACATGGTCGAGTACGACGTTATCGCACATGCCGCTGCTGCTGACCCTTTACCAGTGCACTGGTATAATATTATTATTATGTATAGTTCACAATATCCTTTTTCATATATTTCCTTTTTCGTTCAACCCGCGTGGTGGTGTCAGGGCTGTTGTACAAGATAATCCATTTAACGTGCTACGCCCATTTTCTTGCGGATTATGGTCTTGAGTAAAATATTTTTATATTTTAATTAAAAGTGCTTATCAAAAACACTACAGTTTAGAGCAAATTATTCATCCGAATACGTTGATGTGAAAGTATCAAATTTAGTTTCTTATTTATACAATAATTTATTCATATAATATTTGGTGAAGGGCAGTGGAGTGATAGTCCCTTGCGGGATCGTGGTGAATCGTTATGGAATCTAAACTTTAAATGTTTATATTATATTTTAAGCAACGCAACTATAATGGCCAAAGTCTCAATATTTTTGTTCTGTGTGGAAAACTGTTCAGAGAGATATACTGCACCGGAACAACCGAAGTAAAATTAATGGTTTATCAATTTGAAAATGATAAATATTAACAATATTGTGAAAAAAAAAATGATTTTTCTCAAAAAACATACTTCAATAAAATTGTAATAAGCGTATTTTTAAATGTATTTTCTATAACCATGATAGTGTCGCCATAGTGCGATACAACAATACGATACTCAACCAAACCATAGGTATAATATAAATCCAGATAATAATATTATGAAATCTTTTTTTTGTTCGAAATCACAAGAATTGAACGATTATAAAACCAGTAACAGGATTATTAGAATTTCGCGTCCTCAGCAAAAGTCTAATAAAAACATGCAAAATAGAGAAAAATAATTTGGCTTACATAATATTTCAGGTACCTATCTAATCGAAAACATTATTTTTCAAACAATAATATAATTTAAAATTGCTTTTAATAATATATCATCATCATTCTATAAGTATGGGTTTTATGAATGACACCATTGTCATACATTTATAAGCAATAATTGTTTTTAATAATAGTATAGCCTACATATAGCTATATCAGGTATCAATAAAAATTGATTGTGGCTGGTCATATTATAACATGACCCCAACATTTTACGGGGTACCTCGACTGTGCCACTCGTTTTCAGTCATCTAAACTTTAAACATGTATAGAACATAATATTATAGGCGCTTTTACGATTAAAATTCACTACTCGTTTGAAATTCGATTTTTATATATTGAGAAACGTCGAAAAATGTTCCGCTTAGGAAATTAAAAAAGTATGTTATCATTGAATATTGTAAAAACTTCAATAACAATATAGACAAAAAAAAATAGTAAGACATGTGATATTTTGATATATGTTGATTTTAATGATTTCTATAATTATGTAAATAATTTATTAATATTTCATCTTTTTGCATATATTTTGTACGAAAGAAATACTATAATATTCCGATCATCCGGTATAATATTGTTTGATACTTTAAACGGATCAACCTGTACACATCAATATTTATAAACTCGAGTCCTGTGGTCATTTGCATTTATTACGTAGTCCGGCTCCGGCCCCCAGTCGGTGTATTTTATTCCATATAAATAAGATGGCATACGGTGATTTGCTTGTTTTGATTTTTTGCTAAACTAATAAATGCCAAAACATGGATTACCACCCTGAATTCGATTTCAAAAGGCTCCTAATTCGACGTTCATTCTGAAGTTGGCACAATGGTTACGCAATTTTTGTTTTTTTCTATTTCATTATTTTTGCAAGTTATATTTTCAAGTGTTTGAAAGTCTGTTTTTAGAATTTGTAAGCCCAATCTTTCATCGTAAAACCAAAAAATTAAAAGCTAGGCCAACTTCACGCAGCCCTCCCATTTGGACCTAGAACCTTGAAATCGGAACCAATCGGTTAATATGATTAGTTTTCGTTTAATATAGATTTCGAAGTTCTGAGTCTAAATGTGTAGGTTACATGAAGTTGGCCCAAGTTTTAATTTTTCGGTTTCGCATTAAAAGTTTGGAGTTGCAAATACTTGCAAATAATTTACGAAATAATGGCATGGATTCAAAAATAAAAATGGAGTACTTAGGTGGGCCAACTTCCGCGAACGTAATAATTTGTGACCGCACACGAGTGCTGGCAGCCCTGTCCCCAAAAATATTACTATGCCCGGGACGATGAGGCAACCGCAACACGTCATGACATATTATTCGAGGGTACGCGTGACATAGTAATTAAAATTTTTTCAATATATTAGTTGAATAAAACAATGGTAGTCCAACGGTTAGGTTAGGCTCCCCCTAAAAAAAAAATCACAATTATTATCGTAGACGTCTATCGCGAGATGATCACGCGTGACTAGTAAACGCTTCGCAAAGTGTGTACTGCAGGCCACTACTTTCGGATTTGACGCGAACGGTGGTGGCTGCTGGTTTATAATTCACGCGTGTTTCATGTATAATAATAATATACCATGTATCCGTGGGAGCGAGACCTATCTCCTTCGAATTTTCCGATCGCTTCTACCCCCGACCACAACGCAGTCGTGCACGGTGTATGCACGAGAGATACGATCACAGCCTCGTGCCAACTAATTCAATTTTTATCGGTTTAATTGTTTTATCTCCCGGAAACGACGAAAACGCCATCGCCCATTATTATATCGCTGCCTCGATGCCCTCGCGCACCGTTTATACAACTGCAGTGGTCGTTGGACTTTGTCGTGCGGAGTAGGTCACTGCAGATATTTGGGAATCCGTCGCAAATCCAGTAGGTACCGACAGAATATAAATGTTTATCAGTTGAATATAAGCCTAAGATGCGAGTCGGTATGGTAACTCGCCCATGAGAGACGCATCAGAATCGCGTTCGAATTCGTCGACGAAATATTATAATAATTTACTTTCTGACCGATTTATCGATCGCCTTAAAGTATTAATACTATTATAATTTGGTCATGCATATATTTATGGCATCGTGTAATCTACCCGTGCAGATTACGTGCTCAAATACAGTACTTAGTCAAAACGTTGTGATAATAGTTATATTATTTTATAGTAAAGAATATGAAAAACTATTGAACTGACGTACAGTTGTACCGCGGTGATTTCGGTTTTATTTTTTTGGACTGCACTGTTAAAAGAATCGACGAGAATAATGTAACAGTCGATAAAAAATGTTTTCGTATTATAATGTCATATGTCATGTATAATATTAATATAGTGTGATATTATAAATCCATTTCAGACGTCCGTTTTAGATTGACAAACATTTTGACAAATATAATATATCATATTAATATTAATGCTTCATCAATAGCAATAATCGTAGTATACTAGTTTGCATATCCGTCGATCCATTTTACGACCCAATTAGGTGTCCGTACCGGATTAGCTACGAACGAGTCGTCATCGTGTCAGTGTAATACGTCGGACGATTATAACATAATATTGCTCACGTTATGACATGATTATATTATTACGGTTTATACCTACCCATATACCAACGCCGATGTCGATAATATAACGGATATGAGTCTTATTTTTTATGGTATGAGCGGATAACGATAAAATAGGATATTTTTAATATTTTAACATATTGACAACAGATGCTTACCTTAACGTTTAACACGACGTTGTGTTGAATTCCTGTACCAACACGGTGGTAAATCGTTGGCGGAAATCACAGCTAGGGGAGCTAAGAGTGCTAAGCACCCTGAATTTAAATGAGTAATATCCTGTAGTAAAACAAAAATCCAAAATTCAAGATATAAAACGGATAAAAGTTTCATCGAGCTACGCGTATTAAGGAAAAAACACATTTTTAATTATTTTTAATCATTTATAGAAGTCAAAAATTAAATAATAATTCATAAAATGTGAGTAAAAAGTTTTTAATAAATGGGATTTGTAAGAAATATCGAAAAAAGCAATAAAGAATGAAAAATTGACTGATGAAAGCTAAAGAACACCTAAAATTAAAAAAAAATTCTTAAAATGCAAAAAAGATTCCAAATAAATCGAGTTCGTTTGTAACTTATTCAAACTTTATGTTAAGAAAGTAATGTTTTTGAACAAGCTAAAAAGAATGCATTTTCCTATATAAATTCACAGCCCTATGCAGTATTTATTTAAATCTTAACTTATGAAAAGGGATATAAAATGTAATGGATATAATATGGAGAAGAATCAATATACTATGAGGAGAGTAGAAGCTTAAGCCCACCTAATATTTTTGAGCGATTTGCGCCCACGGGGAAAATATTATATCCATGGTGTTTTAAGAAAAATAATAGGTAGGAATGTGAAAATCTCAGGTCACTTACAATATTATTATTTTAAATATCAGTATTAAAATTTCGTTAGCGCTTTTGCACTTAATATTAAAAATTGTTAAAAAATAAACAAAAAGCATCACCCTTTTGTGTACTAATACGCGTGTAACGCGCACAATGACCTGGTATGGGGTATAATAACGTTACATTGCATTTCGGCGTAACAGTCGACTGGCTTTTTATTATTATTATTATTATTATTTTATTTATTTTTTTTTTTATACTCGCGTATTATTAGTATTTACTACCGCTGTGGTGGCGGCGGCGACGACGACGACACGGAAAACGCCTTATTGCCGGTTTTCATATTTTGCCTCCAAAACATGTCCGAGACCTCCACGGGGAGTCGAAACTGCAGCTCACACGTAAAATTAAAGGGTGCGCGTGAAAAAAAAATCCAACGTAGGGGAGAGCGGTTCAATACATCATTTAGTTTTAATTTTACCACCGTCGGTTTTTGTCGGAAAAAAAGGCAAAGGGAATACACAAAATTCATCGCATACCCGCCTACAGTGTTGCGCTTTATCCAGATAAAAATAGGTAAATTTTATCTTTTCACCAATTAACTAGATAAAATAAATACACATTGTTCTATCCATCGAATCTGCAGACGATTACAATATTATATGTTTATACATTTCAATTGATTTCTTACTAGGTATAATATATTTTAATGTTTTAAACAATAATATTATGTATAGAAAAACGTGCCAAACTCCAAAATTACATCGCAGGTCACTCCATGACACAATTTATTTTGAGTTGGTACGTTTAAAACCAAACAAAAATTAAATTGTTTTAATTTAATTATCTGTATTGGTTATTATATGTTTTTATTACAATAAATAATTGTGTCATTTGTGCAAAAAGCAATAAAATCGAGTGCCAAGATACTTTAAAATGTTCAATATATTAATATCCGTTAAACGTTCTTCATTTTTTTTTTATTATAATTTATTAATTTAGTCTATATTGTATGTTTATATAATGTAATAATAAATAATGTTAACTATAAGATCATAAGTATTATAGTTTAATCTATAAAATCTTTAAATACCCCAAAATTGGTATAAGTATTATACTATAGCTGTTTTGATCTAAAGAAAAATGAGGTTTTCTTTTCTTTTATCTAGATAATTTTTTTAATCGATTATCTGTTATCTTATCCAGATAATTTTAAAGTTACCTGTGCTCAGCTGCACTGTCCACTTACAACGCATATAACGTTAGTATGAATATATAATATAAAATAATATTATATTATTATTACAATTGTGTTTTGGTGAAAAGAAACCGAATATATATCTCGAGTACCGCGATGTATAATATATACCACGAAACTAATTATAAACGTGTTTTAATTGGACATAAATCTATGGAGTTAGAAAATCCATTAGTGAATCCAAAGCACCATAAGTCTGATGATGCGGGGTAACGATATTACATTATTTTAGATTGTCTACGAAATTGTTTCTTTCAACTTTTCGTGCCTCAGACCCTCGTTATATGATATATTATGTACTAATATAAAATATGAAATATTGCGATTTTCTTTTAAATGTTCGCTATCTAAGTATGATGACGTCCGAAATCAAAGTAAATATTTAAACCGATTGTACCGATTGTAATTACAACTGTTCTAATAATATAACGACTATCATTGATTGTAGACAAAATAAAATAGAATATAACATAAAATATTTATATACATATTACAAGTAACTAATGCAGAGTATTTACTCGATCATATTAAATATATTATAATTTAATTTTTTAATAATTAAAAAAGTTTTTAACTTATAGCTTCAATAATGTAATGAATCAATATTATTGCAATGATAAATGTAAGAAAAAAGAAAACAATACCCAAAATTGCTTTGAAATAAAATGATGTAACTACAAAATAAGAATAACTATATAATAATGTTTTAACTATTATACTTCATTTTTCGATATGCTGGTATACATATTATTATAATACTTCATAATAATTGCATTAGGTTTAATCGGATTAAAATTTTTTTAAAGGAAAATATTACGTGCTTTGTTGGAATTATTTTTGTTCGCTATCGATTTTTCGCGAACTACATGAATTCATTTTCTGATTCACAGAATATTCATCAACGACGATATGAATAAATTGTATTGTTTATTTTGTCCGAAATATCATAGTACGGTAAAAAAAAATGTGTTTTTAGTTTGTACTTTTGAATAATTAAAAAATGAATCATGGATTGCAGACATTACATTGTGACAACAGAAACAAACAAAATTATAATGAAATCATATTAACGGAAACATAAAACGAATACGCTTTTATACGAAATATGCTAATGTTTGAAACAAAAGTATTTATTTTTTCCAATGGTAGGTAGATACCTACTGTTTGAAAATACATATTAAAAATATAATTATTGTTTACAATATATTATCCGGAATTATAAGAAATAAACGTCAAGCATACAAAGTATACATTTGTTTAATTTACAATTATTGCAATAATTGTATTGAACTACCAATTGGTATGCACTTTGTTATGGATTACAATCATCGTAACTGTGGACAGTTAGTTAATGTTATTTTCTCATATTACTAAACAATATGTCATAGGTACGAAAACAGTCATGGGTGACATATTTAGGGGTGGTAATTACTATGATAATTTTCCATTTAAGTTATTTAATATTTTTTTTTGTAAGTACCTACACAATAATTATACAATTCAGTTGATAACACATTAATAAGGCTAGTATAATATTATTTAAGCGTGGATATGAGACATAATCTTGAAACAAATATAAAAATGACAAATTACACTTGTATAGGTTGTATACCTACCTCGTATTGTATGGTTCGCGTGTGAATGGGGGCACACGCAAATGTTGACATTTCAAATACAAACAAACCCGAATTTTTTCTTTGAGTTTATGTTGTTGTACATAAATTATTATATTATATTTTTACATTAAACGCAAAACGTAAGACTATATGCGTCCATTCATGGATATAAAAATTAAAAAATTAAAATTGTTGAGTGCATATAGTGTAATTTTTAATACTTCTTAATGTTATGATTTATCGATGTAAGAATATAGTTTATTAAGAACAGGTGCCTGCGTATAAAGTTATTTAGTTGCATACATAATTCCACTTAATATTTAAACGTAAAATGCAATAATTCATATTATTATGTTACTACAAGCAAATTATTATTAAATTCTCTGGTCCGCATATTAATAGCATTTTCTATAATATACACAAAACTGTACTCCGTAAACTTAAATTTTTCTCTTTTTAATGTATATACAAGTACTCATAGTAAAGCTGGAATACACACACACACACACACAATAGATATATACACTTCTAGTTGGCTATCCACCATAAAGCAATAGTTCGTATAATGAATATTACTGCTCAACAAATTATTCATATTCCTGAGGGAAATCTGTAGAAAGTTTTGAGACGTATGTAAATTACATGATATTAAGTGTAGTATTATTGTCAATGCGATCCCGGGGCCGAAAACGACTTCTTGAAGACATCCGAAGTACCTACGTGAATATTACAAACAAAACGAAGAAATGGAGTTTCAATAAAACATATATGATAGGTAACATAATATAATATTATATTATTTATTTCACGTCGCAGTGGAATTATTACACCCAATGTGATTTACTGAACGTCTGGAGTGGCGGAGCATAAATTACGTTCAAAAACATTTTAATTAGTACATATACCTAGGTTGTGCGCCGTGCATACAATTTCTGCTGTAAAAGTTTTGTATTAAAACGAACTGAAGTAAAACGCGAAATTAATACCAAACTCTGGAGCGAGAGAGTGTATTACTTTGTTTTATTTGTAAATAATGTAATACGAAAATTATTACAACAATATAATATGTTAAATCAAAGTGTTACTTTACACGGGTTTTACAATTCCAAAGATTAACGAACGCAGGTAATCTTGTCGGTTTTTTATACATCACGAGGGAACATTTACATATATTCTCCAAGACGTACCTGCCCATCTACACCTACGCTGCAGACGGAGCTGTAAAACTTTACTGCACTTGATGATGTTCGAATTTATAAGAGTAATTTTTGGAAATTCCCATTAGGTACCCGCGTTTCACCGACAACGGCGTACAAATGGCAAAATATTATTATACCGTGTTGAACAGCATTACCTGAGAGTTGGGTTTTGTTCCTTTGCGAGTTTATACTATAACAATTATAATAATATGATAGCCGTATACCTAATCCATTGTTTAGTGATCCGTTTCGATTTTTACCAACGATTATGTCTTTCGTTTTAAATCGGGCCAGTGCGCGTATATCATGATAGCCGATAGGTATACGACATCAGCAGCAGCACCTGATGCTAGGTGAAAAATTCGTAGGTATACATATATTTTACTTTTTTGACAACAAGCACGAGGAGGGGGTAGATTTTTGGCAACGGTCGTCATAGTACTATCAAAAGTCCCCGACAATGCTAATGGAACGGTGTTGGTGGTTAAACTCACTGATGGGGGGGGGGGGAGGCGTTATAATAATATAGATGTATTTCTAATAGAGCAGAGAAGGAGCAGAGAAGTCCTGCTCCGTCGTACCACTCGACTGGCGCGACGACGAGAGCGCGCACCACACCGGTGTAGCGGCGGCGGTGGCTGTGGCGGCGAACATTTCTCGCGGGTTCATTTATTATTTTCGTAGATAAATTCCGCTTCGATGGTAATTACTGTGAAGTGTAAAGTTTGAGAGGGTGGTTCTTTATCTTTAATGAAACTTTTGTACTTTTGCTGGCAGCCGAATCTTGTTTTGTGCCAAGAACGCTCCCAGTCCAGGCCAAACTTATCGGCAATAAATTCGCCGGCAAATCCGGCTGGCACGGCGCGGCAGCAGCGCCCGACCTCGTGCGCTGCATCGCGAATAATATCCTCGGGGGTTATCGAGCGAACCATGTACCGCGATCCACTACATAACCGCTGCACCGTGGCCGCCGAGACTATCATTGCGGTTATGCCTAACATGTGCGCGCACACACACACACACACGCACACACACGCGCGCGCCAGAAACGGTATGCCGCCGTGATAATAATATAGACGTGTGTGTACGAGTGGACGGATGCGCCAAAACGAATTTGTGCAAATTAAATCCCATCACGCGGCATCTACTCTGCCCCCGACCGGTTTTTATCGTACCCGCGTCTCGGGTGCGGCGCCGGGGGGAGGAGCAGAACGCCGCCCCGCGTCAACGGCCCGCGGTGGTAAGGGATGGCGGTTTTATCGTTAATTGAAATCGAACGGTCGACCGCAGTGTATGTATATTGTATATTATTATTAGACGACGACGACGTAGGTTTTTAGACCACGCCTGTATCAGATCGGACTGAGAGGATAGGGCAGCGTGGTGCATAGAATTAATTTCGAATAATATACGCGGATGACCGATCGAAACACGATGAACAAATCAGTCCGTCTCGAAAATCCACGTGTGTGTGTGTGCCTAGCTCGAGAGTCTTAGAAACCGTACTTATCGTATCGTTTTAGACTCGGAGGACGCTTCGGTCGAGTGTATTATACATATTGTTATTCACTCTCCCCTTCCCAGGGAGATAAACTGTAAGATAACTTCGATCATCTCGGTATATAACTCGTGATGTCACGATGCCTGCGCAAAGACTTCTGTAACGCCATCGCTGTATCACTTAAAAACAACCGCGGACTAAACCGATGCCTACTGGAGCCGGCACCAATAGGGGATGTGTTTGACGCCGCCGTGTTGTAATAAATTTCGAAAGTTCAAAATCTGACACCCTTTTGATCAAACGCATACAGATTATTTCATATATGACTTCGTTTCGAAGTCGACAAAACGTCTGCTCGCATAGTATATAATAATATATTGTACTGCAACGCATAGGTATTCGATCGAAACGAATACGACTCGACAAGTTTCCACGTCTATTTCTGAATAATATTCGGGTAGAGTTAGTATCGTTAAACTATAGGTATTGCAGATGACGTGTGTAGAATAACGCCGCTTCGATATATCGGAAACTGTGGACGAATTCAAAACTAGACTGTGAATACAATAATATTATGGTATCGAATAATATTAGAAATGTATAGGTGCATTAGAAGTTCAAAACACATTGACTGTAAATTATTTTATTAATACGCTCCGTGGATTTAAATACAAACCAATTTACGTCTATTGAAAGCAATGGGTAAATTAAATTATAATAACCCTATACGGTGATTATTACTCATACCAGAGTATTGAAGCCAAGGTATATTATATTATTTGAATTTGCGATTAATATTTTAATTAATTGTGAATTGTATGACATAGCAGGCATAATGAAATATTTTTACCGCGAATTACTTTTTCATTAATTACATTTAAAATTAATGATTAATTAGAATATATTATTATTATTCTCTACTTATATAAAGTATATATACTTACTAATGATTATCTCACAAAACGTTACAAATCCATTTACAATTTATAAAAATTTTAATTATTATTATTATTAACTTACAACTTTAGCCGCGAAATAAATAATATTATTATCATTTAAAAACATTATTATACGTATTGATGCATTATTATTACTGTTATATGTCCGTTATAACGCGCAGTTTACTAATGTTAATAGTTAATACCATAATAATACATACCTTTACCTTAAAGGTTTTGTTTTTATTGTTCTATTACATTTTAGTAATCGACACATATCATCTATACCTACCTATACTTATGTAGTTTGATTGTACATTGTTAAATTAAATTGTAACACTAAACGTATCAATCAAATAACTTCGAAATAAACGAATCTTGAGAAGATGTCTATAGATATTTTGAACTTTACTATCACAGGCCCCCTCTCTTCTTTACACAAGGGATTTGTAAGCAGTTCTCAGACATCGGTTTCTACAACACGTTGATATCACCTCCTACAGTCACATAATTTGAATTGTAAATGTAGTTATTCCAACAGTTACTTAATCATTTGCATGTTTAGAATAATATAACGATCTGGCTCAGATTTGTTCATGAAGTTTGTCGCTGATAATAATACCGTGCATGGCAGTAAATATATTAAAATTATTAACGTTTATGGACAATATTATAATATGGTATTGATTACCTCTAAAGTAAGTATCTATAGTTTACCTACAGGTTAAAATGAAAAGAAAAACTGTTATTTGAGTTTATCGTCAGTATTTTGGAGAAAAAAATAACTAATAGGTCGGTAGTGAAAGCAATGTGTGGCTAGACACTCCAAATGATATTCACAAGTATAATAGAGTTTAAGCCGATTGGACACCTGGACATAAATATTTATAGTTTCACATATATCTCCGAGCTATGATAGTTACCATACAGACGTTGCTAGTCCCTATAATTATTATCATTGTTTACTTAATTCAGTTAATTGTCCTATTGTTATCTTGTTTTATTGTACGTATGTTCGACAGTATCTATTGTATGATTTGCCCAGTAAGTAAAATAAGTCTAGTGGACTGGTCATCGAGGTGTCATCACGTTGCACAACATGGGAACTTTACAGATAGGTACCTACCCCTTTCTGTGACTCAAGACACGAATCACAAACAATCTCTCATATAACGACTGAATGCCCGATAGCGCATTCATAGGCGCTCCAAATGATATCCACGCGGATAAAAGGTATGTAGTCGATTGGATACGACACCTGGACATTAATAGTAGTTATAGTTTCATATTATATATCCGAGCTATAATAGTTACCAACAGACCTTGCTAGTTTTTACAATAATTATTATCATTGTTTACTTAATTGTGCTATTTATCTTATTTTGTTTTATTAGTTTATCTCCGTATTAATATGCTTTTATGTACGTCATGTTGAATTTTATTCCTTAAAATTTATTTTGTTTATAATATTTATGTATTGTATTTCAATGTTGTTTTGCTCAAACTTGGCATACGAAATATATATACATTTACCCTGCAGTAGGTATATCTAGACATCTAGTTATACCTAGTTGTATCTATACAAGCACACTATTCGCTATGTGTTAACTTTTTACTCGTTAGCTATATATTTTGGAAATAATAAATAATTAATAGGTAGGAAGGTAGGTTGGTAGTGAAAACAAGGGGCTAGTTAAAAGAAGGATAATAGTATAATCACAAAATTACGATACAGCGAAAAACTTACGAATGGTATGGAAAGAAACAAATTAAATTGTAATTCGAAAAAGAAATAGCAAAAACTTTTACTTTCAAAGAAAATTACTTCTCCTTGTGGTGACTTCGAGCCTTGTTAAAAGTTGTTAATGAGGCGTTAAAATAAAAGTGAAGTTTCTCGGGGCATGGGAGACATAATGAATATGAACAGTGATATATTAACTTGTGATAATTCAAATTTAATTGCTATGGGATTTAGGTTTACTTCGTAGTCGTAATAATACAGCTTTGCGAAATCTGGTGTACTCCGACGGATAAAACTAAATAATTCGAATAATCAAGACTTTAAGTGAGGCAGTAAAATTATTAAACAGAAGCATTTAAACCGTCGCGTCGGCGACCATTAAACGTTAAACCCGAATAAACGACAATAACAATAATAATAATAATTAATAATAATACCTAAACAAACACACTAAGGTATTTGGGACTATTCAAAATTAATAAAAATGGTAGCGCGTTTTAGTGCTATTTGACAATTGAATAGTATTTTTAAAAATGATGATAATTCATATTAATAATAATATTATAATAAGATTCAACTAAAACACAGTTGCAATGAACAAATTATAAAATCTCATAAAGGTAATGTACAATGTCATTCGCCTATCTTGATTACCCCCATTTTTTCCATTAAGAACGAAATTATTCAAATTCTTGATTTTTTTTTTTTTGTACTAATTAAAGAGTCCTGTGGCCTTTCAAACTTCTGTTTTCAACTGAGACCCCCCCCCCCTCTACCTTTAACTGTAAATTATTTGCTTGTTGTTATTTAGCTTCGTTAGTAAATAGAATAATTCCTATTGGATATAATCATAGATCGCTATATTTCGGTTTGAGGAAAATTCGGAGTTAGGTTACCAAATTAGAATTGTTAGGTACAAAAATTTCGGAAAATGTTGTTTTGCAATCATCACTTCAAAATTCAAATCATGTGAAAAATATTTCCAAAAAAAACGTTAATAATTTTCAAGATAACAACGATAGTGTTTACTGGAAATATAATCACCCTTATACATGTAAAATGTAAATATCTTACCTTCGGAAGACTGAAGTGGGCTCACTGCAAATATGGCCACCAGGAACGTCATGGCTGTTGCTTTTGTCGAGTACATCCTCCTAAAGTGCAGTAAACGCGCCCCTTGCTTACAATTTTTTTTTTTTAAATCTTATTCCTTCTCTTTATTTTCTCTACTCTTCTCCTAACTACTCTTCGCTCTTTAGTAGTATTTTTTTTTTTTTTTTATCTAACCACCCTAGGACATTAAGTCTACTTCCAGTGCCGTTAATGTCAACATAGCGACGCGAATCGATCGCCCGGCGCAGAGAAAATGCATAAAACAAACAATAAAATGGAGACAATTTAGAAGGGGCGCGTTTATTTTTTTTTTCCCCCGTTCTCCGGTTCTGTTGACAGTCCTGAAACAATACAACAACATACAAATTAGGTTACATCCGGCAAATACCGTTTTGTGCGAGAAACGCACGCGCGCACGCACTCACATATAAGCCGCCCGGAAATTTGTCACCTTATACAGCCAATCCATTTCGTCGGGGAGGCGGTAAGGGGGGTGGGGAGGGTTTGAAGGTGACCACCGCCATAAAGTGCTGAACCACCGGAAAATTCAAGTGTCCCGGAGATTTGTTTTAACAGAAACGAAATACTGTAGAAATAAGTCTTATAAACGTTTTGAGGATTTTCAAACCCCATTTGGCGTTAAGTTGGCGATAGTTGAAGTGTGTTCAAGAAGGGCGCGCACACACAGCGGAGTATATAGAATGTATTATTTTTCTTTATCTCCGTTCAGACACTTAGAATCTAATAGATTTCACGTATATTTTAAATTCGTCGGATGTCTTTTAGAGTAACTAAGTTAGGTCGAATTTAAAGCTCGTGCGTATTTTATTTGTAACGCGACAGCCAGCGCAGCGATATATTGGAGAAAAAAGAGAACATTAAGTATATACGCACTGTATACGTAGCCGTTCAATCGAGTTATACCTAAACTCCGCGGAGAATATTTATTCAAATATTTTTTGAGTACAGCAAAACAAATAACCCATATATACATCGGCATTATGTGACATTATGATTGTATAAACATGATAACGCATTATTTTATATTCGACGTCGTGATCCTTAATTCGTTAAAATGTTACGCCTAAAAGAATGACAGTGATGTTTATTGTTGTTAGAGGTTGACAGCTGTTTTAAATGACACTAAATAACGAATAGGCATTTATAAAAATTATACGATTCATATTTTGAGCGTAAGCCTCGCATCGGTTGGCTCTACTTTTAGTAAGTGGCGTGATTATAATTTTATAGCAAAATACATACAAGACAATAAAACCGTATTGCGTGCCCAAGATTTTGTTGAAAACAGTCGAATAAAGATTACGATTATTTTTTATTTATTTTCTGATCTTCTTCTAACTACTCTCTGCTTGAACTTGTTCTACTTAAAACGATAAAAATCGATAAATAGCAGGAAATTAAAAAAAAAATAACGACAAGCATAATATAATATAATATACCTACCCAGTTTATGCTATATAATATTATAATTTATTAAATAATTTTTTTCCTCGACATACACTAGTTTAGTGTACCTACATACAGGGGGTTAGAATTTTTAATATTTTAACATAATTTAAATTGATATGTTTACACAAATCGGAGTGCAGACTATAATTTTACCTATCATATTATTATGATACAGTAACGCAGCAGCAGTCGTGGTACACATAAATACATTTTCTGTTAATAATGAATTATCATCAGGTTAATAAATATATATTAGTCCGTATGTTTTGGACTTACTGATCATCGTTCGAATATTGAACAATACAGATATTGTTTTTCGATATTATTAATATATTACCTACCTATGTAAATTTGTATATTAATATTTAAAAAAAAATGGATATATATTTCATTTCAGAATTTCAAAGCAAAATATGTGCTATATTTGAATTTATCTAACATTATTCTTCTCATAACAAGTTCCACATCATTTTTCATCGAACTGGTCACAATTTATACCTTAATTTAGAAAGAAATAGTGTGTGCAGATATTATATTAAGTTTCAGTTATGGCGTTTCAAAATCAAAATTGTTTTTCTTAAAGATAAAAAGTTAAAATTAACAAAAACGCGTGCTCTGTCTTCACGTGTATAAATCTTGATTTGTTTCACTTAGACAAAATATAATAACATTCCAGTTTGGGACTTGCCACTTGGATTTCATTCAATGGCTGCACAAGTGAAACGTCTAAATTAAGAGATGATAAGATCATCATCATTAGCTGTTTAGTAGTACTTTATTTCGTTATTTATTTGGCGTATTTTTGGTTAGTGAACGAGCTATGCGTATTAATTATGACCCTATTCATTATTCACGTGGTATCGTTGGTGCTTGGCGTGGTGGTGGATGTGGGCGGTGGTAGTGAGGGTAACGGAATGAATGAAAGAACTTCTAGATCATTATGCGTCAGTTTTTAAACAAGACCTGAACAAAAATTGAAATCCTTCTACGGTGACGAAAATACGAAACGAAAGAGAGGTGAAATAACAATAATAATAATAAGAAATATATTTATTTATACTTGGGACTCTCATTGCTACCGAAAAGAAGAAACGCCACCCATTGTTCATTCGATCGCATCTATTGTTCGAAAAACCGGTGTGATTATTGTTATTTCATTTCCGTTGTTATTAATTTCTTTCAAAAAATAAATAAATACCTCGAAAATTCAATGTGTGGTAAAAAATTTCGTTTTCTTTCCACGTCGATGGTTAAATACTATGATACCAAAGACATCACAAAAAACCACGTCGGTAACCACGGTGTCCGTTGTAGATGTTGCATCAGTGGATGTCTTGGAACCACAGAGTTATAATAAAAAAAAATTGGAACGAACTATACAATGCATCTTTTCAATATACTTGTAAATATACGATATAAATGTATTATTGCACTCGAATACTCGATACACAAAAATGGAATAAAAACCTAATGTCTGTGAATTATAAATTAGAAAAAAAAACTAATTGGGTGGCATACTTATATCGACGAGAATTTTAAAGTCGAGTCAATTGTGTAGTATCTGTATTACACAATAAGTCTAGTAAATTAAGGTAGATATGAAAACCATTTTTAAAACCACTTCTTGAATTTCTTAATAATATTTAGGGTCGTTGATGAAAAAAAAAACACTGTATTGGTTACTTAGGTACTAGTTACGAACTACTATTATATCACAGCGATTATATCATAAAACCAGATGGTGCACTTCTGCATTTGCTGATAACTCAAAAGTTCCTCAATGAAGTAGGATAGCATAATATTTAAAAAAATACATTATTGTTCAACACCTTTATGAACTATAATATTATTGAATCGAATAATATGACAAGGGAGTGCTAAATACCAGTGATGCGTCGTAGTTAATAATCAATAATTGCTCATAAAACTGTATATCTCTATTAAAGTTGTGATACTGACTTGAGGTAGGTTTTGATTTGTTTACATTTTTGAGAATTACATGGCTCGAATGGGAAGTGAACGATTTTTATTTTATATTATAATCTGTGCTATTATCGATGAATATAGTACATAGTAGATCGCAAAATTTGATATTTTATAAGATTTCACTATTATTTAAAATAATAAATTGTTTTCTTTTCTACAGCAATCTCAAAGCATAATATCGTGCGATTTAAGACGGCTAAATAATATATGTTGTACATAAAACCAGATGGCGCACTTTTGCATTTACTGATAACTCAAACGTTCCTCAATGAAGTAGGATAACATAATATTTTGAAAAATACATTATTGTACAACACCCTTAGGAACTATAATATTATTGAATCAAATGATATGACAAAGAAGTGCTAAATATCAGTTATGCGTCGTAGTTAACGATCAATCATTCGTCATAAAAACTGTATATCTCTATTATTAGTTTGGTTAGGTTAGTAACTTTATAATAAATAGTTTTATTTTCTACAGAAGCCTCATGGCATAATAATTATGGTGAGATTTAAATATTTAATAGGCGTCTAAATAAAATAATATATTAAACGTACCTATATTAATTGCTTAACATCTTTTATTCCTGCGACTAACCTAACCATTATATTATATTATATTTTCAGATTCACAAATTAAATTTTGTTCCGTTTCAACTAAAGTCCCGACTACAACTACACATTATAATATTATATAAAGGATTTTTTCAGGTCGACATGAATTAATGTGGGCAGGTTTTTTTATTTTAACACTTCTAAACTTATATACGCACAAAGGTTGGTTCATGTGTTCACTCTTTCTACAAAATTATCAGTGATTATGCTGCACCTTTAATTATTTGTGAAATGAGCATAGCACTTCGTACATTAATTGTGCACTAATTGCGTAGGTACCTGGCCGTTATTTATCACCTACATTTGTAAAGGTCTGGTGACTGCGAACTCGAATTTCTGAAGGTCGTACAATTATAATAATTGTTGTTCATAACGAGTAGGTAGGTTACATATACGAGTAATATTCAATATTATAATTGTGCATTTTCGAACCATTGATCGGTCATACGGTTCTATGAACTGTACAACTACAACTACATTTTTAAACTGTAATTCTGGTACATTAATCTACACGCGGTCACCCATAAACTTAGCTTGAACATTATAAACAGCAGCAACAATATTTTTCCCGAATAATTGACAAAACCAATCGAAGGGGTCAATTAAAATAACCTAATTAATTTTTTTCTATAACTATTAAAATAAAGATTTCGGATATTTTTAAACGTGACTTTTTAAATTCGACTTTAAAAATAGTACCTATATATACCCGTCGAATTACTGAGTCTCATTTTAAATATAATGCAAGAAATTAAAAATTAAATCCAACTCCTCAGGGCTAAGGCATCAATTTATTACAAGTATATAGGCGCAGATATTTATTGTTTAAGTGTTTGGAGGGTGATTAATAAAAAAATGTGTAATAATTATAAAACAAATTTAATTAACTTATAAAATCAATGTTCGTCAATATTCAAACACAAAATTATATAACATTGTTTTCCTATTAGAATTTACATAATACTTGGTAAGTAATATAATAATATCTTAAGCTATATACATATACACTATACAGGATGATTTTGTAAGCATGCTCACCCTATTTTTATTCTTAAACTAAACATTTAATATTACAATTATAATATTTGCAATTTTTAAATACACTCGAAGACCATATATTATTGAATACTTTAGATTTTTTGTACCACTTAAGAGTCATCCTGCGACAGTAAAAACTTCTGTTCTACAAATAATATAATTTGCAGCAAAAAAAAGGGATTTTCATTTGAAAAATAGAAGCTTGTATCACCACAGGACACTCCATAAGTAGTATGAAAAATATTATGGCCTTTAGGTATGATTAAAAATTCTAAAATTCAGAATAAAATTATCAATAAAGGGGAAAAACGGGGGTGGTCATTTTTAAAAAATCAACCTGTATTTAGCTGATTTCAAACTAGATAAAAATAAAACTTTATATCAGTATTTTTGAAACCGTTATAGTATTAAGTTTAAGTGAAATCTGTCAAGGAAATAAAAATTATACTCCGTCGTTATATCCTTGATATAATGATAATAAGAACATCAAATAAGTATGATTTGTGACATTAATTATTATTGTGGATGACAAATGGAAAGGAAATATTCAGGGAAATAAAAAGTAATTTTACAAGCCATTATCGACGTTATATCTTTGTACAGAAATAAGAAGCTTAATGCCACGTGAAATTTAATTTAAGTTAGTTACCAACATTTACCCACATAATTGTTATTTGGGCGACGCGTTAAAGTTAGACGACCGGGGACAATGAAAAACGAAAAAAAAGAAACAATAAGATGGATACATTTTGATCTTATTTGTATTAAATTCTCGGCGAAAAAAGTTGTACTTTACATTTTACTTTGTCCGTGGACAAAATAATTCCCGTATCTATATAGAGAAAATCCATATTGGCGTGTATCCAAACAACCTTGGAGGTGAGAATATACCAAAGAGTATCTCATAAGTGAATAGAATTTGGGTCGGATTTCGGTTAAACTATTTATTTTTTTTAATTGGATACATAAAATAAATCGTCAAATAACTCGCCGCCGCCGATCGCTAAAACGTTCATCAGAGAAGAACACTCGTTGCAGGTATCATTGGTATAAAAACCCTCAAAACAATTTTCCAGTGAAAAGCGTTTATATTTTTGTTTTTTTCCGTTCCTGTTGAAATATTATTTCATGCCACAATTTACGCATAACCTCTCAACGCCCCCACCCACCGAAATAAAAAAAATTTACAGTTTATTTCACGCCCATGTTATTATAATATATCTAAAACGTTTCTCCTCGTTTCATAACTCTCATCGGGATGATATTATTATCTCGTATCTTGTATTTTAATAATTATTTTTTACTATCACCGTTTTTTTAAATCGAGTATACCGACCCGGTGGTGCACAACTCTAATGCTTAGGAGAAATTTTCGAATTAATCGTGATTAAAACTGGACCTTCATCTATATTTTACTTGGAGATGAGCTGCGATGTCCGATTCGTTGGTTCATATTCATTTTTTCGTTTATGATTGTTTTCTTTTTATTTATTTCAGTAACTGACACAATACGTCAATGATGTTTCGTACGGTGATAATAATATAATTGTTGGTATTTTTTTTTAAATTTTACGTGAACTACAATTCGTTTTACGCCGTCTGATAATTTTTGGTGTACAGTAAAATAATTTTTATCACATATAAAATTATAATCTGTTTAACATCTAAATTGACAATATTGTATCAACCAAATCCTCGACCAAAGGTGAATAATTAATATCGCCATTCAATTAATTTTTAGTACGCGTTTCGCAGCCTTAGTTATTATTAAATACCTTAAATAAATTATGTTGTTAAAGAAAATCTAAATTTATAGATGGTTATTACCTTGGTATATTTTTGTTGGATAAATAAAATAAAGTAAGAATAATCAAAAACAATTATTTCTATATTTGTTTAAACATAATATTGAGTTTAGATATTATAGCACACGTATATAAAATAATTATAATATATTATTATTATAAGATGAAGAGGTTACCTAAAAATAAAATATATAAAAATTACAAAAATTAATCGAATACCAAAAATAATATTAATATTAAGTCGTAGAAAAAAACCATAATATTTATATGTTTTAACAATTCCATGGTTTTTTAACATATTGAATTAACTTTGAAAAAATCAACAACATCTTTATAATGTATATCCGCTGGCTCTCGGATTTTCCGCTCCGCGATAATCCCACGTCGGCCGGGTCACTGTTCCGATCGCCACAAGTTCCGCAGCACGAAATCTCGCTTCGCTCGCCCCGCTTGTCTCTAACGGTCTTCGTCGTCCGTCGTCGGGTCACCATCTCGTATCCCCCTCTCCTCCTGGTCTAATGTGTCTCCTGTCCGCCATTATTTTTTTTTCTTTAATTTTCTTCAATTATTATGTCAAATTTATTATAAATCATTATTTTTCGGTTTTTTTTCGGCTCTGAATACTCTTTTTACCAACATAAATAATACAAAATTTTCTTCAATCATATTAAATTCACTTTGTAAATTTCACTTTTTTTTCCAGCTCTGTACTCCTCTTTTTACGAATATAAATAATACAAAATGTTAATGCTAATTATTTTTCACCTTTCATTATTATATAGGTTTTGTTGTTTTGTTGTTTTTGTTTAATAAATTTTGTGAACACAAAAAATAATTGTTTCTTTTTTTCTTATTGTTCAGTGTGTAAATCAAATGTTACAGATTAACGACTAAAAAATCATTAAAATATATATTTTACACAAAGAAACTCGTTAGTCGATTATACAGAGTAGCTGGTAAACACTACACGGATATTATGTTCCAAAAAATATTTAAACCATCAAACACTAAAGGCGAACACCAACATTTAACTATTAAATAATATTTATGCCTATGGAAATTGTATTAGTTTTTAGTCAAAACATTAATATATATTTATACATAAATTCAATACATTTCCAACACTCAGTTAATTAAGGTTTAAGTACATAATATAATATCGTGGGTAGATTGTCACAGCATTTTTCACGATGAAAAAGTATGCAAAGAATTTCAATATACAAACAAACTGTCACTAATTTGCTACGGTACAGTCAACGACTTAAATAACTTTGAATGTAATTATTTTGTGCACCGTCCCGCTGATGAAGGATGATTTACAAATAGGTATTTGTCTGTTCGTCCGGATTCTCATCCGCGGCACAGCAGCAGCACAACGCACGGAAAGTGCGTTTGATTCGTTTCCACCCCCTGGAAAACCTGTTCCTGCGGGGTGGATCGCACTTTTCCGGCGCTGCCACTGCTGCCGGCCCCTCCTCAACTATAGACTCATCACGTTTATCCTTTACAACCTGCTCCTTCACAGGCTCGATTTTCTCTACCGACACGACTGCGACATGCAGCATTACAGCGTCTCCGACCGGCCCGTCCTCGGGATTCGGGGTGGGTTCAACGGGCCCCGACCCCGAGGACGGCCCGTCGCCGCCCGACGGCAAATTGCTGCAGTCCATGTCAACGAAAATGATTGCCTCTTCTTCCGCCACGTCTTCCATTACAGGGTCGCCTTCTTCCACCACGTCTTCCATTACAGGGTCGCCTTCTTCCACCACGTCTTCCGTTACAGGGTCGCCTTCTTGTTGAGGGATATTTTCGGTGAGTGTGTCTGTATGTACGTCGTGATGTTGATCATCGTCACCGGCGCTTTCTATAACAAGGGCCGTCTCCGGGCACGGCAGGGAGTCGCCGATCTGTGTTCCCATACTTACAGCCAATAGTAGTGGTGTCACCAGAAGAATGAGATTCGCATCACTTTCATTTTCATAAGTTCCGTCGATTATACCCGGTATAATCTCCTCCAATATTTCCAGTAGTATGGTGTTAATTTCATCGACGTTATAATATTGTTCCGACATGATTATTTTAGTGCAGATATAATAAGACAAGTGTTCTGTTTCGTATGAATCGAGAATTGCTAATGAGCTAAGAACAAATCTTCCAACACAGAGACCGATCAATTCGAAAATCTCCCAGACGACGACGTGTATTATTAGCCAGCTAGTACGTTCATCGTTCTCATCGCATTAGAATTTCCAGCGCGTTAATTTTTTTAAGGCCATTATACTATTATTGATACAATATTATACCTATAATATTTTAGCTAGTTCTGGTATTATGGTTTGTATTATTCTATGACTCGATTTATACTTTTAGGTGATCTTATATCTTATCTTTAAGTAAACTACTTAAAGTAAATATTAATAGTAGTACTTAAGTAACATTTTACTTTTTACAAGTGAACTAGATACGGACACACAAGTTTTTTTTTCCAAATATTTTACATTTAATATGACAAGCGAGCGCAATAAAGTAATATCGTTATAATTAGATTTTTTAATTTAATATAATTTGAGAAATATTGCTAGTGCATAGTAATAATATTATGACGTATATTGTATTATTACTATAGCCCAAACCAAACGATGACTAAAAGGGACGAGTCTATATTATATTTAATCCATTCTGTGACTCAACTATACTTATACAGAACATAATATAGTGACACCTAGCGTTAAACCATGGCACTCTCTCGATATTTTTCCTCTACAAGGAAAATCTTTGAAATATAAATATTATGTTTTTGTTAAGAAGTAACCACGACAACGAACACCTCACGAAAAATCGGTCGGAAACATTTTATCGTGAATCCAGCACATAAACACATGTTAAAATAAATCAATTTTTTTTTATTACATTTTAATCGTCTTGGGTTTTATTCATAAAATAATAATATAATATTACTTAGGAAAAAAAAATATTTGTTTTGTACATTGAACTATACAGATTACACTATAGCTACAAAATGTTCATCAAATAAATAATTTTTTAATTTAAACTTTAGGTTAATTTGTTTTTCTTTTTAGTTTTTACAAAAGCTTATACCTGTTAATTTAAACTGTTTAGATTATTAATATTTTCCAACGCTTAAAATATTGCAAGCATATTTTAATTTTAATTATACTCATCTAATAGAATTTTATATTGTAATTAGATTAGCTATTATTTCAAAACAAAATCAATCCTTTGCCATAAAAATAAGTAATTTATTAATGTATTAGAGACTGTTCGTCATGTGCAATAAATTATAAGAGCGATTTATGTTAAGGAAAAATTAATTAATTGTTGTATCTATTACGATTTGTGTGTTTTAAAATCACCTATATATTTAATTTTTTTAGTGGAGATGGGATAATATTTTAATCTTAAAAGAAAAAATAGTTTATCTAACATTCCAACAAAAAAACGAATCTCTTATCAACTCACATTGCTATACAACCAATAAAACAATATCAAATCGATTATAATATTTAAGAATATAATTGTCTCATTTTTATCATGACTAATTGTATATCATTTAAACCAGTATTTTTTTTTTAATTAAAATTCATCGATCAAAGGAATTAATACCGGATAAATATTTATAATTGTTCCGAGTTGATTGTTATGGAATACTGTCAATGTTCGTTACAACGTCTAATGATTAGTATTTACGTTTACTTATATAAAATATCACATTCAATTTTTAATCAAGAGAGTGCCGGTAATTTTTTTTTTTTAAATTCAGATGATAAGTGGACCGCGGTAATAACCGATCGTTTCACAACAATTATTTAGCTGCGGTGGTATTTTATTTTTTTTTCGATTTTACATTTCAAGACATCCGCGGCTGCGACCCAATCGACTACTTAGTAAAATGCGATGGATTTATTTATTTCTTAATTTTGCCGGTTATTGCTTAAAATGGGTAGTGAATTGCCAATAGTTAGAGACTTGTAACAGTTTATATATAAAAAAAAAAACTCTTCAAACATACCTAACATATAAAATATATAATTGACGTAATTTAATCATAAATTAAAAACTGCAACTGTAAAGTTGTTATCGTGTATTCAATAATTCAATTTGGCTTACACATGTGTTGTATAGAATTCGGTACTGTGTTTGTTTTATTTATGGTGTCAAAATTGAATGAAACAATACTCGTCGAAGCAAAATGAGGATTTATTACTTTTTTTTTAAATTGTTCAGTCAGCCCTCACCCTAATACTATAGATCGTTTCATTCACTCTTTTAACCCAATTACGGACTGCAAACGTTTCATATGTTATTTTTATACTTCTCTGGCAATTTTTAAGGTCGCTTCGTATTTATTGTAGTTAGGTGAAAAAGACAAAAAAAAAAATACCTACAACATTTTGCACTTAAAAACAAACAGACGCGTCCAACACGTCAGCAATTTAAAACCAGAGGTACGAAAAAAATAATAATCAAATACAAATTAGGTGCCTCCCAAATGAATTCGCTTTAATAAATTTTGTCACACACTAACGAACATTCATAATCTCGCAGAATAGATGTCACCTCGCATAACCGTCAAGAAAAAAACTCGTCAGGATTCGTTTTATAGTCATAATTATTTATAAAATGCGGTTTTTTTATATTGTGATTATAAAATAATAAACTCGTACGATACGAAACGATATTTTCACGATACAATGAACTTTTAAAATAAAAATGTCGAACGGACAAGGAATATATTATATTTTTTATGCAGCTGAAATAGTTTAAAAATAATCAATTTTGTATGCATAATAATTTTCTGTTATTAAACAAACTTCATTTGAAAATAGGGATGGTTTGCATCGATTTTTTTTGAAACAATTCCAAAACGATAAAATACATTTTTGTATTATTTTTTTTTTTTATTTTCAATAACATATAAAAAATGTTGTAGGTAAATACCTAACCTGTAGGTATTCATTATATTTATTATTTCGTTGTAACTTAATAAAATATATTTTATTAGTTATTTGACTTTTTACAATAATTACTAAACTAAGTAAATTATTTCAGACAACAGTAAACGGAAATAATATGACAAAATGCAATCTAATAATTAAATATTAAAAAAAAAAAAAACAAAATTTAATACCTAATTTCAATTATTTAAGTTAAAAATAAAATTAATGAAACTCAGTAAAAACCTCTACTATAACCCTATCTAAAACGTTCGAAAAATTAGTGAAACATATTTTTCTCTTAACCGAATTGGAAGATATTTGTCAAACCATCTCAGTTCAACCGTTTAACACAATTTTATGTCAAAATATATTAACAATTATCGCGAGGTATTATGTCAACAACTCGCGTGAGTATTGTAATCAAATAAAACCTCGGAATGAAAAATCTATAGAAAATTATTTTTAAAGAACGTTTTCCAATTAGTGAGCACTCTTAAAAATTACAAATGAAATTCTATTAATGTGAACCGTATAACAATTGCAAGAGATTTATCATAGCAAAATACTTAACCCCAGAAACAATAATTCTTGAAATCGTTACTTGTAAGCAACGCACTGCGTATAGTTATTAAATATAAAAAAATAATATCCTCTAATCCGAACACAATACGAATTTTAATGTCAAATCTATCGTAATAACGATGACGACAAATTAATTTTTTAAAGATGAAAAAAAACACATTATGTTTATGAGATTTATACGTTTTATATGATTTCCTTCAATGGCTATATATAGAGGACAATTATTTTTTTCTAATAACATAGATAACCCTTTAAAAAAATTATTCTCACGTTTTACTTGAAACTAATAAATCATAAACAATATAATATATATAGTCACATTGTGTACAATCAATATATGCAATTTAATAGTTTCGCTAATTATATCCCAAGCAACGATACTCCACCACACGAGTGTACGTTTAATATTTAGACACGATATTATTATAACAGACAGTGTCAAAACGAATACGAATAGTGCAATAGTATTAATAGGTTTTACATCGCCGGGTGTCAGCGTTGATTAGAATACTACCGAGATGAATATAAATTGTATTTAATATATCGAATAAATGTTTGTTTTTTTTATGCTTCTCGTGTGATTTAAGACCAATATGTAAGTCACGAGGTAGGTAGTTAAAAATTAAAGATGCCCCCAAAACGATTGACAACTGACTAAAACTTTACGAAAAATGAAAAAAAAAAAATTGTTCTTTTGGAATAAATATAAGTACTTGAAACGAGTTTGTAAGTTGGAAAGGAACGGTATTCGAAAAAAAAAAATAGATGCTAATAATATGAACTTCACTATTACTATTGCGCGTAAGTTTCGAGTAAAATCTATTCAGACGGCTGGAGTGAAATAAAAAAACAAGTTGGAACTTACTCTAATAATCACAAAACTACAATTCCACAATGTTTCATTTGTTATCTTTCGAAAATAATGTCTGTCGGTGTTAGTTGTTGTGCCATTCGTTCGACGATAGCAATAATAATAATATTATAATGACTAATGAGCGTTGGCGAATAATTCGAATGCATCACCACCATAATATACCCCCATAAATAACTCATAATTTATTTCCCTACGAAAAATAAACTTTCATTAGACGCAGCGATCTCTGAAAGCCAAGCGCAGTGTCATATTATAATACTATGGCGAAACAACATTTCAATACAACGTTTTTCTCGTACGTTTTAATTACTGTGCCTACCTATAATAAATAACGTAATGTACTAAATTAATATTACAATAATGCCAATACGCCTTCACTATATGTATGCCTAGTGATATATATATATATATATATATATTTTGTTCTAAATTGAGGCTTCGATTACAACGACTTAACAGTGTCATAGATATTTAAAAACTCGTACAATATCATTAAAAAAACATAAAAACAAACATTTTGTTATGTGCACCCGGTGTGTTGCAATGTATTATCCAAACCAATCAGCAGGAAAAAATTGAAAATATTGGGGCGTTGTTGTTTCGATCGAGGGCTTTTTCGAGTGATGTACGACTGTCGAGGAGATATTATCGCGAGGATGCGGGTTTGGGGCAGTCGATGATAATTGGTAATATTATGTGTCCTGGAGTGGGTTCCTTAGTGATTAAATAGGAGTGGGTGATAATGGAATGGCCTAAAATATAGTGATATCATAGTGCCATTTATGTCGTTTAATCACGATATCACTTGTATAGTAGGTACCTAATCAAACGGAAATGTTGTGAACGTAAACCGATATCAGGTGACAAAATAGTTACTCGGTATTATTATTATTATTATTATTATTATTATTAATAAATTAGAGTGCCAAACTACAATATTCGTCGTATGTGTAAATTTACTTACATATAGGTAACGAAACGTAACATATTAATGTGAAGAGGTAATGCGGTGAGTATTTAATGTATTTTGAGTTTGAAAATAACGTTTTCGAAGATTGAGTCTACAAATAAATATAGAAGAGCCTGGGCATAGACAAGTTTTAAAAAGTTCAAGTTGAGTCAATTTTAACTTTTTCACTTAACTTATTGATATAAACTAAATAAACAACTACCTAGTTACTTTGAATCAAATCCAAGTCCCGTTAATTTATAAATAATCAAATTGTAAATATAATTCAATTATTATTGATGAAGCATTTCGCATAGAAATTTACTTCTTATTGTTTCAAGACATATTATTACTATTGCTATTTATATATTTAAAAAAAAAAATTATTATAACGATACTCAACTTGAATTGACTAATGTGTTGTACATGTATAGCTTTTAACTTGCCCAACTGAAACGTTAAATGATAGGTAACTGCAGTATCAAATGTAAACCTTTTTTTAAAATGTTTTCTATCGACTCGGGTTGACCCAATTAAAAACTTTCGTCGTCTTGTCGGGGCTTGAATATTACATATAGGTACCCGACTGCCTTCAAATAATAAATATCACAGACCTGCGACTAAAAACCTTCGTCCGTCGTGCCGATCGTTGAATAAAAACTCGTGAGGTGCGGGCACGGCGAACGGGTGAGTCGCATCACACTGCAATCATTCCAATAAAAGTCGAGCCAGCCCGCAAAGCTGTACAGGTGCGCTGTTATATACCGAGAAGTCTTTATAACTGTACTCGACACGGCAAAAGCGTCACCGGGTCGTTTTCCATATAGATTGTATACACGTGCATTGTATTTGTATAAAATATATATATATATATGTACAGACGAAGAGCTGTTTGTCAAAGTAAAACACACATCAGTCACCTATATTATTATTTGAGGGTTACGTCTTGTACCGTGTTATACCGATGCCTTCTGAGAATGTTATTTCGAATTTATTGCATAGTTGCGCGCAATATTCGGTGTGTGTGTGTGTGTGTTGTGGTTTATGGTATAGGTAATGGGTACCTGAACGGGTTAGTAAAAATCCATACAAAACCCTTAGGAAATAGTCACGTGATCTTGTAAGCTCCATCGGCGTGGGATAATAATATATTGTACGTTTAGAAAAATAATCCATCGGCTTCCGGCAAGTATCGGTATAGGTAATGACTAAAAATCTAAATTTGAACAAACGATGAATACAATAGTTTAAAGTGTACGAAATTTAAAAAAATCATAAATAATGTTATTACTATTGTAACACACATTTTTAGATCGCCTATAGTCGATGGCGTATATTTTCAGATGCCAATGACTTCTTGTATAACATTTTTCAGCAGATAAAACAATATTTTTGTCGAGAAACTTGTTTTTAATAATATCGTCAATTCAATACAATGATTTTGTCGCTTTTTAATAAAATGTATTTTTTTTTCAACTTATTGTTTAACAATATTATAGAGTTAATCGTATACTGTCAATATTTGATACTTATCGTGTGATGATGAAAAAAGCTATATACATAATGCAGTAAAATATATTATCACCGTCGTTCCTCAATCTATGGGATAACATTTTTTTTTACTTTCTAGCCATTTTGTTCATTGATGATTCGTCAGTTTCGGTACTTAATCGACACATTATTTTGACGCGTTTACGCATTTTGGCATTCTGCGCCCGTCTTACATAATATAATGTATGTGTGCCAATCGTCTATTTTATTAGCAAACGAACATCTCCTGTGGACGTGTGTCATAATATCATCATCACACCTGCTGATGTAAAATTTTCATGAACATTTTTTGTAGTGAAAATTTTCAAAAACTTGAAAATTATGAAAATGTTATAATTTCTCATATTAATTCTTTATCAAATCTTTTGATATCATATAGTTTTACATTTATAATATATTTAACCTACATAAATATATTTAAAACTATGTGCTTGTATTACCATTAACCCATTTTAATAGTAGATAATAATATAGCCGTATAGGTAACTAATATTAAACATATTGTTATAGGAAATCCAAAATACAAATACATTTATCTCGGCAATAATTTTACACAAACTGTTTTATATGCAGTGTTGAGACCAGATAATTAAAAATTATCTAGATATAGATAAAAGATTGTTGCTCTAATATATTATCTAGATTAAGATAAGATAACGTGAATTTTAATTATCTCAGATAAGATAAAATACAAACAAAATTTATCTAGATAAAAAGAAAGATGAAAATTTAAATATTTAAAATTGGCATAATAATTTAATTTAATTTTGGTCCATTTATAGAGTGGGACTACATTTTTCCCTGTTATAAGCTTGATAGTTCTATATTATGACGTTCATAGATTATTTTTGTTGATCCTGTTTTTATTATATTTTACATTATGACTATTTTAAATTTATAAAATGGACTCCATAGACCATAATATTAACTTGCATGCATACATGGCGCTCAAAAAAAAAAAAAAAATTTCGGTTTACATATTATATTATCTAGATAATTACTAAAAAGATAACGATTTTTTTATCTTAGATAATCCTTAGATACCTATCCACATTTTCATCTAGATAAGATAAAAGATAAATAAATATTATCTAGATGAAATATCTATATAGATAAGTCTCAACACTGTTTATATGAATACAGAGTAGTTATTAGTTATTAAAAATTTAATATTATCTAGTCTAAACACAAGATCACAAGTCAGAACTATTTAGAATTGATAAATAATATGTTTTATTTTTAAATTGTAATTAGGTACCACTAAGTATATTTTAATTTGATTTAATATATCCACAGTCGTTTATTAATTTCTTATGAAATATTTTAACATTTAACTAACAGACCAATCGTACAACCTCAAAAATTAATTTTTTTACTTACTAACCTTTTCGTTCATCGTTAATTCGTCAGTGTCGGTAGTCAACCGACATGTTATTATTATTATTTCGACGCGTTTACTCGTTTCGACATTCTGCACCCGTCTTACATGTGTTGTAGGCCAATCGTCTGTTTTATTAGCAAACGAAAATCTCCTATAATAGCATATCATCACCACACCTCGTCGAATTGGAACGTGAAATCATCGATGATTGACGAACATCGTTTCATTTGGCCGATATTGTGACACCGCATAATAACAATTACCATGGTAAGACACAATGAAAATATCGCATTCGAATAAAATCGGATCCGCTCACATTATAATATAACGATATTATAATACGGCTGTAACAATATTTACTCTGGCGGCAACGGGACTTTGGATATCAAATAAACCACGTCCGCCGCGGACTGGGTAGAGGCGATATCCATAGCTATATGTATATATATATATATAGGGTCGTTCATAAACAATGGGTCGTTGAAAATTAATCGTACGAAACACTGGTGCGAGTACTGCAATGCGCTCGCAAAGCCCACAAAGTATTTTGTTTGAAAAAAAAATATATTTATATTTATCATTCGAGTTTCAAAATCGCATTCGCGCGTCGGTACCCACATATATATATATATATATATTGTTATATAACAATATTTACTCGGGCGGCGCGATGGGACCACGCGGGATTTCAAATGAAAATAAACCGCTTTCGGGAAGCGATGTGCTACCGCGGGGTCATTTGTAACGCGATAGGTCGGATCTGTTATCTTTTGCGCATTATATCACGTCATTATTGTGTGCGCGCATCAGGTGCCCGCCGCAGCCCACTCGACGGAAGAGTATTTTTTACCCGTACGACGATCGTTTTTCTCTCTCTCTCTCTCCCTCTCTCTCGCCCCGCGGCGACGACGTCTCCCCGAGACGAACATTATCCCTTTGTGAAAAACCGTGAAAAACCGTGCGAACGCGGTGACGTGAAAACGACGCGTGTGTACAGCTGCGGCAGGGGAAATAACCTTTTCGCGCACACATAATATCATAACGCGAGTGCTCGACGAGACGCGTCGCGTCAAACGCAAATGTATATTTTTACAGCGTATTATTATCGTATATTTTCGAGATGTGTCGTCTTTGCACTCGAACCGCCGTGTATAGAAAACGTGTGTGAAATGTATTTGGTATATATCATATTATACACTGGTAGGCGGTTACGCTGGTTTACTTGTGGTAGCCGAAGACGCGTCGTAGGCGTGATAAATCGAAAGCTCGCCCGCCAAGAGTTGTCCGTCACAGACGCAGAATTTTTCAGAGAAATTATTTTAAATATTTCCAAATGGGTAACTATGATATATCGCAAGAGTAAAATGCATAATATTGCCACGATTGTTACGATTCTCGTCGAATTTGTGTGTTTATTTTTCTAGCTCAACTCTTTGTTGTTTATAAAAATTCGATTTGATTTCATCTAGCTTCGACAGACTACAGTATTGTTTGCGACGGAAATAAATATCAAAAAAACGTCGATTTCTTGTTGGCATCTAATACTATATAGGTATAATCAGTGCTCGAAGTGGAAGAGGGAGGGGGCAGGAGGACGTAGTACCCTCTACTGATTTTTCCAAGATAAATTACACTTACAATTTGTTTTTAGTGAAACGGAACGGTGTACTTATAATTGCATTTTTATCAAAACACGCGAGTTACCAGAAAGGTATTATATTATTAATACAACGTGTCGGGGCTCCCACTCATAGATTTATTCCTGCAAACAGTGCAAACAACTAATGTAAAATCTTGAATACTGAGTGGTAATAAAGAGATACGGATGAAATTGGAAGATAAATCTCATAGGTACTTATCATAATTGATGGAACTACTCACATAAATAGGCTACCTATATATAGGAATGTTTTTATTTATTCACTTACGGGTCGGTCGTGATATTGTTTATTTTATGTAAGTAATGAAGCAATGAATAATTATTATAATAATTACTCTGACCAATATCTTAATATTTTTTTTTTATACAATTAAAAATGTGTCATCGAAAGTACTGGAGGGGGAGGGGGGCACAGCCCCATGTATTTGATTTTTTAAAAGCAAACAGGGGATCGAGCACTGCAGGGTATAATACAAAGACAATAACGATTTAAGAATATAATAAAATACAGTACGCCTATACCTAAATTATAATTATCATGTCTGATTGGCCGCATGATATGAACTTTAAGATATCAATTTAGGCATGGACGCGGGCGTGGAGTATGTCATGACCTATATGTTTTGTCTCATATAGCCGTATCGATGTTATATTTTACGCGATATAATAATAATAATATGTCAGCTAACAGGTACTGGTATTTATTCGGTCACGACGGACGTCTCATTGTCGCCCGATGAAAGTCAGCTTCGAGCGAGATAATCTTGATTTACGGTACCCGAGGCGACTACGCGTTTTCGAGGCAAAAAGCCAGTCGATATAAATACGTCGCCACTTCTTCTGGTGATCATCCGACCCCGGTCGTCCGACTGTGCGAGGCTGTCGAGAGAAACATCCCGCGTGTGTCGGAGGGTTGAATCGGTCGAGGGTGTGTGTGTGTGTGTGTGTGTGTGTGTTGTAGGGGGTGTGGTTGAAGGTACGCGGTGGAGGTACACGTGGTGTGGAGGGACGACGATGCCCGTTCTTTACATTATTCTTATACGAGTGTTGGCCCCGAGCCAACTCCGGTGGCCTCCGGTGGTGCAGCGGCGCGGGTAGTGTACCGTCCATGGTACATATAACGAGGACTGACGAGCTGAATTTTCGTACGCCGTCGCCCTACATAATAACATATATTGTGTACGAGTGTATTTTATATATATTTATTTTTTTTTTACAAAAGACACGTTCGTTCGCAGTTTCTTTGTTCAGACGACACAACACAATGTTAATGATAGTGCGATGATAACATAATACGATGTTATCATACCGGTGACGCAGTCTCGTCGAATCCTCATCACAAGTCACAAACACAATCGTAATAGTATAACAGGTGTGTGCCTTTATCACGATATTGTCAAATGTACACAACGAACGGAGCGACGGGTGTAGCTTTCAGTTATATAGTGGTCGACTATGTAATAATATTGTTTATTATTATTATTGTTCATATTATTATATGCCTTAACCGTCTATAATATGATATAATATTATGTCGCATACATTTATATACGCCGCTTTTTTATTCAAACGCATTTTTTTTTTTTTCATAACAGACGATTGGCCTGCAGCAGGTATAATATATAGGGCGAAGAAACTATTACGTTTTTCGGTGAAAAAATAAGTATCGTTATAATATTATGCCGAGTACGCGCTCAAAGCGGTACATTTGAAAATTGTGTGATAAAAATATTTCATCTGGTTTACTAAGATGTGGAAAACTGCACGTGCCACGGATCGTTCAAACAAAGCTTGCGAGTATTATTTACCTATAGTGATCAATATTATACAGAACGTTTCATCGGCGTTTTTAAAGAGTTTAATATTGATGTACTATCGAGAAATATGTAAATACCATTATTATGGTATCTTGTCATTACTTATAATTGTGCACTTACATTGTAATATTGTCGTGTTTGTATTACCATTGTATATAATAGTATACGTGTACCAGCTGCTGTTCTGTCCATAAACAGATGGACTGCGCTTTGAGAGAGAGAGAGGTCTCGAGGGAGAAAAATATAATATTACTCCGCACAGGGCAACAATGAATAAAAGGCATGCTCACCTTTATTCTTCTACCTAAAAACGATCAAAATATAACCATAGACCTTTTACTGATAGACCGGCCCACTTCATGTTTCCACCCGAATTACGATAAGTGGCTTTACGGTTACTGAGTTACTCTGATACGACATTAAATATATCTATAATATATCCATACTACATAATATTATTTAATATACTGAACGCATCAATGCGCTATGTTTGCTCGCGATTATCAACCCTTTTTGTATGGGATGGCCCGGTCCATAATTAAAAGGTCTATGCCTCGGACCATATCATACTATGGATAGAGTCATACGAACAACTCGTGAAGCCAAAATTACAATAGGACCGCAGTGAGATGCGCTTGCGCGTGGTCTCTTATCATTTATTTTTGGCTCAGATATTAAATGGACAAGATAGACTATAAAGGCTTCATAAGCAGTACGCATGCGCATATGTCACGGGTCCTATAGTTAAGTGGTTGTTTTGGCGACTCATTCCATAGGTGTGATATATTATTACTACATCCATTGTATATGATCTAAGGTCTATACATAAAACATATTTTCAAACGGTCTATCAAATATTGAAACTGTTATAATGAAAAAGTGCTTGATATGATAATAGTTAGCAATCCACGACACACTTTAGTACCAGTCTGTCTCTCTCGCTGCAGAATAGTTAATTTGCCTTTGTTGGACGGGGGTGAAGACAGTGCAGTTCATCTCGCATTGTATGTCGGCGGTTCTGCCCGACGTTGTCCGTGCCAAAGATTTGTTTTTTATAAAATATATTATATTTGTAAGAAGATATAATACTGTGTACGTCATATTTTTACCAAGCAATTATAAATTACATTAGATATTGTATAATATGTAACCAATGGCAACGATTTAAATAAACAAAAATAATATTGGTTTTTGGTGAGCTGGAGGAAAATTGGATGTGTGAGCTAACCTTTAGCCCGCCTATAAGGATTGAAAAAATGTTAAAACCTTCTACTCGACTTACTCTAATCATTTAAAAATAAACCACATTACTATCGGATGAGTGGTTCCCGAGATCATCGGCATCAAAGATTCTAATTTTCCGGTTGTATTTATACTATATTGTATGATATTATATTGTGCACTACATAGTCAATGGTATTACCTATATTTATATAGGCAATTGATTAATTTATGCAGGTGCACGTACAACCAATCGCGGTTTCGAATTAAAATCGAGCATTAATATTTCAACGTTTTTTCTGGGATCGCATAAAATATAACATATATATATAGGGTTTATGGTATAGGGTTAATTATTAGTCAGAATTGAACCGCCTTTTTAATATCTGAACTCTCTCCCCGGGTTGTTGTCAACGAAAAAACATAACACACACGCACACACACATTATATTACTGCAAACTTCCAAGTACAACGGATGTTTATGTTGTATATAATATTATGCACTTATATGTATATGTTACTCGTGTGCCGTTTGCTTATTGTTATGAATAAATACATAATAATAATATCTTAAGTTTTCTGCCAGTAAAATATATTATTTATAAATGTATGTACTGGGTGGTTATATTTTATCATTGAACACTCATTATTATGGACTTTAATCGTTAAGGAACGACATTTTCAAAAAATATTATATTTTCCATCCTTAACATTTTTTAAGTTTTAAATTTTTCGAACCACAACATACAGTTTTAATTTTATATTCCAGAGAGGAATATTTTTTCAAGTAATTCGATGTATAAAAATCAAATTTAGGAAGAGTAGCTTATGAGTTATAAGTATAGGTACCTAACTATTTAAAGGTTCGATTAACGGATATTAGTGGTACGCGGTAGTTACCCCGCAATGTGTTGGTCCACTAACTCTAAATACTTATTATACTCATAAGACATAAACTTTTGGTCTTCCTAAATGTGTATGTATCGAAATACTCAGAAAAAAAGATTCTACTTTCAAAAATGAAATGAAAACTGTATGGATGTAATTCAAAAAAGTAAAACCCTTAAAAACTATACGGATAACAAATATTTGAAATAAGTACATAATTTTTTTAATCAAAACGTTGTCTTCACGGTAACGATACCTGAAACCGTGTATAAATAAGATATTTTCAAAAACATCAACACTCTGTTATCGAGTGTTTTACGTTAAATCTATCACCCGGTATATACCATACACCCGGTATATTGTATTATTGCATAGTACAATAACACGATTTCTGTTGCGAGAGACCCAGTGCCGACTGACATTCGTAAATTTACCGAACCTTTCAGTCGTGCGAATGCTTCGATGTCAGATGTGTTACTGATTGTGTCCACGACGTCCAGAATTGATGGGTTTGCGATTTCACGTCTTACCAAAGGCTACCGATCTATACCGCGGTTTATTGTATACGCGTCGTCCGCGACCGAGTTTTAGGCGCCACCCGACGATATATTATGGGAATATGATACCACTATCGTACACGATAATATTATATAAACAACAGGTATTGTCGTTGTTTGTTTATTTTCCTTCCGGTCTTGCGCTGCTGTTTAGGCGTCTTTTCCTAGATAAACGACAGACGTTTCTCTGTTAGTTTTCAGTCGCTCTCGCCGTCCGCCGTCTTTTGCAGCTTGACGGCAGTGCAGTTGTACATTTGCCGACAGATATCGAGGGGGGGGGGAAAAATCTGCTATAAAACGTTATACGATAATAATACAATATAAGTACATGATACACTCGTGTTGCGTTTGCGTTATAATAATATTAAAGCAACCGAGCTGCAGGTGCAACTGAATGTTTATGTAAATATGACGGCATTATGACGGGGTTTTTTTTTTTTTTTTATTAAATTATTTCTAGACCATTTTGCGAGTACTTTGAATAATCAATTTTATATTTTTCAGTTTTACATATTTTTAGCGTTATTCGGCGTTTTAATTAGGCATTAGGTATACCCGTTGCTATTGCGCTGCGTAGAACAATCAATTAAAAAAGGTTTATATTTTTATCACAAAAGAGAGAAAAATAATAACAACGCTTAGGTAATACAAAAAAAAAAAAAATGTTTATATTAAACGATTGTAATTTTTGTCCGTTATTGTAGCTATTTATATCATACAATTCTTAACAATTATTTTCCCTTTATTATACCTATCAATATTTAAATCGTTATCACAATAACTGTGTATTTTTTTTTTTGTATTTAGGTATACCGAACGACTGACAACAAACGATTTACAATTCAAAAGTTTCCATTTTAATAATTTACGTACTGTTGTATATTTATATAGATGTTTTTAAGCCTTTGCTTTGGTTAAACATTTTTAAGCAGAGACACTCAAGTGCTCTCTGTGGTTCATTAAAAAAACAAAATCAACGAAACTCGGTCGTAACGATATATGCATCCGATAAATCTGGTCATTCGTCTATTCTTTGACATTCGCCAACGCAAATAGGACTTCAATTATCGTATTGTATAAACTATACTTATAAATACTAAAAATGTCAAGTCTTATTCGATTTTAAAAAATATCCGATAAAATATAATATCATTATATTCGAAAATCTTAATAACTCGAAATAAATAGCGTTCCCTGGCCTAATATTCTGACCTAACCTGACCGTATAGCGAGTTGAAAACCTCGACAAGTCAAACTATAAGTCATTGGCTTTGAATTTCGACGCATTGAAGTTCCACAATTCCACTGTAGTTAAAAAAATAATAAATTTACAGTTTAAAACTATCTATATATGTACAGTATATATTATTATACTATTTCCCTATACCTACTGCATACTATTGTAACAAAACGCGAATTTTTTCAATCCCGGTTTAGTATACTATCTAATGAGCGACGACTCTAATATGATAAATCAATATACATTTTTATTCATTCGATCGCAGAGTTGTATCATCCCGACTATCCCGAGATAGACCGTAAAATAGGCTCTAAAAATTATTACATCCTTTAAATAGTTTTAAAAATTCAAATTGAATAACGATAATGTCATTGGCACATGTGATAAATACAAATAATAAATGTTACAACTAGGTATTTGAATATTTATTTAACTATATTTCTGTACACAAAATAGGCCAAAATATAATATTTGAGTTATTAAATAGTTTATGATGCGAATGACATTTTTTACAGTGGTTTGTTTAAATATATGTGCATAATTTTAGGTTAGCTTAGAGCTTATACTGAAGAAGACAGTCTCTGGCGTATAATTATTGTACATGTATTAAAACGGATTACTTGATTGAAAATTATGGCCTAATTAATGTATCGTAACGAATTTATTAGAAATATTGAGGTTTTTCGTGTTCAAACATATAATTTTATTAATCATTTATAACTAGATAGCCTATATATATTTTAAACGTAATATCGAAGTTGAAATTTGAAAAATAATAACATTTGTTTTTTCTTATTTTTACGATAATTAAACTGTGTCTTAGGTACTACGTACGTACAACTAAACAAATACCTAGTAAATTATGAGTTTTTAATCCTATTTAATCTGAACATGATTTAAAATAAAAGAATAATAGTAGGAATAAAATAAAGTTTTAGATTATTTATATTTTACACCATTTAAAATAAAAAAAAATTCATTTCATTTCGTTCATATCAAATATTCAAAAAATATTATACCTATTACCATCGTTAAGACACTTTTGTTATCGTACATATAAAAAATATCAAAAAAGCATTGTATTAAATATAATAATATTAAACTATTTACACAAAATTTAGACATATTATGTTCATTCAAGTTAAATTCTTTGGACCTCGAACAGGAATTTTAAATATTTAATACGGTGAAAGGTCTTATGCAAATACATTGCTTATAACAACACACATTTTGCATTTGTACCTACCTACTACTTCAGCCTAATAATTAATTTTTTCGATTAGTAGGATCTAACAAGTTTCTATTTCTGCAGAGACTCTAAGTAATATATTTCAAATAAGTATCTATAAAGTATTTTACGTTTTACATTTTGATGTGAAAATTATTGGTAACTCAGTAATCCTTCCTTATTTGCTTAAACTGAAGATTTTCGATTTTTACTTTTATTTTTTAAGTTTTATGAAAAAATAAAATAAAAAAAAAAACAGTAAATAAATTATTATTTAAGTACCTATGCTTCCAATATTTATAAATAAAATGTCTTTTAATAAAAACGTTCATTACACTTCACTCGAATAAAACTTTTGAAACTTCGATAGTTTAAAAATTATTTCATAAATCAAATTTTTCTATAGGTACCCATAAATTGTTGTTTTAAACTCCCTTCATATATATTATCCCTAATAATCATATGGTATTTTTATGGTATTTTACTAGAAGCGAGAATCTATTTTTTTCTATTTTTGTTATTCGGTACTAACAAGTATGAAAATCGTGAAAAATAAAATAAAATGATATAGTGTACAATTCGAGCTTAATATCTGAAAACTGAATCGTAGTATTATAATATTATTCCATCAGTTGTAAACATTATTCTGTTACATCGTTAACAATCAAGAACTTCTTTGTGGTGCTAATTGGTCTTTATGTATTTAAATTTAAGTATATTTTGGGCAACAGATGTATAAATATATAATTTTATTGTCGAGATGAAAAAACCATATAACAATATATAGGAGTGTCTAATTTTAAATATTAACAAACAAGACATTCTGTGTTGTATTTGTCGTTGTAATCAAAGATGACAAAGTTGGCTTTGAATCGCGATTCACAAGTATAATAAAAGTTTTTATGATATCGTGTAATGTCATAAGAATAATACGGCGGCGCGTGAAAATGAAGCCACGTGAAAAATAACACCGACCGAAATCATTTACCAAACACAAGTTTTCGTGAGATATAATATGTTTTCATTTAAAACACAAACAGACGTTGGGGGAACTTGAAAGCAAATCGTAGACGCGATAACCTCGACTTTTAGTTTTCAGTCGGGGCTGATGATAAATTACAATCACACTCGCCCGTCAAGTGGTTTGTGTATAACTTCGCCGATAATATAACGATATGCATAGTTCGAGAATAATATGTCTACAAGACCGATGTCATTACAATATTATTAGGTATATTATTACGTAAATCTCGGAGAGGATCGCTTCATAAATATTAAAAGGGTGCAGGTACAGTAGACAGGTATCCGTCAACAATGTTTCAAAATTATAGCAGAGTGACGTCGTAATAATATTATAACAATGTTGAACAGTATTATAGGCACCTAACCTACCTGTTCGATATCACGGCAAATCGATAGTGCGTTGATTTGATGACACTTCTTTACCGAGTGTTGGTACAACAAGTTTCGTTGATTCATCCGGTCGGAATAATAAATTACATAATCGTGAATCTCTTACAATTATTATTATTATTATAAACAAAGTTTCATATTATTATTATATTTCTTCGAACTTTGATGGCAGAGTGTGTTACAGTTATTACTTATTAGTATTAAAATAACAACTTTTGAGCGCCGGCCATTGCGTTTTAAAATTCCGACAACGAGGTTAGTGTGCCGACCCGGAGAATTCGTCTCAGGAAATAATCAAACGGACTCGATAATATGGAGGAATTTGTTATTTATACGAACAACCAGCGGAATATCCGGGCTTGTGCAGTAGGTAGGTTATCCGTGAACAATGTTTCAAAGTTAGCAGAGTGACGTCGTAATAATATTATAAAAATGTCGAACACTATTATAGGTACCTACCTAACCTACCTGGGCGATATAATCACGGCAAATCGATAGCGCGTTGATCCGATGACACTTCTTTACCGAATTTTGGTACAACAAGTTTCGTTGATTCACCCGGTCGGAATAATAAATATCATAATCGTGAATCTCTTACAATTATTATTATTATTATTATAAAATATATAGTGTGCCGACCCGGAGAATTCGTTTCCGGAAATAATCAAACGGACTCGATAATATGGGAGGTATTTGCTATTTATACGAACAACCAGCGGAATATCCGTGATTGTGCAGTTTTTTTTTTGTGGAAAGTCCTACGTAGAATATGCGCTGTACAGGTCAGGTTATAATATTATGGTATAAAAGCTATATATAATAGGTGTATTTGAGTCTGTCTCGGTTTTAGTGTATCTCTGCAGTTTACGGACAAATCATCGGTGTCTGCAGTGTACCTAGATATCTTGTGAAATAATTCGAACTGCTATGGATGGGCGGCCGCCGCAAGTCGCGGTTAGAATTTAGCACTTGGTATATAATATTTTAACGTGACTTAAACTACTTACTCTCTAAACTTTTCTGACATCTCTAAAAATAATATGTAAAATTTTCGTAGAGTACAATTGAGTAGTTTTTGAGTACACAATAGCTACCTACGTACATTCGGTTTTGATATGTATAGTTTCTTTATTCCAGGCCCTAAGCGCGACAATTCGACGCACATGCTTGTTACTGCGAAAAAAATTCCCACCGCGAATCTCAAGATCTCTGTTGGATCGCCTCTTAAAAATGACTATATCGGAAAATCCTCAACACGTCTAGACCATTAGAGGAGCCATGCTATTCCAAATTTCAGGATCGTACGCTTTGTAGTTTTTGAGGTAATATAGCGATTAGCGAGTGAGTGTATGAGTGGTGTTTGGATAAATAATATTGGTTATCAACGATGATAATAAGTAGCCTATTTATATTGTATTACAAGACGTTATCATAAAATATAGATATTTTGTAAAAATCGATTAGGTCGCGGGGTACGAACCCATAATCGGCTCAAATAGAGAAGCTTGGAGAACCCTAAAATCAAGTCTTTCTATCGATAATAAGTGTTGAGTAAATACAAATTTTTTCTACAGTTTTTAAATCATGCCCAACAAATACATATATTGACATAATACTGTATGTACCTATTAAATATTACTTATTAGTTACTTTACGTTCGCGTAGGTAAAAAGTAAATACCTATGTTATTTAAATTTCAAGGTTATTTAAGTTTAAGTTTCATGTACCATAATATTATTATCCAGATTAAAGTTATAGATCACCTCTATCTAATCTCGATAAATGTAAATTGTATCTTTATCTGTATCTAGATAAATTTACATACGATTATCTGTATCTTATCAAGATGAAATTTTCGTTATCTATTCTGAACTCATCGGATGAGGACCGGTCCATTATAGTAAATGCTGCACCCTGGCAAAGTAGCAATATATTATATTGTACGATCCATGCTAGGACTGGTGACAATATTATACTGTGGTATATTGGTATCATAATAATATTATTGGGTATGTAACGCGGTGGTGGTTATTATTATTACTGTAATATATTTTATTAGTCAGTTTACGCATATTAATATATTCTATACACGATCGCCGGTGAAGGACCCGCCGAGATCTTCGAAAGATCCCTGAAGACGTGCTCCCCGAAGACTTTGTCAGACGCGCTCCTTGCGAGTTCCAACGTGTCCCGTCTTTTTCATTCACGAATGCCGCTCAAAGTGAGAGTGCTGGAGACGTGACAATGAAAATGAAGTAATTTTTTTTCATATCCAGGTTGTAGGCCGCGTCTCAAACGACGGCCCGAAGTTTCTTCTACACGAAAACTCAAAGCTTGGGGGGGGGAAGAGACATGCTAAGCCTGAGACGTCATGCTAAGGTGCTCGGAAGCGAGAATCGTAAACTGCAACGCAGTATTCGTACTATATTTTATGGACCGGCACATAATATTATTATATAGTATACATATTCAAACCCCCCGTGGGCGATTGTGCTGTTATTCGTAGTGTAGTTGTGCAGGATAAAGAGAGGACACGCGACGCGTAGTATTCCCATGAATGATATAATATTATATATAAGGTGAGGATATCGGTGTACTACAGTCGTCCACCAGTCCCGGCCAGGGTGTTTGCGAAGCGCACAACAAGCGATGTATAGACTTAGAATTTTAGTCAATGCTTGGGGGGGAGAGAGTTAATTCCAAAAATCAGAATTTGAATATATTATGCATTATTTGAGCACACGAAATAGTAGAGAAAGCATGTTCAAACATATGTATGCAATGTAACGATGTCCGCGTACTACAATCATGTCTGCGTCCCGGCCAGGGTGTTTGTGCTTAGAATTTTAAATCGAGCGGCAACGATATAATTATGTACCGGTGCCGTAGGCTCTACAAAATAGTATATCGTCACTGTATGGACACCGAAACTATTATACCATGACGTTTGATGATTACACAAACGTCATCATGGGTATGTAGACGAAATGTGCGGTAAAGACGTTGCCAAGTGTGATATATTATTAGAATAACAATTATTGCGAATGGACTTATGTAAGGCTGCCTGAAGCCCTGGCCGTCCTGCAGAGCCGGAGTGGAAGCGATAATTTACAGTGCTGGAGATCATAAGAAATACGAAATAAGACACGACGTCTCGCAGGTGTGGTGTAGGTTGTTGTATGGGTGTTTGAGGCGTATTTCAAAAAACGTTTAGTTTCCACGTCGTAGGTGCGATATCGTTAATATCCAATCGGTATTGTTCAGCCCAAACAAAAATAAACCGATCGATTTGATTTTGTACAAAAAAAAATTTCAAGATACGCATGATGACTACCACAAAAACTTGAGTTTTTATCTAGATAAATATAAACATAAAGAGTAGTTACCTATCTTTTTATATTTTTCTGTTAATTAATTCAAAGCAAAATACGTAATAATATTTCAAACGAATTACGAGGCGAGTGTGTGTACCCCGCGCCGCTTCATCGGGCCTTGAGTAATTTTATAATTTACTGCCTTTGATTTATTTAAGCACACCAGACAATTATTATTATTATTATGCGACTGTCATACTTTGCAAATGTAATAATTCATGTAATATTTATAAACTCTATTATTTTTCAGAAAGGGTAAAATATACCTAGGTGATAATAATAGTATAATAACCGATCATATTTTCAAGCCTTACCGTGTTAATAGTATTAAGTAGTTGAAGTAGTTGATTTTAACTTTCTAAATAAACTTTTTTTTAAATTAATTTTCACTAACTCGATTTAAGACCTGAATGATTTTTATCGATATAAACTTCATAATTAATAACGAGTTACGTGTAATCAAATCCAAGTGACGTTAATCAATATATAATTGAATGATAAATATAAGGACATTATTATTGACGATGCATATTGCATAAACATTTACCTTTTATTATTTTTAACTATATTAACTATGGCTATTTAAATGAAAAAAAAAATAATGACCCAACCAAAGTCAATAAGTTAATAATTATTGTAAGTTTCGATTTAACTCATCAAAAAAATTATGACGACTCTTAATTTTAAACTTTTGTTATTTCTATCAGCTTGACTTGACCCGACTAAAAAAACTATCATTTACTAGCTCGGACGGCTTGCATATTGAAGATGTTGTAATAATAATAATATGCATAGTATAATATTATTAAATTCGTCTTGCGCAATTATTCGTAAATCAGTTCGATCACAAAACGACGGAGAGTCATTATTAATGAAAATAACCTAAATAATTATACCGTGGCTATAACATTATTCGTCTTGATGGCCAGCAGTTGAATGGATATCGATAATAATTCGGAGACGACAATATTATTATTAGATCGCTATATGCTGTGCCCGCAGTTTCCGTATCCATAATCTCGGCGGCGTCTCGAGCATTGTTTTTATCCAAACGAATATTCGTCTCACGACCGATCGCTCTCAAAACGCAGCAACGGTCTACTTGTCATTACACCTATTTAGGCCGCACGTCAGTTTTACCTAATTTTATCTTCGACGAAACTCCGTCACTCGCAATATACCTATAAAAGTAATAATAACAATAACAATACGACGACCGACCGAGCGGGGATTTGCGGGACGCCGTAATAAATATTTTACAACGATATAATAATATCAAATTTTCCAAAGGGTCGGTTCGAGTTCGTACAATATTATGTAATATGGTAAATGCGCCGCCAAACTCTGAGCCGAGACGGCTGCCGATGTCGTTCGTCGGTTTTATTTCATTATTGTTATTCGTCTCAGCGGGGGAGGGGGGGGGGGCAATACGAATGTGAGAGACGTGTACAGTCATCGAGCCACCACGACCGTTCGCCCCCCCCCCACACACACGCGCACACCCGCTCGGAGCCGATTTGCGAATTCCTCAGTTCCAAATTCGATCAATGCGATGATAATAATAATAATATATAAAGATTCTAAAATATATTTTATTATATTATATTATATTATACGATTGTCGTATATGATATTATATGACCGTAAAAACGTTTACTACAGTCTGGGTTTTTTTTTTTATTATATTTTACTATATATCATGATATTATTATTATGACGTATTTATTTTTTGTCCCAAGTCGTTCCGAACCAAGTTGTTGTAAATTCTAAGAAAAAAATATTTGCGTGTACGTACGGCCCACAAAAGTCGTATAGAATAATAATTTTACTACGTAATTGTTTGTATTATTATATTATGGCGTACGGTTTTTTGTAACGTTTATGTTTTTTATATTATTGTTTTTGTCGTCGAATAAAACAATTGGACGCGAACAATTCAAATGCACTTGCCGTGTGCAGGTTTGAAAGCAGTTGAATTGCAAAAGATTATTATTTTTATTTTTTTTTGTCCGTATAACTAGTGAATAGAATAATCGACGTGTTAAAGCTACGCGTGTGGACTACGTGTCATAAAAAAAATAAGAAATAAACGTTTAACACGATGTGGCTAAAATCGTAAAAAACTGTATTTCGTGACCTTCATCAGCGGGTTGTCGGGTAATTTTTAATAAATTCCATCTGAAATAGACGAATACTATATTTTATACATCTAATTTTTGGATTTAGTGGTTAAGGTTGTGCACATGATATAATATGATTCGTAATGACAATATTATATTATTATATACGTCAGACGGATTTATTATTTTTACACAGCCTAATATATACTTTTCGGCGAGAATTTTCATCGGAATTGTTGTGGAAAACCGATTATCGAGTTTAGCGTCGTTCCGGCGAAACTAACGAATTTTTCAACCGGACGGTATACCCGAATAATGTAATTATTTTACGCCTACAATATCACTTTGCGTAGGTGTGCGCGAGCAGACCAAAAAAACAAATTATGCGTCGCAGTCGTTCTCAAAACATAACGGACAGAGTATATTATTATACCGCTAATGCTAGAGCGTCTCTCAATGCGTGCAAAAACAATAATACTCAAGCAGTCTATTCCTTTGTTTGCGCGAAAATAATTTCGTTACAGGTTTTAAAAACGTAAGAGTTTTAAGCTCGCTTTTCGCCGCCGACATTTTCTTTCCCGACAGTCGTCCAGAACAGGAAGTCCGCATGCGTACACGACGGTCTCTCTCTCCTTCGCACACACCGCTCGGGAAAATTTTCTATTATTATACACCTTTTGTGTTATTCGAGTGCAGCGTTGTTCTCTTGTTTCGTACACCGCACGAAATCGAAAATTCATAACGTTAAAAGCCGACGAAATCTGTTGTAGCGATACAACGCAATGATCGCTCATAATATAATGTGTCATCGCTCCCGCGGCCATTTTCCACTGACCGACCTTTTGGTATAATGTTATGATTTCCACCATCCGAGACTTGATACCGCGCAAGACCGGTTCGTCGTTTACCATAATAATATTATGTCACGTCGACATCATTCGGTAGGATTATAATACTGCGGTCGGAGGACACTGCAGTGGACACAAAAAACCTTCATACGTATATATGCATTCATCATTCACAATTATAATAATATATAGGTCAGGTCGGTCAAACCTCTTGTAAGTCCGATGGCCGACTTGAACGTTTACAAACGATAAGGGTGCCGCCAATAGGTAAAAAAAGTAAATATTTTTATTCGTATTTTATTTTGTAACAAACATATTAATATTATATAATAACATAACACACAATTTATCACGTTGCATTATTACTATTGTTATTATTAGTCGGCAATATGACCCGCTACCTGCACCGCCTTACACATTTGTTTTTTAATTCATCACACTAAAATTATTAAAACAAATATTGTACTATACATATAATTATTATGACTTCTCTTTTTTTTTACTCGGCAAATTAACTATTGAAACTTTACATTATAGAAAAGCACTAATCACGCGGTCCTTACCTACTATCGATAATAAAAACACTAATAATAATCGATAATTTATTAACATAATATTATTATACATATTATATGTGTACACGGCGTCAGCTACTTCATTCCTCACTGTAACGTTATGTACTTTAAGTGTTTGAGCTATCATTGTATATAGTTACTGCGGTTTACGCGACATTGTATACCTACATAAAATAAGTAATTTTCAAAATGAGAAACGGTATTTAAATATTTACAACTCTGGAAATTAGGTCATAACTAACAACGTGTCAGGCATAAAATAAGTTTCGCTCGTGCCATTATATTGTGCAGCGTTCAAAAATGTACATTAAAGGTTTCTATTCGTGATCTTATAAATTATATATGATTATTGCTCTGCAAAATATATTAGGTACATAATGTATTACGCAGGTATAAAATAATAAATATTAATGATGAAATGATATACGCGCGTCTTTTAAGCAGCTGCGTAACTCTAGTTTTCGTGTCTACGAATTTATCTCAGAAAAACTTCTGGCATAGGTCGACTGCTTGTTCTGGAATAGGTGCTATTTAATTTACTGATGAACAACTAAGGTATCGAGTAGTTTTGAAAAAAAGTTGAAAAACGTTGATACTATATTTTAATTTAATATTATATATTATATTATTCTGTACCGAAAATAAGGACGAAACATATTCGTTTTTAATTATAATAGATACTGATAATAAGTCAACAGGTATAGCTGATAATAATAATACGTTTAATAATATTACAACGAGTTCACTCGAGAATTAAGGTAGGTCTATCACTGTTTTAAAATATTGGTCGTAATAATAGTGGTGTAAGTAAACACATATTTTGCGAACAAAAAATCGCATGACAAAATATTATACAAGTACCTATATATACTACGTCAGAAACTTTGTGATACGCATAAAATGGCTGCCGGCTCGCTCGTTATCAGTACATATTAAACTTCTTATCATTCATTAATTGTTATATTATTTATTTGATAAGTCATGTGATCGACCAATGAGAAGTGCCACACGCGTGCCACCGAAATCATCAGAAGGGATGAAATATTGCTGAAATACCTGTACATTTTGCATGGAAATAATTATTGAAAATAATAATATATTTGAGGGAACGCCAATACAAAATTGTGCCAATAAATATAGACGATCTGCAGTATTCCCATTTGATAATTCATAATATACAAATATTACATCCGCCAATAATTGTCTTCTAAGAAACAGGACCGAACACTGGACAGTATCATACACTTCTCTAGATATGGTAATATTAGTGACGGTTAATAGGTAATATGTGCACATATGCACATAGTGCTTTCTTAAAAACACTGTATCGAACAACACTTGAAGACCTCATAATTGAATGTTATTTGATAAATTTTGTGACCAAATTAATGAGCCAAATTTTTAGGAAGAATGCACAAGAGGTCAATACTAATAGTTGTCGAGGAATATAAATATTACAGTAAAACCTCGATAGGACGGAATCGCATAGGACCATGAAATTTTTCCGTGTTAACGGAGTTTCCGTCTTGACGGGGTTAAAAATTATATGCAATAATTTAAAACGGGACCAAAAAAAATATTCCGTAATACCGGGGTTTCCGTCTTACCGAAGGTCCGTCATAGCGAGGTTTCACTGTATTGAAATGTTAACGATCTAATCAATTTTTCATTTATTTTTAGACACGAATAAAAATTAAAGAAACGTTCGTAATCAGTGAAGTCAAAAAGTAAATATTATAACAATATATAATAATATCTAGTATCTACTACAAGCACATTATTTAATACGGTCGCGAGTCGGTTAGTGCTGCTTTAAGGCGAAAATGAACTTTTCGGCGTGTTTCATAATGAAAATAATAGTTGAACCACTATATAGGGTACTGCGCGTTATTCGCGGTCTTACGTTTTACAGTTAATTTGAAATACAGTCATACAACTAATGGTATTTTATGCGCGTCAATAAGTGTTGTAATTCTTGCTTGATATTTAAAAACTAAATCGTGTGTATTATAGTGCGGTCACGATTTATTCTGACCAACACAAATATATTTATGAAATGAAAATTAAAAAATAAAATTAGTATTCGGTTTGGAAATAGAGGAAAATAATATAATATGATATACCTACTTAGATAGTTTAATATACTAAATACCTAAAAAATTATATTATATTATACTCACTTATAATAGCTTTAATAATATATAATACAATTAAGGCTACCGGTGCCAATGCAATTTTATCTATTAAAATACGCTCTACGGGAATAACGATCGTGTTCTGTGGAATCAACCAAATTTAATAATGTTTTTTTTTTTAGACCAATAGAGGGAAATATTTTACAGACCGCACTGGACTCTGTTTTTAAATATGTTAATTTCTAACTTTATAATATGTTTCAAAAATAATACAATTTTTAGTTTTTTTATTTTTACAAATAATATTGTACCATTATGTGAAATAAAATAAAAAATCGGAGTTACATGTCACCTGACAGAAGTCATCTTCTCTCAGAAAAATACACCGCATCGACCCCCCTAAATAGGTATCTGGTTGTCGGATTAATGGAAAAGTATTATAATTAAGGTGACAACTAAAATATAAAATTTTATAAAATTGTGAAAAATTTAAAAAACCTGCACCGGGCCCTTTAAAAAACCACCCAATAAGACTTTTTTTTTTAACCATTAACATTTTCACATATTATCCTGATGATTGATTTTGAATTATTTCCAAAACAAATTAACATGCCTCTAATAATTTGTATTTGTGTTGCTATTCGTTTGATCGGAAAAAAACAGGTGGCAGAAACACAAAATCATAAATCGATATATAGTCTAATAATCGCTACGTACCCATGCATAATATAACCGTTATAATAATATGCCGGTATAACGATGTTCTTTATCATTCATATTTTATTTACGGACACAACACTCTCATACCGAACAGAGGATAAGAACAAGAATGGGTTTTCAATGTTTTCATTTTACCTCAAGACGTAATAATAATGATTTATTACTGTAATGAACGATTTTTGCTTATTCGGATATTATTTTATGTCCTCATCGGTATTGCACGCGGTGTCCATTAATCAATTGGAGGGTTTCTACAAGTCCTAACACGCCTGCGGTATATATATATATATCTTAAATCGGACATAAAAGGTATTTATAAGCTTTTTCACCGATATATCATTATCATCGTCTGTTTATCGAATTTTAAACTGAAGACATTAATTTCATTGGGGTAGAATGATAAAGATTAAAATTTAAGATATATTTTTACCCGACGGTTTTATCGTTCGGCGTAGATGCCTGCAGTATCCGACCTATACCAACATCCATAACCAGGTTAACTATATTCAAAATAAGTGCCTATTTTGTATTATTCGTTTCAATGTAGTATACAGCTAAACGTCACAAACACGTTCGGATTTCAACTCTATTTGACAATTTATTATATTATTAGATCAAAGTGAATAAATGTATGATAAATCAATTAACGGTTCTATTTGTTTGCAGGACTCGAATACGTATAATATTCACGTCGTGATGAAGTCGTTATATAAGTAAAAAGTTATACCACAGATTCAATCTCATAATCATACAGTTGACTTGTGTTCAACGTAGGGCTTAAAACAATATGATGTTAGAAATACATTTTTGATTTATATGCGTATTTTTAGCTTTCAGCGAAGCAATCGCCTTTTCATTACTACAGATGAAAGTTTACTGACCTAAAAAGTAGGTAGGTATTATAAACTTTTATAACTACTTATTTCCACTCGGTCGATCGTGTTTAAACCAAAATGAAAATTGGTCGACAATTTTAAAATTAATAAAAGAATGAATGAACAAATTTAAAAAAAAAAAAACCAAATACCAATTTATTAAAGCAATAGATAATTATACATACAAACAAAAACAGCAATCCATTTTCAGAGAGTAAAAATAAATAAGTAATTAACGCGAATATAAGGGACGTATAGATGTATAATTCCTTAATTCAACAAATATGTGCAAGTTAAAAATTAAAATAATATCTTATTGGGCACACATAAACCATACTTACAATAACTATATATTTACACCGACAAACTCTACTTATAGTCACAGAACAACGTACGATTTTTTAAGTTAAATAATATATTTCTCTGTTATATTGAGCTGTACAATTTTACTGCGAATTAATTTCAGTGCTTCATGTCATGTTTACGTGATGTGTTTAGTGCAGGTATACACCCTAAGTTAGTATATAACTTAAGTGCCTAAGTTATAATATGTATATATATATGTATATTACGACTATTCGTTACGAAGTATAAAAAACTATATAACAGAAGCAAACTTGATTGATTTAGTATATATTTTCACAATAATATATTTTAGAATATATTTTGATATTTTCGAAAATGCAATTTTATATTATAATACTACTATTATATCAACTTATTCGAGTAACGATTAAATTATTAAATATTTTATTGCAGTCAAATCATACAATTTCCCATAGGACATTCTGCTGCATTCTATTATTCTTAACTGGATATTATTCGACCAATAGTCATTTTAATTTATTATCATAGCATTATGCGAGCGGCAAGGATAGATATCTCGCTCACAAATAGGTAGAATATTTTGTTCTTTCATAACAACCTGTAATACCTGTAATAGTTAACGAACTATGCGTTTACATAATCGTTTGTGCCAGCTATTTGATATTGAAATAAACATAAATTATTGTCATTTCCCGTCTAGCTTGTATATATTAAAAAGTTGTTATTAAAATTTACAATTTTATAATCGAAAAATATCCTGTGCTTTGATAAAACGCAAATTTAAATATTATAATAATATATTAATTGCTAGTATTTTTTTTTATGAAATTTATTTTTTAGGTATGACAAATTTTATCAGTGTAGCAGAATTACTACCTATAAAGTATTATGCAAAATATTAAAACTCCCTATCGATTATAATATAACGATAAACAAAATGAAAAATGAAAAAAAAATTTTAATTAAATCAAACTAAATCAATACATACTTAAAAAAATAATACTCGTTATTAAATGGTTTTAATCATTTGTAAAAATGTAAATGAATAAATTCAAAGTCATTAGAATATTATTGATTACGTTAAGTACCTACCTATACATGGTTATGAGTTTACGACCAACTATTAATTAAATCGGATTAATTTTATCTAGACTGGAGCTCATCTGGTCAATTTTACGAACTACAAAGTAACTGCAATATTATTTAGCAATACTATAGTATATAGGTACCTTTTGTATATACCTACCTACTATAATCGAGTACGTTTGCAGTCCTATAGTTCATATTATATTTATTTTATATGCGTGCAAGTAAATGTAAAAAAAAAAATAACAAAAATGTTGAGGTCTGAAGAGCAATAAATAAATGGAAATCATCAAACTCGGAGGGATCAAAACAACATTTGAAATAAAAAACTGATAACGAGCAGGCATGGTTTATTTGAGCGCATTACAAAATTATAAATAAATATTATACGTTTATTCTTTTATTTTTTTTCCACAAACAACGGTGTCGATTTATGAGTATCCATTAGGCAATGCGTTTATAATACCGTCCCAAGTCCAATGAGGGGAATTTTATTATACGCTAAACCCCCTTTTTTTTTTTTCTTCTTCCGACAATTCAATATCGTAGGTCAATTTGCCATATAATCAATTGGGCCCGTACAACGTAAACGAATGGTCCCTCGAGTTGAAATAATTACAATATATAGTATTTGCCGGCCAATAAACAGTCTCCAGTGGACCAGAAAACATGATTTAAACGTATGTAGGTACAGTATCGAGTGAATAAGTATATTATACACACGGACCGATACATTTCAGAGGATTTTAGTAAACGTAGACCACTAAAGCCCTCCAACGCAAACGTTGTTATGGCATATACATATATAGGTAGGTACATACCTACCTAACAAACTATTATTATTATTATTATTATTATTGTCTCTCAAACTTGATCGATAATATAATATATATATATGTACATAATAAAATAGAAACAGTTTATAGTCGCGCATTTTGTCCAGTAGGCAAAATATTATATTTCATAAAATAGTATTTTGAAAAAAAAAGTGAATATGTTTTAATAATATTATTGATTCATTCGAAAAAATATTGATATTTAGAAAAATTTCAGAAAAATAAACTGCTTGACTTGGATAAAATATGTTCTTACCATCACAGTTTTCCTCGTAATCGGATTTACAAAATGGCAGTTTTGAAATTTTCTAAAAAAATGTTAATCCATTTTTAAAATTTTCAGTTTCAGTTTCATGAAATAAAAATGAGAAAATGTATACCTACTATAAAATATACATATAGCTCAAGGGTCCTTTAAATTATATAAAATAAAAATGTTTTCAAAATATTGATTATATAACAAAAGTTATTGTATTAATCAGTTATTTTTGTTACACCATGTTTATTATATTGTATCATTGTACAATAATTTATAATTATAATATAATACACACCATTTTTTATAATACCTACACAATATGATATTATGTATCTGAATAACTAATGGCCTATCACTAAGCATGTCCAATTAATTTAAAAATATATTTTCGTTATCAAAAACTGTACAAAATAATGTGAAAATAATAAATTATTTTAAAAAGCCATGGCGGTTCGTCCATAATAATGGAACAAATTTGGATGGATATTAATATGTTTTTTTTTTTCGGAAAGTTGTATAAATATTGAAAAAATATTTCATGAATATATATTTTATAAGATTAAAATTAAAATTAAATAATTTTATGATTAATAAAAGCTATTATAGTAAAATTATTAATTTTTTATGTCAGTTTTCATTTAATATTTTTTTTTTATATTATGCTGCAGATAAACTGAAGCACATATTTTAATCCCAAAAATTTGAATATAATGTGGTATCGATATATTTTTTTTAATTTTATATTTGGGAAATTTCGGGAAATTGTAATACTTTGGCAGTTAATATTACGAGCACGAATATTTTATCACAGTAAAATTAATTTGTTGTTGTTCAACTTGAAAAAGAAATAAAATAACAAGAAAAAAAAACAATTTTTTATTGACCGTTCAAAATATACACTATATACTTCATTATTTTAATTTACAATTTAAATGATTCAAATCAAACGTATAATCAAAATAGCCGGTGTTGTATAAAATAATATGGTGTGATGACATAATTAACTTTTCCAGAGTTACGCGCATAAACGTGTTGCACAATAATAACAATTAAAACAGTAATAATAATAATAATAATAATAATGTAATATAGTTAAATATACAATGAATAACAACGAATACTCGTGAAAGCCCGTTATTCGTCAAAACGTATTAATATGTGGGGTATAGGTATAGTACACATACATTGTAGTCCTCGAGGGGTTGAGGGGTTGAGGGGGGGGGGGTGAGTGCAGCGGTGTGTTGTCTGTGCCTTTGGGGCGCGGAGGTCTCGGAAGAGTACTACTAAGACTGTGTTTGAAAGACTCGTTGCTCGCCACCCTTTGATGTAGGTGCAGCACATCACTGTTGTCTTAGAACTTTCAGCCTTGCTTGCCTATATACAGTTCAGGTTTGTCTTTCGTTTTCCGACACGCGGTCTTATCATATTTCTCCTCACCCCCCTCCTCCCCCCCCCCATTGCCCCGTCACCGAGATTTACTTAACGCTGTATTCCTTTTAGTCCACATTTGTGCATCTCGTCGTAGGTACGCATACATAACGTCATAATATAATATAATGTCATTCTAATATACGCACAGACGTTGGTCGCTGGGGACCGTGCCGGAGATTTTCCGTGGCCTAAGTAAATTCTCCCGACGATGTTGTACAGCTATATGCTAGGAAACGACATTATTCGTGACGCTGTTCAGTACCTATTGGAAAAGCAATAGTCAATTCCGAGATCCGGTGGCCGTTTCGAGATATTCTTTTGTCAGTTCCATTTTTATTCGATTATTATTATTCTAAGTCTTTGTAATGTTCCTTTTATCCACGGGGGAAATGATTTCGGTCCCTTCCCCTTTCAGAAAAAAAAAAAAAAATAAAAACACATATTTATCTACCTGCTGCATATATAAGTCGAGTACAGTTGCTGTAGGTAACATTCTAGTAAAGAAGTTATTGAAGATTAAATATTTTAGATCTAAAATATATTCTCTTATCCATACACGTCGTTTTCATCCGATAATAGAAGCGAAAAAAATAAATCCGTTCACAGATATTATGCTACTGATATCTATAAGTTACATTTATTTTACAGTAATGGTATAAGTTTCGGACTGGGAGAATTGTTTCGAAAAATGTTTGAAACACATTATGTAACATGTAACTAGAACAAACTTTAATGATAATCTCACATTAAAAATAGTTCTGTTCATAGTAAAGCTTAAATAACTTGTACAGACACATCCACCCTTCAGTAAAAACATTTTATTCGACTTGTCGAATTGCTCTACAGAAAAACTAAAAGCTTTCAGAAAAATTGCTACAAATTGTATTAAATTAATATTTATGAAAACTATAAGGATTCAAGTAATCAGTTCAATTTGATATACTTAACTGAAATTATTATATTACTTTTTTGTTAAATATTATGATGTGATCATTAAAAATTACATCGATAAAAAGTAAAAAAAATATGAATTTTGCTAATATCCATCACAACTTACATTGCAATAACTTGAGAAATGAAATTCATCAGAAATTATCCTAATAATATGATAAGTACCTATTATTACAATGACAGAAGAGCTGTAAGTGAAAATATTGATTTCATTTTCAACGATATTATTTTAATATTTCAATATCTGTATCAAAATATAATGTCAAGTTTTTTTTTTTATTATATTAAATTGTTTTAAACATACTTAATAATACCTAATATACTATTATTGCGGTTTTAAATTAGTTTCAAGTTTTTGAAAATTTCAATATTAAGAGTGAAGTTTCCGGAGATGGAATAATATTATGAAAGTATTGATGTAAAACTAATTTAAACAAATATGGGTTTTTTAAATATAATATTGTTTAAAAAAAAACCACGAAATTTCAGGTGTTGTCAGCCCAAAGAGATATTAACTTTGGAATTTTCATACTATTTCAGACCGAAAGTATTCGAAATATTTATATTTTATATATATATATCCTGTCCGTTAAAGAGACCATTTCAATCCCAAAGGTGAAGTAGGTGCCTGCAACGCGGTTGTGTTTGAAATTCAAACGGTAAACAGAAAATATTGTGTTTTTGATAGTATATTAGGCACGAAAATATCTTAAATTATATTTAATATATGCTCGGGGTTGTCTAACGATAAATAAAGTTGTAAATTTTAGGTATGAATAGAATTAATTCTCATGTACTTTTCTGTAAATTTGTTTTATTGATTAAAATCATAAAAAAAAAATTAGTCGCATTGATAATATTATGTATATACTTATACTATAATAGCGTTGATCGACCTGTGGTACGATTACCACGTCTTTAGTGGTATATGGAAAGCTTGTAGGTGGTACGCTAAGAAAATCTCACTCTATACGAAAAACAAAACAAAAAATGAAATGGATCATTGACCACAATAATACAATATTATTCGGTTTATTTGATATTAATAATATTATATTAATATAAATAACAATTGTACACATTTCATTTTCTTTTTATGCATTAAATGCTTATCATATTATCAACATTTTGTAGTTAAAATAAATTTCCATGCATAATGACGTAATAATAAAACGTAATCATCTTAGATAGCAAAAAAAAGAACTGTCATTAATAATTGGTCAAGAGGTACATGAACGTTTTCAAACTGTGCAGGTGGTTGCTGACACAAAAAGGTTGAGAATCGCTGTACTATATTATATTGCTTTATTGTAAATATTACATTTAGGTATACATTGATTTCTGAAATTTTTATTTCTCAAAAACATTTCGCCAAGTGCAAATCAAACATAATAATAACAATATATATATAGTTAATCGTTCGTTTTTATATGAATTCATTAAAAACTGACGTGGAAGTATGTATATGAAGGAACGTGATTCGCAGACTAATTTATTCCTCAGAGCCAATTCTGCGAGCAAAAGTTTTTAGGAATGATGTTCAAATAATTATTTACAGGGCACGGATGGTTGTTTAAATACTCGTTATCACAGCCGATCAGCAGTGATTACGTTTTTTATATTATTTGAAGTATAGGTAACTTATACTTATAATATTATTATGTTAGTGAACGATTAATAACGGTTATAACGCACCAGATTTTTTAAGAAAAATATATGTTTAAATGTAAATTTTTGAATTATAATTTTTTAACGGCGAACCGATAAATCATGTACAGTTTTAATATTGTATAATATTATTTAAAAACAAAATAAGTTTAAAAAACAAAAAATCTATCGATAATGTCGAAGTTCGGGTTCATATTTTACGACTTTAAACATATAGGTACCTACGAATTTAAGGAAAAGCTTTATTTTTATTTATAATCGTTTAAAACTTTAAATCACACTTTATTAGACGAATAAAGCGTAGCAATAATGTCACTCTGCTTCACTAATTTAAACTTGAAACGCGCTGTGCCATGTTCAGCGACGATTTTTTTTTTTGCTTCTCGACGATCCTTTGAGACGAGCGCGCATATATTATTATAATAATATCACCATGACGTAATAATTATTTGACAGTGCACACCTGATAAACATAATATATTATTTAGATACACTACACATTCGTCTAAAGTATATTATATAACCTACCTATCGTATCGCGGTGGTTGCATTTAGTCACTAATCGTGTTCAGAATGCAAGCAACGGTCTGTATATCACTAAAGTTCCTGGATTTTATGATAGTATTGTTATATAAGTCGAACAAACAGTATTTAAATGCGAATAACATAATACATTTTGTTTAAACTGTATTATAAAATAAAATTTTTGTCAAGTTAAAAAAATGCTCGCCTTCCGGGTATGGGGGGGAGGGGAGGATAGGGGTGGCCACAATATTTGGCCATATCCGTAGACACGCCTATATGCCGCGATTTCATCGAAATAGGCAGAATAGGACACCGAACGCGGGAAAACCTCGGAAAAACCTAATGGAAAAGGGGGAAAAAAAATCACGAGAAACGGAATCGTACAGGCCGCGGCAGGATACACTGCAGCACTCACGGCCGGCCGGCGATTCATCGTTTGGGCCCGCAGTTAACGAGCGGAAAATATATACATCATATTATTATTATTATTATTAAATATTATTATTATTATTATTATTATTATGCGATCGTCACGCGAATAGCGACGGCGGAGGCGGTGTCTACAACCAGGGAAGCTCGGGAGTCGCGAGCGCCGGCCGAAAGGTTATAATACTGTAACATAGCGAGGCGGAATGCAAACCTTACAGTGCTGTCGGCGGTCGGTTGTGGTCGAGGGGGGGTTGGGGGGGGGGGTGCTCGCCGGTGTACGCCGGAGTGGAAAAGCACGGAGAGGGGCCATCGATTGTGCGCTTCGCGTTTTCATAATAATAATAATATTTTACGAAAATATAATACGTACCTGCAATATAATATATATAGGTAGGTAATGGGTATATAATATTTTCGCGGTATTATTAAACCGTGGAAATATAGGCGGTGCCTATATAGGTGTACTATTTGGTATGTAGGCAGGTAGTTGGGTAGGTCGGTGGGTGGTAGGTACCGCATGTAGTATTATACCATGTAGGTATACATGTATAAAGTGGCTGGCGCGGAAGTCACATTAATATTATTGTAATATATTCGTGTGATGCGTGTGATATTAGTCACGGAATATTATACCTACCAGTCACTACGATAATGTGTAAAACGCATAATATTGTTCTTTTCACGCCCCCGAAAATGGGTATGCGAGAAAAATTAATTCAACGCAATCACAGGTGGTTATTAAATCGCACACGAAGCGATGAGGGCCCGCCGCCGTAAGGAGAAAATGTTCGTCGAGATGCCAATGCGGAACGTAACAATAATTATTATTATTTATATTTTACAGCCGAGTAAAATAATATCAAGCTCGTAGGAATAAAATAATTTTGTCAAGTCCCGAGAGTTCAAGGCAACGCGAAGGCACATATATTTTCATCCGGGGAAATGTGAAAAAGAAAATTATTAGTAATTAATATTGACGGGCGGTTTTTTTTTTTTCACGAATTTCCGTAAATATAATCTAATCCGCGGCTTATATAAAGGGAACAAGCAACAAATTTGTTGAGCTTTTCATATTTGAATTAAAATAACAAAATTGGAGGCACCTACGCCTATACTGTTCATAATAATATGACGTGCTTGTTCGTTGAAATTATTAATTGGTAATTATTATACTAACAACAACAACAACAACAACAACAATTTGAAGAAAATCACAATAATTCCTAATTACTTTATCCACAAACAGTGTAAATATTTTTAAAAGTTCCTTGCTATGTCAATGACGTACACGCATAATAATTGAAATGAACGAGAAAAATAATAATACTTAAATAAAATATAATCCGCAAACATTTCAAGTGGGGCCGAGATTAGTTTTATCCGAACAACAATATTTATTTACCACGGAAACGACCGAAATCGATTTCGTTTACAACGCCGTAAATTTCTTAATATTTTTCTGTAGTTTTTCCTGGCGTTCGCGGAAACACAACCTAACCACGATAATCGGAAAAGTGACCTCTCTATAAAGTACGCTCCCCCTCCCCTCCACAACCGTATCGAGTTTTACCATCTAAAAATTTGCCAAACGAAACTTTTTTGAGCGCTCCGCGGCGTAGTCCAGTCATATCGTAAATAGTGTATATTGGATGCGGTTACACGCAGAGCTGGCAACTGCAAACGAAAATAAATAAATAAATAAACGAACAAAAATCCAACTCCGTACCAAATATTATAGCACTCACGTTCCTCGCTCAGTTCGGAATTTCAAAAAACATGATTTCGTACGAAATACACTCAAAACAACAACAATAATAATATTATTATCATATTATCCACGTGCGGGCTCATAATATTATGCTATAACGTTATTGCAGGTCGACTACAGTGGCGTGCACAGATTTTTTGAAGGCGATGGGATGACAATTTCTTACTGTTCTCAGATAGCGTCATGTGCCTGCATGCATGCTCACCCCTATTTGTTCCTTTGGTAATGAAATTATTCAAATCCTGATTTTCGGAATTTTTAAAATTATATTATGCTCAAAGAACATTTTTTTAAATGTTTAATTTTTTTTTTTAATTTTCACGTAGGTCAGAATCATAATTCAAACAAGTAGGTCTTGAGTTATTGTAACTAATATGTCCATGGTAATGAGTTTCGAAGATATTATGTTGGTTTAAAAATCATAATGATTTATATTAATATTTTATCAAAATTAATAACTTGTAAAAATAGCCACTAATTCCAAATTTGACGTTTTTGTAAAACCATTTTTAAGAACTTTTATTCTTTGAATAAATGTTTCGATAACTGAGAAATTATTCATCCGAATTTTGAGTTGGCTACATGTTTCAAAATTTTGTGTTTTCATGTTTCCAGTAAAATTATATTTACAAATTACAGTAAAAAACTATATCGATTTACTAATTATTTCGGTATTGTATTTCGTTGTTTCTCTCACACTGGATCCCAACTATCGTATTACAAACCGTTGTACGAATCGAACAAAATTATTAAACTTTTAAAGTTATTGCACACGAACAGAAGCATTTTTAACCGGCACTCTGTCTGGAATAATTTTTAAATAACACGAAAAGCCAAAAAAAAAAAATTGTTTTTACTTTATCGAGCTAGATCTAGATGCGTTGACAAGAGCGGCCCAGACGTCCTGTACAAGTCAGCTTTGTACCATGAAAGTTGTCTCGAAGACTCAAACTTACGCCCCCCCCCCTCTCAGACACTTCCGGACTAATAATAATTGATATATACGCGGAAAAGCCCATGGGTACATGCGCCGTCATATTATTATTATCGACCTTAACTTTATGCACATTTATCGGTCGCTACTCTTCTTTTCGAGATTTATGCAGAAACGCTTTTACTAGGTTTTATACACAGTTCGATGCGCGTAAGTGGTTTTCAAAACTAGTTTGACGTCGTCACGTGGAAATGACATGGGCATGAAGCTAGTGCTTAATTTAATATTCCAGCCTGGGCAAAGCTTTTTAACTTGACTTTTTTAAATTTGATTTTCATTTACTTAATTTATAACTCAACTGATTTTTATTGATATAAACTTACTTTTGATCAAATCCACGTTACGTTGGTTTATAAATAATTAAATAATTATTGATGAAGATGCACTATATTGCATATAGACATTTGCTTTTTATTATTTTAAATTATTTTGCTGACTCTTTGTATATTATTTTAAAAAAATAACACAAATAACTTATCGTAAGTTAATATTATTAGTTTCCATATAACTTTTAACTTAATTGAGTTAAAAAAAAAATAATAACTAATAACATTAAGATTTTTAAAATGTTTTCCATCAACTTAACTTAACTCAATTAAAAATTATCGTCAACTTGGCCAGGCTTGATAATATAAAAACCCAAATAATAAATAATAATCAATTCATTTATTGCAAGTTTAAATATTTCACAGGTGAAAATTATATTGAAAAAGTAGAATTGCTATTCACTGAGGTGAAACATCTAAACTAACTAAACTTGGTGAGAGAAAAAAAATAAAAAGATAATGACTTATAATAAAAAACATAATTAAGGTAAGAAAAAAAGGGGGTACATTTTTAAAAGTCTGTTAAAAAAACAATATACTATCATCTATTACAATCTATTTACATTAAAGTTGGTAAAAATTGTATTATAAAATGTATTTTATCCTTTTTTATTCTTTTAGAAAGAATTTTAGAATTTTAACTAAATTTTTATAAAATGTTATCCATCCTTATATAAAAATGACTAAAAAATATAAAAATGCACTAAAAAATGTCAAAAAATATTCTAAAAAGCAATAAAGTCTTAAACAAGCAAAAAAATGCAAAATAAAAGTTAATTTTTTAATTCCTTGATGTATAAAATTAATTTTGAGTCTGAAAAGCAATGTTTTCGGACATTCAGAAAAAAATGGAATTTGAATTCAAATCAATTCCTTAATCATGACCTTTATTAATAACGGTGTGATCGATTTCGGCTTATTTAATTGTATTTAAAACCCTCAAGAATTTCGGACAAATATGTTTATGGTGCATTCTCTAATTCATGTCTAGTACTGCACCTCTTTGTACCTAATTAAATTTAATACTTAATTCATCATAATTAATATAGGTACGTCATAATATTATATAGTGCGCTTTTGCTTGTAAGTTTTTGTTTTAATAATAATAATTAAGTACATATAATACATGCACTCGTGCACGTAGTATTTATGTTTATTCTATACATATTTTTCGTGTAATTTTATTAGATTTTCTGTTTTTGGTTTTACTGTTATTAGCGAGTTGATATTCTAAAAATATATATATATTACACACCGAACCCTCCCCTAACGGACACCTATAAATTGAAGATACCTCCAAATAGTATACAACGAACTTTCTACAATCTAAACCTCCCAAATAGCGGACAAAATGTCAGAGACCTAGGATGTCAGGTATTTAGACTTTTAGAGGTCACAGTGTTTCACTGTATATTATTAAAATTACACAATTAAGTAAGGTAGGGTGCCATTTGAAATGTAGCTTATCATTACATGTTAACTCCTTCCCATAATGCAATCCTAACCATAAATAATACAAAAAAAAATGAGTTGGTACGACTGCAGTAAGTATTTTATATTTTTCCGCATTTTCCTGACGTGATAATTTATTAAATTATTCGATGTTAATACCTAACCTAAGTGTATGTGATGTCTCAAAAATGGTTTTATACAAAGTGACATAATTTTAAAAGCCTAATCCGCATCATAACAAAAGAACATTTACATTTTTTGACATTTATAATTTATAATGCTTTTGATAAAAACAAAAATAACAACACAAGCTCAAAATTATTAATTCTCCCAGAACAAAATAATGCTCTCTAACTTTTAAAAGCTCCTTTATAATTAATACTGATTAGAACCAAAATACTTTCAATAAGCGCTTTAATTTAATGAATTTAATACACAAAATATTTAACTTGATTTGAAAGTAACTTATTATTAGAAGTTCGTCTTTTTAGTAAAACTTAAGTAATGATTTATTTAGAAACAGGTAGGTACAGTCATAATTTAATTACTATTGTGCTTAAAATTCTATTAAATTATTTAATACTTGAGCTTTATTATTACAGTTGGTAAATTACCATATATTTTGTTAAACTTTAAATATTAATTTAGAAATATGTCCACCTATAGTATAATACCGTCTGTAGGTATATAACATGAAATACAGATGTTACGTTTATAAATGCATTTTATTAAATTAAACAATTAGGTATACATACTTTGTATAAATGGTCTTACATTAATTACGAACAAAATATTTCAATATGTAGGTATAGTATAATATATTGGTATAATAACTTATAACGACGTAATTTATAAATGTTTAATTTCGAAAACCAATATTTAACAAAATAAAATAATAGGTACTATAAAAGGTAGAAGTTTTTCAAGACAATATTTGTAAATGTACATTATTATAGATATCACCAACAACTACAGTCTACAGTTAAAACTAAGTAAAATTTATTATGTATGCTAAAAAATATTTGAATGGCGTAGGACCATCGCGTAAAAATCGTATCGAAACGTTTTGAGTGTTATGATTTCAAATAAAGTTGAGATTCACATATGAATATGTGTCAGATTATAATATTATGATATTATTATGTTAAACATATTTTCTGATAAACATAATAGTTTGAAAATATATAATGATCTACACATAAAACTGTGCACTTTTAATATTCCGGAATACATTAATGTTAATTAAGTTTACACAACGTGTACTTTAACAATATATAGGTATAATATGTACCTCGGTACTAACGTGATTATAAAATCCATCGATTTTACAACATTGCACCATCGTATTATAATATTATATTATTATATTCCAAAAAAGAAAAAAAAAAGTATGGAAAATCCGAAAACGCGTACAAATGTATAATTACTCGGTGAATAATATTATATATATATTTGCATATTTTATGCATACCATAATAATTATTGTCCTAAATACATAATATATAATACAGTAGTGTTGTGGAGGTACTTGCAGGGCGGATAACACGAAGTCGGAATTATTGTTATAATAGGTACGCGAAACGTCACGTATATAATAATATCATATATTATAATAATATATTATAAACGCGTGTAATCGAAAGTGTGCGAATAATAATAATAATAATAATAACAATAATGTTTCAACGACGAGACGCGATTTAACGACCGTATTGTATAATATTATACTGCACATATTATTATTATTATTATACGCGCGGCGGGTCGTGTACAAAAAGTATTTATAATTCAGCAAAACGGTACCGAAATTAATGTGAATAAAATATAACGATGAGCGCAAACCCTCAAAACCCGTTGATCGGCCGCGTTTCGGACCATATAATAATACACGCGGCGGTGAACGGCGAGGGGGAGGTGCCGGGGAGGGTGGACCACCCTGCGGACGTCGTAAAAAAAACGGTATTTCCGCGAGACGCGGTCTTATGCGCTATAATAGTGCCGTGGCCGACGGGGGTGGGCATCGTTCGTCGTGTGGGTACGTGCGCAAGACGTTGTGAGTCGCAGCAGCGCAAGACGCAGGCCCGTCGATATGTTTGGCGGATTTTTTTTTTCCGTCGTTCTCCCCCACCCCCCTCAAACGAGTGCACCTCGGCGGCTTAAGAAGGGGGGGGGGGAAATAGTACTGCGCGTGTGTGTGTGTGTGGCCGTCAGGGTAATTGAATCGCGAAAGTCGGGTTTTACGATTTGCATATTCCCTCGGGGCTTTATGTGTGCGCTTACGCGCACGTCTGTGTATTTAAGCGCGAGTGCGTTTCGTGTGTGTGAGTGTGTGTGTGTGTGTGTGTGTGTGTGGGGGGGGGGGGGGCACGGATGCGAACTCTCGGAGAAACAACTCTCCGTCTCCGCCGCCGAACTGTCATCATCTGAACCATTAATCGATCATCATTAAGGATATTCAAGGAACGTTTTCACGCGACGGGCCAAACGGGACGCCACCTCCACCGCCACCGCCGGCTAAAGGGTCGTGAATGGGTCGCGCGAGGGGTGTGAAGAGCCACGGGGGTTGACGCCTACGTGTATAAGCGCGACACGACGCCGACATGTTATAGGGGCGGGGGACCGGAGACCGTCGGACTGCGGTCGCCGTCCTCCCACGCTGAGGAAACGTTTTGGAGCCGAGTGCGGAAAAATTAATGTGCCTGTAATAATAATAGCGCCGGCGCAGACGCAGCAGACGAAGTGAGAGAAGTATTTGAGCCGTTATTATTACAATAATATTATTATCATCAAATTGGGACCCTAATACGTTTGTATAGGTCATAAAAATTCCAAAAACTACACATAAATAATAATTAACGCTTTTAAGTGTAGGGACGTGTTAATAACACCCCCCCCCCCCATTTCGAGAGTGAAAGTCTCGCGAGTATCAGCTAGTGCGACGTAATTAATAATGCAACGTCAAAAAACACGGACACACTAGTAAAGACGTTAGGTATGATTTTTTTAGAAATTTCTCGAATCATATAAATTAAATAATAATTATATAATAAATAAAAAATATTGAAATCAAACTGTCCACCTGAGCGTTGACACTCGTATTATACAAAGTGCATTTTGCAAGGAAAAAAAAATGGGCAAATGGATTAAGGAATAATATTATTCGCTTTTATAATATAAAATATTATATTATAGTACCCGCCTACCCGTATAATGGTAACTTCGTACCTGCGTGGCAATAGATGACATCGAGGAAAAAATTATACCAACCATAATATTATTATCAATTATTGTAAATATTATAATGTTATCATTGTTTTCTAAAATACGCATATTATGCAACAGTAATAATAATAATAATAATAAAAATAAAAATAATAGCGAACAACCGCACTCTACAAGCCGCAATCTCACCGTCGGCCGACACAGTCCAGGTCTATCGATTTTCGGGTTCTTTTTACTCGGACGACGGGCGGAGGGACAACATACGTACACCCGTTTTTCATCCCCCGCCGTGGCCGAAGAGGATTATTCGAAACAGGTGTGCGTGTGCGGGGTGGGAGGGGATGTTGGGGGGGGGGGTGTATGTGTGCCTGTAAGCGAATAAATTCGGCCATCATCCGAGTGCGTCTAGACGCGAGTTTTACGGTTTGCGCGCATATAATCACGTGACCCTCGCAACTGCAGCACATCCTCCAACCGCCGTGCAACGACGGGCCATCAATGTCAATTTGTTTGACGGTAATGTTCATCACGAGACCGTTTTAAAAAATATATACTATAAACCACCACTCGGTTTACAACGGTTTGCTATAATAACAACACGTCGCTCAAAAATAACATAATAATAATATTATACCAAATAATATACGACGCGACGTATATTATAGTGTTCAATTGTCAATCGATTGACTATCCATGTAAATTATATTAAAACTCAAACTTATTGCGTTTAAAATTATACCAAGACGGGTTACACTACATAGGGCGTATACCATCAATATAAGTTTACAGATGCATAACAGTTGTACCAAGCATGCTCACTCTTATTCTCCAATAACGAAATTATTCAAGTTCTGATTTTCGAAATTCTTAAATAATTTACTCAGACCTTTTTTTTCTTCAAACTCTCGATGCTAATTATTAAGGAGTGTCCTGTGGTGATATGAAATTCTTTTTTCAAACGAGAACCCACCTTTTTTACTGTAAATTATTTAGTGGATGTTATTTTGAAAATGTTGATGTACCCAACTCAAAATTCGAATGGATAATTTATCAGTTATTAAAATAGGTGTTTACTTTAAAGATAACAGTCCTCAAAAGTGGTTTCACAAAAATATAAAACATCATGTGTACCATTGCATCTAGTATTTATTATACTTGGACCATTTTTTACAAATTAAAATGTTGATAAATTGTTATTAACTACCAAGATTTTTAAATCACCATAGCCCCCCAAATATCTTCCAAACCTGTTATCATGGACCTATTATCCTTAGTACACAATGTTAAATAACTAAAAAAATACTCCGTTGAATTTTGATTCTGATACGTTAAAATGTATAGAAAAAATATCTGATAAATTATTTACTTTCGCGAACATGGGGATTCTAGTTTGACTCGCCACAGGACACTCATTAAGTACCAATAAACAAATTCAAGAAATAATTGCCTTTAACCATGTTATAAAATTCCAAAAATCACTATTTTAATAGTTATAATTCGTAGTCAAAGGAAAAAAATGGGGGGAGCATGCTTGGTTAATCGCCTTATAAACTAACGTGTGCTCTTAAAGTATAATATTTGTAATACGCGTAACACAACATTATCATTATAATGTATATGCAAGAATCGCACAGTTTTTAAACTTCCTCAGTTCTACGACGCATAGACTTACAAGTTACAGAAACAGACGGAACATTTGTGCCCAGGCTGGGAGGCGTGGTCGTGCCAAACGGATTAAAGCATGAGTTTTATCACAAGAGTGGGAAAAATGGTACCTTTTCCGAGGACAGCCAAATACATAGCTTTCACAGCGCCCGATCCTCGACCAAGCCCACCCATTTTCACCCTTTGTCACACCTAATGTTCCGTCTATTTCTTTAAGTCTGTGGTTAGACGACGTCCCGACACTAAAGTTTGCAGATAATAGATAATAGAGGTCCCTATATTGAAAATTATATTTATTTTAATTAATCCAACCATTGTACATGATATAAACCACTACCGCAGTCGTTGGAACAGTTTCTTTTTGTAACTTTTATATAACTGTTTAAATGTTAAAAACCATACTCAGGTACGTTTTAATATAGGATATTGAGTTAAATATAATTTCATCAAAATCATTATTGGGGTCATTGGTATACTATAAGTCGATGAGATCTTTTATAATTTGTGACTTTTGAATTATAAACGTAATGTGTACATAATATTATATCATTTTAACTGTATTCAAAATTGTTAAATTTGATATTTTAGATCTAACGAAAAATATATTATAATATGACTGTACTCATCGTATATGTGCAGGGGATGTGAATATTGTGAAAATAAAATATTGTGCTTTTAATGTCGGAGGGTTGAAAATAGCTGATTGTATATTATTATTTGCTGGTAGTGATTTTATTTCGTAGTGCGCTGTAAGTATGGTAGTAGGTATAGTTGTATATAGATACGAATGGAAACTCAGATTGCGCATGCAACCAGAGATAATATTTCAATTCCTTGACTTCATATTTATGAACATTATTTATTTCCTTTAGTTTTACGGCCAACTATTATTATATCAGACTGCAGGTAGTGTTGAAGTACGAATAACCATTGTCGTCGTCATGACCCTTTTCTGAATAATGATAGTTGAAATTGAGTAATTTTGTATTGTTTAAGGTTTTATGAACAAACAACCCAACAAATTATACACGTTTGATTAGCATATTAAACAAATAAATTAATCCTGATAAAAGTTTTAAAAAAAAAATACCCATCATCTTAGCTGAGGTTGTTAATTTTTAGAGCAAAAAAAAAAATGTTCATAATATTTTGTATTTCTTCGGAAAATAATTACATTAAACGTAAAAATATACACGATACAAAATATTTACATAGGCCATAGGTAGGTCCCAAACATTCATAATTTATTTCTCCCATACACACTGCTATGAATTAATTTGCATATTATGGTTTTTAACTAAATAAATAATGTCACACATAAAAAATACCTAAAGAGTTGTTGTTTCATGTAGAATTTTTTTTTCTTTTTAAACAGTCGTCAAATTTAAATTAATCTTAACTGGAAAATTCTTTATCCATATTCTGATTGGTTGTTTACCAAGGACTTAATTACAGACAATACTGTGGTTCGTGTGTGAGAAATTTAATACTATATAGTGCGTATAGTTTTCGGAACGCAATAATTGCATGCACATATTATAGGTACGAATATGTCAAACCGAATTATGTTCAATCCATCGTATAGAGATAACTTGATAATATATAGACTTTTTTAATAGTTTCGATTTATTCGTTTACGTACATGAATAATTTCACATTTTCGATTTTATTTTTAAAAAAGATTTGGGTGGTAAAAATTAAAAATTTGATATCTGGACAGAGCTATGACTACTAATATAATTGGAATCGGTGTCGCAATGTTTACAATCTTGAAGATAAATATTTTGCCTTAAATGTGTTTGAGTATTCTTGGATGATGGCAAAAGACCGCTTAAAACCTCTGCAAAAAGCTGAATATATTTAGTGATAATATTAGGATATATCGGATGTTTGGCCGTCGCATATAATATTAATATGTTTGATTAGACCGTGGTGTAAAGTTATTTTAGATTTTGAGCTGAGGGACGATAATGTATTGATTTAATTATAGTTTATATTGAACTATATTGTTATTAATTTGAGTTCCATAATCAAATTAAATATTTTCCCAAATAGGTACATAAAAACTAATATAATATACGGTTTAACTGTCTCTGTATTGATTTATCCTTTTAAATGTTACCACTATTTTCTAGAAAAGTGGTTTTTTATAATACATATTATAAAAAACGATGTGGGAAATAATAGTAGTTACGAGCTCGGGACAATACAGAGGTATCGTTATAGTATTTTTTTTCTTCATATTCCGATTCAAGTTGTTCTAATTCTACTGATAAAAGGCGAATAAAGTTACCTATGTTATTTGCAAAAATATTTAAAATGTGTGAACATAATAAAGTGCTACGATATATTAATATAAGTTTAAGCAATTTCATAATTTTCATACATAATCAAAATATATTATAACAGTACAAAATGAGAGAAAAACATTGTAAAAATATTTAGTATTATATGCGGGTCCGTTCGTATACGAATGATTAAGTTCTTAAACAATATGCAACGACATAATAGGTACCTAGGTATTAAAAATTAAAATGATTCCGGAAAAATAATATAGTAATAATTATATTTGTCCGTCCAAACAAACATTGTTTTTACAACCCTATACTTCAACTGCTGAATTGATACTATTATACATATATTGCATGAATATTATTTAAATTATAAAAAAAATGAAAAATCAGTCCAGAAGTCACTGAATTTTAGTGATGTCCCGATGTTGGTTATAAAACTTTTCAACGGCAAAGTAACAATTCAATTTATTGATACAATTTTTTGCCTTTTCATAGCTCATTCAATGTACGACGATGTTATTATGACTATTATTAACAACTTAGAGAATTCCATTTTATAGAAATTAATCATCCCGAAGCAGCGAAAACAAAGGCATCAAAGCTTATAATATTTTATGGTACGTATATAGGTACAAAGGTGATTGATAATATTATAATAATGATATATCTGATATCATTATACTGAATATATAGGTACGCGTTACAGATGCAGACATGTTTTTATGATTAGGTTTGTTTGATATATTTTTATAATATAATTATAGTATAATTATAGTATTGTTATACATGGTAACATATTTAATTAAATTGCTAACCGTGTTTGAAGTTTAATAAATTAATGGCTAAATAATTAGTCGTCACAATAGTTTATTATAATAATACATGGCACGTATGGTTTGAACTAAAAGAGATATAATACTATTTTATTTAATAATTAATTTTTATTAAAATGTTAAAATTTTTTATTTAAAACCAATCAAGTACCTAGCGAACACTTTACATATTCGATGAACATTAAAACGCAGTCAGTAGACACGTTCGTTTCGCTTAACAACACATAATAAACTAATATAATAATAATATAATATTCTAACGGTTATTTAAAAATAAAGTTTCTCAAACAAATATTAAATTTGAATGTATAGGTACCTAGATCTTATATAAGAATATCAAAATTATATTTGTATTATTTTATTTATCTCCATTGTTTAAATTAAGTTGAGTTTAAAAATCATAACTATCATAGATATTATACATAATATAATATTATCTTAGAATGCTTAGAACATTTTTAATATTCTCTCCTATAGCTATGCTTGTGATGTAGGAATATACATATAGGCAATTTTTAGAATTCAGTAACTATACTTAAAAAAGTAAAACACACAATGATTATTGCTCGATGAAATCTCTTATAAATGTAAGTCAGTTTCTATTAAACACATTTTTACTGCAAAATTACCATACCATAATATTTATCACAAAAAAATCTGGATGATAATAGTATTGATTTTAGGTAAAAAGTTCTTAAAACTAAAAAAAATTAAATTCCCAAAATATTCAATTTTAAACAAACACAATGAATGTTTAATAAAAAAAACCATATTATAGTTTAACAATGTACATTGCAGTTTAAGAAATTATTAATATCTCTAATGTTTTAAAAAATAGGGAAAGGTCTCAAAACTTTGAAGGAAAAAACGTAAACATAAAAGTAGAGTTCTAGATGACTTTTATTATTTATGAAGTTAGTTCAAAAAGAAGTAATGCACTTTCGGATTTGTAAACTTTCCATTGCTTTTAGATTGAGAGTAGAAAATATAAAACATAATAACAATTTACTAATTTAAATGGAAACAAAAATCAATCCTTGTGGCTTGTACAGTGTACGTCGTATTAAATCTTATTATGAAAATTACGTCGATTGCAGGTCATAGGATCGATGAAAAATTTGCAAGTACCTTCCAATATTTGTATAAATATTTCAAGTTTAAAATGTATACATAATATATACAATATAATTTTAAATATTATATTATTATATTGTAAATAACATATCAAAACATGTGAAAAGAAATATTGTTCTATAGGGCAACAGAAGTTAAATTTTTTTATATATACAATTAGGCAGCCTAATGTTATATTTTGTTGGTCAAGTGTTCGAAATAATTGGTCCTTTCGCTGTTTTTCCGTTAATTTTATTGAGGGAATTAAGAGACATCACTATGTTTCTAACTGCCAAATAAAAAACTATAAAATCGTGTCGTTCACTCATAATACTAATGCAATAACGAATAATAGTACCTTGTGAAATTGCACCGTTACAATATTAAACCGTAGCAGTAGGTACACAATAATATATACATACCTAGGTAGGTATTTACTATTTACATTTATTGCAAGTACAATTTTATGTTATGATTGTATAAAATATTTATGAAAATGAAATGTGTTTCGACTACAATAACATTCTGTATGTGAGAACATATTTTTTAGAAAAACAAAAGACATTTCAAGTGCTCTGCAAAAAACCCTGCATGTGTGTCACTATATCGATCATATTAATAATAATATGAACTTCGATGATTTAAATTCAGCAGGTACGATAGTAATAATACTATAGTTAAAATATCTTATAAACTCGATTTTTTGTCATGCAAAAAATGTGTACTTTATGAAATAATATCACATTCAAACGACACAGTGTTATGCATTGTTCATGTATTTTCAAAAATAAAAAAACCTATTAAGTAGGTACAACTGTTTGAAGAGGCTTGCGACTCGCGGAGCATTCGACTTGGAGTAATAATATACTTACGCAACTTAAAATCTTGCGTACCTAACTGGTATTTAATTCGACTATAAACTGCAGAACTGCAAACTACGATGCCATAATTAATGATTAACTTGACAAACGCTTTGTATATTATGTACCTATAGCTGTGTGTTTGTAAGTTGTTAATGTAATTGTATAATAGTAATAATAATATGTTAGCTACTAATCTAGACGACAAAGCGAGCCGGCAAACGCTATTTCATCAATTAAATTTCGGTCGTAGGTATGTGCTACGGTAGTATAATTGTAGATCAATTAGCGAGCAATAGTTTTATTATTACCCTATCGTTTAAGCGCAAAAACGAAATTAAAATACGACGTGATCAGATTGTGTGCAACGTGCGTGTATAATAATAGTCTCTCGATGTTCTATTATAATATAACTGTGTTTTGCTGACGAAGTCTTGCAACCACGTCGTGTGGTGATAATATGTGTATTGTGTGTGTGGGCCGGCCAAAAAACGAGTGTTTTAGAGGAAATTCGGGGTGCGTTATTGAAGTACCTAGGCAGTATAATTTATGAATAGTAAGTAGTCGGGGGGCACTCGGAAAAACCTTTGCACCGTCGATTTAAAAACAGCGGTACTCATATTTATTGCATACTGTTTGCGGACCGCGATCGAAACGAGCGGACTACCCCTTTCCGAACAATAACGTGATAATATAATATTGTTTAAATTGTTTATAATGTCATTTGCCCATAATGCCGTCGTACATGAGTATGACACATCATAATAAATATAGAATCGGCATCTTCGATTTTTTACACGTCAAAACGTCTGTATCACTTGTCACGCGTTTGCTCCCCCTCTCCAAAAAACCCTTAATCACAACTATTACTTAGGTTAGGTTAGGTTAACCCCCCCCCATCGAAGTTTAATAATAATATTATCGTTTAACGACATTGTCGAGTCGACGTGACTGCAGTCGTTTTTCAGAGTTAAGCGCGGTTCAATTACGGGCATGTACAAAGTAATAAAATATATCGTCATCGGTTACCGTCAGACAGCGGAGAATTGTTTGACGATCTCCTCCGTCTTCGGTCGCTGCTGCTGCTGCTGGATGCGGTCGCCGAAATCCTCGCGGACTTGTATTATTTTATACTATCGGCACAGTCGTCAACAAAAAAAAAAACAAACAAAAAAACGAACAAACAAAAGAAAACACGCGGTACGGTCCGAGAACGGCGGCGGTTCTCAAATGTTGTCACACCGATTATTGTTCGCGACGGTAACTGTGCGACGAAACGGTTGGTCGGACGCGGACTCAAACGTCGGTTTTTCACCGGTCGGTCTCGCGAGAGATATCGTCGTAGTCGTATGGTCAGCGTCGTCGGCGGACACGGATTTCGTCGGCCGACATATCGCGCGAGCACAACGCGCGCACACCACCCCCGCACGACCGCGACACCGACACTACGATAATATTATTACAATTTTACGTTTATAACTAATTATTATTATTATTATTATTATTGTCGTACACTCCGCTGCCGGAGATATATGCGCACCACAAACCACACACGAGCGAGTCCTGTAGTTGCGACCCGGTATTGATATCAACGACCGATCGGGGAGGTATTGATAACAATATTATTATAAATCGCGATCTATACGGCACGCGCGATCGGCACAGCGCGCGATTTCGCACCAGTTAAACGATATTATTTTTCCGTACGATAAACGGATTTTTTTCCTTTTTTTTTTTTCGCTTATCGTTTTCCGCGCGACCGTATGCGTATACGACACAGCGTTATTATTATTACGACGCGATTTTCGACCGGAAGAGAAAAAACAGCCAGAAACGGTCGCGGACGCGGTTCTCGCGACGGCACGGCACGGACGCACAACGGAAACTCGGGACGGACGCCGGCAAGCTGCTGGCCCGTCGCGCGGCGGTGGTGGCGGCGGCGGCGGCGGCGTCGGTGATGCCGCGGAGCGTCGCCGTAGTCGGTGGCGGCGGCGGCGGCCCAGAAGAGTCGGCGCCGGCGCCGGTCGTTCGCCAATTATCGGCTACTTACAAACGCGTTCGGATTGTTTTTTTTTTTTCTTTTTTTTATTCCGAGGCTGGTATTTATTCGTTTGTTTATATTATTTTGCCGCCAAAGTGTTTTTTGGCACGTCACACGACAGCGATATTATTATTATTATATTAATAAATCAGGTACCATCACGTCACGATATTGTTATACTATAGTATAGTATATAATATTATGTACATACCTAAATTTATAATTTTTTTAAAAGTATAATCGTGTGCGTCGAGAGCTCGAGACTGTAATCATAACTGATCGTGTAGCATTTGTTATTATTATTATTATTGTCATTATAATTATAATGTACAGGTGTAATATTGTTATGATCGCACCGCGAGTGCATTACAGTGTGATGACTTAAAAATTGGTGATTTTGAGAAAATCGAGTTTTGAAGTTTTTTATATTTTAAATCGCTGATAAATAAAAATGTATTCGATATAAATGTTTGAAATTTCAGTATCGTATCATTGAAAGTGTTCGAAACAAATGTGTTATGTTTAAGTACTATTTTACATTGTCGTCGTATAATTATTTAACACAATTACCTATGTCATATTATTGTGTTATTTTGAGGTGATACACTAATGAAACGGTATTTTTAAACATAGTACGTGCAGACAAATTAGGTATATCTACAATATAATAACTCAAAATAATACATTAATACACGAATTGAATTTATTAATTTCCTTTAATATTATACTATATTATAGGTACGCTACACTAGCACCACAACCTAAACTATTTTCTTCAAAATTGGTTCCATACTTTAGTAACCGATTAGTAACCATTCGTAACCGAAAAAACTAACCTTGGAATTCGTAACCTAATCCAAGTACCCGGAAAACCGTTTTCCACGAGCGGGTGCTGATATTATAATCCTTATTGTACTCTTTGTATATATTTTTATTTAAACAAGCATAATTTAGCATATCCTTGATCAATAGGTTTTTGGGAAGTATAATATATGAAGATCTATAGGGGATGGAGGATATATTATGTTTTTTTTTTAAGAAAACTGTTACAAATAAATAGGAAAATCAAAAAATAATTAGCATACTACATTACCTAAGTATATTTGTAACACACAAAAATAAATAACTTGTTTCATTAATAAAAAATATTCATTAGCACCCCTAATCGAGTGTGTTATGCTAAAGCACCACCACCTAAACTATTGGAAAAAGAATTTAATTCACATAGTTTGAAACAAAATTAAGATATTATCTTTATTTATTGTAATTTTTGCCAGATAAATAAATAAATAGTATTATCACCAATATCAATAGCAAAGGACTTAAAAAATAAATAATTGTAAAGTATTATTATATAATATTTTATATTTAAAAATTAATTTTTTTTTTATTAATTCAAATTTAAAATTAAAATATTTATTTTTTCACGTTTTTATTTATTTTAAATGAGTATTTTTGAGTTTATTGTACATAAAATAAAAAATTATTTATTACTGAAAAAACATCTTTTTAATTTATGATTTTATTTTATATTAAAATTTTTATTTTTTAATGTGAACTAAAAACAAATATAAATAAAATAATAAAATAATAAATAAAATAGGTATTCCTATTCTATAAATATTTAAGAACATTTTTTTAAATAATTTTGTTTTATATTCAGTAAACAAATTGAAATATATATACAAATATACTAATTTAAAATGATGAAAAAAAAATAAAAAGTTAAAAATATTTTATATATTCATTATAAAAAAAAATTCTCAAAATACTTTTGATCAAGGATATGCTTGTTTAGATAAAAATATATGCAAAGAGTATAATAAGGATTATAATATCAGCACCCACTTGGGGAAACCTAACCTCCCGGTACTTGGATTAGGTTACGAATTCCAAATTTTCAGAATTTGTAACTCCTTAATTTGGGCGTTATACAATTTTTTAGTAGCAGAACTTCACGTAGTCCCCCAGCGTCTATTAACTTCATCCAACTACATATGGTCCATATAGAAAACTTCAAAAAAAGATTACAATCTCTCGCTGCGGTGGTTTTTAAGAATTGTAATTTTTTCCGACAATTTTTTTAATTTTTAATTGGGTATTATTTTATATTTTTTTTTTATTGTTATTAACATAATTTTATTAATAATTAATAATTTTTATTTCTATAGATTTGTTTTATTTTAATTAAATTTGTTTTATTCAGTCAAGCTTTTTTTGTATTAAATTTAATCCTACCAATTTTTAAAACTTCTAAATTTCATCTCAAGAAGCTTTTTTAATTGAAGAAGGATGCCAAATTAACGTTTATCTCAAAATGTATCAATAAGAACGATCAAAAAAAGTTTCTAAAAATAAATAATTTAAATAATGTAAATTAAAATTTAATAATAATAATCTATATTTTACAATAAAATATATATTTAATACAAAAAAAGCTTGACTGAATAAAATAAATCTATAGAAATAAAAATTATCAAAAAACATTAAAAATGTTATAACGTTAAGTTGATTATTTTTTTATATAAAAAGTTTCTAGTGCTCAAAGTAAAGATTTACAAATTCTGAAAAGTGTTTTGGATGTTGAAAATTAATTAATATAATTATGTTTGTTAACAATTACTAAAAAAAAATAATTTACTAAACGTTATTAAGTTTGTAATCATTTTAATTTTTATTAATTTTTATATTATTAATTATTTTATTTAATTATTAATTCATGAGATTCAATTAGGCTTTTTCAAATTTTTTTTTTTTATTCTACTGATATTTTATATTAAATACAGATTTTTATAAATCTAAATTCAATAAAAAAACAATTGAATAAAAAAAAAATCAGAATAAAAAAAGTTCTGGTCCTCCAAACTATAACGCTACTAAAAAAAAATTATACTTATCATTATTATGAGTCAGTATTATTAATTATTTTTAAATATTATAGTTTAATAATTATAAATGAACTTAATTTTTATTAATTACTTTTAGTACATATAATTTACTATTTTTATTAATATACTAAGACATTTGCTTTTAATTAATTGTTTTATTTATGTCGTTAATTTAATTCCAAATTTTTGGTTACCTACGAATGTTTACTATGATCGGTTACTAAAACCTAGTTTAGTTTTGAACTTTCTAAGTACATTATTTCAATATGCGGGTGCTGGCGTAACGTTACACCAGCACCCACTCGTGGAAAACGGTTTTCCGGGTACTTGGATTAGGTTACGAATTCCAAATTTTCGGGGTTACTACTCGGTTACTAAAGTATGGGACCAGCTTTGAAAAAAAAAGTTTAGGTTGTGGTGCTAGTGTAACGTACCTCTATATTATCATATAGCTTAACGCATTCAATTTTTCCAGTATGACTGAATAGACTATACCAAATAACTCTGTTCTTTTTCCATAAGAAAACATGTGTATCACAAAATTGTCAAATTTTGAGTCAGCACATTATAATGTCCCTATACTCACAGATAACATATATGACGACATGTGTATGACACATACATTACGGAAAACGCGTGAGACGTTTGAAAAGCGAACGGATTTGAAGTCCAACCTAACCTCGTCGCCTTCCTCTATTATACACGTTTCGCCTACACGATTTAATCTATGCGATAATATTCGTACATATTATTATTCCTACGCATTATGAATTATTATTATTATTATTGTTATTATAATGCAATATTAACGTCGCGTCGTCGCCTTTGACGGTTATCCGGAATCGTATGTGCATATTCCGAGATTCGTCGAGAACCCATTGGCGACCGCGACGTATATACTGTCAGTGGTTCTCGACGTGTGTGCGATATCGACCACGGGGCCCGGGGGGGGGGGGGAGGGGTGAATATGTCTCTACATTAAAACAGAATTTAATTGAAATATACTAAAACCGAAATATATGGATTATGGATACAATATGAGCTGAACTACAAACGATTGTTGCTATCATCTATGTGACATCGTTTCCGCAACCGAAACATTGTTCACAGGTAAATAGATTGACTTGCGCTTTTGTCTCACTACCATTTCACCTGACATGCAAACTATGGCTCTGGAACCGCCGAGTATACCTACAACCATCTCACTAGGTAATCAAAATTAAAATTAATGTTTGTTCGCTTTATATAATATTTAAGTAAACATATTGTTCAAATATATTGTTTTTATTATTAATATTTTTCAATAGTCGTTAAAATTTGTTTTATTTTTTTTTTTTTTTAATCAGCTGCTTCCCCTCACCACTTATTTGGATTCTCAGGAGGGCGGCAGCTTTAAAAGGGTTCAGAACCACCGAGCTATATAAATCTATTATATACTCGTAATACAATGCGTCTTCGATAACTAGGTCACAATTAATATCTCAGCGAATAGTTCTACAATAATTTTAAACGTGATATTTTTGTTCATCGAGATGGATACCAAAGGTTACTACTCATGCTCATGCAATATTGGTTTATTTTGTTATGTATAACTGTATAAGTATTTAAGTTACACGCACAAATTTTTTTTTTTAACCGACAACCACCTGAAATTGCACCATAAATTATTTTTCAAAAACTTTTAATTTTCGAAAATCTCTTTGTACTTAATAGAATTTTGAATGCAAATATTATATGGATTTTTTATGCTCAACGTTATTTTTGAACTTAGCCCCGAGTGTGACGGAACTCCCACTGATTTTCTATTATTTTTTTTCGATTGTGTGAATTCAATAACCATAAAAGAAACAAAAACCATTATGAAAATAAGATAGAACTATTATGTACTCAAAAATGTTATTAGATCGCAAATAAAGAATTAATTAATATAATATGAAGCTAAAAATTCAAGATAAAATGTAGGGCCGTACTATGTACTTGTTGTTGTGTATTTCTCAGATTATGAAAAAAAGTTTATATTTACTAAAACAAAGAGTACCTATTTTAAAGCGTTCTATAGACTAAAACTGTAACTGTATTATGTTTAAACGATATATTAGTGATGGGAGACCCATCTCGTTTAGCTCAAAAGTTACTGATCATGGCAATGATTTCACTGCACCGTCACACACTGATAGCATAAGTGCATATAAGTAGTATTATTTTTCAATACCTATCCCGGTGAACACAAAATACACTATAAAAATTGAAAAACTCTAAGCTGATATATTGAGTGTTTACACGCGAAAACGCTGCGGTACAATATTAATTATGATCATCACACCTCTATTATACCTATTACATTGCATCGGGTGCGTATGAGGAAAGGATATACGTCACATTATGTATAGAGATCACATATTACTATACTTGGTGTCCGCTTAAATAGTAATGATAAAATGTGTTTAACAGTGTAGCTATAGTAATTATGTAGCCATCGACGGCGTTATTTTACGTATTTTTTAAGTCAAAACCTGTTATCAGTCGGTCGTAGGCGTATACACTTTTGGGAAAATCGAAAAAAAATCAAATATTGTCGTTCTACTTTTTAGTAGTTTTTTCTATGAATATTACAATAATATAATCATATCAGCTCGTGTGCACGAGTAATATTTCCGTCTTTTTTGTCACGTGGCACGTGCACCGCCACACACCATCAAAGAAGCAGTGGTTCCGAAAACATATTATAATAATAATAACTCATCCCGTCTCGAAATATTATTCTTTCGAGCTTTTAATTATTCATTTAAAAATAAAATGGACGACTTGCGGCGATCAGCCTGACTATGGGCAAACCAAGAAGTTCTTATCACTAATTGACGAGTGCCGCTCGCATGGGACATATTATTATTATTGTTGTTGTTGTAGTTTAAAGAAAGCGGCAGATCGAAAAAATATTCTTTGGACATGCTCAATCATGATCCAGTCGGAAGCGGTACGCGGGTCCCAAAGTTCAGATCCATTAGTAAAGTACTAAAATATCACGAAGGAACTGTTATATAAAGGGTTTTCAAAGAAGACGAGACTGCGCTGAGGATAATATGATTGAAATACATTAATTTACTGAGAGAAGTAAAGTGTCAACGGTCGAATATATTATATATGTATATGTTGTGATATTCATACATACTAAGTTTTTTCTTACACGTCTATATTTTAATGAAAATATTATATTTCCAAATTCAATAAAATATATTCGATTGTGAATTATAATGATTTGTATAGAGTCATACATATATGGATACCTGCAGATGGGAAAAACGGAACGTCTGAGTTCTGATATCTGATATATGATACGCCGTGCAACACAAACTTCACAATAAAACACGGCACAATCATCCACTTTAAGACATTCACAGAGGCCAGAAAAGAATTTAAAATTCCAGATGATCTGTACGAAGATGATCTTGGGCCCTAAATATCATTAAAAAAAAAAACAAAATAATAAATACTTTATTAAAAAAAATTGAACCGTACAACTCAATATATATTTGTTTAATTTCTCAGAAACAAGCATGTTGGCCCTGCTGACACTCCGGGGCCGAGGGCCGAGGAGTCTATAATCTATAGCTCATAAAATTTGAATTAGTTAACACGATGTGGTTTTGAATAGATTTGTACGATCTGGAAAAAACACTAAGCCTTGTTTGGCACTATTGAAGCATAAATAAACTTTATACGGTACCGTCTACAATCGTTTAACTTTGTTACTGAAAATCTTAGGTGAAATGGGTAGGTAACTAGCCAATGATGTGGTACACTGTTATTAAAATCATAAGGATTTGAATTTAATGAATCTTCCCGCAAATGTTTGCAATTTTAGTCCCTACGCCGCTTCGTATTGCATCCCAATTTGGTATTCGTTAATCATTTTATTGTTTTCATATCTTATAAAATATTTAATTTTTGCAAATCTTGTGTTGACATTATGTTTAGATAGCTGTGAAGTAATTTATGTTTATTAACATAAGTTACTGCAACTTTGTAATAAGTGCATTTTTATGATTTTTAATGCATAGGAATTGTTGTATAAATCGACAATGTGATAAATCCTTATTAAGGGCAATAATTCTTAATAGATAATCTTGATTTATTTAATGGTATAATATAAATAGTATTCAATATATATCTAAATAATCTAAGTCCATATTATTTAAATAAAATATTTCGAAAATTTTATGGAGTAGAGAAATTGATAAAATAAACATATGGTGTAAGTTTCAAGTATCTACTGTTATTCGTTTTTGAATTACAACAAAATAAGAAAATCACTACATGAGAAATCGAGTAATAATATCCAATATAATAAAAATTTGAATTTCAAATGCTCATAAAAATTGAATAAGACTTTTCATTGACATTTTTTATAATAAAGATAGACATACTTATAAGGAATATTATATTACATTTCAAAATCTTTGATTTAAAAAGAAATATTTTTATGAATTTCTAACTAAAAATAATTTGCAAATTTTCGTGATTTTTACGCCTTTTATTAAAATTCTAACTTTCAATGCTTATAAAAAAAATTTCTACTTTGTATTTTTAATATTTTGTAACTGTCATTTCAACAATATATTAGGAGTCTTGTATTAAATTTTCAAGCTTTTTGACCCAACGAATAGAATTTTATTGACATCTCTAGAAAAAAAAAACTAAACAAATTGGAAACTGAAAATGTCCTTTAATACAAGTTGAAATATTAAAAGATAAAATAAATATTAAGTAAAAATGTCATTCAAGTACGGTAATTTATTTTAGAGTTATCCCAAAAACCAAAATAGATATTGTTGAAACAGATTTTGGGTAAAAATTCCCTGTCACCTTAATTTTTTTTTTTTTTTTGTTCATCCAGGCGCTTATGAAAACTATTGGGAATTTTAAATTTTGACCTCTCCAATTCACCACAACTAGATTCACTTTCCCATCGAAAAAGATCCTGAAGTTGAAAATCGAAGTATTATTTCGATTACTTGTCGTGTACATGGATTCAAAAATTAAAATCAAAATTAAAAAAACACACATCATTGCAAAATCATTAAATTCATCGCTCCACTCAGAATCTATAATAATAATACTTTTGGGTATACATTTCACACGTACAACGTACATACACATTAAAATGTATTTATGTATACATTTAGAATCTCTCCTCGATTTTCTGTTCGATATATTCTCCAGTAATATTGGTAAATGTAATGAAAACCGATAATATAGTAATTTACATTAACTCAACGATCAATCGCATCAATCCTGTCCACGTATGGTTAATTTTAGTGATTCAATAATAATTCCTATGCTGTAGTTCACATTTTTATTCGGACATTTCTTCAATTTAATTGGTTTTTGGAGAGTCTGAGAATATATTATAATTGATTTGTAAGGGAGCTCCTCCAATCAAACCCGGAACTGGCACATCTTAAATTCTCATAATATTAAACTACTCGTATCGGTTTAGAATTATTTAACCATGATACACCAGAGGGTAAAAAAAGTTTTATAAATGTGCAAATAGAGCGAGTGCTCCAAGATTGATAGAGATGACTATGTCAATAGTATAATCTATATGTGGACCATCACACATAATGCTACACTATATACATATTACATAGGTTATAGGTACATTTTAGATAATATATTACTGTCAATGTCAGCAAGCAGTCATTACTAATAATGACTAGTAATTATTGACAACGGCTAATTGGGTCAGGCAATACAAACATGGCCTAGACAATACATGCGATCACTAATATATTTAATTTATTTACTAAAATATTATTTAAATTAGTAACTACCGAAGAATACTTAAATCTAAAAAATCATGTAGGAACATACATATGTAGGTATTATGTGTTATTATAATTTTTACTCTTTAGTTAAGTATTACTTATTATACTATAACTATAAAGCTATATTATTTAATTCAAACAAAAATGTATCCTCACATACCCTACGTTACAATACAAAAAAATTTCCAAAATTCGCTGGTACCAGTATACCTACCCGTACAATTTGTTCAACTCGACGTTGGTGTCGAAACTCTACTCTTATCTGTTCGTTCGCAAAATTATTATTTTAATTCACACACGTTTTCGACCCTAAATACGTAGTAATAAACCCAAAAAGATAATATTTAGTTTCATGATCCATCATTATATTATTATACCGACAAATGACAATAATTATGTGGTCTTTTAGTATTACTGACATCGCCTAGTCAATAATTACATTGCCAGGAATTTCCAACATTGACGGTAACAAATATGTAAATCATATTATGAAGGGTGATTTTTTAAGCATGCTCACCCTATTTGTATCCTTAAATTATGCATACATTTAAATTTTGATTTTTGGAATCTTTAAGACTTGAAGACCATATTTTTGAATACTTAAAATTTTTCCTACCACTTAATGATGATCCTGTGACAATAGGAACCCCCATTTTCACTTTTTAATTATTCAGCAGATATTTTATTTTGAGAATTTTAATCGAAATTCAAGTGAGTAGTTTTTCAGTAATATATCTTTGTACTACCTGAAGACAATTATATTATGTGTATGGTTAGTGGTTGATTCAAGCATTGGACATTTTTCACATTTTCAAGACTCGTATTTGCGACTTCGAGGTTAAATTGGTGTGCATTTATTCCAGGTAAAATCATAAATTTAGTATTTTCTTCGTCGATACATTAAGTGTAAACCCATGGCTTCTATCAATGTAGAGAGCGAGTGAATAACTTCCTCACGTGTATTCCATAAGATAACTATATCATCAACATATTATGCCAAAACAGTTTCTTCGCCGATTACTTCCATTCTTCGGTCTTCATATCGATTGCCGTATAATTTTTTCTAGTCACAAGTTGAACAGATTCGGCTGGATAAAGTTTCTCACTGCTACAGTCCTGAATTGATTTTACATATTGGTGATAATTTCTGTATCGTACTTTAAGTAACTTCTTGTCATTACACATTTTTACTAAATTTACATATTTTTGTGGCATTCCAAAATGTATTATTTCTTTCCATAATTCTCGTCTATTCACACTGCAATAATTTTGTTTATAAATTATAAACAATAAATAGCATATAAAGGTCCTTATTGAATTCATAATATTTTCAATTGTTTGCTTAAGGTAAATTTATGGTTGACAGAGGGTTTCCTTTTAAAAAGCCACATTAGTATCTTCCTACGAATGTCTTTTTATCAATATAAATAATTTGTAAAAATAATCCAAGCATTATAAATACTATACCTAATGTTACATAATATTGTGTATACTTTAGTAAAACTATTTTTAAAGATTATAATCCATAAATATAAACATTTCAATAACTCAGAAAAATTTTACTACCATTACAATTTTGATTTAGGTACACCAAAATGTTCAAGAAAATCGTCCGCCAAATAATTTGCAGTAAAAAAAAAATGGTGTTTTCGTTTGGAAAATATAAATTTATATCTCCACAAGACACTCCATAAGTAGTACATAAAATATCAGAAATTTGAAAATATGGTCTTTAGCCGGTACACTTGAAAATTCTAGAAATTAGAATTTGAATAATTAATGTACTATTAAAGGGGAGAATGGGGATGAACATGGTTAAAAAATCACCCTGTATAATGTTATATAATATGTAAATAACATAAGTCGTAAATATTCGACTTTATTATTACTATATCAACAATTTAATAACGCGCTTACGTGTTTTATGAATCCGAAATTATTATGCGTTATTGTCGTGCACCGCGGTTTGTTACCTACATAAAAAATATAGCGTACGACATAAGCTATAAACAGGAACAGCACATCAACAAATCGATGAAATATGATATAATATTCTATTTATAATACGTCTGAACAATGAGAACTATAGACGATCGCATCAGCCGAAACACATGCATATTAATATTGGTGCAGTGTGATATTGGCTTGTTCTGAAACGACGCATTTCTGTCGCAAAACGAAACGCACACGTCACAGTAATAATGATAATATAACATCGTTACGAAATTATTTTTATCAATATTGCGGTCTCCATAACAATATAATTGTTATTCAGGATTAAATAATCTAGGGATGCCTGTCCGCCCACCTTTCATTCTTTGATTGCGCAAATCTATTCGAAGTCATATTTTTGGAATTTATGAGTATACGTATACCTAGGTCTGAAATTGAATTCAAACACCCGAATTTTTGGCTGCACACGAATTGCGTCCCGATATAAAAATTGCGTTTTATGACATCCCGATTATGTAAGTTAAGGAATGTCCGGCGGATATATTTATGATACCATTTTGAGACCACTTAAAAAAATGCAACGGTTATCGGTAAATCAGGTAACATATAATAGCCGACCACTGGTGTACATTAAATTTTCTTATAGGCGGAGTTGGAGGATTAAATTATATACACGAGTCGTTTTAGCACCATCATAAGGAGTTCTATCATAGACCATAGTTAAAATATTCAAAGTTCCTGTGTATTTTTCATTCTCACCATTAAAAACTGGGGTTTTTTTTTGTCCTCGGGGGATTTATTCTGCTGCCTCCTCCCCCCCCCACCATTATTGTATCCGACTGTTTTGACGCGAACGTATAATGCTGTGCGACTTTACGAATGTATCAATGATTGATGAACCGAGTGTGCATCGCAGATAACTAGGTACTGACCACGGACCCGCGATTCGACACAATTTTTATAATATCGTTGTTGAAGTATCTGTGCAATGTGTGTGTCTCGTAGGTACTTTTGCCAATATTACAACTTTTTGTTTACCATCTATTTCGTACAAGGCTCAACGCTGCACATAATATTATAATAATATATTACAGTCCGTTACCTACCCCTTTTTATCTTTGCTATTGTTGTTATTATATTACTATTATTATAATGTGTACCGTTATGTACAGTGATTGTTACTTACTTTTGTTAATTTATGTTTGGTCTGCGTCTGCGGGGAGTGCAATTAATAAAGGTAAATATTATAATAAATACGTAGTATTCCGAATGTACACACCAAGAGCGGCGGCGGCGGCGTAGGTAGATAGGTAGGTACTCCATAACATTTTACAGCGTTCAAATTTCTCGAAATAACAATTATTATCATACGCTGTTGCTGTTGAAATACATTGGAGAATATTATTATAATTTGTGTTTAATTGTGGAAAAATTTAAACAAATGCGTAATAAAATATAATATTATACACAAATACATAGGTATTGTTGTTGTTATTATTATTATTGTCATGATGTAGCCGTGGACTTGAAAGAAAACGTACCGTCGTATACAATATAATATAATATAGGTAGGTACAATCCACGAACATTATTATGTTAATTATTATTCGTCATTTTATGTCGAGGAAGAGGGCGACTGAGACGAGACGGGCTTCTCTTGAAAATGTTCGCTCAAAATCAGAAACGCACCCGGCTAAATTCTCCGAATACCTGACTTTATATATTATTATATTCACGACAAAAGCGTGAGTAGTTTTTTACGTACCTTACAATATTTTCTCGTGCGCTTTTCACTTTTGGCGTCCCGGCGACGGCACAGATCGTTTGTCTTTTGTCGTGACATTAATCGACCCACACTTACATGACACTTCAACATAATATTATATAACATCGTACGGCGTACATTATTATACATATTATTATCCAACGACCTGGCAAGGTCGGGCCAAGTTTAAAAAAAGGAGAGAACGCCTTAAAAAGCACACATACAGCCAATGCAACACGCGAAAGCTAACCTGGTGTAATTACTGCAGGAAGCAGCACGATTTCCGAAAAAAAAATTCTTGTAAAAGCATAGCAAATTTTTAGTTAAATAATGAGGTTTCAATATACAGTCATCTAATTGTAAATTTTGCGTACATGTGCATGCTTTTTTTTTCAAATAATTTTGAAAAATATCAACAGAGTTACAGCCAATTTAAGAAGAAATTGTTGTAGCGTATTTTCAACATTTTATTAGATAATATTTCCCGTGGCTCGCAATACAATGCACTAGTCGACACCATTGACAACTTGTCAACAAAAAATAATAACAAAATACTAGTTGATACTATTACTATTATAATCTGTAACCAATGGTAACCATTTATAAACATATAAACTTTATTTATAAAATAATTAAAAGTAAATTGTAAATTGTAAATCTAATATGTTCCGAAATAATAACAGGTGATATTCCCGGATATCCATAACTTGTAGAAAGCACACATACAGCCAATGCAACACGCGAAAGCTAACCTGGTGTAATTACTGCAGGAAGCAGCACGATTTCCGAAAAAAAAATTCTTGTAAAAGCATAGCAAATTTTTAGTTAAATAATGAGGTTTCAATATACAGTCATCTAATTGTAAATTTTGCGTACATGTGCATGCTTTTTTTTTCAAATAATTTTGAAAAATATCAACAGAGTTACAGCCAATTTAAGAAGAAATTGTTGTAGCGTATTTTCAACATTTTATTAGATAATATTTCCCGTGGCTCGCAATACAATGCACTAGTCGACACCATTGACAACTTGTCAACAAAAAATAATAACAAAATACTAGTTGATACTATTACTATTATAATCTGTAACCAATGGTAACCATTTATAAACATATAAACTTTATTTATAAAATAATTAAAAGTAAATTGTAAATTGTAAATCTAATATGTTCCAAAATAATAACAGGTGATACTCCCGGATATCCATAACTTTAAATCCATTTGATATTCGATACGTCACACATAATAACAATTTAATATACATCGAAGTTTTTATTTAGATTATTTTCTACATTATTATGAAATTATTTAAAATGTAAATCGCTCGTTAAGAATGGAAAGTTGATGCTGTGCTCGCTGAAAAACATGAGGGTGAACAAATAAGGGCAGAACAATGCGATGGGATTTCGTGCGCGTATTTACTTTTTCTGACGAAAAACTTATCTATACGTATACTGTGAGGTCGAACCGATTCGGTTAGTGATTGAATTGCGTTAAAACTATCTCTTCCTTTATCAATAATTTAAATTAAAATATATTATGTAACTGCCATGGTGATAAACGTAGCCCAGCAAAAATATACAGCAGGTACATCTAAGGACCTATACAGGATACGGTCAGCTGAAATTAACATAGTCATGGGATTATACCCACAAGAAAGCCCATACCCCTTTTACAGGTTTTATTTTTAAATTGTACGGCAATGCCTGCCACGCATTGGACAATTCACCGAGCACTCTCACTCCTACTCGATCATATTAATTTTAAACATTTATTTAGATTTTAGAATTTTTCGGTACACCTTTAGACCACTTATACAAATACTTAGAAAACAATTATGCCATTTAATGAGTGCCACGTGGAACAATACAATCTAAAATGGAGGATATTTCTTTACATGAAATATTTATATTTATAAAAGACAAATACCACTCGCTCACTCACAAACTCATCTCTACATCTCAAAAACTAAAAATCGTACGAACATGAAATTTGGACAATATTTCCTCTGATGATCTAGATGTGCAATTAGAAAGGAATTTTCCAATATTCTCATTTTAAAGAAGTGGTCAAACAGGGATCTTGAGATTCACGGTGGAAATTGAAACTTTTTTTTGTTTATAAATGGTTACCATTGGTTACTGGGGCAGATCAGGTACAAACATGCATTAAATCGTCGCTTTTTCTTGGTCTTGATTACAGAAACCATATTATCTTAAAACCAAATGTATGTATGTAGCTTATAAACTCGAAGACTGCATAATTGAATTTTACGAATACCTGAGGGATGGTTTTTAGAGATATCAGAAAAATGAGAGTAAGCGGGTAGTTTAAATCACCTTAAAAAATATACCAATTACCGAGTGCTAATTCGATCCTCGACTAGTGGTATAGCCCATCTACAGGTCAAATTATTTCACAAAGCTAGGTACAACGGTCAACGACTCTAATTTGTCAACTGAGGTACACTAAAAATGAGATACGCTCAAACCTATTTGCACTGTAGTTATAGCGTATTTACTATATATTCTTACGATTTGTCACCACAAAAAAACTGCTAGTGAAGAGCATGACGGACTTACGAGAGAAAACTAACGCCGACCACAACTGCAGGTATCTTTTGAGAAGGACTGACGGAGAATATTGCGGTTATCGCCACTTGAGAGTAACGTAACAGACCATATTATTATAAGTGGGCGGCAGTCACCTTGACCGCGGTATAGGTATATAATAATCGCTGTCCTCGTTGTATACGGTACCTACTATAGTGATCGGATAACCACGCGATGATATTTTCCTCTGCAGTCAGTCAGAATTGATCTACGCGTCCACGAAGCCGTTGAATTTTTTTTATAAGACCACCTTCGCTTCGTCGTCCGTCAGCACGTATTAATTACGTGCTTTGTAGTCCTACTAAATTACAGCGGAGTACAAATCTAATGTATACATGTATGTTTATAACCTTCCTCATTTCCGGTATGAATGAACGCATAGTCCTGTTTCTCCAAGAATACACGCGAGCCGAGGACGGTTCATCTGAGTTTCATCGAGCCACTTCATCTGGTAACCTCGCGAGTTGGCTTACTACATCGTGGCACAGTCGAGTTCCAGTAACAGAGAACTGGCTGTGGCTTACTACAGATGCACGTCAACGTAAGACGTACGTCATATGTCACATTATCCTTGTAAAGGCATTGATTGAAGATATTGAGTGTGGGAAAATGTCTGTATTGATTGGTTGGATGGATGGATGAATCTTCTGCAACTAAAATTTATAGCAGTGATTTTATTTTGGTCTAAATGCACAATCACGGCGTTTCGACAATTTGGCTTGAATGAATATCGCAGGTTCTTACGCCCGAGTAGGTCGTATTTTTATTAATATAAACGAAAAAAAACAATAAATGAAACAAGTATTAAAAATTTAAAATACAGCAGCTGCAATGCCCGATTTCACAGGAAAAAAAATTAACATAATATTTTATAAAATACGGCTCACAATGTATTTCGGTTTAAGTGTACCTCAGTTCACGGGCAAGTCGCCGTGTCGATGTCTAACTGAGATGGGCAATAATTTGCCTGTGGTCCCTTTACTGTTATATGAATTTTTTTTTTTTGGAGCTGTCTTGCAATATATTTTAGACTTAGTACCATTGATTTAAATATTATAGTATTTATGTTGGTATATCATTCATCAATACCTTTTTACTATGGTTTTATTATTTTTAATGGGATTTTTAAGTATATACATATTATTTTTGGTAAGTCGGGAATTCTTGGCACCGCGGAAGCAATGCGAAAGCAGATCCGCGGCGTCGTCGGTTAAAACAGAAAAAAAAAAAAAGTAAATTCTTAAGAATGTTACTTGAGTGCTAAGGTGTTATGATTTATTGCACTTATGACTTATATACACTGATTTTGTTTAAATATATAAATTACTGATTATTTCAGATGAGAAATTATTATTGGTGATGTTCAGGAAATTTACTACCCAATGATAGGTATGTCAACAAGACAACAGCTGATGTATGCCTATTGTAAAATATTGCAAAAAATTTAAAGTGCTTTAAGTTTCATTTTTTAAATGGTCATAATTTATTTGTTTGAAAACAATTTTCAAAGACGAATATTGCAAAGATTTTCTCAAAAATATTCTCCGCTTCAAACTTGCTAATTGGTATTTATATTTTAGTTGTAACGCTTAAATACAATTTGTATGATTCGTTTTATATCAATTTTTTAATTTTAATAAATGTTATTTTGACAATTAATCAAAAATGTATTCAATTGTTTACTCTACATATTTTTAAATCTACGTATATAACTTTAATGTAATTCCCATTACATTTTTATTTTTTTTAGTATGAAAATGTCATTGTATAAAGTCATCATGAAATTTTAAAATATTATTATAGACATAATATACTTAACCACGTCAGACATCAATAATGGATTATTTATGTCGTGGAAATCTGTAATAGTTCATTATAAATAAATAATAATAATACAGTTATTAGTAATCATTAAAAATGTCAAAATGTTGAATACCCACCTTATTGAAATGTGCAACATTAATATTAAAACGAAAAATAATAATTAGTATTTTCAGAACAGTATATAGTATTGAATAAATGAATATTACAATTTGTAGATATTAAAAAAAAGGAAATAACGCGTATTTTATGTTAAGGCGCCATTTTTTTTATCAGTCAAGAGTCAAGTTGTTGTAATAATTGCGGTAGTGTCCGGAAAATTGAGTTTATAATTTACTGTGGATAGCCGGTTTGCCATCATACGCGTTCAAACACCTTTTCAACGTCCAAGTACAGTCAGTGTATATTGTCGTTCATATGGTTAGGTGATCTATTAAACCGATCAGCTGGTGGGTCGTTGAATGCCGTGGATATTGTTTCGGACTGATTTTTGTGCCGATACGTTCAGAGTCTTTTGAAGCTATATATGACCCGTAAAATGTTCAGCCTTGGTTTCGGCTTTAAACATGAAGACATTTGGACCAACAAATGGGTGGGTGGCCGGGAATTCATCAGGAAACCTCTTGTCTAGTTTGAATATCGAGCCATCGTTGGAGCACAGTGAGTTGAGAAAATCATTCCTTTTCTCGTCACGGCATGAGGCTTTATAATATGGGAACTATAATGAGTATATAATAATTATATATTTTTTTTTATTAAATTGGCGTTTTAACAAAGTGTCTTTAAATCGTTGATATATGTGACGTAGCCAGGAGAAACAAGTTCCTCGACGATATCTGCAGGTCGTAAGGCGTTTATATTTATGTCCTGGTTGTTTTGGTGTATTTTTTTGCGTTTACAGCAATTTACCGGGTTTTGTCCATATGCATAATAATTCAAATGTGAGTTGGAGGACACTGACTTGTGTGATGTCCAGCACATCTGGCCTGTGGCTACTGCAGGGAAGAAGGTCTTTCGTGGCGAAGATGTAGTCGTCGTTTGATACGTGACAGATGCCGTTTGAGAAACGGCTGAGCCAAAAAGTATGTTTCGAGCTTAGGTCCTCCGTAACAACAAACCACGTGTCCGCCTTGTGTGAAGGTTTCTGGATCACCAGTTTCCATTGGTTGGTTTGGGTTCTCGTTCGTAGTAGTATTTGGTAGCTTTACGTAGAAATTTCTAATGTCATAGACGGCATTATCATCGGTATCGAAATAATAGTTATGTCTAGCTGCGCACAAAATTCCATGGTGGATTAAGACGGTGGCATGCGTATATAATCCGCATTGTTATACGTTTGGTAAACATGGTAAATTGGGAAGTTTTAATTGGTAGTTAGGCTATCGGGTCGGTTTCATTAATTAAGACGATGTCGACGTTCGTTTTGGTTATAAAAGTGCGTGTGGTTAATTTATTTTTGATTTTATTTCGTTTGCGTACTAGTATATAAGACGCGTAGAGGGGTGGAGCGAGTCATTGTAAGTTGATAGGACAGTGATGAATGAGATGGCTCTAGTTCTTACCAAGTGCAAGACTCTCTGAGGTAATTAGGGACATCCACCGCCTTTGAACGTGGCCAGTATATTATCCACATATTTTACGGAGTCTGTGGTTTAGTAGTTTTTCCATTTAAAACATCATTTGCATGAGATCTCTGGGTCGTATTTTGTGTGCTCGCCGTCCTTGCTACCAACCACCATATCGGTTACCATATTTTACGCTACGCCAAGTCAAATTTATTTATTTCGATGTAATACCGTCACATCGGTCTCGAAATCGCGTTTTAAATTCCCGGATACCGCAAACCACATCTCACCGACTCACGGTAATATAAATTCAAGTTAAAACCAAAATACGATAAAAAATAATTTTTAACAAACTATATTATTATAAAAGGGTTTATATCATAACATCATATCAATGGAAATTAAAGTCATTAAAATGGTTATCGACATGAGATAATAACAATATTATAACAACGACATATTTACAATTTTCATAAATGTGTCACAAACAAGGATTAGGTACGCAGAATAATAATTTAATTTGATGCAGTGGCCGTAAATGATCGTAAATTATACGACCTCAAGTTTTTTACTGCAAGACTGCAGCTTTGAATTTTGCCACACACGTTTTTTTTTAATATAATACTATTTAATTATGAAGTTTTAGAAAAAATCGTGTACTTATTTCGAAAATAAATAGTTGCCAACATTTCTTGTAACATTATTGTTGTGACTTATGAGCGTATGTATAGCGTACGTCGTACTGAACGATTATGGTAGCTGACGGCAGTCCGATGAAAGTCAAACTTTATACGAATTCATAACAGAAAAATATAACACCACACCTTATTGAACAAGAAAAATCAAAAAAGTTTTGGCACGACAAACTAAACACAACACGGTGAAAGATTTTAGTTGAAGAAAGAAGACAACTGTAATGAGAGTACAAAATGGTGCCGGAGTGGTGCATCGGTCACGCAGTTTACTATAACTCACGCAGTCATCGGTTCGATTCATAGCAATGTGCAAACAATTTTCGTGGTTCTACGCAATCACTAATTTCCAGCACTATAATCCGATTGTATCATCCGACTTCTAACTGGTTAGACCGAGAGAAGTCCACTCTACCGAGAGTGAAGACCGCACATGTCTCCTTTTGAAGAAGAAGAGTAGTATCATGCATATAGTGATAACTAATAGAGAAACAGATCACACGATCTCCCTACTACCCACTTGCGATAAGCGTTGACAAAAATCTTGAGGTCGTCTCAATGAGTGAATAAAGGAAACAAAAAAAAAGTGTTTAATTACATAATATAATAGTATGTACGAAATTATGTATTATTTCGCAGATGGAATGGCGAAAATAAATCAATGTCATGGTTTGAATTGTTGAGTTCTAAATTGTGTTAATAATAGTAAAGTATTTTAGTGTTATAGAAAATGTTGTTGATTTGTTAAAAACTTAGTTTCAATAAAAAAGTTGACAGACTTAAAGTTGACTAAAAGTTATAAGTGCTATGTGCTTATGTTTATTTTGTTTTTTTTTTTATTATTATTTCAGTGGTCTTTTTTCTATTTTAATATACTTGAAAGTTTCATTTATCTTTTTATCCGTCTATAATACTACTCCATAGTTTTACTAACTTTATCAACGGGCATAGGTGCAAGTGACAAGGGGGCGTAGAGTCATAACACCGCATGTTTTTTTTAAAAAAACCCCTCAGAAATTGATTTACCCATTGTTTTCCATGGTAATTATATTTTATAACAAAACTGCTGATATTTGAACATTTCTATTTGATTTGATATGCCTATTCTACTCGTTTGACAATCACAATGTCGACGGGAATATCATAACTTAAAAATGTTACAATAATATAATATTAATATTATTTAGCTATACATGATAGGGGAGGAACAGCTTTCTTCCACAAGTTATTCATGTGAACCTTTCAGTATTATTTATACTACGTGCCAAATTAACTTATTGTTTTAGATAACACACAGATAGTAAATATCTCTATAAACGAATAAACATATATATGTATACTATAAATATCATTGCGCAGCTAATAATTGATTGTTTCTTGATAATGCCTAAGAAGAATCTATTGTTTCAGTTTTTTTCATTTTCATTATTGATCCCCCATTCAAAAACCATGTTCACCCGACCACACCATACCAACACCTATAAGTATTAACTAACTGTTGACTTTAATATAAAGCCCAGTGATTTCTAGGACGTATATATTAGTAAGCGTGTTGTTATCATCAAACCACAACAATAACCGTGTTCACCATTATTTTCACAGCTTACGTTTCCTTCGAACAATCGAGTGTAAATAAGAATCAGTTGAAATCGTATTTACTTATCGCGCATGCGTGCTCCGCACCGGATGTTCGCATATAATAATAAACTATACAATATATAATACGAATAAGAATCACTTCCTAATCTCATGAACACATGCTCCACGCACTGATAACATATTACATACATATACCTATATATACATGTGCACACACACACACACACACACACACGCACGTGCATATTATTATATACATATACCGTGAGAATTCGCAATGAACAGTCCCAAGTGCTCCTGAGGGACACGATTTATTTCATCGTCACACATTGACGGCGGCAGTTACGCTAAAATATTAGCTCCGAAAACAGTTTGCCCGAAGTGCTCGCTCGATGCTATATAACGAGTAATTCGTTCGTTGCACGCGACGTTGTTGATGATCTTTTCCCAGTCCTAAAGACCGACCAGCCATACACCAGCCAAGTATTGTGTCAATTCATATATATATATTATATGGATGTGAGCAAACGACGAGCTCTTCGCGCGTACACAATATTGGTTTACGAAAAATTCGACTCGATCGCGGTGGTGTGATCACGACGAGCTTGGCGAGTGTGTGTGTGTGTGTGTGTGTGTGAGTGTGGTACCCACGGTTATATATTTATATTGTAATAACTAATAATGGACAGCGTGAATCGTAAATCTACCAGATAACCCGAAAGTCGGTCACAAGTCCAACGACGTGCACAATATTTCCCCCCTTGTATGAAATATCACGTATATATATTATGATCGTGTGTTGTTGTTGTTGTTGTTATACTTGTTATTAATAATAACGATTTTTTGACGGCAGCCGGATGATTTATAATTTTTACGAAGCGAAAAAAAAAGAAATCGACTGATACAATTTTGTTATTTCAATTCTCAATCGTCTGTACAGTGTACATATAATTATTATCATTATAGGTGTAATACGACAGCGAGATATGTCTCCAAATTGCAAGCCGGGCAAGTTAGTGATAATTTTTAAATGGGTTAAGTCGAGTTGATAGAAAACATTTTAAAAAGTTCAAAGCTTATAAGGTTATCTCAACTTTTTTTTTAACTCAGTTAAGTTAAAAGTTATACGAAAATTTACAATGAACTATTTTTTTTTTTATATATAAATAGCCAGTTATGATGTGGTTTAAAATAATAAAAACTAAATTTGGGTTTGGTTAAAAGTAAGTTTTAGGTTTATATCAATAAAAATCAGTCAAGTTAAAAATTAAGTGAATGAAAATTAAATTTTAAAAATGTAAGTTAAAATTAACATAACTTTTTTGCTTGTTTATGCACAGACTTGCCAAATTGAAACGCAGTGTACATTATTAGTTGATAGCCTACCTATTGATTATTAAAACTACATCTGTTGATTAATACACGGTTGCGGGGCACCGTTTAAAATCGCCGATTGATAAAAATATCACATAATAATATAAATTGGCCAAACACTTAAATAACATTAATATTCACTTTATATGCGTGCTGACTGATTTGTATATATATAAAAAAATAAATATAGACCCGCTTGCGAATCTGTATAGGTACCTATAATAGAGGTAAATAATAATGATAATAATATTATGACAGGTAAGGTATACGGCTGTCAGTGGCCCACTCGGGTATAGACATTATATTTACTTGTATATTTTATTTCACGCGAAAGTACAGTTTAGTATGCGCAAAGGGGATTTTCTATTCACCCGTTCGTATAATAATAATAATATATATTATAATTATAGTTACCTTCGGTTTCGCATTTATAGGGTATAGTACCTTAGGTGCACATTTATTTAGCTGTAAATGCTTTCGGACGATTTTATTACACAATGGCTTTTTCCTAATTTAGTTGTTTAAAGATAGAGTATACCTAAGTGTAATATGTTACATCCTAATATAATAATAAAATGTGTAAAGAATCATGTTTTGAACTTTAAATTTTAAAACTATATTTCATAGTTCAATAATGATTTGTTATTAAATGAAATTTTAAATTTAAATATCTTCCTCTCGAAGACAATAATCTTTTGCGTTATGACCTATACTTTTTTCCCATCACGAATATCTCTTAAAAATATTAAATGATTACAAATATGTCAGAATGTTAAGTGTATCCTACAATTGATGATCACGGTTTGTATAACATTTTAAAAATATAACAATGATAATATTATCAAAGAGAAATATTTGAACTTTAAAACTATGTTTCATAATTCATAATTATTATAATTGATTAATAGTAATAATTAATATTTAAGAAATATTTAAATATCCTTGCTTCCCTAAAGTCGCTGTGGAGTACAATAATCCTTTGCGTTATCTCTCACCTGAAATTTTCTGGTAAGTATGTCATATTTTGTGAGAAAACGATAACAAATTTACTATCGAAAAGTTGAGCTTAAAATCGAAACGGTAATTTTCTAAAACACTATTTAAAACATAGATATATTGTACCAACAGATGAGTATAATATTATATACGACAATCGTGGAGACGGGATGGCACATATTATCGTCCTTTTATTTTACACAATAATATACAATAAAATAATATAACGGTGGCAAAGTATAACGCCTGCACTGACTGAAGCGGGGCGGGGCTAGAGGGTTGTGGTATCGAAAACGAATAATGTTTTCGTAACAATTCGGCGTTTAATAAATACATATACGCGCGGCCGGCGAGCATAAAAGGACTATAAAACATATAATATATTACACGGTCGTTATATATATAATATTATTATGCGTTTGCGAATAAATTATGATGACTGTTCGCCCATTATTGTTTCTTATATTATTGAATTATTGCGTCTATATAATATTATAATATATTATTATACGCACACGCTGCTGCAGGCGGCTGTCGGTTCTCGGTGCCGAAATCGTTTTCTTATTCATATTATAATCGATGCCGCCGCACACCGCCTCAAAGTTATTATTTACTATTATTGTAATGATATTAATAATATCGTAATGCCATACACGTGTTTGTGAAAATAATATAATAATATTAACAATAGTATATAATAATTTAGGCGCGTTCGACGGACGAGACGACGAATGACTACAATATGTCCGTGGAAGTAATCTCGTATGTGTTGTGCTGCCAGTGTAACCGGGATTATTTGACTCGGTGAAATTTTACCCCCTCGGTAAAGGTAGGTACCTGTATGTTATTAGTAAGTTATTACATTATATCATTATTAACAGTGTACTTGTAATAAAATAGCCTGATTGGGTGATGTAGGTTAAACAGTACATAAATTAGGTACTGTTTCCGTGACTTCATTTTGTCAGCTGCAAAAAGTTTTTGTGAAAAAATTGTGTATTATTGCGAGGTTATTGAGCGGTTTTCTAGAAAGCGGCTTTTTATAGGAAAATCTATATCAACGGACGTTTTATTTATATAAATTATTAATCAATTATTAATACCAATACATTTAAGAGACATAATTTGTTTGAAAAACAATATAATACCTATAATTATTGTTTACACGTCATGTCGTTATGAGATTAACTTCGGTAATAATTAAGACATTGGAAGATTCCAAAAAAATTATTATCAGTATTATGTCAAACACGTGGATATCCAACCTCGATCAAACACATCATCACAGAATACGGAGACACTCGCAAGAGGCCCGACAAAAATACAACATACCTTCACGACGCACTCGGCCCAGACGAAGAAGCCATACAAAACAAATCATTATTCTTGAAAAACATTAAATTGTACAATTTAGTTTAAGTACCTATATAATGCAAAACAAGCCAATGGTCCCGTGATCGAGGCTTTATAAAATAAAAAATTTAAAAAAAAATTATTTTAACGGGGGAGGGGGGGGGGTAAAATTTCTCTGGCTATAATTTACCGGGGGGCGAGTAAATATTTCCACTCTGTAAATAATCACGGGTACACAGGTGTCTGATTGAAGTCGACGTTTTCGGTGCAGTTTCGTCACAGCAATAGTTTGCGAATGGAACGCCGCGCGTGCATAATGAAAGTCGACGCTCGAGTGACAACCACCTACCCGAGTCTGACCACAAAATATAATCATTCTGTTTTTGACGTGCGCCTTAATCGAGTTCGCGAGCGTATGTAAAAAAAATATTATATTTATATATTATAAGAAAATAAAAAACCGCGTGAGAATGAATTATTCATAACAATATTTCTTACATATAATATAATTCCCGGGAAAAATATTCGGAAGGTCCGAATCGAGCGCAGACACGATTAGTTATTACTATAATATACCTATCAATAATTTCTGATGACTGTAATATATAAAAAATAAATAATAATAATCGGTGCGCAAGAATTTAGTGAAACAACAATACTCAACGATCGCCATTTTCGAGACGATTACGAACAGTTAATTAGTTAATAGCAAGATACCCGATGCAATGATGAATTCAGAGGACGGGCACGTGTCCCCTTGTCAATGAAAAATTCAGTAAATAAGTATAATACTACCCACTATTATAAGCATTATTTGCATTCAAACTGATAAAACAGGGCTTACAGCTTTAGTGTCTTATCGATACTTATTTATAACCATTAGGCCCGGTGTATATACTTAGGTGGCGCCGTTTAACAATTCTTAGTGTCATACCTATATCACAATAGCAAGAGCTCAAACGTCATTAAGTTCCTTAAAAAGGATTAAAAATTACCTACAATCGACAATCTTGGTCCAGGAAAGACCGCTTAGCGATATTACATTTAAATAATGATATTCAAGTAAAACCATAGAAGAATTAGTAGACATGTTTGCTAAAAAACATAAACGAAGACTTCAATTTCACCTATAAGTATATAAATTATGAAATTCTATAAACATATTTTTTCTCGTTAATAATTACAATATATATAATAACTTACCTAAGTACTTATAAATTATTATTTAGGTGTGTAATATTATGTTCTCAACTTTATAATAAATATATGACCAATATTGTTTAAAAATGATAATATGTATTATTGATTATAATTCAAATTATACACTTTATATGTGCGCCTCCCCCATGTCAAAATATCCAAGATACGCCACTATTCTTATGGGCAAAAACGATATTTAAAGTAGTTCTAATAAATTGATGATAGCAGCTGTTGTAGAGTAGTTCTTGGATAACTTTGGATTGAGTCCATTCCACTTTTATGTGTTTGAATTAAGTCCGTATACAGATAAGATATCATAACTGTCTATGTAGTTTTAAATAATGACATTGACGATATGTTGCACAGTTTTCTTCGAAAATGTGGAGTGGTTTTTATATCAGGCACTAATTGGACCACAGTTTAACAGTTGTGAAAGTTTTCACGCAAAATCAAAAATATTTTTTCACTGAGGACATCCAAATATTTTTATACACGTTGACACTCTTCTGGGAACACAGACAAATACATACACGAAAATGCGAAGCAAAGCAACAAAACCACGTAAAACAACATTGGAAAAGAAATAGTTTTTACAGGAAGGATAAACAAAATATATACAAATAAACAAATTTAAACATTCGTATTTCATTTAAATTTTTACCTACAACTATTTAAATGTTAGCATTATTATTTATTTTATAACACATAATTATCATACACTCATGATTATTTCAATTATTATTTTCAATCAATTAACTTTTTATTCTTATCATTATAACGATTTAAAATTTAAAATTAGGCAAAATTAAACATTTTTCAGGGTTAAAAATGGTATGAGTATTCATACACAATCACTGTTTATACATTACATAATATACATTAGACATATTTTTCTATGCAATTATACATGGAACGTTTAAAACTGTATGGAGATAGTAGACAGTCCTCCCTGGAATTTTTTCACACTTTAAGCGCTGTAACACAAAAGTATTTCTGGGACTCAATTCAATATCACCGGTTATTCTCATATCGCATAATTACTAGTTTGTTATCGTGAAGAGTGATAACCATGAATTAAAATATACTGGATACCATAGGTCCATAGACCTTATACTACTAGGGGTATGACACTGAGTGAATTGGCTGGATCCCGTGACTGTGGCCTTGAACACGGTCTCCGGGATGAGATTATTATTGTAGGCGTCATGATAAAATGCCAATACAGTTTTCAGGGTGAACGCCATAATTAAAATTGAGAGATGAAAGTCTATAGATTTTGCAGGTTATTTTAAATGTTATCAACACAATTACTTTTTATTTATAGGATTCAAAGTAAACACTTATGTTAATTTTCGAAAAAAAATTTTAATTAAAAAAAACCAACATCGCAATAGAAACAAGAATCCTTTAAGCGGCTGTACTGCAAAATCTCGAATTGTTTTGAGTTGTATCACTATAATATTATATTATTGAGCACCGACATTATAAATTATAATAACGTTCAGCTCGAGAAGTTACGCGGTTGCAGTTCATATTATGAAATCGCAATAAGATATATAATTTTATTCGACCGTAAAAATTACTCGTGTTCAAGTATTATATTATTATATTATACGGCATTTAATATCGACTTGTCTTGTCGTCTCGTCCGTCCCGGCTGAATTCGGACGACGACTTTAGACCTCTTATATAATATTATAATGCATCTCAACAATGCTAATAATGTGCCCATATTATCATCTGTGCCAACGACCGTATAAAGAATTCCAACGATCGTCATGTCTTGAGCGAAAACACGTGACTATCTGTTCTTGAAAAATATGCAAATTAGTTCGTGGAAGAAAATGTAAAAAATCAACCTGTATAGTACGTGCATGGTTTGTAGAGCATTTCCAAAAAAAAAATGTTCACTTGTCAATGTGATATTAAATAAAATATACACCCAAGTATAGTCGTAATAATGCAAATTGGCATTATAATTTGTTTTCATTTCAAAAATATAAATTGAACTGAAATTTAAAAAAAAAAAAAACTTTACAGTACAGACACAATTAATTTTAATGATCGTATGAAAAGCAAATTTTGATGAAATTGAATACTATTTTTTCCTACCTACTTATAGTTATATAATATGAAAAATAAGTAACAATTTCTGTTATTTTGTTGTGGTGTATTGAGATTTGAAAGTACCTACTTGGATACTTTCCCAAATCAATTAAAATCTCAATCATCTACATAATATATACACAATAACATTTTCACAAATTCAACTAATTTTAAACTATTTATACCACGAACCTATTCTCATCGTTCTGTGATACTGACTTGTATTATAAATTTATAATAATATGTCGTGTTGTGGTCGATAAAAGTATTATTTTAACAAAATATCTAATAAATACATTAAAAATGTACAAGTATAAAATATATAATGCAATTATTTAAACATAATAAATAGAATACAACGGAATTGTTCATGAATTCCAATCACACAATTATGAGATTTTTTATTATATTTATAAATAATTAGGTTGAGTGTAAGAAATAAGTGTATTATTATAAAAGGTAGGTACGTATTATTAAGCTTGTTGGAAACGGTTTTTTTTTTGTTTTACCTTTTATATTCTCGAACAGTTTATTAAACAATATGTAATTATAATCGTAAAGACGTTATTATTAAATTATTATATATCGCAGAATCTTTGTTTGTTCAGTAGGTATTTACTGTTTTTCATTAATTAGCATTTAGCACACAGAAACATTTTGTTGTGCACAATCTATATAGAAACTCACAAATCGAACAGACATAAAGCGTATTGTTAAAATAATAATAATAATAATATTTTGTTAGTATTAATGCCGACCAATGTTGTAAATTAAAGGAATTATTGATTAATAAAATTATAAAATATGATATGTAATTGGAAATAATATTATGTTTCATTGAATTAACAACGGCTTGTTGAGTTCAATACATTTATTATAAAACAGTCCAGAAATGATATTATGTTAATAATGAATAATAATTTGTTCATATAAAAAATATCGTTTTAGACTTCCAAGAAACTTCATTAACGCGTCTAGTTAACGTCTAATTAAAAACCGTTTTTATAATCTAAATAATATATTATCTTTTTCAAAAACATTCGCAAAATTTCAATACGATATTTCCTTGTTATAACCGTACATAACGTATTCATGTATAATCATAACGATGTCTGTATGTCAATAAAAAAAAAAACTGGAAAGTCACTAGCTGCTGTATAATAATTGTGTCTACGTCGATTGCTCGTCATTGAGTAGGTCACGGGTGTGATTGTTTTGAGTTCAATGCTAAATCGTCGTATACGAAAAACGATACTGATATTTTGTACTATTTGTTTTATTTATTACTATACATCAGTAAAGCATACTTCTATTGGTAAAACGATAATTATCTCGCAAATAATATTGTAAAATATTTACTACATAAATACATCTAATACTATTAATAATTTGACTCATAATCAAACAATATGTTATGATACACAAATCGAAAAAAAAAACTGTATGTTTAGTGTCTAAATAAATAGTAAATAGTAACGTTAATATTTATTATATCTACAATATTTCATAAAAAATTGAAATCCCTATTGATTTATTGAATTACAACAACAAAAAAAAAACAAAATCTATTCGTTCGAAATCTGATATTGTCTGAAAATTCCCGCTTTCCCTTTTTTCAATTTTCCTGATTATTTTGAAAAGTACTCTGGGTATTGTATTAACCTCCTCCAAAATGTACCAAATATATACAACTGTCCACCAGAAACCACACTCAAAGTTGATGATGATCAAAGTATTTTTTCTCTTATAAAAGTTGTCTCAGACGCAATAAAAAAATAAATAAACACACAAGTCATCATTGTGAAACCAATATGTGTTTATTGTAACGAATCTGAAACGCTTATAGATACCTCCTAGGTGTATATTTTCTATCGGCAGAAAAAAGTCTAACAACGAGTTAAACAAAAAGTTTACAAATATCACTACCTATAGGTATTTTAGAGATTTGAACTGAAGTTATTACTTTTTACCTATGTTTGAAATAATATCGTGTATATTTTAAAAAATATGTTTGGTCATCCATACTTCATATCGATATAATATTATATATTTTATATCGTTTTATATTACAATAATATATACTTAGTACAATTATATAATATACTGTGGAAACAAGTACCTGCGTATATTCCATATTGTTACTATACCAACAAACTTTTGATTGTTGATTCAACCTGTATATATTTGTGGAATGTAATGGTATGTTTTTCGGTCTGCGGCGCTATATAGTACGTCACGATGAAGTTCGTTTGTAGAACCTCATTTACCTTTGCAACGTCGCCATGTAAATATTATTTACCTGACTTAACCTAGGCTAAGTCTGGAAATGACGTCCTTTGTGATGGTTTCAATTTCATACGCACAATACCTGCGAGACCCCTTTGTTGGCTTTCTAATCAGCGATTCGGAATCATTATTTATTAAACAAATGGATGTTTGATGGGTTTAAAAACCGAATACGAAACGATTTATGTGAAACTATACAGACAAAATGATATCGGTATCATAAACGAACCTGCACCGATCATATTACCGAATCAGCTGTATTTTAATTAATTAAACCAATCGCCATACACCCACATTGTAGTATTGTTTGATCAACGATTTGTTTTACGAACACAGCGTAACAATAATATATGATAAGTTATGATATAATTAATATACCCATTACCTACCTAATTATAATACGCCCTATTATTAATTAGGTTTTATTCAAGATATAGATATTAAATTAATTGTTTTTCATTTGTCTTACCGGAGTCGATAACATTGAAAAACGTGTCTTTTAATAAATAAACATTAAGTAAAAACGATTTTATCTCAAATGATGAACGCGATTTTTTGCTTCATCAACCAAGAATACAATCACAAACTATAATATTATTGTTACTGCTTCAAGTGACAATTTATCTAAGATTTAATAATTTATAACATTCTATGTCAATGTTCTTGTACTCTACGGTCTACACAACATTTTCAAAGTAAGTGTTTTTAAACGCCAATTTGTTTGAAACCATATACTTAAATAATATATTTTATAAATAGGTTAACCTTACCTATCAGTCTACCTGCATTGTTGATTGCAATTGTTTCCATGGTGGTATATATTATTCACTATTATTATTGTGTTGTTCATATTATTTAATTCTGTTCTTGACTGAGGGATTATACTCGATTATCTATTTTAAATTTCACAGGTACAAAAAATATTAATTCATGAAACACTAAATAATTATAATTAATATAATATAGCTAGAGTTGGTGGTATTTTGGGTATGCCGGTGAGTCCGGTGGTATTTCGACCTACCGACTTCTTATACTTACACATACCGGTCTTTTGGTATTTACCGAATATACGGTATATATTATTATATATACCGAAAGCACGGTATTAACCGTTTTTTACCTATGACCTGAAGTCCCCGAAAAATTTTTCAACGCATCAACGTGATGTTAGGCCCAAGGGTACCCGTATTTTTAAAACGTTTACCGGAACGTGGGCGGGGTACTCTGCGCGGGGTCCACTTGTTTGCACTTTAAAACTATCGGGAATTTCCTCAAAAACGCCCATCAACGCGCTTACGCTTTAGGAATAGAGCGACCACCAATTAGAACAGTCCAGTCCAGTCATGCTTATATTATAATAATAATATTAATATATCAAATATTATGTAATATACCGAGCAAGCGAAATTCACCACGAATGAAGATAATATTATACAGGATACCGAACGAACGTGTGATAAGTGAAGTCCAAACCTTCTCACTGTTTGGCATGACAACTATCGCTGAAATAGGATTGTTCTGTGGTACCGGTAGAATAAGGAACTAAAGAACATTCCACCTATGCCCAATACACGCCAATACGGAATACCTAAAATGACTATTATATTGTCATCATGACTGCCATCGATCATTATCCACGTGGCTATATTGTATTTAAGTGTGTAGGCACCCACCTGTAGGGAATGAAAATGAGGTGCTAAAATTATAATTGCCGGAAAGCCAATTTTTTTATTATTAATGTCAGCACAACAACTGTTGTTACGACTGCGGTACAGAAAACACGAGGAACGCGATGCTACCGATTTGTTCCGTTGTGTGATTCGGGCCGTATAATATAATATTATGTATAAATATTATTATAAACTCGCTATCTAGGTACACCGAGCGAAAAAATCAGAGTGCCAAAAGTCAAAAACGGAAATGTCCGCTTTTACGACTCTGCAGCAGCTACCCTCCGCTGTTTATCAGAAACGATTATTTATTTGTGTTTTTTCCCCTTCAAAATTACACCGCTCCTCGCGCATATCTTCTGCTGCAGTTGTACATTATATTACAATAACAGTATTGCTCGTTATGTATATTTTATATACAGTCGTGTTTTGGTTTTTTTCCCTCCTCCGCGTGTCTCGTCCAAACGAGAGATTTTCGGCGATAATGAAATCGAGACTTTTAACTTTCATAATAAAATGGCGTCGATTATATGCCGTGATAGGGAAAACTTTCGGTTTTCTACCAAACGAGCAGCAGCGCCGATGAGTGGGGCGGGAGAGGAAGAAACAAATGTTACTAAATACTTCCCTCGTCTCCTTCACGCTCGGCGCCCTTTTCCCGTTGATCTGCTGCGCTCGCGCAGACTCATTTATATTAATATATAATATGTACACACACACACACACACACACACACACACACACACACACACACACACACACACACACCGTATACGCACTACGCACTGCACTACACTACACTAAACTACACTGCACTGCTCTACACTACACTGTCCGGGTGAAGCGTCTGGGAAACGTTTGGCTGACGATTAAGTTTGGCAATATAATATACGGATAGCGTACTCGGCGGTGGTTTTGATACACGCGGGGCAACAGATGTCCCACCGCATTCAGTTTGATCGCGTTCCGCGTGCGGCCGCGAAAACTTCTTAATGAAATTTTCATAATAAACGGGGTCCCCTAGTGTTTTTTTTTCCTACCGTCGCGGAGGGCGGAAAAGGCCTTCCGGAACAACGAAAACTTAAAAAATAATATATTATATCATACGCGTATATGTATATATACGTATATACAAGAATATAAAATGAAATACGCGGTCCCTCGCTCCGCCGCGTTCGCCACCACAAATATACATAGTACTGCATATTACAAAATATTGTTCAAAATAATATATATCGTAAAAAATCCGGTTACAGTTAATTAGTTTTTTAGGCGAAGATTGGGCGCAATCGATTGCAGGGCTAAAGTTTTGTTTATATTAGAACCCCTGGCAACATGGCAGTCATTGAAATTCGCGGCTATATATAGTCTATATAATGCTGAAAACTTAGTTACACGCGGTGGTATGCTATAACGAAAAAATAACATGGCGTGGCTGATATATTATCATCATTCTGCGCGAAAGATAAGGTCCAGTATGGTGAGGCATAAGTCATCGTTTTACGATTTTGAATTAAAAGCACATTTCGAACGAAAATATTATATTTATCAATTTAATTTACGGCGATGATTCAATCCGTCAATCCCAAAAGTCCTGTAAACTATACCAGTACGAGTTCTAAACATTATTCTGTTATAATTTTTTTTGTTATTAGTATTAAATATAACGGCCAAGACAAAATTATTTGCGTGAAATAAATTTTAAGGTAAAACACCATTGTAATTGGTAAAAATATAATGTATAAAATGAATAATAGCTCTATAATATATATCTCTTATCATTTTTAGATGCTGCAGAGATAAGAAATCATATAAACAATTTTAAATTATTGTTCTCCTGTGATTTTACAACAACGGTTTTCGAGGCTTGAAAAATCATAAGTCAATATTTCACATTATCGTATCATTACGCCAACGACGCAATTTGATACACATAGATACGCTGTTGGTAAAATAATCAATATATTATAATATGCTTTATTACATAGCGTACTGGTCGAGGGCTTAATACCGTTAGAATTCTACATTGTCCCTAAGTAACATATAGGCTGATTTAAAAAGGGTAAGTTAGAGGTCAAACCCGAGGAGATGCGCAAACAGTTTGACATTTACGATAGAAATTTTTGTCTATAAATGGTTGCCATCGGTTATAGCCTTATAGGAAAAATAATAGTTAGTAGAAATTAGTATTTTGTCTGTATATCGGTTAGGTTAGGATCAAGTATGCGTACAATCAAATTTTCAACAAGATAAATGTGAAATTATTCATGATTAGGAAGGATTTTAAAAATATAACTTTAAATTTTACTAAAATAATTAAATTTATGTATAGTCGATTGTTAATTAAAAATATTTAAGTGATACCCGCATTTTAATGAATACCTATAGAATATTTTATAATTCGACTATATTAGGTATCTATTATTAGGTATTCATTATACCTATAGTTCCTACAACGAACTGTGTATATAAATATATGAAATGAATAATTAATTTTAATTGTATTTGAATAGAAGACATCAGCCATAAGTTTTATAAGTGGAAACTTGGTAAAATAATTGAACGCAATTTTAATTAATAAAATCATGACAAAACTTTGTCTGAATCATTACGACTTGTATTGCTACAACGTAATCTTCCCTATCTTCCATATTAATGGAAAAAAGACACTAATTGTGATAATATTATCAACGTGTTCTATATAAATTCTTATAACAAAGGTTTATTGCCAAAATCTAAAAACTTAGAGTTTGTCGCTTCAGAAAAGGTCGATTTTGGCGGAAAACGGAGACACCCCTTTTAACAATTTAACAAAAGACACTCATTATTTCAAAACGAAAAAATTCAAAAAATTTCTAAAAACTACATAACAATATTAAAGGTTTTCTGATATTTCAAAAAATCTGATGGACGTTAGTATACTTTCTTTTTTTTTCTTCATAATAATGTCGGCGTAGTCTTACGTCAGAACAATCATTCTGTATAATAAACGGCCGTGTATATGGCGCCAAGTATAATACAGTATACACTAATATTATATATACAGGGTGATTCACTGAGCATGTTCACCCATTTTTTCTTCAATTTAAAAAATTGTAGTAGTTAATATTAATGTATCGATATTATTCATCTAATAGAATACCGCCCAAGTATAACAAAAATTAGATCCGGTTGAATGTATATTTTTTATTTATGTAAAACCATTTTTAAGGACTATTATTCTTAATACAGACATTTTAATAACAAAAAAACTATTCATTCAAATTTTGAATAATTTTCATCAAATAAACTGGTTCTCATTTGAAAAACAGAAGTAGAATTTTGACACGTAAAAATTAAAAATTACTAAAAAATTCACTAATTTTAAAATATGGTCTTGTGCATGTTTAAAAATGTCAAAAATTAGAATTTTGAATAAATTAATTATCAAAGAAAAAATGGGAGTGAGCTTGCTCGGTGAATCACCCTGTACATGTATATATATATATATATATATATATATAGCTGCAGGTACGTCGCTTTTCGCATTCGCGGTGATAAAGTGGTGATGGTGGGCCGGTACAGCGTCGTATGATCGTCTCGAATAATATATGGTCATTATTGGTTCGTTTGGGGGGGGGGGATCGAAAAAATACTTCATTAGCCGCTGTGTCCGGCGGCGGTCGTGTACGATTAAATTTCGAATCGGCTGCGACCGACGAACGACGGGCGCGCGAGATTGAACCCATTATAACGCAGCCCCGGCTCGGCCCTTTGTAATGTTATTTGTTTTTAAGAGCAAAATCAATTTCGAAATCGGCGGCGGTTGGTCCAGCGTGTGCCGCGGGACGGACGCTCTCGTTTCCGCTCGGGCGGCGCCAGTCTCGACACACGACTCCGGGCCGCTTTTATATTCGTGTAAACACAAGTTTTCGTTTAGTCGTTTCCCCCGACATTTTCGGTCCGGGTCCTATGCACACACATCGCATTATAAGGATGTCTGTAATATTATTATATTGCCATGTTCCCGGAAAATAGTTGCGTGCATACTTTTACGCGTTATTCGACGACGGGCCCCGAAGGAAACCCGACGGTTCCCGAACCCTATATACCTCTACAGCGTCGGTACGAATAAAAACGTCGTAACTATACGTCGTTTCTCCGGTTTATAATATTATATATTTTGTCTGATCGCACAAACACACACACACGATAATTTCACGTGGTTTTCCTCGTCTCGCGTTTTACTTACACAAAATTATATATATATTTCTGTAAATATATTATGTATACAACACCAAAACACCAGTAACGCACCACTGCAGGTGGGAGGGAACACCCCCAACCAGTGGCGTACCCGGGATTTTTCAATGGGGGGGGGGGGTGAATAAATAATAAATAATCAATATTACGTAAAATGTTTCATCAAAATCATTTGTAGAAATATCATGGTTTGTACTTTGCCTTTTATTATATAAGATTTATACAATAACACGATTTGTGTGTGTGGAGGGGGGGGGGACTGAAGCCTCCTGTGTACGCCACTACCCTCACCCATTATACCCTGGATTTTTTTTGTACAAATTCTTGGTAGTACGTATATCTTGTATACACTTGTATAATTTGTATATTTTTTTTTTGTAGTAAGCATAATCTATATGAATAAGAGGTACATATAATACTATTTTTTAATCAAACGATTTGGTCGTATACTTCGTTTATGCCATAACGAAAAAAGGTTTGGATTTTGTTTCCACCAAATCATTTTTCTTCCAATATTATAGGTACTAGTTTGACGTTTGAGAACAGTGGTTCGCATAACTCTGGTTTTACGTTGTTATTTTTTTTTGGTATTCTGAAAATTGTATTTATTAAAATGGTATTTACGTTTCCACTCACAGTGTGTCTAACCGATAACTACAAACAATATAGCAAATCTGTCCAATCGCAACAGTTTTACATTTCGCATGATTCTATAAAATTAATATATTGTGAAAAAAAAATTGAATTTCAAGTTTCAAAACTAATTTATATACTATACAAATAAACAGTTTTAAATTAAATATCCAAAACAGTTTAAAAAACACTTTAACTGCAATTTATAGTCTTCATTATATAACGTCAAACGATGACTTATTATCTATATATATCTATCTATACTTTTATACTTTGAAACGGCTAATCTCAGAAGCTACATGACCGATTTCATTCATCTTTTTTACAAGTTCTATAACTATTTTACTTTGTAGAAGATTCTAATGGAATGAAAAGTTGAGAAAATTGGAAAATTGGAAAATTCCAGAAAACTTTACGACTTTTTAATCTTCTCCCGCAATACCTTCTCGCGCGTTTACAATATTGTTTATCAATATTTATTTTAATAACCATAGCAACAAATTTTCATATCACAAGATCTATAATAGTATGGGACAAAACAACTATGTAAATAAATCTGAAATGGAAGCTCTTGATCCCACGATCAGAGATTATATTAAATATCTCAAAAGTCTAAGATATTTTTCGGCCAATATTATAGACGGGAATGAGGAGGTATTATATGGTGATACACAAATATTGTGCACTCGAGCGAAGCCGGGTAATTCAGGTAGTAAAGTATAAAACTAAAAACATTAGTATGGCAAAACAGTAGGTAACTATGTACCTATAATAAGGCCAGCCAAATAGAATATACAGTTGAATCCGCTTATAACGATCTTCAAGGGACCTAGAGAATCAGATCGTTACGTCCGAGATTCGTTTTATCCGGATGATAAGAATATAGTCCATGAGAGCTTTTAAACCAACCAAGTACGTGGCTGGGAATCGTTGTATACGGAATATCGTTATATATATGGCATCGTAATAAGCGGATTCTACTGTATGTCCTAATTTCAGACTCATCAACCTAACTTCCTCTTTATAATATGACGCATATAGTAGTAACCTTTCAACATAGCCCACAGATGTGCATACATTTAACAGAAATATATTATATCAGTAGTTTTTCATTAATAATGAAAAACTGTTGTTTGTATAAGTACATTAAAAAATATATTTTATTTTTAAACCATTCACACAAATTTATATATTACATAAATTAGGTTTACCAATCATTATTTAAATGGAATTATAATAGGTGCAAAACTGTATATTTTGCATAAAATATTATGTTTATATACCCACCTTAATTAATTAAACGTCCAAAATGTATATATAAAACAATTAACATTGTATACTATATGTATATTAAAGAATAAACGCGTCCGGCTAAATAGTAGTTATCAGTAACGATAGGAAAATAAAAACCATGAAGACTTTTAAAGACAACTATACAAAGTTAAAAATTTAGATGACGTCAACGTTTAAGAAACTACCGATATAAGTGCTGTAATTTTAATTTTTATATTATTATCTATGACGCGTTACAACGTTAGCATTTTGCTGTATCATCAGTATTGATAATGGAGCAGGTGGTTTGTCAGCGATGCGTTTTTCATATTACACCTATTATATTATGCTCTATTCGTAAACTGCAGTCGAGGACTGAGGGCGGTCGTGGAAAAATGGAATAAATGGTATTTACCCGCTCGCGCTAATGAGGCTTAAGGGTTTTTCGAACGCGTCGTAGTTTTATGAGTTTATGACTGGCACTGTGTCAGTTTGAAATGCATTAATTCACTCGACGAGATATGATTCGCTCGACATAATAATGTGATATTATAATATGAACAGTTTTGCTCGTTATTATTTTAACACACTTAACACGTCCATATTGTATTATTGTGAAAAATAGATGGGTACATACTTATAATGGTGCGGTAAACGGTAGGGTGTTATACAAGTGTTTAGCGCATTAAACTTTTGATTGTAATATAGTCATTATATACAACATATTGTAATATATTTTAATACCACCGCATATTATGCGATCTCTGATTCGTTTCCACTGATTTTTTAAAACATGTATTATTATTTCTCAAAATATATTGGCATTACACAATCGCGGGCTAAAAAAAAAAAAAAGGAAAGGTGAGAGTGGCAGCAATCCCAAAATATTTACACCGACAATAATATCACACCGATATGTGCGACGGTGAAGGGAAAAAGGGTCTCGAGGTACCTTCTAAAGCGATAAAAAAAAAATAATAATAATAATATAATACACGCAAAATAGTGCAGGGATCGGAAACACGAGGTGCGGGTTGTGTGTTGTCGCTCGGGTCGGGTGTTTGTGCTTCACTTTGGCCCGATAGACTGTACATATAATAATATTATTATATAGGTATATACATATAGATTACGATATTAAAGTCAGATTGACAGTTTTAAATCGACGACATCGGAGGAAAAATGGATTAATATTATTATTATTGAAAAAAATTAAATAACACGCGCGCACAGGCGTAAAATGATTGATAATTAGTTGGTGGACATTTAAATGGAATATTCCTACCTGGCCAATCAGCCATATTGTCACATAGTAATGTACGCTTTTATAATAATTGTCACATTATTGTCTTGGTACGAAATAAAAAAAAACATTTTCCCGCACATAAAAATAGTTAATACGCATTACGATATTAATATTAATATTTACGATCACTATATCACTATACTGAACAGCTGAACAGTAAAAAAACGAGATAATAATGTGCTTCAGGCAGGTATTTAAAAAAATATTTAAATAATTATGTTATCAATATTAATATGATCAATAAAAAAAATTAATAATTTAAACATCTTTCACGTGAAAATATATACATTACATTTTTTTATACAACCGGTATTGGTAATTCGCGGTGTTTTGTAAGCTGTAACGTCATCTATAAAGCTATTATTTCGCTTACGTGTTATAGCTTACGTATTATAATTGTTGATGGTTAGTTTTATGAACGATATTCGAATAGATATGAGTTATTTCGTCTTACTTACATGCACAGGCGCAAATAGCGTTTGGGATTTTAAGGAGCTATAATACTATTTTGATAATATTGAATAAGCTCAAAATAAAATGTAAGAAATGTTTGGGGGGGGGGGGGCTATGGAAATTTTTTAAGGTCGTATTTTAGCCCCTAAATCCCTCTATTTGCTTCTATGCTTACATGTATTATAGTATTATGTAAACATGATTGACCATGTATTCGTTAATAAATCTATTTCCTATTTGTTCGTTTGTTTTCCAACAAACAGAACACCGATAGTTTAGTTTATGTAATTAATTTATTATAATATTTAACTAAGTTCCAATTTGACTGGCCATAGCTTAAATATTTATTTTATTTAAACGCCTGTTTATTTAACACTGTTCAATCGGCTCTGCCACGCATATCAAAAATAGTAATCACCTTTTTCCAAGTATTATTATGTTGATTGTATACCTAAATTTAAAATAAGTGAAATATTCGTTGTACAATTAAATTATGGTTAATTGCTTGTAAAATATATAAACAGCGAGTTAAATAGTATCCATGGTCTAAGGTCTTCTAAACTGTTGAATATTTTATCGGAGAAACATATTTGAAATCTATATCGAGATTTTATTTAATTTTTTTTTTTATTAGGGTCAGTATTACGATTATCCCAAGGGATTAAAATTAATAATAATTAAAGCCGTTTATGGTAGAAGTATACATAGTATGTAATATATCATATTATTATTATAAATGTAATCTTGAGGATGGACAGAGGATTTTTCGATTCTATTACGAATATATTCCATTAATGTTTAAGGGAAATCATTATTTATGCCTTATTACTCTACTGAATTTAAAGGGGATGACCATCATGTTTACAACATATAAGATCAAAATAATCCGCATTACCACAGACTTAAGGCAAGGATGACTTGTATAGTTATATTTTACATTCGTGAATCAAGTATTTTATTGGTTTATACATTATTTCATGTTTAGTTTTACCCAATTATTGCGATCATTCCGCAAAATAGGTTGTCAAAAAACATACTTAAAAATCGTATCATTATTTCAAAAATAAATACCCGATATAACAATCATAATATTTGTGTCCCACATATCGGTGTCGATCTTGTATTTTGAATTTGTGATTAACTTCTTTTCGGCTCCACGGATCACTGCTACAGTGATTATAATATTATAGATGTAAGTTTAAAAATTATTATTATTATACTGTTTTATTAGGTTCTGTGAGAAGTAAATTAGTTATTATAGATTTAATGTATTGATATGTATGTTTTAATTGTTATAATTACGAGGTTTTTTTCATTATTTTGTTGTGACATTTAAAAATGTATCGAATATCGTAATTCAGTGGATATAATATAATCATTTGAACTGAACTGAATCACATTGGACGCATATTATTTTGTATAGAGTCTAATACAAACCACCTACATAGGCCGCCATGTTGAGTCTGTTTATGATGTTTTCCGCGAGTTTTCATGGTCATAGAACTATTTTATTCGTTTGCCTCTCACCAAAAATCCGTAATATGCCGGTTAGTTGATTGTTTGTATAATTATAAGTATTTTAGTACTATTACTTTGTATTTTATTTGTACCTCTGAACATTTTAATTGTTTACTGTCATTTCATTTGAATTATAACTATATTTAATATTTTTTAAACTTTTCTTGTACTATACCTATAATACATGTTATAAATAATATCAAATCACTAAACTAATGTTCATCATATTATGTTTGTTATACTGCAACACTATATATTATTATATTGTAAATGGGTTTATCCTGTAAATAAATAATTATCTTTTAAGTTTTGGGTAGTATACTGGTATCTAATCGTAGACCTTATAGACCTTATACATATACTTTTAGACGGAACATCGTGAAGCGCACACCTTCCAAGAAAGGTAACGTTTCTCGAATCACCGAAGCACAGGGTACATGCGAAGTAGCGACGCATCCATATTAACAACACACGATTGCCGTTATTATTACTTCTATCATATAATAAACTAAACTCTCTAAACTTCTCTCACCAGCCAACCCGCCATCTTCCGTCTATTAGTATAAGGCACCACGGACTGAAAACGATAGCCTAATCACCGAACTGTTTAAGGTTTTGAGTAGGCTTGTGCGGGGGGAAATGGATGATAATGCGAATCTAGGGCTATTTAATTCATTAGGTATCTAGTTTATACTATTAGTGCTCTAGATTCGCACTTACATCCATTTTCCTCCACAAATTCCTGCATTGCCCCCCCCCCCAAACCCCCGCACAATCGTACTCATAACCTTAAGTGGCCCGGCTCTCCGACACCCACCCGCCTGTTTGTTTCCAATCCATTCTATCATAGAACAATATAGATTCTATCTTAGTCCGTTGTATAAAGTTTATGTATGCTATCTTCACGCTTATGATAACAACATAATCGCCTATCACGCAGATAAGTTGTAATGTTTATACCACAACAAGGCTCAAAATGGCAGCCTACTATAAGGTGGGACATTTTTTCAGACCCAATACGCGTTCCATATAATATTCCGTTCAGTGGCTATTGGTAATATTATTTGGAAATTAAACAAGTGTTTGCATATTTCTAACTTTCAGTATTCATTACAAAATATATGATACATTATAATTTTACATTATATTACATTTCATATTATCGATGCATAATGTTACTTATTAGTAATTATCAGTACTCTAGGTGCCTTTAAATTTGTTTAGTAAATCGATAAATTATTACTACATCGTTACTATACATAAGATAGTATTGACTTTTAAGGTATACCTACTTTATTTCAGCCAGAAAAGATGATTCACATCAATCACTTGTCAAGGTACAAAAAAGTTTAACAACTTGGCCATAAAGTTTAAGAGTGTATCCACTATATAATTGACTTTGGCTGTATCTACAGACTATAATTTATACGCGGTAACTGGTAATGATTTGAGTCACAACACATAATCATTACTATTTAAGGTCAAAGTACAAAATATATACCTTAGAACCTACGGCTTAGGTCATAATAGGTAGGTAGAAACAATATTCCTATATATTTTATCTATATCTGTAATTAAACATTTTAAAATGGAAATTGACTCATCTTAGATTTGGTTTGGAAATTGAGACACCTACCTAACCTTTGGGACGGTATGATTTTTACTTGAGATAAACACATCCCCGTTTGATACCAATTTTATGAACAAATTAAAACCAACATAGTATGACATTTGAAAATCTGACCTTTTTGGATCTGGCTCTTGACAACTATTGACATTTAGACTGAGTTTTCAACAATAACATGTTTTTAGTTATAACAGAGCTAAAATATTGGATTTGATTATTTAAAAAACGTCATTATAATAATATATTCGAAACTAATATTGTTATTTGAACTTTACACGCAACATCGGGTACCTATATATAATGGGAGTATACGAGTAGTAATATAGTCTACTTAATAGTCCCAAATTCATGCAAAATGTTACCAATAATACCTTTATGGTTATATAATTATATTTAATACGCTGAGGTTTGTTACTAGTTTAGAAAAGTTCAACTCACCCGCTACCACGCGTACCTTATTTGTACGTTATTCACGAGGCTCTGATGAATGTTCAGTGGATTTCGTATGTGCAAAATCAAAATGTATTAGAGAAACCTCTGCAATAAAGTTGGTTTATTGACCCAAAATTAATTTAATAATATTGATTAAATATTATATTATTTAATATTATATTATTCGTATACAAATAATGTGTCGAATTCTACTGGATTTAAAAAAAATCTAAATCCTAGTATTTGTTTTGGCCGTACTATATAATATTATAGTTGGTGTTTGTAATCATTTAATTTTAAAAACTATCATCATCGGCCTAAATCGTAAAGGTCGCAACTCCATTTTTTTGGATTTTGGGATTAATGGTGATTAAAATTAAGAAAAAAACCGCATCGTATGATAAATCGTAACTGAAATTGTATAATTTTATCCTGCATGAAATTAGAAATCATCGTATGCAATGATTTTAAGACCTAAGAAAAGGTCGTATCTCCATATTGCCACTGTAATGAATGATGGAGATACGACCTTGCTAATTAGTGAATTAGGCCCAAGAAATGTCTGAAACGTATTTTTCCTCTCCTGAAAAATTTGCCATTTTGGATTTACGACCTTTGCGATTTATGCCATGTTTTATTTATGATCAAGCATGCGCCTTTAATTATATTATTTGGTAACAACAAACGCTAGTTCAATTATTTTTTATGTGTAACCGTAGTTTCATTGATAAATAATTATTAAATTATTGTACATACTATACTTCATAATTATTGTTATTAATTATTATTAAATTGTTCTACGTCTCAATAGGATATAAACTGTAAGACATGGAATATGAATATGAGCCAGTGAAGCAAATGACCCGGTGCATCAAAAATGGAAATAATATTTAAGACGACCGAAGCAGAGTGACAGCGGGAACACTCTCCGATCGAAGTACGTGTACTCGGGGAACGTTCACTTATGATTGTATACCAGTTATGTGTTTGTTGACTACGGATTTCGTGTACTTGCACCCTACATTATAATTTTGTTTATCTTATTTGAGTAGTTACAATATCTTACTGTTTACTTTGGGTCTGATCTGAAAGCTGTTAATTCGTGACATTTGAGGATTGGAGGTAAATAGTAGAATATTGTCCTATCTACTTATGAGATCTAAACCGAAACTGGTTAATTAGTGGTATTTCTTTAGTAAAAGACGTATACCACACATTAGTCTAAATATTTTGAAAATTGTATTGTAAAATAATAATTTAAGTACTTAAAAAAATTGTTCAAGTTACTATGATCACCTAATGATTTTTGAATTACAATGAAATAATACAAAAATCGTTTGTGGATAAATAGTTATTTTATATGCGTGAAAAATAGCATATAAATTGGTATAGATTATTCAAACGTACAGGTATACCATTATATTACATACTTTCGTGATCAATAACATTGTTTGGATAACAATATGATCTACGGAATTCAATAATTTGTCTTCTTCCGTATCGGAACCTCAATTTGTAAAATCAAATATTGCGATGATATGATAAAAAATTATGATGTAGAGTCGATTATAACATGGCCCGTGGCGACCACGGTATATTATTATTGTACCATAATGTCGTGTCTGTACATTTTCATCTGACTTGGAAGTGTTGATGAAAAAAAAAAAATAACGAAAATATCAACAACAACACCGAGAGAAAGGACGCGGTTATTATAATATTATGTAGTCGTGGAGCGAAGATATCCGTCAGAGACGGACGGCGATCTGTATAAATAATACAGAAAATTACACTTGAACGCTCAAAATTATGACGCGTGGAGACGAAAAAAAGAGTGGAAGACGACGACGCAATTACGCGTAGTTTTGTGGTGTACGATGGCCACATATCATAATAATTATAGTATCCTTGCATGTGCAGGATGATTTTTTAAACACGCTCATCATGATTTTCCCTTCAATAGTACATTTATTTAAATTCTGAAATCAAATTAAATTAGAATAAATTATGATTTTTGAGTATGTCTATATTGTAGACCGTAATATTTTCAAATTCCTGATATTTGTTGTAATACAATATAGGGGTATCCTGTGGCGACACAAACTTCTTATAGTTTTCAAATGAGAACCTCCTTTTTTACTGCAACTTATTTAGTGGTCGATGTATTTGTAGTTTTTGAGTAACTAAAATGATTATACCAAGGATCCTTAAAAATGGTTTTACAAAAATATAAATTACATTAATTTATATTAGATGTATAGTGTTTATTAAAGGTACTTTGATAATTTTTTAAAATTAGTTATATTGATAGATCAGTAGTAGGTAATCAAGCATGTTAATAATAATTTTTATCTGAGTTAAGTTAAGTTTATAGAAAACATTTTAAAATGTTTAAAGTTAATTGTTGTTATAAATTTTTTTAACTCAGTTAAATTAGAAGTTATTAACTTAAATTAATTTTTTTTAGTACATAAATAGCCAGTTATATACTTATATGCTTTAAAATAATTAAAACTGCAATATTATGCAGTTCATCAATAATAATTTTATTGTATTTATCATTTTATTATTTTTAAATTAGCGTAAATAGGATTTGATTAAAAATAACTCGTTATTTATTAAGTTTTTATCAATAAAAGTCAGATAAGTTAATGAAAATTAAATTTAAAAAGTTAAGTTAAAAATATTAACCTAACTTTTAAATACATTTATGCCCATTTAGGCTTGATAGTAATTAGTAATTATTTGAACTAATTACTTATAGTATTTTCAAATTATCTAAGGCCTCATGTACATCATTATTCATTATCCTTACTACAAAAAGTTATACTACTCAAAAACTAATAGTTCGAATTTTGATCAAAATTTAAAAAAAAAAAATATCTACTGAATAATTAAAAGTGAAAAGGTAGTTTCTATTTGCGAATCAAATGTTTGTACATCATAGGACCATCTTACGTGGTACAAAAAATATGGAAAAGTATTCGAAAATATCATATTGGTATTCGAGTGTATTTAAAAATTCCAAAAACATAATACAGTCATGTCAAAATGTATAACGGTTGAGCACGCTTAAAGAATCGCTCTGCACGGTCCGACGACCGTTGTTTAGGCACTAAAGTCGAAACCTCCGAGGGAAGCTCTGGCTCTGGCTCTGGCGATAATACTGCGATGATGAAAACCGACTAATTATCGGCGTGTGACGTCTCAATCTCGTCCGGCCGTTTTCGCAGCGAGCCATGACTGGAGATTTAACGACAGCGGAAGACGATTAAAATATAATAATATTGTGAGCGCGTTGCATCTTTTCTCACACACACACACACACACACACACACACACACACACACGTCAACACGTGGTCCCGCGGTGTTGGCCGCCAACGCACAACACGCGGATAAATATAACATAATAATATCGTCGTGTCGGCAACGTTTGTGGGAGACGAGAAGATGATAATAATATCACTACGCGTCGTCGGCACTTCGGAGACACTCACGCCGACGTCTATCTCTGCGTGCGTGTGCGAAGTCACGTGTTCCGGATCCTTTGGCCGAGCTGCGACGACCGTATACAAAGCGGGCGTGCAGGCAATAGTATATACGATGACGACGACGATAATAATAATAATAATAGAGCTGTCAGCGAGCCACTTTATTATCAAAGTCAGCTGTCGTCGTCCCCTGGTCGGCGACCCTTTGATGTGAGCGAAGAACGCGAGTACGAAAAAAAAAAATTCCGGAGCATAAAAAAAAAATTACCGTCACATTGTTGTCGACGCCGCGCGACCGCAAAAACTGTTGCCCCGGCGTGTACTATTAATATTACAGAATAATATAATATTGTATAATATTATTATTTTCTTCTGTCGGTGGTGTAATTTTTTCTCCGCGGTTTTCGTGCTCGACGGAAATAGCGGGCGTGGCTGCATCATTATTATACGCACTGCGACGACGGACCGTCCGACAACTCCGTCTGTTCAGTACCTATATATATCATAATATGATATTATATAGGTATATTATACCTACCGTCGGAAGAAAAAAAAACCCCAAAGCGAGAATAATACGAGAAAAACATAAACCGTATCGTACGAAAACGCCTAAATCCCTGCAGATACCCGTGGAAGCGGCGTAGTGCTTCGTTCCGGACGATGATGTCGTTTAAAACTACCTATTATATAGGTGCATCGCGTTCGAAAACGCCAAACGCGTATAGTCGACAAAGTATGACGTATAATTATTATAATAATTATCTGCAGATTACCGTTCAGAGTCAGAGTTGTTGTGTTATAACAATTATATAATTATGCTAGCTGCAGGTAACCTACATAGGTATAGGGACTGTCGCAAAAAGACGGCAAACAGGCGAAGTCACGATTTTCAGCTAGTATATTATATATTAGTATTACAGTAATAATAGATTATTAACGATTTACAAAATGTTCAAATATTCATACTTGTAAAAATTATATTTCTTTTTCACATACATCTCGGGCGTTCATGTCTACTTACTTTAACGCGAATGATATGTCCTTTTCATATCTTAGGGGGCTATCAGCTAGCGGCACTTATGATGTCATACCTACTAATATGACCGGTTACCTACCTTAAAACTATACTTATACCCTAAATCAGCGTTTCTCCACCCGTGGTACACGTACCATCAGCGGTACTTGGAGAGCCCGTGGATGATACGTGCTAAGAAAATCTCCCTTTATTATAAAAACCGAATGGATCATTATTCACATTAAATATTATTTGGTTTATACATATTTTATATGATATAAATAATAATAATATTGTACAATATATTATTTCATTTTTTTTTGTGATTTCAGTACATGTAAAACAATGTATACATTTTTGATAAGCAAAAAAATCTTATTTGGTCAAGTGGTATATGAGCATTTTAAAACTGTGTAGGTGATACGTGGATATAAAAAGGTTAAGAACCGCTGCCTTAAACTGTATGCGGTGACGTCGCGGTCCGGTTTGACGGCTGAACCACTGGTAACCGCATAATTCAGGAGTGAACTGGCGCTATAAACCAAGTACAATGTAGCACCCCTGGCCCCCGTTCGTATTATGAACTGGGCAGTGTCGGGCCCTTTTTTTCAATTTAACTCTGTGCAACTCTTTCCTAATTCAAGTGAGTTTAAAAAATATGTACGGGCTCCTGCCAATTATCTTTGCACCCTAGACCGAAAACAACCGGACTGGCGTAGTGGATCTCAAACCGTACCTAATGTACACGTCAGTACATTATTGTAATCCGTAGGGACTTTGGGTACAGCTGGCGATTTCTAGTCCCGGAGTCTTCGGTTTTGATGAAAATAATATTATATTATAATACTATATCAATCCAAAGCCGTTTCGATCAGTCGACGCCGTGTGACGGTCCGCGGATGATTTCGTAAACGGACACCTGCAAACGTCCTTCCTGCGTGAAAACGCTGCGCACCTCCTCGTCGAGCCGGCCTCCGCCCGACGCACAAAAACGGAATCGCGAAAGCCAAAACCGAACTTTCGTGCGGCGACTACGTCATCGGGGCTTATGAAATCCAATACGCAGTCACGCGGCCCTCTGAAAATTACGTATCATATTACGCGACGGCGAGCGAGCGCGGCTGCAGACTGCGGCGACGATGACGCAACTGCGCGCGATACAATATTATAATGTCGAAGTCGCGATTTACCCCCCCCCCCCCCCCAACCCGAGGAAAGAAAAGCGTGTGAGGAACACTGCGGGTTTTTCCCAGCGAGAGTATTTTTATGAGCGATAAAACATTCGGCGGCGGCGGTCCGTAGGCGGATGCTGAGATTGCGGCCGCGGAGCTCTTTGATCTCCGTTTGGCACGTAATGACGAGGAATCCTCTCGTTGAAAACGGACGCTGAAACGTTCGTCGATTGTTTTTCCGCGGAACTCGTTTGATATTATATATTTTTCGACGCAAAAAAAAAAACGAAAAATAAAAATAAATATCAAAGGCGTTGTTTTTTAGTTGACCATTTATACGTACAAGTCTACTTTAACGCGACACTTGCAAAGGATGTATGCACGATCATTATTTTGATAGCAGCCGCCGCCTCCGTTCGGCTACATTTTACTGTTATGATTGATGTTTGGCTTGGCAACGATTTACCGCCGCGAAACCCTCGACGATATTATCGTAAGACCAAATACAAAAACCGACCGTAAAATCGTAATAATTATAACGTAGGAAACGAGCGTTAATAACGGGTAGGTATGGGTAAACAATGTAATTATTTATAATGCACATACGTGCTGTGTAGTGACTATATTATAATATTATAGTCTACTGGTATTAACGTCGTCGCGTATAACACGGCAAAACGTTTTCAATTTAAGTGGCATCGTCGCGACCAATCGATTCGAAATTAAACCGATTTCCATTATAATATTAAATATCGTTCGCGAGACACATTTCATAATAATCACTATAATCGTGGCTCTCGCAAGAACAGATTTCATTATTTTTCGCGCTTTTGGAATAACATTATGTTTTATATCGAGCACCGCGATGCTGCTGCTGCACCGTAGGTAGTCGTTCCAGATAAATTAGTTATGAATATAATGTATAATGCAACCTATACCTACGTGAACGATAAAACCGATCGTCGATAATCGATAGTTTTAATTATTCACTCATTTGAATTGGAAAAGTGTCTATTATACACGTACCTCTATAATATATGATATAATTATATATAGCGTGTTATTATATTGTAGCGTTTGTATTGTGCGCGTACTTTTTGCTAAATAGTATTTATGAAATCTATTTTAAATTTTTTTTCACTGTCTACTATAATAGGTATACTGTAGTACGTTTATTGCATGGACTATCATATTCACTGTCGTTTTCGTTATTTTTATGTCGTCGAAAAAATACTACAGCCATGACAAGCTCAGTCATTTATTTTTATATAAATATTCACAGCAAAATATCATTTTTTAAATGTCAAAGAAAATTAGCGAGTATTATAATGTATTCATATTGTAAATAATTCAATATCTCTGTATGAAAATTGTATCGAATGAAAAACATATGACTTTAAAAATATGTTTTTTTTTACAAATGAATGACTTTAAATTGGCTACCTCAAAATTGTAGTGATTCGCGCACAATAATTATTATTAAGGAAATGTGGAATTATATATTAGACTATAAATAAAACGAGCTCGGTAGCTCAGAGTAAATTTAATATTCATATACGTGCGTTTATAAAAATATTATAATATGCATAATATATTACATTATTGATGAAATCTAAATATATATACATATAACGCAGGTACATAATATTTGGTCTTTGCAATAGAAAACATTATGAACAAATACGTTTATACAAAACACCGACAAAATAAAATTACGCCCTCGCTAATACAAAAAATAATTTATAAATTAATGTTGTGTTATTTTAGATTTTGAGCGTTTTTATTCAGTTTCTAATTTTTTTAGCTGTGTCAAAAAGCTTGTAAATTTAATACATTTTAAGGTTCTCAATATATTTTTACAATAGTAGGTAGTAAAAAATATATAAAATGTTCAACTTATACAGCTAAGTATTGACAATTCAAAACAAAGTTCGGCCTAAGTAGTTTGTTCTATAAAAAAAAAATCTCAAAAATATAAAACACAGTTTTTTTTGGTTATTTTGTACTCAAATTTGGACGAAATTACATATTAAGTAACCAAGAATAATAATTTCAGTTATTTTCTTACTAAACAAAATATTATATGATCGTGTGCGAATAGTGCATATTATATTATAACCTATGCAGTATAGTAGGTTAAACACGTGAAAGGGGGGGGGGGGGGGTACGGAGATATGATTGAGCAATCGATTTCGACCTGGCTTACGAAAAACACAAGTATAAGTACCAATTATAACATATGTATGAGTACATCGCGTATAGTCACAACTATATTCACTTTGAAAACGTCTGTAAGTATTGGTTTTTTTTTTCGTTTGAAACTCAATTATTCTTGACTGTGAATTCAACTTGATCAAACATATTATAATTAAAGACACGTTGTAAATTCGTTTTAAACATTCCACGTCGTAACGACGTTATAGTATTACATTTCGTGGAATCGCTATATATTATACACAGACATACAGCAGGTAATATATGTTTTAGAAGTCTTTCGCGTTCAAAGAGAAATTACACAACAACATAGAACACAATTACTACCAGATATCTCTTCCGGTACTCAGCTATTATAATACGTAGTCTACTAATAATTATTATTCATATATAGCTGTCGCCACAGACGATATTTTACCGGCGTTTTTGCCTCAGTAGAGTCGATTGATCGTATCGATAAATTCATAATAATTACGCTATCGGTGTAAGATATTCAACCTTAAGACAAGTCTGCGTAGGTGGCACTTGCAACAATAATATATTATTGTACTTTGTGTTTGAGCAATGTGTTGATTTTGATTTTAATGAGACACTGTAAGTCGTACGTGTACATTTTTAATTACTTCAAAAGAACGCTGCAGGTCTGTGCTTAAAAGTTTGTTGAATAAAACTAAATAAAGACCGGGTGAATTAGGCGTGTCAGACTGACAAGCACGGCATAAAAGCGAAGGCGGTGGTTGTTGAATTGTTGGTAAAATAAAAAAATAAACTTTATTTATAAAAGTGTTTTATAGATAAAGTTCGGTAAAAATACATTTTTTAGTCGACGCCCGTTGAACGGCCATCGAAATCCATCGTGATGCATTACATAAACACAGTTGTATGACTACAATAATCGCAGCGTGTCTCAGATAATATTATTATTATCGTTATGACAAACCGCATTACCACAACTCGGGTAAATGGTAATAATATTACTTTATCGTCAAAAACGTCAACAACACAGTTCCCCTATCATATAGATACAATTATCCATTAATAATTACTCATATATAATTATACTTACCTGTAATTACAGTCAGCATGTAGGTACTACACATCGGTATCATTAGATATGAGTTTAGGGAACGGAGTTTAATGCAAAATACATCTTTTGGTAGGTGGCATAGGGGAATGCTTTCCAAGTAAACAATCCGATTCATATATCAGAGAATTTGAAAACGAAACTGCATTTTTTTCAACTTTTTTTGGCTTTTTAACCATTTTTTTTTTACATTTTTATAGAATTCATCCATTTTTAAGGTAATTTATATATATTATTTGTTGCTTGGAATTATAAAAAGTTTTATATATGAAGACTGGCTGGTGGCTGTTTGTACCTATACGTAATTCAGTGTAAGAAAGATAATAAATTAGGTAAAAAAAACTAAAATATATTTAAACTATATAATAATTAATTCAAAACATTTTTCAGGCTAAAACAGAAGATAATAGATTATAATATATTCAGAGTATTATGATCTAACGAAATCAAATATTGAACTAGCAGTTTATTAGTTATATATAACTGTTTAGATGACCAGATTAGTGGGCTGAAAATTTTGCACTGACCCCTGTACAATTTCACTTTTCTCATCTAAACTTTAAATACTCATAACTCATCGACTACTAGATACTTCAAAATTTGATTTTTATGTATCGAAGTATTCCAAAAAGATATTCTGCTTTGAAATATGGAAATAAAAAAGTGACACATTTAAAAGATGTTAACAGTTCAAATAGTTAAATCAATCATCTTTTGAAAAAACTGTTGTTCTATGATGACTTAAAATTATGTAAAAAAAACATTTAAAAAAAATTTAAAAGTTTTAGAAATATTAAGTGTCATATGCGAAATGGATCACCTGAAGTAAATATAATATATATAGACTACCTATTATAGACATATACATTTTTTTATAAAAACAAAATACACTTAAATTCTTGGCTGCATCCGAGTTGGGTCCTGGATTTTTACAGGTACTACACTAGTAGGGTCCTTAATTTTTTTTATGGTGAGTACTACATAATATAATTTTCTTTCCCCTTTTAACAGACTTAGGACTGTCTATGATCTATTTAGACCAAAAGTATGGTTAAAAATTTTTTACAGTTCATTTTTTTTTAGTTTCTTTGCCATTAAAAATATAAATTATTCGAAATTTATTTTTATAATAAATGGCAATAACATGCAGGTTCTAAACAAAGAAAAAATATTAAAAATTTTATAAATCAACAAAATTTATAAAATCAAATCGATTAATTAGTCCTGTATTTTTTTCATTCATTGTCTTTTATACATTTTTCTTTTAGTATAATACATTTTATTTTTTTCATTATTTCTGAGCTTCTTATTTAAATATATGTCTCTTAAAATAATCCCAGACCTATCTAGTGTAGTACCTGCAAAAAACCCGGACCCAACTAGTGTAGTACCTGCGATTTAACCCTAGTACTCGGGACCCAACTCGGATGCGCCGAAATTCTTAGATAATAATTATTAAATCTCTCAAGGCGCGATGCCTATGTAATTTTGTCCACAAGAATACAGTCTAAGAGAATAATAATCCTTTTCTGTAGAATCAACCAAATTCCATATTTTTTTTTCTTATGGAGAGTAAAATTCAGCAGGTGGAATTGAACTCCGTTTTTTAATATGCTAAGATCTTTATAATATGTCTTCAAAAATAATACAATTTTAAGATTTTTTTTACAGCTTATATTATATCGTTATTTGAAATAAAATAAAAAATCGGAGTTCAGGGGGCATGTAGGAAGTCTCAAGTCTTCTTCTTTCAGATAAAAAATTATTTATCAAAATCCAACAATTCTACAAGGCTTGAGAATTATTCCTGTGAAGCCATTTTTTCGATATATCATACCCCCTGAATAGGCGTATCGGGCAGTATATTAGTGTAAATGTAATACAATAATTATTAAGGTGATTGGTGACAACTAAAATATAACTTTAAAATTTTTCTAGGGTTTCGAAAAATTTGACGAACCATCTTGGGATATTGTTAAAATATAACAAATACTACGAATAATAAGAAAATCATATTCAAACTAATTAATATAATATTTGATTCTATATATTTTATATTTTTCTTCGACAAAGTCTAGTGTCAGTTCACACAGAAAACATCGAGTTAGGTTTTTTAATACATACTATCGACTACACGTCGTTCTTATAATATATGACGTATTAATGAACTAGTGTTAATTTTTAAAGATAAAAAATATATTTTAATTTTTCGGCACCGAAAAATGCCGACGGTTACCTATTCCATTCATGAACTGTTTTATTTAGTCGCTATATTACCAAAGTATTTTCGTACTTGTTATACACGCAGCGCATGTTGAAAATATATAGTCACAAGCAGACCGAACGAATTGTCATCAGAACGTGACTCCACCGCAAAAACTCAATTTTAGTTTTATTCCCCACTGTGAAAAACGTTCAGGTGCGTCCGACATAAATGCGTCGGGGATGAGACATCTGTATAGGTATATAATAATAATAATATATATATATAAACATAAACTTTTCTCTTTTTTTTTTTCGGTAGCGATTTGCCGCAACTATAACATCACTACCGGAACCCATTGCCTAGAGAATTCCATAATAGTACGTCAAAATCGGAAAAATATATATATATATATATGTGACGGGCTGGAATGTCATTTTCAGGCCGGCTAGTGGTGATTACGCGGTCGTAAAATTGTAGACAAATTGGAAAAATAGTGATTTTTTTTTCTCTCTTCCGCACGTCATCCTATAGTGTAAAAATAAAAAAATATATAAATAAAGCGATGGACCTTTTATACATCGCACCGCACATATCGACAGTTCCGTCCGAGTTGAGACAAGTGTCACCGGGCAGTGTTCAATACCGTTATGGCGATGAAAATAATATTGTACTCCCGTTTTGCCGATGAAATAAATTAAATGATTGGTTTTTCAAAACTTCTAAATTATAGTTTCTAGGCTATATAATAATATAGTAGGTATCAAAAATGTCGGTTGAACAATTATTAATAAAATGCGTCGCAGTGCGGTATATCCACTTTATGCGACGAAATCGCTGGGGACTTTCAGATAATTTCACATTGTTCAATAATAATATTAAATGATGCAAAGAATGTAGCCTTAGGACCTTAGAGAATTTCTTGGTTTGACAAGATTTCGTATATTGTCAGGGGTACCTACGTTTTTTATAGTACTAAATGGATCGCGGAAAAAAAAATAGAAACTGTTTGGTATTCCGTTGGATAGTGGTATTTTCGATACACCTAATAATATATATATATATATTTCGAGGAAAAGAAGGAAGTGTTTTTTCTTGTCGTGGATAGACGTATACTTATTTTTGAAATTTTCGATAGTCGTATTGTAAGCCAGTTATGGGAATTTGGCATTAACTCGTGATATTGGTTGTAACCAACTTCTGCCAAAAGCATACCTTTTCCTTTTCCTCCAAGTCATAAATCGGCGAATCCCCTTTTGGTTGTACGATTTACTTTTCCTCAGTATCTTATGACTTTTAAAACCATATAATCGCATAATTTATGTAAAGTATGCACTGTACAACTATATGTACCTATTACACGTCCATATTATAACTGCATTTATTTCTAACATTATTTTATCATTATAATATGACTCACTGAAAAATAATTAGGTAACATATTTCAGTAATTTTTAAGGATTTTGTTTAAAGTTTGAACTAACTGAAGATTAGATTAACCTAGCTACGCTTGTAAAAATAAAATATTTATCTATATTTTTAGTTTTTTTTTTTGTGTTTAGAACATGTTGGAAGTTTAAAACTATTCTGAGGAACCTTGTATTAAATTTTTAATCTGTTTTGGTCATAATCAAATATGTGCCTTTTTAATTATTAATCAATTAAATTATTTTATTTATTAACTTGTCTTAATTGTGATTTTCCGCTTTTCTAATAGCTTTACTAATTCAATATTATTCGAATGCTATCCTATAAGATTTACATAAGGCGGAAAAGGGAAATTTTTAGTTTGGGCGGAAAAGGAAATCCACTAATTTATATTATTTGCGGAAAAGTGAATCTGCGGAAACGGGTAACTCAGTGTAAATCACTGTCATTAATCGATAGTGAAATACAAATTTACATGGCAGAATTTAAATTAAAAATAACTAACATCAAAAATGTAAGATTAGTTAAAAATACATAGTGAATATCCCTATTTATATATCACTGACCTGGTTAAAATAAAAACAATCGAAACATTAACATTTTTTTAGCTGTTGATATTTAATTGAAATGCCTAAAATTGCGCTTATTTTAAATATTGTAATGCATTTAACTATATGGAATCCATAAAATATATTACCCAAACTGTATATTACCATAAACTAATAAAAAATTTATCCATCGGACTGATTTTGATTTTTAATTTGCCAAACTCAATGACAGTTATTATAATATTAGGTAATCTTCTATTGAAGAAGTTTGAAATTTCCCGATTGTGTATAACCACTTAAGGTCATCGAGATGACGCTTTATTATGTACTATAATATAATGTTAAATGGTTATTATAACACAATTTTGTTATTATTATTCTAAAAATGATTTTAAAAACTAATTTCAAAAAACTTGTAACTAGTTTTTAGATAAATACTCATAACGAATTTATCATGGCATTTTATATTTTATTATTATGATGTATAATTTACCATAAAATGTCAAAAAATTGTGTTTTGAATAATCGTAGGTAGTAAAATACTCGTATGTTCTTTAAATAAAAAACCCTGGTAAAAGTTTAGTGGCTGAAAAATCTAGTCTATTAAGATAATTGCACAAGTTTACGAATTTATGTAAGTTTATATTTGTTTTTATTTTGTTTATTATTACTATTTTTATCATTATAGTTAATATTATTACTATTATAGGTACCTATGTTTCACAGTTATTTTAACACTTTTATTACGAGTGCTGTTTAAAATTACAACTACAAAAGAATAATTTTAAACACACAGGGTTAGATAACTTCATTTGTACTCACATATGCCTACTTTTGAAATGTTTTTATCACAGGTATTTAAATATTTGAAATCTGAATGAAAAATAATATTTAAATATACGCGTATTTACCAATAAGCGTTTTAGAGGACGCTTATCCATGCATTTGTTGTCTCCGTCTTACACACACGTACGACGTAGCAATTTTTCGTTCACAGGTGTCAATAGAGTGCTGTTATAGTTTAGATATTAGAGTGAATTGACCCCTATATCATCAAACTTTTAGGTAAGATCATTATCTATACTTAAGCGTCGGCGATTTGTTCGATGTTTTAATTTCCAAGCTATATATTATGAGCATTTTTAGATTGTGACATTTCACATACCTATCCATTACTTGCTTGTAAATTAAAATATCAAAAAAATCGCTGACGCTCAAGAACAGATAATTTTCTTAGGTACCTAAAAGTTTGATAATAGGTCAATTCACTCTAATCTCAAAACTAACAGCACACTATTGAAACTGGTGAACGAAAATTTGCTTTTGGTGTGTGTTTGTAAGTTGGAGACAACAAACGCATGGGTAAAGCGCCCTTTTAAGATTAAAACTGAAAAAAATTGGATTAAAAACTAAGTTTGGTTTATGGTATTCAATTTTGGGGGTCTACTAAGCCGTCCGACACCAAAACTCTACAAGCGTTCAATCAATATGCCTCCGCCTAATAACCTCTGCCCCTTGGTCTGAAGCTATAACAAAAACCTTCACAAAGACTTAAAACTACTAACCCTTAACGATCTGGCCAAGTATCACTACAACTAAATTTTATTCAAAGCTACACTCTCGCATAACAATCCATTAATCAAACAATTATCCTCTTCCGCCCACCTACCCAGAATACTACAGATAAAATGGCACAGGGGTTTCGTAAGGCAGCAAATAAAAATAAATACAAAATCTTTTTCTTAGGATAAAGAAATAAGAGTCTTCCTATTTTGTCCGCGAATATTATTAATATAATTTTAGTCATCAAACATAATTATTAATCCATATTGTATAGATTATAAATATATAATGTCTGTCTTTGGTAAAAACAAATGAAAATAAAACTAAGTTTGAAAATTATACTTTGTCTAGAAAATTCGCATAAAAATATATTTCATTAATTATTTCTAAGTATCTGTGGTTATTTTTTTTCTGAATTCCAATAAAAGAACAATATATATTTTTATTGCAAACAAGTGTTGCGTAAATATTCCTGTTTTCTCGTTATTTTTGTGGTTAGTTTTTATCCAATTATTAAGAAATGTAACTACAGAGTTTTCTTTAGGTATCAACTTTATTATTAATTTTTAACAGTTAGTTTTTTAATGGATTCTGTTAGTGCTTTTTTTTTTTTTTTTTTATTAGTCAAATTCGGATCAATATTTTATTAACTACGACCTTTAAAGTTTAGTGAATTCATTAATAGTTTTAATTGAAACAATTGGAACAAATTAAATTAAATTTAGTTGAATTGGTAATGGTATTTTATTCATATTTTAATACAATTTCATATATATTTAGTTCTTTTAGATTTTGGGCAGAGCAATGAATGTATTGATTTTATAATGATACAATTATGTGTTTGTTTCTTTATTTTTTATTATTGAGTCTATCATCACCGTTTTGGGCAGTAAAACAGCTTCGATTTTTTTTCAATAGTATCTTGTTTGATGGGAAATTAAATCTAGTTTGGAAGGTCAAAATTTAAAATTCCCAATAGTTTTCAAAAGCTAAGAGAAAAACAAAAGAAAAATTAAGGAAAAATAGGAATTATTACGCAAAATTGGTTTCCAACAAAATCGATTTTTTTTTTGGTGTAACTCAAGAAAAAGTAACCATATATTCAAGACATTTTTACTGGTTATAAATATAAGCATTTTCTATACATTTTCTATTAACATTTTCAAAATATTATATTGATTTGTTTTGAACTGTTTACGGACATTTTCAGTTTCCAATTGTTTTTAGTTTTTTTTCTATGTCAATAAAATGTTATTTGTTGGGTATAAAAGCTTGAAAATGTAATACAAGGCTCCTAGTATATTGTTACAATAGTAGTTAAAAAATATGAAAAATGAATAGTTAGGTTTTTTTTTATTAGCATTTAAAGTTTGATTTTTGACGACATTTATCAAATTATTTTATAATTAGAAATTGAAAAAATGTTCGACTTTTATAGCTAAGGATTGAAAATTTAAAACAAGGTTCCATGTAAGTAGGTTATTTTGTAATCAAAAATCTAAAAAATATAAAACACAGTTTTTTTTTATTGCTATTTTATGATCAAATTTGGACGAAATTACATATTAAATAACCAAAAATAACAATTTTAATTATTTTGTTGTAATTTTTTAATATTAATTCAACATACCAGCTACTGTATTAATAATAATAAATAACAATATAAATATAATATAAAATATCTAAACTGACAATAACTGTCTCAGCTCAGAATCGTTTTTCGTATACAATGATATTATATCATTGAATTCAAATTTAATACTATCCAATAAACAGTGACCCACTTGTAACCTACAGTACAACGGAGCGACATCGACTTATCCGCCTTTTTTTATATAAATCTAATAAATCACACATTTTTAGAATGTTTACCAACCAAAATAATTATTTATTGATTATTCCAATATTATTTTAATTAAATCCGTTTATGAACTTACTAATCTTTAGAGTGCCATATAAGTTAAGTTAGTAACCAAAACTGATGATTCAAAAATAAAAATGTTCAGAAAATAAGGTACAAAAATCTATCAATAAAATATATAATATATGTTAACAGTTAAAAAATAAACTTTGTTGTATATTGGTACCTACAGCATACATATACTGTAAGATGAGTTTTAAATGTTCATACAATTATTTTTATATTTGATTGTAGTTCAATTATTTATTGATTAAAATAACGATAATCATTATTTAAAAAAAAAAGAAAAACCGGAAAACCGGAAAACTTGCTTTGTTCCATTGCAAATTTTTGTAATTTTGAAAATTTTGAATTTTAAATGCTTTTTATATTTTTTAATTGCTGTACGAATTTCTTATTACTTACGAGGAATCTCGTAAAGTAATTTCTAAGCATTTTTACTCACAAACAAAAATAGTATCGTAGGTACTTAAATCGAAAATAAATTAAAAAACGTCAGCAATTTAAAATATTTATAAATATCACAAAATCAGCTGATATTGTTTGAATGTTATTGTTATATTATCATGTCTAGTAAAATATGCTTGAATGAATATCTATTACATTTGTAATGAAAATTTCCAGTCTTTATGTAAGTAGCTTTTTGAGTTTATTTCATTTTCAATTAAAACAACATTTCTAATATATTTAAAATGTTGTCGTAAATCGGTTCAACGTAAAAATTCAGGTTTTTCTATGTTCTCTGAAAATAGTTTCATATTATTTTGAAAATTACACCGGAGTTTTAACTTTTTATTACCTATATTTATCAGATTGATCCAATTTTTAACAGAAACTACCCCCAATGTTAATATCAAAACAATTGGTGTAGATATATGTATAAAAAAACCCACTTGTTGTTGTAATTTCAATACTTCTATCGCTTCACTCAGAATCTAAAAATCTAAGAGCACAATGACATAATGTGAAATAGATTTAAAGTCGTCATGAAGATGTAATCCGATCGCAATGAGTACACATCATCTTCGAACGAATGCACAGTGTCTATATTATGCTCATTATTAGTAGGTTGACCATTATAATTGACACAAGCCTAACATATTTTGAGATTTTCCGTTCGTCTTTAATTTTTGACAGCAAAACCTTTCGTGTTATCAACCTCATCGACACGTCCTTCGAATACGGGTAACTACACATTACAACTTACAACAATATGATTAAAATACTTACCATGTGATTCTTTTATCATTAAACACTTATTATTTCAAAAAGTTCACGTTTAAGAAAAAAAAAAGTTTTCTAGTCGTTCAAAACCAACATTTTCAAAATATACACATATATATATTTCATATTTTAAAGCAAATTTTTTTTTGCTATGTATTTCGATACATACAATTTAATTTAGGACGAGTAATTTCCATATGAAATTAAAATATTGTGTGTTGTCATCTAAAAAAGTAACATGCTTAAAAATGTAAAAGATAAAAATTATTAAAAATAGGTATACGATTTTTTTAATCATTGTTTTTTATTGACTAGAAACCACGTACATTTTTTTTTTCAAAAACATACTTATACTTATTTAAATAATGAGTGTTCAATGGCATTACAAAAGAATCACCAGGTATAAAATATATAATACTACCATTTAAATTAAGCAGGACTCGAAATCGATTTTAAATATCGATAAAAACCATCTTAATTCTGAGAAATCAAAAGTGATATCCAAATCAAATATTTCTTTTAATGATATCCAAAATCTATATTTAATCCAGAAAAAACATTAAATCGACAATTTATACCAAAATATAAATCATTTTATAGTTTTATAATGTACAAATAGATGTAAAATTAAAAAAATAAAATAATGCCTGATTATAGATTTATAATGACGTTCATAATAAATACCTATAACTGATATTTCGTTTTCTTAGGCCCATTATTAGTCGTACAGGCGAGATGATAGGTTTCTCGTACTTAGAAATCAAAATCAAAATCGTAAAAAAAAAAAAAGAATAATTATGTTCAAAATCATAATACAATTAAACCGAAATCGTGCAACAATAAAAAAAATTATGAAATCAATATAATGTTATTTTAAATTTAAATCAGAAAAAAACAAACATCAATTATTCTTCATTTTTATTTCAAGCCCTGCAGCATTTGGTTTCTACACAGCGAAGAATAGCTTTACCACGAGGTTGTATGACGAACATTATGCATAGTAATATTAGGCATATTACGACTTGTATGTTTTATGGCAGAGCCGTGGTTATTGCGTTTCGACTTCTCGACTTTAAAACGCTGCGAGAGGTGGTTTTTAAATAAAAACGCGGAAGCACCCTGCTGACCGGTGAGTTTTACTGGTTTTTCGTTTTACGTTTTTTCGCCAGTTGGAAGGAAAAACACATAAATAAAATCGTACGTTTCTATTAATACAAAGTGGACAGGTACAATATGCATTATCGGAAAACAGCTGATATTTTCAATTTTCAAAACCCATAAATAATCAGTAGGAATAGTATATATGGGTAATAAATACTCTTTTCGCACAATTATTTATTCTCACTTTTTATTATAATAATATTCAGCTCTTCGCATCTCGTCGTCATCAAGAACCGTGCTGCAATTTTGACCATTTCAACTACAGGTAATAGGTACGAGTCACCTTCAGAATTGATTTGCAATAACCTCACTATTATATAATCACGTTTAAAACAATTTTAGTAAATTTTTTTTATTCTTCTCGTGACCCCGTGTGGTACAGATAATACGTTTATTATTTCCGACGCAATTAGAGTTTTAATATAGAAGAAACTACCCATAATAATATATATGTGTAACACAGCCGTAGTCTTATATATATATTAAAAACATACTTGAGTATCTGAAGAGGATTATAAGAAGATTTATTTAATAATTTATAAGCTCCGTCCCATAGTTCCCTTTCTAATTGCATTAATTATTTACACGATATTTTTGATGAATTTTTAATGATTAATTTTACTTCGTATTTTTGGTGCTTATAATTTGCAGAAAATTGTATTACTGTATTACTATAATGTGCTATATTCTTCTTTTTAACATTTTGAAAAGTTGTTCTTATATAATCCGTAATGACCAATCATGAATTATTGTACTAATAGGTAACTGGAAGACCTGACAAAAGTAAGCACTTTTTTAATTAATATTTCTTAATTTTTTTTCACATACAATACCATTTACAAACGCTTGCGACACACATATAATATAAAATATTTTATTTTATTTTTAAATACTGAGCAAAACAATTTTCAAATTTAATATACATTTTTTTGAAAAATTAAAATTAGCCAATTTGTAAATCTGGTTTTTAGAAAAATGTTGAAGGTAAAAACATTTGCTTTAGTCATGAAGTTTATTTTTTAGAATTTTTGAAATCTGATTATTTTTGTTAAGTAAAGTTCATCCAGTAGTAAAAAACATTCAAAATTTAAAAAGCATTATTTTTTAAAAATATTTCACTAAAATTATTAAATCTTAATTTTTTTTTAAAAATGTATTAATTCTCAAATGAATGAGCCTTACTTAAATAAAAAAAATTGACATTTTAAAAAATTAGAAAAAAACAAACATGTTGTGTTGACTTTGATAGATATTTTTGCAATCAAAAGTTTTCTAAAGCCTAGATTTACGAATTAACATTAAAAAAAAAAAATGTAAATCACATTTTTTATTTTCATTATTAAAAAAGGGCGGATAAGTGGATGTCGACTGCTGTACAGTAGGTTACGAGAGGGTCACTGTATAATGGATGGAATTAAATTTGAATTCAATGATATCATATCATTGTAGGCAAACAATAAACGATTCTGAGATGAGACGGTTTGTCAGTGTGATTATATTATTTTATATTTATACTGTTATTTCATATTATTAATACGGTAGCCAGTAAGTTGAATAATTTATATAATAAAATTACAACAAAATAACTAAAATCGTTATTCTTAGTTATTTAATATTTAATTTTGTCCAAATTTGATCATAAAATAGCTATAAAAAAAACTGTTTGTTTATATTTTTTTAGTTACAGAATAACCTACTTACGTGGAACCTTGTTTTAAATGTTCGATCTTTAGCTATAAAAGTCACAAATGTTATCAATTTTTAACTACAAAAATATTTAAAAATTTAAAATTTGATAAATGTTGTCGAAAATCGAACTTTAAATGCTTATAAAAAAAAATTGTGCCTATATGTACTTATAATATTTTTCAAGTTATATGGTAATATTATATTATGGTCCTTGTATTAAATTTTAAAGCTCTTTTACCCAACAAATAAAATTTAATTGACATTCATAGAAAAAAAAACCTAAAAAGAATAGGAAACTGAGTATGTCCGTAAACAGTTCAAATAATTTAAAATATTTTGAAAATTTTATTGTCTGTAGAAAATGCTAATATAAACAACCAGTATGTATCTGCGGTCATTTGTTTTAGAGTTATACCAAAATCCAAAATCGATTTTGCGCAAAATTTCCCATTTTTTCTTAATTTTTCTTTTGTTATTCCCTGCGCATTTGAAAACTATTAAGAATTTTTAACTTTTGATCCCCCAAAGTATCAACTAGATTCATTTTTTTATCAGAAAAGATATTGTTGAAGAAAATTGAAGCAGTTTTACTGCCCCAAAAGGTGATGACAGTCACAAAAAAAAACACATATCATTGTAAAATCAATACATTCATTGCTCCGCTCAGAATCTAAAATAAAACAAAATAAAAACATTTTATAATATACGTGTAGTGCACGAGTCAATAAATTGTATATAGAAAAAAAAAATAAAAAATATCGTTTATAAAAAATATATTTAATTTGTCAGGTATTCCTGTTACACCCCAACTAATAGTAAACTATAATAATTACTATAATAATAGTCGTATAATTTTAAAAAATTAGCTAATTCGCTATCATAATTATTGGTGTAATGGGCTAATCGAAATACTTTGAATACAATTTACTATTCACATATTTATATACTCAAATATTTTTTAAATTTATTGAAGACTAACAAACATTGTTTGGCCAATGGTTTTATTTATTATTATGTAATAAATACAGAAAAATATTTTGCATTTTCCCGATATTATGTGATTAGTCAAAATTGCATGTAATCAGTTTATTTTGCAGACCTAAAGACAATAATTTTATTAAAACATAAGTCTGATTATCAAGGTTTTCAAATGGTACTTACATAATGTAGTTGGCTAGATATACCGATTATATATAATTATGCATGCATTGTATAATTTAAATTATTGAGCGGACAATGGAAGAACACAATTTTGATATTCTAATATTTTCTATGTATTTTAAGACAATCATACAATTCCTAGTACCAGTAGTACCTAATATGTATAAAAAAAACCTAATGTATGATAAAATTGATTCATTTATTTATTTGTATAGCTCAGACTTCTCTATAAACGTTATAGCGTTCGTGGGTGGGTATCCACCCAATGACGGAGGAGTATTTTAATTGGGCTAAGCCCACTCAAATTTATTTTTAAAATATGCCCTAAAATCCTATCTGCTATCCGAATACGCAGATAATTATCTGGAATTAGTCGCAGGAACTGTGTATGTTATTATAACGCCAGTATAAAACTTTCAATTTTTTAATTTAAAAGGAGACAAAATTAAAATCGTTTTTCACCTACACAAAGTTTGTTCGATATTTTTGTAGTTCGTCGTAATTTCTTCAAATGCAATCATAATTCAAGTAGTTTAAAATACAAACAAACGAACGTGAAAAAGCGTAACATTTTCATCTTAAATTCCATACATAAATTTCTACGATTGGTAACTTCTCGTATACGCGTGTTCCTATACAAACCGTTTTATCGTGTTTAAACTCATCCATATATTTTAATAATATAAATTTTAACTTAACAAATGGATATTTAAAATGTAAGTTCATTTCTCACTTACCTTTTTTATTGACATTTTTTTTTTAATAGGTACATATACATCTGTTTTTACATTTTACTATAATAATCACGGTTGTAACAATATTCTGGTTGCACAAATGTATGAAATAAATGGACCCTCCCAAATCTCATTATCATAAATTTTCAAAAGAACAAAAAATTAATAGGGAGCGCTCCTTTTGTGAAATCTTTGAAACATTAACTTCAGCAACCGTAGTCTGTACGACTGTTTTATGGTTTGCCGCTAGGGTTCACTGTAATCTAGTTCTACTTAGGGGAGCCTTAACGCATGACACACTGAATGGTCCGTGTCTTTTAAGTAATTTAATATTGGAGTTGTGCAACCAGTTAACCTACCTACAACGGTGATATTAATATAAATTTCACAAAGTAATTCTACATTTATTTATAGAAATATCGTTTTATAAATTACCACCTATTATATAGAGCTTCATAGAAATATTTAAAATTAATATACCACTGCTACAAAATATTAAAAAAGAACAATTTTTAATTATTTTATTGGTGAGGTACTTATTGAAAAATCTCTTTATCATTGAGTATTTTCGACAAACCAGTGCTTGAATTGGGAAAAAATTAGGAGGATGTGAACTGTAAAAAATATGTGCATATCTGAATATTTAAATATCTTCTTGATTGGGATTTCATTTTAGAAGCATAAATATTTTCTAAAAAGAAGAGTAAACTCCGACCCCCCCCCCTCCACACACACAATGCAAGCACTGTGACAAACTAAATCAAAATCTAACTGAAATATACGTAATACTAATCTTAATGTGTATTATGTATTGTATTTCTTTCGGTGTGTAACCATACAAACTCCTCCTAAACGACTGCACCGATTTTGATGAATTTTTTTGTGTGTGCTTAAGTGGGCCCTCAAATGATTTGAATTCACAATTGGACTTAGTAAGCCCAACCCGGAGAGGTACTCAAACAGATATTTTAATATTTGCGATTGAAATTTGTGTTTACAAAAATGGTTGGTTGTAGGAGAAACAATTAGTGTTTAATTATTATTGGTTGCTATTGGTTGTTCGTGCAGATCCGACCGAATCGAATTTTTGCACATTGTCTATACCAAATTGGCCGAGTGGAACTTGTAGCGGCGAATTACACCCAAAAAGAGTTGAACAATCACAATTTTAAGAGTTGTCATTATTTACGAGCAACGATGTGCGTGTGATCACTGATAAGATATAGTATATTATATACTTATTAACATGAGCTATGTTAACTATTAGCTAACTTTACATAACATGTTAACTACTAACGTATTATTTGGTTTTATTAATATTAACTATTCATTACATTACATAAATAACTAGCTGTCACGGTGACGCTAATAGACGAAACCATGGAGGGTAACCTAACCTAACTCGCGAGGCGGATAAAAATAGGTAAATGTTTTTTCTTTTGTGAACCAATTGCGAGCAGAAATAAAAAAAAAATTCGGTTGTGATTCAAATATTATTAATAGCGGGCTAGCCACTCTAAAATGGTTCAATCTATATTATCTAAAGTTTAGATTTTAAGCTTTTTTCCTTTTATCGCCAAAATCGGTCGAGTATTTTTTTTTTTTGATTCTATAAGCCTCTGCCATACATACACTTCGCCTTTTATATGCTATCCGAGATAATAGCCTGTTACCCGTGAGCCGTGGCTTATTATCATATATTATAATAATCGTACGATTCGTCCGAGATCCAAATTAATATGTGTGTGCACGATTTGATGCCTATTGGTCAAAAACTGTGGTTCTGCACATTTTGGTTAATTTATTAAGTATATTATATTGTAGAATTCATAATAAAACTTAAATAGTATTATCGAAAATATTATTATTTTACGGTAATAAAATAATGTTAGGTCTCCTAAAACAAATTTACCTCGTCGTACCAAGTATTTCTTTTTAAGAAAATACAATAAACTTAATCGAACAGCCAACAGTTAAATAAATATTAAATAGTAAATACATGTAAAATGTAGATTAATTACTCTGTTAACATATTGTTCAAAACAATTGTTTATATAGTTCTAATAATAGGAGTATTCTTAGTTTTTTAATTCTTCAATAAATTGATAATTATTGAGACTTATGAAAATGTATTACTTTTGACTTTATATAAGTACGTGAGATCTTTCGAATAATACGTATCAAAATATGTAAGGATAGCGATAAGGATTTTATGTCCAATCACTGCCATTTTTGTAAGTAACATAATCAATGATTATCATTTATCACCATTCACCTTCTATTAATGCCTTAGGTACCTACCTACATAAATATTAATAAATGCAACGTAATTTCATGTGTTATGTGGAAAAGATACTTGCGTACTTCACTTATTCCAATAAACATTGTTGCAGTTAATATTACTTTGCTATTACTTATACAATTTATAATATTTAATCTTGTTGTTAATTTTTTTTAAGTACATTTAATAATGGTAATTAGGTATGTAATTTTTTTTAAACTTTTTTCTTAACGATGGAAGAATACGCATTTTGATAATTAATGTTATAAAAATTTAAAAATTATAACGAATATAATATCTAGGTATTTTGTTTTTAAAATTAACTAATATGCATGTTTTTGGTATAGTTTATCCTTTTATCAGATTCTTTGTTTCCGCGGAAATTAATTACACACCAAAATCTGGTACAAGTAACAAATGTTTTAAGTGTCAAGTGTCTACGTATTCTTCTGTGTTCTGCATTGACTATGATCTTATGTGAGCGACATCTCGACCTTGATTATGCTAATGAGTAATGATAACAGTTTCTGAAATTTGTAATGTACTGTTTAAAATCTGAATTTCTATACAAATAATAATAAATTATAAAACATTTTCAGGTTTTTTTTTGCTAATTTGAAATTCAATTATTTTTGTGAACTATATAATATAAGCTACTACATCAACAACTATTATTACTTGAGAGTAAAGTAATTTACTTTACTCCAACACTAGGTCTTATAACATACATAGTACCTATTATAATGACAGCTGATCATAACTCTCTCTCGAATACTGTTATTCATCCATCCGCCTAAAACACCGTTCATGTAAAAGATACATTTTTTATATCCAAGCTAGCACACAACCACGCGTTCAGGTATCCCTGCAGTCGAAACATACCCCACACCCGAGGTGTAATATTACCCTAGAAAATGTTTACCCCTTAATCCTACTCGGATCATATATTCCTAGGATGATAATACCCCATAATAATGTCTTAGGATAATATTACACCCCCGATAAAGGACTGACATTATACTGTTTCAACACCAGTATAGGTACTTTGACGCCTTCCTGTCACTTTCTAGTCATGGATGTCGGGGTCATCCCCTGCAGCTACGATGTATTTCACCATCCATCGTTGCACGCCATACGACGTTGTTTCAACATGAAATAATACATTTTTTTTTTATTGTTTCAGAAGTACCTATATTACATTGTATCACACTATCACTTACGATTTAATGTCATACCCCGACGATTAAATACGACTCGTTAAAAATTATAAATTATAACTATTATCAATTATAATAAGCACCGAATATTATGCTCATCATCTTTATGAACATACTTGTTGGCAGGACAAAATCCAATAGCGTGTGGATATATATAATATATATATATATATATATATATATACATATATACACACCCAGAGCGCCGGTTATTACCTAGAAATCTTTTGACAGCAGACAAATAACCATTAATAATAATATTCCGTCCGTCCGTCTGTCCGGTGGGCACCTGCGGATGACATACACAGACACACACACACACACAAATATATATTATATAATATATACCCACATTTCCTCCCGATATTCCATTTCCACTGAGGATCACGAAAACCCAGTGAGCCATCAGCCATGAATATCGCCGGGTCGGACAGATTGTGGGGAGGCCATCTGTGTGTGTGTGTGTGGTGGTGTTGAGGGTGGGGGACGCAAGCGTAGGTACGTCATATTGGAAAATAACTGAAGGAGAATAAAATTCCCTCGACTTATTACATTTTTATCATTTTTGTCGGTCTGGCCGACACGCCGCGCGACCGTATAAATATTTATAATAAAACGTTTGCCTCTCACATCGGTCGACGACATTTATAATTACCACTGTCGGGTCGTATTGCCAGCCGCGAAAATGAATTTTCTAGACGACACGACCGTACCTATGTATAGGTACCGAGAAAATAGTAATACTCACTATAATTATACTTACCGCCGAGTCGATCCGAGAAAATTTGAATATTATAATGTTACCGGATCAGTGCAAGTTACAAACACGGTCAGCAGACACGATATCATGTACACGCTACATATCTAGGTCGATGACGAGGTCTCAGGGGTAATTATTTTAGTGACGTCCGTCGGTATATATGGTACCATTGCCCAAACACACTACGACCGGATTTTTCGATTTTATTCAACCAAAGAAACGTCCGAATCTATAATACGAGATAATGATATGGCATCATTATATGTGTGTTTGGTGGACGAAAACGTCGTGGAAAAATCTCAAAAGTCCAATTATTTTTCGCATATTTGACACACAGTTAGAACTACATAATGGTATCCGAGTCGATGTCATTGCATCGGTGAACGTTATTATCTACATTCGCAGTATGTATTTTATAAATATCGTCGTTTTCGATCATATATTGACGTTTATCCATTATTTAAAATCTATATTTTATCTATACAGTGACAAGCAAACTTTTGTAAGAGAAATAAAAATACACGGTCCCGTGATAAAAGGCAGCGTCCAGGAGTGACACGAGGTAATTAAAGTTCGTAATTCGCTGTTTCAGCTTAATTTTTTTTTTAATTCCTTGGAAAAGAGGTTACGTGATCAATTTAATTTGATAAATCTGCAATGGTATTGTATTAGAGTAAAGATTGGAAATAAGAGGGTTTGGGTGTTTTTGGACGATTTTATAAAATTGCTCGTATACCTACAGTAATGGGATTCGAGTGTAGGCAATGTTATGGCATTGAGATCACGTTGTAACGCGTGGTCACAACACACCGAGCAATGAGATGAAGATTTATGGATGGCAATGATTTTAAGTTAGATGTTTTGGTAAAATCCCAGAGCCTAATTCCAGTCGTCAGTGAGGGACGAATCAATCGTTTGTACTTTAGGATTTTGGAACGAACAGTTTTCCTTAATTTACGAAGCTTGAAATTTGAACTTTTAAGATTTAATAGGTCTAATGCGAGTAGCCCAGGGAAATCTCTTATCAAAATGGACTTGGAAGATATTTGACTGGGCTGTTTATTGCGTGATGGTTTTGTTGTTTAAATATTATACAGGTGAGGTTATTAATTGAACGATGAATAATATTAATGTAAATAGGTTTATTTTCCATAGACTGTATCGTTCGTTCTTCTTTTTTATTCTTGACGATTTGAAAGTAACGAAGATTTTTATGGCTAACTTTGTGTAAATACCATAACCTGCAGTTATCACAGTATCGCCAGTTAAAGTGCCTAAGCTAATGGCATTGTAGCGAAATAGGTCATATGTACACTATATTTATTTGGGGCAAGGATATACTGACTTACGGAACGGCTGTTTTTTGTGGAGTGGATACTGGATTATTCATCTTCACGCCGTAGTACAGAGATACAATGAGTACAAAATTACTATGATAAAAATCGTTTAACACTTCACTCAAATTTATCATTTGTTCATTTTTGTGCGAAGAATGCTTGGTAATTGTCAATACAAAAATAGTAACATGTGTTTTTATAATTTAAACCATAAAAAAATAGAGATTTTGAAACAATAATTTTATAGCAAAGCACTGAGAAGAACATATTCAGGTAATCCTAGTCTACCTTAATTTAATAACTCGAAAAGTAAGAAAACAATTATCGTAAACCCACGAATCTGTGTCACTGATTTACAGCAACCATAATAATATCGTATTATTTTATACACGTCGCTAAATATTAGAAGAAAAATAATTGATTTATGTTAAAAAAAAAAATGTGTTTACACATTATTTATGAATAATTTCAGTGACATAGCAGGATGCAAGTACTGTACAGAAAAGAGTTAAAAACATAAAATATTGCTTTATTTACCAGAATAGTTGAGCTTGATAGTTAAATAATTAAATTATTTTATTTATCAGAATTCTATAGAAATTATATTTCAAAATTGTTTATAGGTTCATAGAATTGGATAAAAAAACTACTTACATTTATAATATATCATAATATTGAACTAACGTCCGTTTTTAAGAGTATTTCAGCCCATTATTATTTTCTCCCCTCAGGACCACACGCGACATAGCAAATTTACGTTTAGCAGAACCTTCCTCGTGTTGTTATCTTTAGTATTGTAGTGAATTGACCTATTTTCAAGCTTAAAATTAAGGACATCGTCTTTGTTTCAAAGTTAGTTATTTCTACGATATTGACATTTTTACGATGATATGAATATGTAAAATAGTATTATAATTTAAAAATTTAAAAACCCATTATTTTGCGTTAAAATTAAAATATTATAAAAAAATTCAAAGTACGAACATAGATAGTGTGCTTGAAGTTATGTCAGATAATAGGTCAGATCACTTTAATACTAAAACTAACGGCGCAAAGTCGGTAATGCTGAACGCAAATTTGCTTAGTTGCTCGTGGGTTAGGGTGAGGAAACAAACAGTGTGCCGACATCATCTTAATATTACCATATTATATAAGTGTCAACATTATATGTGTAACTGGTACATTCGTAGGAAAGCGAAATAACCGTTGTAATTATTCATTAAACTTCATAGACTCGGAGACTGTAACCGGAACAACGACATTTTACCGAAACACTCTAAAAACAAAATGTACTATGTATCAGGTAATATGCACGTGAACCTTTGCTGATCGATATTAAAATGCGAATTCCGCGAACACTGTTTTGGAGACTGAGACAATTCGGTTATGCGTGCATGTATGAATCGCTCATCGTGGGTGTAAAACCAAAAATTATTCTAACTAATCGATGAAATATCGCAAAGGTAGAGATTATTTAAAAAATAATATGATATTAACATACAGATGTGACAGTAGGTTAGGTTAGGCCTGACCTACCTATTGAATCGATACCTACAAAATTACTGAAAATAAAATCTGGTGATTTCGGACCGAATAATGGACGAGTTCAGCTGATGATAATATTTGGTCACGTAAACACTTGAGTACCTACATTGTATTTTAATAATATAACGACGTAGTGTCGAGATACAAGAACGCATATAGTATTCTATTCATTATAAATATTATACAATTATTAGAAACGTTAAATTTAATTAATATAGTTTTTTGTACTAACTATAGGGGCCTATTACTGCACTAGATAATTTTTCGAAATGAAACATGAAGGTTTTTTTACTAGAAAATTAAAAGTTGATACTGTACTAAGCAAATATTTGTCAGAAGAAAGTCAACACAATAACTGTGTATCTAGAAAATTCGTATTCTATAAGAAATTATATTAAAGATTGGTAAAATAAACACACCGGTTTGTTGATATAAGGGTGAATAAAATTAATTTTGTTGACATCAGCTATATGTTCTATGTGTCTTAATGTACAACAAAAGAAAACAAATTTAAAATAATGAAAAATATAAAATTAAAGATGTTTGAGTTCACAAAATATATTTAATTTCAAAACCATATCTCAAATATACATTCCAGCATATTGTTATAATGTAAATGCATGAAATCTTAAAATGGTAAATATAATAATATATAATAAAAGGTGAGCCTTACTGTGTCATAGAATTTTTTTTTTTATATCATTAAGATCAATTTATATATACTAGATGTCATGGCAATGCTTTTCTACTGCTCGGATTTTTTGATTGTTCAACTCATTTGGGTGTAGCACGTCGTGGAAGAAATGTCTTTTTAATTGTAGATTATATTATATATTTTAATTTATAACCATCCCCACCGGCGTTGTCCTCGATATTCGCTTGTGATTATGTGAGCAGTATATTATCAGGTAGGCATTCTACCTGAGGTAGATCTCGGACCCCTCGTGGTGCGTGCGTAGGTGTATAATTTAACTCTAAAGTATCAAAAAATGCAAACAATTTGTCCACCGAACCCGTGATACGAACCTTCTAAAGCAAAATACATAGGCTTATCGCATTAATAATAATTATTATTATTGAAACCAATAACAACTATTTATAAACAAAAATTTCTACTGTCGAAATCCCTGTTTGAGTACATCCCCGGGTTGGACCTTTTATTTACTTTTCTTCGTGACAAAATATAGACTATCTTCTTACCCAAAGTCTTATCCGTATAATATGAAACCAAATTTCATCGCAAACGGATGAACGGTTTGCAACGGTTTGCAACGGAATGCATAGAAACGTATACAGAATTAGTGCGCAATAGTGTGATTAGGAAAAATAAAAATATATTAGCATCAATTAAAAAGATATAAAACACCTTTTTTGTAAGTGTTCAAATTTCTTTACATAAAATTAATGTGTTCAGACCTGTAAAAGACCTAAAAATGTGAATTCTTGACATATTTTCGACACAAGCGGTTACTCATACAGTCATACGCAAAACGTGTATAGTACTTATTATTATAATATTATTTTTTTCATTCAAAAATCTTTATTTGCAAATATTTTTTAATGCCAGTGCAAAATTAAAGAGTCATATTATAAACACAACGGTAAAATATGGCGTCTTGGATCAAAATCGATTTTTCGAATGGCCATTGGTTTAAAATCACCTGTTATGATCATAGAGGTTAAACACCTGGTTTCAGGGGAACACATTAAAAATAAGAGCCCACAAAAATTTTGAAAGCAATTAGGCACAGGGAATGTTTACGACTTTAACCATTCTTTTAAAGTGAAAATAGATCAAAAACTCTGTCTAAATAAAAATAAGTATATGTATGAATAAACTAAGTTATGCAGAAAACAATAAAAAAAAATTAACTACACAATTAATAATCGGTAACATGACATTTTTTTAGGAAACTGTTGAAATGTTCAGTGAACGACTCCTGCAACACAGCCTGTCCCATTTCGATAGAAAACATAGTTTTTGCTGTTTCCGATCACTGGCAACTAACGCTAATAAATTTATCATTAGCTTTGCGCTTTTGTTAGTAGGTTTTTATGTTATTTTATTGTAGAACTCGTTTAAGTAAAGCTTCAAAAACCAAATACTTTAGAACAATGCATAGTAAACTTATTCATACAGAATACCACAAACGAATAGTTATTGAAAACTAACCAAAACCATTGGGGTCTTTGTTTAATAACTAGGGGCTTGAGTGAAATAGGTCAGGAGGTCCCCCGCGCGCACTCCAATGGTTATAATAATAATTTCGGTGCACAAACCGAAATCGGCGAACAAAACATTGTCTACGAAAATTCGTCTCCTTTCCCAACATTGCAAATATTTTTCTAGAGGGATCGAAAAACCCTTTGACTTTGACGTTACATCGCAACGTGCGATGGAGTTATTTTTACCACAATCCACAAGTGCGTGCACGAATACGGCCTCATATAATATTATAACATAACACATTAGCTCCGGCGATGTCCGTCTGGCGGTCGTCTCGGTTTCATATCGGTCGGACGTCTCATCGTCGGGGCAGTCGCGAAAGTCCAACTTTTCGTGGACATATTATTATAGTCTGCTCACAGTATAATATAGTTTCGTGACCGACGGAAGAATTCGTCGTGCATAATTTATATGCAACGGATAGAAACGGAAGCCAAACCGCCGTATATACTTGCGCGAAGTTTTGGTTGACTCGTCCCGCGTACTTACGTGTATATCTGTGTTTGCATTTCAAATCACCACGGCCGTCCCCCGTTTCATCCCCTCCTCCGAAATTGCATGGATTTCGAGCGCCGTGGATACGTTAATTGAAGGCTGACGACACGATAATGCGAACGTGCGAGCTAGTATTATATGATCGTAGTAACTATACGAACTTTAATGCACTCGTTAGGTTAGGTTCCTGGTTTGAGATTTTTAATTGGATGGGGGGTGGTGTCGGCTTAGTCTTTTTTAAGGCAATATCAATTAAATATTCTATGACTTTTGTTAAAAAAAAAATCGCACAATCATTACCACATTCGTATAAAACCATAATGAATGGTAAAATTAGATTGAAATAATAAATTGGGCCGACGACGTCGATTGTCTATGAAATTCGACGAGCTATAATTGCTACCCCTCGCTACCCTGTAATGACGCCTGTGCTACAAACTATGCAAAGATGATGAGAATTTTCGGTGTACAGCAAAATGTTATTCTCTTCTAGTCAACCTTAACTATTACGATCTCGGATTTTTCCATAATCGTTTTTATCATTTTTCCTTGCTTATGTTAATTTGTCTTCGATATTCGTTGTAATTATAATAACCATTGGACCGACCACTCCTTACTTTTTACTGTACCTATATAAGTTAAATAAAATCACGTGTTTTGCAGCTGTTTCTATCACTATAGATTTCGAGGTGCCAATTAATCATTACGGAAAATAATTATACAGTAATGTTATACCGTCGTAGTACTTGGGAACATTGTATTGGATTTATTTTTCTATTGTTTTTTTTTTGAGTTAATTGTTTCAGATTAAATAGAAAAACAGTCACCGAATATATATATTTTTCATATATTATATATATTTTTATATTTATATAAATATAGATATATTATTATAATTATACAATGATTTTCATCGACCACAAGGCATAAATAAAACATTAAATGTTTATTGTTATTAAATGAAATTTTCATCATTGCGAATCAATGCGTCCTTCCAATCCCTATATTCGTTTTCGATTACATTTTGTTGTTTTTTTTTTCCAAGGTATGGAGCACATTGGAATTTAGAAATACAAAAAACTTTTAAATCAACCAACTTTCGAGTGTTTGTATAGTACTTGAATCAAGATAAAAATGACTGTTTGGATAACAATTTGAATTAATTTATTGAAGGCTGTCAATAATTACGAAAACAACGTGGTTACATAATATCGATATGTAGCTCAAAAATTAGTATACACGAAAACTAATCGTTTAAAGAATTTTGACTTTCCAAAACAAAATTAATACCGTTATAAACAGATTGTGTAGGTAGGGGATTCCATAGATAACATATTATTTCTTTAATACCTATACCTATGGTATATTGGTACGGTACAGGTATAAATTGTAAAATGTTAAAGGGATAACCTTGATAAGATTTAATTTTTCTTAAAATAATCCCAAATGGAATATTCGCCGTACCTATAACGCCTTTGTCGAGACGTTTGTTTTTCGTTTTGTGCATCCGATCCTAAATATTTTCGACGACTGAGTTTACTTGTTGATAATGTGAAAAATGAATCCATCCGGTCAATGAACACGATAGGTACCTACCTAAACTGATTTGTAATCAAATTTTTTTTTTTTTTTTTTTTACGTGGAAACTAACTGAGGCGCAAAATGTTTAGTAAATACACTAAATATTAAAAACGGCAATGTTAAATACAATGTTCACGCCATTAGTGGGCGTGCCTTTTGCATTACATTTTGTCACGTAACTGCGTACGTAGTTAATTTAAGCACGTTTATAATATGTGTTTGGTGCACTCGTGCTCATGTCACAAATATATTTTAATATATGTTTTGTAAGTGGATTTTTGTTTTCGTTATAAAATAATATTATACATTACAGTTTTTGTGACTACGTTTCAACTGCATAATATACTATAGCCTCGTGGACTAGATTAAAATTTTTGTAAGACTTTTTAACATAGTTTATTAACAACAATTAATGTACTCGTGAAGAATCCGATCTATTCGCAGCTGTGCTGTTAATCATTAAAGATTAAAGAATATTCAAAATGTCAGCAACATTATTATAACTAGGCTAGTTACAATTTTATTTTTCTTAAAAAAGTAGTTAGTTTAAAACGTCTTAAGAATTGTTTGTCTTGAGTTGTAAAGAATGATTTGCCTCTAATAGTTATTTAAAGTATTACGTTTTATAATGGATGGGGTACATCATATTTTAAAACTATTAAAAGCGGTTTTGCAATAAAAATAACAAAAGTGTGAATATTGATGCTAAAAACTATAAAAAGGGCGTATTACATTTTTTCAAACATTTAACTAATAACTATAGTCAATTTTCTAAAAAATTTAATATCTAAACCAGTTAAAGCAGATATAGATTGCATTTTCAATGAATTTAAAAATAAAACGTGGTTAAAATCATTTTGATACATAGGTAATATAGATATCTATACCGAACTGTAGTTGAAACTAATTTAATAATTTATCAATATTTTATTTTTTTTTGTATGATTACGTTGAGCAATAAACATGTGATAAAAATAAACAAATTAATTGATTTAATGTATAAAGGTATATTTTCCTAAATCATTAAAGCTATAGTGTGCACCGATAGTAGCTATAATTAGGGTCCTATAATAGAGTAGTGAGATGTATTTTTGACAAAATATTTAGTTAAGTATATTTTTTTAAATCATTATTTGTGACTCAGGTGGTAATTAAAAACGGCGAATCAACTTAATTTTAACTGAGTCGAGTTAATATTTTTCTCTGTAATAATTTAAAACTTTTAGAGTTATTGTTTGTTTACTATCAACTTAACGTTCTTAATGTTGACTTACCTAACTCGAGTCATTTTTTTCACTAACTTGTACACTATACTTGAACACATGCAAACATTCGAATAAATGACGCGCTTCCATAATATTTTAAAGGTACTTATAAATTTGGATAAAAAAAAACCAAATTTAATAACAACCAAATTATTTCGGTTACAATATTGAATTAATTATGATTTTTGTAATATAATATTTTATTATGTTCATTGTTCAGATAATATTATGTTTGATAATATTCAAGTAATATAATACTGTGATTTAAAATTCCAATTAATGTAAAAATTAAAATGTAGTTAATGGTTCATATTATTTTCCTAGAGTACCTAACATTAGATTTCATATAATAATATATAATATGATTTTTGAACGAGCAGGTACATTATATAATTATAGCTTATTTATATAACATACATACTGAAATTCAACGCATACCAATTTCTATTATTTGTATAGAATGCCTGCATGCAATATGCGAGTTACTCCGTAGAATATTAAAACTCACCAGTATACGCTTCGAAAGGTTTGAAATTTAACGATGAAAAATTATTTTTAATGATACCTACCTGCCTGCCTACCTCGAATTTCGTTCAATAAAGTTTAGTTCACGCATGAAACAGTTTACCACCGCATAACCGATAACCATTGCATGGATAGCACTGTGTCGTTCTATTTTTATTTTTATTTTTTGTGATTCTACAGTATACAAATTATTACACAACACCAGGAAAAACTTTTAATTATTAAAGTTCGGTGCAGCTGCCTTTTAGTTGAGTCTACTTCTAATGAAGAGTTTGATAATTGCTAACCTAAAATGTCTTCCAATTATTCGACGAGTCTTGTGATAATAAAAAAAAAAAAAAAACAGGACGGAAAATTGTCAACGCTACGTCCCCGTCACTGCAGTCGTGATGAAGTTTCATAATAATACATAATTTATATTTTAAATATTTTAATTACGCCGAATACATATAGATGAACTTCAAAAAATGCTTAAAGCAGAGAGGGTTATTATAATTATCTCGTAAAGTGACCGGAAAATCGTTAAATCGCTATTTTTTCTAAATACACGCCAATGTCAAGAATACAAATATTAAAATATAATCATTGAAAATGTACATTATAATAATTCTGGTATAAATTCCTGTCTATATTATATTTGTTTTCGTACGAAAGATACAATGTACTGTAGTGTCTGTGTGAATGCGTAATTGTATCGATGGTTTTTTTATTTCGGATATTTCGGTAATGACAATTTATATAGTCATTTTATACATATACCTATATACTTTTTCGATATATTATTTATTTTTTATTAATTCTTGAGTCAGAAATATTTAAACGGGAAAGCTATTTATTACGTATTGTTTGCTTTTTTAGGGCTGTCGGTCGGGTGTCGCGAACTTTGGCTCTGCACGACCAGAGTTCGATTACCGGCTTATTATAGCTTGACATCCAGAAGATGGCAAAAAATAAATAAAAAAATACACACATTGTATAGCGCTATACTGTTCCAAAAACAGGGTTTACTGTATTATGGGTCGAGTATCGAACTACAACTCATTTTCCCATTTTAATCTGCAGCCATAGCGAAATTATTGGTGTGCGTTTGAAAACTACTAAAAGTAATATAGTTATTGAACATTGAAAAACGATCGTTATAATAATATTCACATATGTTATGTTTTGTCATCAGTGCCTTTAAATAACATTATTAGTACAACATATTATATTAGTTGTCTTCTCGCGTTAATTTTTCGCAATCTGAGTAACTTTTTTACCATATCAAATTTCTATTTTAATTACACATGAACACATTCGTCTATGTAATTATAATACATAATTTTACACAAAACTATTTCAAAAATTAGTCAGGTATATTTTTTGGATACAAAGAAATATTATTTTCGTTGAACGCAGTTAATAATAATATAATTACATACAGAATGTTAGAATGGTAAGTTTTATTCGTGAAAAATATAAAACTTTATTGAATCTATTTTTACCTTAATTTTATTAACCCAATAAAATTACACAAATCTTTTAAAAACGTATAAAAGAATTTCTTTTAAGTTTTAACTATAACTTTATAAAGCCTTGTTAAAATGATGTCATTTTTAAAAAAACAACAACGCGTTAATTTTATTTGCTCAATGTTTCAAATGATAATGTAAATTTAGCTGTAAAACTAAGAAAGCCTAAAATAATTATTTCTTGAAAAAAAAGTTTTTAGCCGATAAACTACTTGAAAGAAATTATGTTTCGTTATTTTGTAAAAAGAATGTTGAACAATGTTTGTCCCCTAAAATTAATCAGTAAAATATTTGTTTTCATAAAAATACATGATATTACAATGTACCTGTATTCAGTAAGTGCAGATTATATAGTATACACGATTATTTATCAAGTTATTATTACTTTTTTTTATATATATAAATGTATACATTAACCGTTAGTTATAAACTTATAAATTATAATGAACCTTCAACAATTTTAACGTTTGATAAGTTCATTAATAATTAATTTAAGTAAGATCAATAATATTGTTCCTGCCTACATCATACACTATACGTACACTATACCAAAGTGTAAAACGCTACTATTTAACTGTTTCTTAGTCCTATGGAATAATACTTACTTTTACCTACAGTAATAACACTGCAGATTTCAAACGCTAGATTCGTTTGACATTTTCAATTGCACTCGCCGTATAAGACCACACGTTTTATAATTTTATAAAACATTTATTCGTTTAAGTCTCACACACAAGTGTGTTGATCGTCAATCGCTGTTTTTTAGTTGTTGTCTACATCGTATTTTTTATTTACGAACCGCGACATAATATAATTACATATACCGGCTATACCGCTATTCAATAGACGATCAACCGCTATCGGTCACGCGAGACTTGAATTATACATATACGTGTTCAATCGCGTGGTAAATGATACGAAAACCAAGTCTGAAAATAGAAATCTGATAACTTTCCTGGATAAACTACCTATAATCCATTCAGCGTGTGCCAAGCAGTCGGGTATGGAATATATGAGGCTTATACGAAAAACCATATACCCTCGGTTTCGGTGTGCTTCGGTAAATCGTGTCGTCGGTATTAAAGTTCACGCGAAAAATAATAATAGTGTTCTGTTAATCTTGTCTTGGAATTATGATCCTGGGATCGGAGTGGCTCATCAGGAAATCTGGAATTTTCCAGAAGGGGGGGGGGCGGTACGGACGGCTACTATATGTGCGGCAGGCCCCGTGACAACAAGTTTAAAAAATATATTTAAACATTGAATGACAATTAGCATAATCAGTGCTCATTTGTTTAAAATTTGAAATAATATTTAGTGACCCATAATATTGCAAATAAATGTTTTTGTAATCTTAAAGTAAAGTGTGCGTGGTGCGTTATAGTGTTATAATTTAATATTATTTTTATATTTATTTTATTCGGAAAAACGATTTACTTATAATAAAGAAATACGTCTTGTTGACTTAACATTATTATCGTTTATTGATTTTGATTAATATGTCAATGGACTACCTAAAAATGCTTTAGTTAGGTTACCTGTAAAATTAAAACCATATTTTGATGATGACAATGAAAATGAAATAAAAATAAACCATCTGAAGAAATTTTAAGTTTTTCAAATCTTGGAAATAAATCTGTAGATGAGGAGTGTACTGAAGAACTATACTTAAATAGTGATACGGAAAATTAATATGAAGAAAAATACGTATCAAAAACCATGTAAGACATGTAAAAACTATAGTATTTTGTTGTTAGAGAACGGATTTATATGTAAATGCATATTTTTTTATTAAAACAAGATATTTAAGATTCGATAAGAAATGTTCACGATTTAAATTATTATTATTAAAATGATGCTACTTTTATTTTACACATTTTGAGATATTTCACTAATTTCTAAATATTTTTAAACATATTTCTATCATTTCATTGTTCATACGTTTTCAAACCATGTTGCAGTGAACAAAAACAGCCATTTATCGGTACATTGTGGATTTCTTTTCTATAGTATTTTATAGTTTATTTTATAGTCTTGCCCATGCTTTCCGGCCCTCTTTCCATGCACTGAATTATGTTCTAATCTTGTATTTAGTATAGTATGATTGACAATCAATGATAGGTAATAGAAAAATTAATTCATAATACCAAAATTATTTTTTTAAATAAATTTGGAATTATAGCCTTCAGATATTATATGCACTTTAGATATGCTCTAATTACATCAGTTCATGTGAAACGACCATTTAGCCGTGTCAAAAATATTTTGAGACCTAATACCTAGGTGACATTTCACATTCGATGATTTAAAAGAAATTTTATTTATTGAATGAAATATATAATTTTGATATTTTTACAAAATAATTGCCCAGAAAATTTCCCAACATATTTTGACGTTTTTAGCACATATTTTATAAATTATCAGTAATTAGTAACTTTGCCAGTAACCCAAGTGGCTTGTGAAAGGTCATTTTATACTTTAAAATATATTAAATTACAAACGATCATTTGGAGTCATTCATGTTGATGTCAATTAAAAATCAAATTTTTTATAGTTTAGATAATGAAATAATTATAATTAAAGTTGGTGAAAAATCCAAGCTATTTTCTAAATTACTCTCATAAGTTATAAACTTATAAGAAGTACACTTTATGACATTTGTGTGTATATTTTTTTTATGTTTAAAAATTAAGAGGATTGGAGGTTGTGATTTTCTGTTTTTATCAAACACAAGTGGAATATAGGGATTTAAACGTGTTTTCATTTCAACGTTCCGACTGAACTGCCTACTGAAACGATAAGAATTCTAAAAACAGATTTGAATTTTTCGCCAAGTCTACTTGAGAATCGACTTTCCCATGACTCTATTAGATGGACATTTTTAACGACCCCTCCATCTTAAGTATAATACTTATAACATTAAGTTTTGTGTATAATGCTTAATTTAAACTTCTAGACGATAAAAATCAATAACGGGCGATTGATATTATTATGAGTAAAATATAAAAAGATATCTATGACATTTTATTAAATAAATATTCAGATGTTTCCTTTTTTTGTATTTATACTAGCTACCTAATATTATAGTTAAAAATAACAACAACAACAATAATAATAGTATTAATAATAATATATTCTACTGTTACTCACTCACTACAGCAATGGTAAAACAAAAACGATGTGATTACATAATATTATTATATAATATTTGAATTATGAATTTCAAGACAAGTAAACAACGAAACGCTTATCTGTACACAATATAATTCACTTCATTTCTATAGAAACAATATAAGTACAATAATCAAATTTTTTTCTTTGAAATAAAAATAATATTTGAGATAAAAGAAAAACTACTTCATAGCCCAAGTGATTGCACAGGGTCCTACAATTATAAATTACACGACGGTTGACGGTCCTAATTTTTAAGACATAAACTGGTACCAAACTATTTTTCATAATTATTTAACAAATATTCTAAACAGTGAAGTGCTGAAGTGACATGCTTATAAAATATAATATGATACTGCAAGCGTTGTTTGAATTTTATTTTCAAAACCTTTTAGGTATTAGTCTCATTTATTTTTACTGAAAATTGAAATAAGTTATTTAAATTTTATTTTATTTTACTATTGAGACTGAGACAACGTAATGTTTATGGTGGTCTTTGAAATCAAAAAAAAAACTTTATTAAATTTCGTTTTAAAACAACAATTATTGTGAGATGAAAGAAACCACCATCAATTCGGACGAAAATGTGTAATGACCTCTTAAGTGATAACTACTAATAACACTATAGTTATCATTTGAGGACAAAAACTTTACTGTAGGTACCAATGTATAATCATTCAAGTATGAAAAAATATTTATTATATCAAATTTTGAGTGATTTCATTATTACATAATATACAATAATATGTAATTGAATTCTTCAGTTATCAGTTTTTGGTGTTGCCTATCGGACGAAATTCAGATCGGAACTCTTGTCACATACACGAATATACGATATACGGTTGGACAAGGAAACATCAAACACGTGAATCATCGTGGTTCGTGAATGTATAGGTACACATGATTCTCATATTATTATAAACAAGATAAGAGCAAAAATTATTATTATAATTAAAATGTCGTTAATGTTAAAAGTCATATTAAAAAATAAAAAAAAAGGAGTAAAAATGTCCAAAGAAGAATGACTCCGCTGTCATTTAGAGTTCTGTCCTATGACGATTCTCGTTTCTATAATATTATCAAATAAATTATTTCACGGTTTTGTATCACGTTAATGCTACAGACGCGCGAAGCTTACAATAATATTATTATAAAATATGCACGCTATACACAGAGGGGGATGATATTGAAAAATAACAATTTAACCATCGGGAATTCACTTTAAAAAAATCTACGATTTATACTGATTGAATTCCGCAAATATTTTTTTTTTTTAACAATACTACCTGCGGCATTCGAGTTTTTTTCGTGCGATAAAAAAAAAAATTTAAAAATAAACGTAATAATAAGTAGGTTTTATTATAACAAATTAATTTCGTGTATTATTGTTTGTTTTTGAGCTTCAACAGTTCGCGTTATTATTATTAATATAAATTTAATAACATTCACGAATGGAAATTTGGAATGGAACACGCATCGTTTGCATGGAAGTTGTGCGGTTGTTGTGCTCCGGATAGAATATTAAACATTTTTAAGTCGCCGGGCGGACTAAAATGGTGGCGCAGCATTATTTTTGAAATCCATTTTTGCATTTTTATTTTATTTTTTTAGTAGTTTACCCGATACAACTTGACGAATAATAAAAATGTATATTTTCGCATGATTTATCTAAGCTTATTTAAATGTGTTCCGCAATCGTGCCAAATATATATTTGTAAGTACTGTCATACACTCATATCTGTACTACACTACTTCCCTTCACTTACTGCTAAAAACTCTCAAACAAGCCATTACGCATATAGGGTGAGCTTAGTTTTTGAATAAACACCGCGTGGAATACGCGATAAGAACGGGAAACCTTGGTCCCGAGTTTATCTTCGAAATAATGACAATAACAATTTTAATAATAATAATAATAATAGCGCAATATAAATATTAATATTAAAAAACCTTATGGGCATGCCAATCGGAATACTCCTCTCACCGCACAAACCCCGCAAAGAACGTCAAAATCATCGTCTACGTGTGTAATAAGTCAAACTATACCGGTACATCGATGATGAACTTTGTCGGGAAATGGGTTAAAATATTAAATTATATTATGCACCGTAATATACTTCACGGACGAGCCTAACCGAAGGGTCCTAAAAAGTATATAACATAAAAATTCCTTGTAACTATTTCTGATGGTACCTACATAATACGCATACGTAACATTATGTTTGCGATCCGACTACATATAACGTGAATAAGGCACCTATATACTGAATTAGTCGAATAACGTTGTTTAATATTTTATTTTAGTAAACAGTATTTTTTATAATTTGTTTTTTTTTTTTTTTTGGCAGATAATTGCATTTTATTAGCGTTTACTGTAATATACGGTTTTTCAGATTATTAATGAACATGGGTAATCCATATTATAACTAGAGTGTAAAATCTGCACCGTTTAAATTTTTTTTTTTCACCGACCCTCTTTTATAATAACTAGGTTTACTTAACAGCGATTTTAAATGATTGACCGTTTTCACAATATTGTTACATTATTAAATTAACGCATAATATTATAATGTGTATAATATTTTAAAATCACAACCTTCGAATCGGGTGTACCTAGGTACATTATGTACCTATTAATAAAATCACGATTTCTGTATGAAATACCCTGCAATATGATCGATTCGCTGTTTTCGTCTCCAAATTTAAAATAATAATATAGAGTATGGCAGTGATATTCAACCGGTGGTCCTCGGCCCAATTTTAAGTGAAATATTATATATGTCATTCAATCGTAGGAAGAACATGAAATTAACATAATAACAACTGTAATACTCAGCTGATTTAACAATGTCACGTACAAAATATATTCATAATCTTTTTCTTTTTTAAATAAATTAATTAATAAGCACTCAAATAACTGATTGTGAGTACAATATATGATTAAAGATCTCTGCGCAGTTCACCGACCGATGAAGTCCAAAAATCGCCCAGTTCGGTGTCGTCGTTCCACCGCAGTTTTCCGAGGATTGCCAAGGCTGATATAATATGGCATTTATGTCTGGAAACCGTCGTCATACGAAACACACTCGTTCGACCGAACGATATAATATTTTAATTGAAATCAAATTTTCCATCGTCTCTGGTCTGCAGTATTATAACAATCTAATTATATTAAGTATGATTCATAATCTTATAATAATAATCTAATATTGCCAAATATTTCCGTCTTCAGAATACCAATTGATATATCATTAGTCTTAAGTTCAATGAAACGATTAAAAATATATGAGAATCTTCACAGTCACGAAAATTGGCCGATTATTACTACCTAGTTAAAAATGTATACAATTTTTAATTTTAATGTCTGAGGACTGAATACTTCATACAAGGTCCCTCATAAATAGTTTTTACGAAAGTTTAAAAATGTGTAAATGAAAAATAGGTAATAAAAATCTTTCCTTTAAAAATTGTAGTTGTTTTGTTGTTATTCAATGAACATTAATCTTAGAAGTTTGACATTTTTCATAGTGTATGTTATTATTTTTTACACGAAATTTTATACTCAGTTCTTCTGTACACCAACATCGACTTATTAATTACCTAATAATAAGAATTCGTATAATAATATATACGTGATGATTTTGCAGAAAAGATTTCAACCTTCCGTATTAGGTACTACTGTCTACTTAGAGTAGGTAAATAGGTAATATAAATAATATATCCTTAGAACGCGTTGCTACCACACTTAAAACTCACTGTATTATTAATAACAAAATAATATTATATTACCAACGTAAATATACCGTAAAATATTAGTAATATTGGCTGGCTGACAGATTTCTATCAAAATTTATGTTACTCGTACAGTGTGTACATTTCATAGGCTAGTCGAAACATTTTTTTGTTTAATTTTGTTTAAATTTCGTGAGTGCATTTGTTTGAGTTGAATTGCCTGGACGTACATTTTATGTCGAGGAATTCTAATAAAGTAATAATATTGTTTACTGTTTAAAATCTTTCAGACATTTGGCTATTTCCATAAAGATAAAAGGAAGACGAACTAATAAGAAACAGCTAAACCTGCTTCAATCGCGCACGTGATATATTCGCACACAATCACGTAATAACTATTACAAATATATTTTATTTCTTCCCAAAATGCAATGCGCCGTACCGAGTGAATTGTTTGAACTTTGTTTTCACAGTTGTGCGAGTTATTTGGAAGTAAATATTATCGTAAACAATTTTAAACATTTGTAAGTTTTTTCGTTTCATTTTTTGCGTCGATGGTTTATAATTTTATCAGTATAGCGTATAAATAAAAGAAATTGGAATACTTTAGCCGGGCTTTGTCCCGACTTCACTCGACTGTTCGACAAGTCCCAAGCTAGTGATGTGTACTGTATTGTGGATGTTTAATTAAAAATCTAGCTGTGTTGAATCATTTCATTCGGAAACCGATTCTGATCCACTGCATGCGTTCCCCTGTGTAAAAGATTTTAGTTAGTTTTATGTAATTCTTCACAATATTTTGAGAAATTATTGAGAAAATTGAAAAATTACATTTTCACCCTAAACTTTTTTTTTGATATTTCAATGTGCCTACCTTATATTTTAATGTGCATTAAAATGCCGTGTTGTTTTATTAAATTGTATAAAATGATGACATGGATAAACAATCAAAAAATGTTATCTTGGTATCTGGGGCATTGACAACAAATAATTAAAACGGAAATTAAATTTCTAATAAAATATAATACGTTAAGGTATTGGTATTGTTACATTTTATTGATTGTATAGGTAGAAAATTCAAAATTATATATTTTGTTTTGGAGATGGTATTTATTTTTTTTCGTTAGTTCATACCAAGAATCCGAATCCACGAGCGATACGTAATTTTATTATATTTTACAAATGATCAAAACATTCACAAATTGCCTCCAGGATTTAATTTAATGAAAACAATAACAGAAAAAATGAGATCTCTATGATTCATACATTTTTTCTTTCATCTGGTTTATTGTGAAAAAACTAATTTTATTATAGATGTTCTCACCTAATGACATTATTATAGTATATAAACTTGTTTACCTTCAAAGAGACTTTAAATAAACTTGAGTCAGCTTCGTCCAATATAATTAGATTTTTTATTGGGATTCAATTTACATTTTTCCTTTCAAATTAGTTTTATTTGTTTCTCTAAATAATATGATTTATTAAGACAATTATACATTAATTAGCTTTTGTTTTTACTTAGTTCAAAAAAAAAAAATAATAATAATAAAAATATCCAACAAAATATGTTTAAAGGCATTTATAATCTTTTTACTTTTTTCCCTCCAACACAAAATGTGATGTATAAATGAAATATTTTTTTAATAATATAATAGCCACGACGAAAAACGGAACAGTGATTTCGTTTCATTACTTTCAAGTGGGATTGGATTTCACGAGGATTTCGTTTTGTGCACTTATGGCTTGGCAGAGTGTATTAGAAGTTCGTTGTCTTTTTAGTTGAAAAACAATTATTTGTGTCTCGTTCCAAAATCTGCTACGTGTGCAATGAAATTTTATCATAAATTGAGGCTTTTGTACATCTCTAACGATTTTTACAAAATAATGAATTATTTTTAATCTTAAAGTTTATTTGATTTAATATTTAGGAATATTATTTTTTATGATATTATTCATTTAAAATGTAATTTGTGCGAAAGATAAAAAAGTCAAGACTAATGCAACTTAATTTGAATTTAAATATTAAAATTTAATCAAAATAGATCATAACAAGTAATCATATTATATAGGTTAGGTAGTATTCTATAAATTGAGAATATTATGTATTTGTGATGAGTACAATTTGCATATTATGATTTATGAAACATAATTTTAAATAAGATATACATAATATAGTTTTGCAATGAATTAAATTAATGTAAAAACAAATTGAAAAATAAAAATAATAATTATGATGTAACAGAACTTCGACCATACTACTCTAATTTAAAATTTAAAAAAAAATGCAATTAACTTAAAAACGAAATCATGAATTAGACGAAGTTAAAAAAAAAATTTTATACTTTATTATTTCATATTATTCATAATATTTTACATATTTTTTTCAGTTACTTACCGCTATGCGGCATTTACATCGACAGATTAATTCAACAGTTATTTTATTCGGTTTATATTACCTATTTCAATTAACAATAATTGTAAATGGAAAAAAACACATTCCCACGCTAGGTATAGAAACAATATCGTTGGTGCTCTTTTCGGATTTGCACAAAAGTCGCTGCCGTATTATATTTTGTTGTATTATAAAATACTGACATAACGGATGCACTCGAATTCCTATATGTGACATCCATCATAATTATCATCATAATCAGAGATAAGATTTTGATGTCTTTTACAATAGTTTTCTATAAGTACTATACAATGCTAACCAAACTACAAATTTGAATCATTATACAACGATTTAGAATAATATTATATATTTTTTAGTCTTTTATTTTTTTATTTTTTATTTTTTACCTTTTTCGTGTCGAATTATTTGTTTTTTAGTGTTTAAGGTAATTTTTACAACTGCTATTGAGTTAATTTTTAAATACATTATGTAATCTCATTCTTTTTTACATTTGTAACCAATAATTAATATCTTATATCAAAATCTGGATTTAATTGTATTAGTTGTATGTTTTTGAAAATAATATTATATGGCCATTTTTAAGTTCATTTGTTATAGTTCATAGTCATTTTTGTGTGTTTTTTAGCTCATCCTAATCATTATCATCGACGGACGGGCATACTCGTAGAGTTCCTTTTTCACACACCAGTTTACAAACCTCCCAACTCTTATGGTAATCTATATTATAGTTTATTCTCTCTCATTCTCTTTTTGACTTTGTGCGCGTGTGACAACTCGACCGTTCGTATTATCGTGTGTGAATGGCTACACACAATACTATATGCTTTACCTAACCCGAAGAATAATGACGTAATTTACAAACGTCGCGTAGACCAAATTAATCCCTTCCTAATCGAAAACGCCCCGACCCTTACGCCCCCCCCCCACACGTCCCAGATAATAAGGGTGACTGGAAAAAAAAAACGCGTTCGGGAAAACACTGAAAAGCTTGTTTTACGCAGACGGTTAGTGTTGAATGGTTTCTGGAATACTCGGACGGCGCATTATTAGGTTCATATATAGCACAGGGTTTCGTCCTAAAACCTTTGTCCGACACGAATGTTTGGGGGGGGGGGAGGGGGTGACCGACGTATCAAGTCCAATTTATTTAAGTCCTCGATACGTATAGTAGTGGTTGTCCAATTAAAACGTCCAACGAATTATTTTTTTAAACATCATGTTATTTTCAAAACTGTTTTTTCTAGAGTGAAAGTTTTTATATATGTATAATGTATATAATATTATATATATATATATATAACTATGTATTTGTTCAAAAAGTGATAGTTATATCATTATTATATTCATTATAAATGTTGTATTTTCTGTGAGCTTATTTTACCTTAAACATCATGCGATATCGAATCTAAGTATATTATAGCAGTAGGTACGTGATCAATTTTTGTTTTACTTTTTGAATGTTAACAATATCCTGCATTTTCAATACTTGAATTTTGTTTATAGAAAATCACTCCGATAATTTATTTATTAATAACGCACAGAGATCGGTAAAAATTTAATAGGCACCTAATAAATAGGTTTACAAGATATTTTGTTACAATTCAAAAACCAATAACCGAAAGATAGGTACTTTACATTTTTACCAAATATTTATATATATTTTTAACATGGGTATATTTTAAGGCTGGGTATAACTTTTTTCAACTGATTTTTGTGAGGCTGATTTTCATAAAACTATGTTTATTACCATGAAACGCATATATAAAAAAAATTTAATTAAATTCCTAACAAAATGTAGCATCTTATTAGATGTATTTCATTATTTTTCCACTGCATTATACCCAAAAACATATCTATGAATTCTCAATTTTCCTTACAGAGGAAACATATCTAATAGTGTGCTACTTATTATAATATTATGTATAAAAGACATTGTTTTTTCTATAAAACATAGTATAACTTTAAAAATATTTTGGCTCTTTTTGGGAAATTTATACAGTTGTTTAATATATTGGATAATATTGTATCTAGTGTCGTTCACTAAATAACTGAGGTCCGAGTCAGTCATACAACCTTTAATTCAAAAATGTCGGTAGGTACCGTTATTGAACCATTCGTACATTATTATTTATTACGTTTTACAGGGTCTAATATAACGAGAAACTTTGATGAAAACATTGTTGACATTTCGACGTACTTGAAATGTACACAATATATTCGTTGAAGACCAGTTCATGGTAACAGCCACAATAGCTTCCTGTGTTCATTCCAAACCTGAAATGCTAAACTGAATATGGTTAGGTTACCACGATTATTACAAACACTATCGTTAAACGAGGAATATTTCAATAGATGATTTGAATAAAGTGGTAGTGAGTTAACATATCAATATAAGAAGAGTTTTAGAAAATATTAAAAATAAACAATATAAAACGTGTAAAATAAATTATTTTTATTCAGACAAGGGATGACCACTGATGTGTTATAATATGTGACTAGTCAAGGTCAATATTAGAGAATTTAATAATATTTGTAATTCAATATGATGATTATTAGTTATCACAAATAATACGCAGAAATAAATATGCTAACCTACCTGTAAGAGCACTTATTATGTATAGAAACCTATGATTGATGTCGAATAAACTATCATGAACAATAAAAATTCACAAGAGTTTAAAAATGACAACTCTTTAAATTTTTATCTTAGTGATTTTTTATAGTTTCGTACTTTGTACACGGACAATCGCATTTCATATTATAAAAAGTTCCTACGCAGTTTGAAGCTTACACAAATGGTAATATTATTGAACCAACATGACTTGCATTTGCAGGGAATATCTTATACGAAACCAGTGCACTATACCAAAAGAAAGTCAGCGGAAAGAAAATGTTTTATGTAATAGGTATACAATAGTTAAAGACTTGAAATAAAAAAATATATTCAACACAAAACAACTGAAATCAAAATATATAAGATATTTCTTTTAATTTGTATGAAACACAACACCCGTTCGCTTTGTAAGCGTTGTATACTATATAATACTACATCGATAGGAGCGCAAATTCATTCGACCGTGGCTACATACCAATTTGCCGACTGAATTTTAGTAGAGATAGATATTTTAATTTTTATTCTAGTGGTCAAAGTTAAATAAACTATTAAATTATATATTCATAGAAATGTTTTTATACCAAGTCAATTATTTTTAAAACGAATTTCGCTTTGCATGAACAATCACTAAAAATATTTTAATGAATCGATAGTGAGCTAATGGTCCATGATTGGTCCATTAAACTAATCAATTTTTATGCAATCCAGCATTAATATTCTTCCCCGGTTCGACATATGCCCAATACATAATATTTAAACACCAATGCATTATTATATGATTATAATATTTAATATTATATAATTATAATAATTATAATATTTACTCGTGAGTTTTGATCCCCTTATAAAACACTAAAATATTATCAAAAGCTTCAACTAACTTGTTTTCGCGTAGAAAATAACGACAATAATATGCATGCGCATGTCAAGTAGGCAAACAATCTTGTTTTTATTCAAAACTTTTTTAAAATATAATAAAATACTGCTACCACTTTTTCAACCACGGATCTGCATTTTAATTAAAAAACATTATTATAATTCATAAGTACAATACTATAGAATCATCACTTTGAATTGTTTTATCTTATATATCTACCAGTCATTTGAATAAATAATTAGTGTTTTTGTAAATAATAGTTTTATCTTATACAACACGAAGCAAATGCATTATGCATTTGGTAAACATAACATAACTTTAGATAGGTATTATAGGCACATTATGATACCTATCTATACATAAATATTATTATAGACGTATATATGAAAATATTTTGTTTTAGAACAAAAACATATTTATAGCAAAGTCTGCAGTCATTATATTGTGATATATCTATATGAGGGATTAGAACGTCAAGAGTGAAACTTGCGGTAACCAAACAGTGTAACATATTACGCGTGACGCCGGCTCAACTCGAGTTCTTAAAAACTCACTGACAGAAGCTTTTACAATTAATGTCTTCTAAAATAAGAGCTAATATCGTAATAACGGACTTCTATCAGTCTTCGTGTGCGCGATTCGATGCGTTGGGTGACGAAGTAGAGATAGAATGCGGGCACAGAGTAATATTCACTTAACGTCGACTTAACTCGATTTGTTGTATACACTGCAGCAATGGCCGTATCTTCAATGGCTGTGGTGGCTATGCGTTGAACATATACCGATGACAGACTTTTCCACGGCGCAATATGTAGACAAACTACCGACGCCGTTTTTCGGCGGTGATAGTACCGCACAGATAAAGGTCGTCTGTCGCAAAGGGTTTGATCCACGGCGCGGTTGAAGAATTAAAGTCTCCCGCACAAATTAGAGGATATCAGGGAACTCCAGAATTTGTCGCCCGGTGCGATTGAATTGGCTCCCTAATACAGGTAGTCAATATAATACCCTTAATAAAAACCTTTGAATTGGCTCCCAAGAATTTACTATTGAATCGACTCCCTACTGTTTTTTTTTTTTCAAAAATATATTGGTTACTAAAATGCTGTTAATATTTTTAAGTTAGACGTTATTTCGTAGAGTAGTAATGTCAGTATAATTCTTATTCTTATAACACATGGTTAACGGTATCACATTAATATATTTTACATCGTTACATTGAGCGTTATATTTTACCTATTTTTAATTATAAAATTCAAAACCGACAATATTATAGCAAAGCACGTCATTATATAATGTATGTGTATTATATAAATACAAAATTAAATTAAAAAAATATGTTCGACTATTTTTCGTGGTCTATACTTATTAACTAATATTTTTATTTATTGAAACCTTGTATTTACACCAGTATCATATTTTCGAATTTCATATTCTACCAATTTTATTTTATCTCTTATTTCTTTCCGGTGTGGTTTTGTTATATTGGAACTTTTTATAATAATTGATTATAAACCAAATTGAATACTGTATAATATACTTAGAAAGCTGAATATATTTGGATGTGGAGAAGAAAATTGCGAATTAAATTCGGAATGAAAAGCTACCAGGCTATATTAGGTTGACGTCGTAAAAGTTAACGCGTATAATATGAGGACCCCTGGTTGAATAATATTTTACAGTTTAAGGAGTCAATTCAAATATACATTTTTCAGGAGCTAATTCAAGAGTCGAATTCATATTTACCCAAAACTGGGAGCCGATTAACTGCGGACTTGAATGAACTTATAGGTGGCTGCAGTATAGTTCTGTCACGTTTTTAATATTCCGTGTAATCGAAAAGATGGGTTCAACGTTCTCGAGAAGGGGTGGACTGGCCCAGTGGTCTATTGTCCTAGAGGGCAGTGGGCCGCTGCCTTATAAGTGGTACGATTATATTGTGTGGGACATCGGTACATAAACACAGTTATGCGACATAAACATATTCTATAACGAATAAGTCATAAATGACTCTTCAATATTTATTATTTTTTGGGAGGAGAGCAAAAATATATTTTGGCGGCTTAGCCCTCTCTAGCTCCCAACTAATTACGCCAATGGTTAGGATGGGGCCACTGTTAAATATCTGGGATAATGAGCCCTACCCTGCCAGTCCGCCCCGGTTTTCGAGTTCCAATGCATTTGACCCAGACTTCCACTTTTATAGAATCCGCAATTCGAATTTCCAATTCCATAAAATAGTAAATACTTACACATTCTTCAACATACTTATTACTTGTGTTAGCACAACGTGGGTACACTTCGGGTGTCACACTATTGTCACTCGAAATCAAAGACAGGTCTTCATTTGGACCATCTGACACTTCGAATCGCGCACAATAGGACCGATCTCCTAGCAGCGCATTATACGTAACAACGTGAGCTATACGTCGTCTCTGGCATTGAATCGGAGACAGTTGGTTGAACTTCACAATATCTATAGATTGATAGATATTAATATTCTTCAATCACTATAGGGTCAACATTTTGGATGACTCATAAGTCATCGGTTAACTAACTGAGCACCTCAAAGTCAGTATACCTACCACCAAAGGTTGTTGGTTTTGGAGCTGAGTACAATGACGCTTATCAGAGAATTTGGTTTCTTAGCTGAAAAACGGACGATTGCGAACGTTTTTATAGACCACGTTGCCAAGTTTACAAAATATTTTTTTTTAAATAAAAACTATTGATATTAATTACACAATGAAAACAACAACTACGTTACAAACTAAAATAAAATAAAATATAATTTAATTATAAATATTAATAATACTGTTACAAAATCTACGTGTTAGGTTATGTACGTTGTTTTTAATTTAATTTATTATTGTCAAAGTTTGAGTTTGTGTTTCTTTTAACCCTAATATCACGACGTGTGTTGAAGGATGGGGGCTATACAACTGACCATTGTACGTCCTATGAAAACTCTCTGGACCATTGGTAGTTATCATCCGGCGTAATAAAACCCTTATATTATTACTATTTGATTATAAATTTTAAATTATTATTTAAAAATTTGTTATTGACTAACACCGAATCTGACAACACCGCACGATTAAAGGCCGTTAAAAACGTTCGCAATCGTGTTACCGGAAAAGGTCCGTTCGCAATCGTTCCATTCGGAATCGTGTATTACTCGAATGTTCGGTAATTTGGCCAGGGTCGGGTCGTGCACCGTGTAGTAGCCATCATCTTCCGTCGTGTAAGTGTCATCTTCAGAAAACGAACCTATACTAATTTTAAAATATCATTATTATCCTTCCACCGTAGTACAGTGTGACTTTAGATTTAAGTCCCAATGAATAATGTTTTGGAATTACAACTAATTATCGAACAAAAAACTAAAAAATGTCAAATTTCTATAAATAGGTATCTAAAAAAAAGTCAAAAATTAATTAATTTTTTTTTGTTTGTCCATACGCTAATTTTTGCTTTCAACTCTTTGAAGTTTGAAGTACTAATTAGATTCATATTCATACCAGAAAATAATATGCTGAAGTTGAAAATCGAAGCATTTTTTCCACTTTTAAAGGTGGCCACAGATACAAAAAAATTCTATTATCTTCACTGCATGCAGATACATAAGTCCATGTCTTATAAATTTGATACTTTCATCGCTTCGCTCAGAATCTAAAAAAGTATAATGAGGTTGCTATGGTAACCTAATTATATTAATAGGTAGTCGGTTGCTATAGGAGCGACCTTGGAACTTTATAACATTAATTTTGTCTTTTTTAAGTTTGGCTGTCAGGGCAACTGTAAATGTGTAACGTGTAATCGGTCAGAAAAAATAAAATTATATTTTAGGCTCCCAGTCTCCACACGATGTGACGTCACGCTAACTCTCTCGGTGTCGCACAAATGACCCATGCCATAAGACATATATGCATAACAAAAAAATAAATACACATTATTGTAAAATCAATACGACGTCATACGCATTATAACTCCGCTCAGAATTTAAAATTATATAATAGGTATTAAAAAACAAATACTTTATAATTATAAGTATATTGTTGGGTATTATAATATTAATGTTTTAATATCTCAGCAATCCTATAGTTGCACCTGACCTTCTATCCCATGGTTCTGTTTTAAGTATCCTTTAAAAATGTTCGTTATCGTACTCCTTTTTATATTCCCAGTCATTCCACTTCCTTCGGACACACTCATCACATCATGCACAGAATTCTTAGGTCTACCAATCTAGTTTGACCTTCACCTTTTAATAGGACAGTCGAGTTTCGATTACTCAAAAACCTCGATAACTCGAATTTTTTTTTTTTTGTCCCTAGGTAATTATTTTAATTAATTCGAGTTATGTAACTCGAAAATACATAAGTCGAATTAATTTTTATCTCCCTTCTTATGAACGCCACGGTGCATGGGCTGTGGTGTTCAGTTATATTTTATATGTCTTTAACTGCATGCAAATACGACAATTTGTTAAACCGTATTTGTAGTAAATGATGATTAATTATACACTGAAAGGTTTTTGATTTAGTTTAAAAGAATACACGTTTCTATATTAAAAAATAATTATACTTTATTTGACTCGAGTTATCGAGACTCAGCTGCATTTTCCACTATTTTGTAAAAGCCAGTCGGCGCTGTTCTTATAACAAATAAATAAATTATTAATGTATTAATGTTTTCACGATCTTAATTTCACTATTTTTGTCCAACAATAGAAATAATACTATGAAACGGTATCCACTGAAATAAAATTTTGAATTTCGTTAAAGCGAATCGCTTAAAATAAATAAAACATTCATATTCACAATTTCCCAACTATTGGCAAAACATTGAGAAATTAAAAAAAAAAAAGGTTTAAAATAATAACATCATATTTATTTTATGGAGATAATTAATGTGCAATGGTACAGATGTACAATATATTGCGAGCAGATGGCTATCTGGTATGAAACATTTGGACCCAAATTTACGCCTCAGAATATAAATCTGAAAATTAAGTCCTTTAAACCTTTTTGCATTCGGTTATTTCTCTTCTTTTACAGGTACCATGACATTTTCGTTTGGAATTTAAAGGAAACTCATTTGAATATATCCAGCGATAAATATCAAGTGGAATTTCCTGTTACCATGTTATCATTGGTGCCATCAAACAGTTGAAACTGAATTGAAAACACGTCAGTTGACATCCAACGCAGCATAGGTGCGGGTAGGTAGGTATTAATTTTTATTTCTTTATATGATTATAGAAATTTCAATAGAAAATTTATTAGTGGACTTGAATGCCCGGAAACAGTGAGATAACTGCTTGGGAAGATCTTTCAACTTCATTTTCCTCTAATCGAATTTTTGATTGTTTCCAAAAGACCGTGCGCGTTTAAGCATGTGTTTGTATTGGAAAGTAAAACATTCAAATGAATCTCTTTTATTCCCCCGAGATCAAGAGAAGTAGGTAACAAGAATCTACGGGGGGGGGGGGGGGAGAAAAAGAAAGACAGTAAAAATAATAATAAAAACAGGTCGATATAACCAATCGTATATGGACCGACTTATTTTTTTTTTAAATAAGAATTTCTAAAATAGTTGTGCACGGCATAAATTTAAAGCCACGATAATTTACGAACTCTATACATCATAAAAAAGCTTACACACTCGCTAATGTGTAAATAACCAACTGAAAACAGTTTCGCATAAAATGTAGGATATATTATTATTATATTTCTTGCGGAGAAAAAAAATATTTCACCGAAACAATAAAATCTACATCTACGTGTAAATTATTAACCGTATTGTGTTTGCATATAAATTCAAATGCGTTCGTTATAAATATAAAGTGATTTTCTCCAACATTAAATTATCGAAACTTTCAGTGCCGCATTTTTCGAATAATAATATATAATATAATACGCTATTACCTATGTACAATAATAATTATTATTGTTACGATTGTGCGTTTAACCATTTTATTTTCATGACCATAATATCATGATTGTTATATACGACGATTATGTTAACGATTTGTTCATATGCTGTAATGTCATTCGGTTTTAAGTTATCGTTGTTTTCTTTTATAGTGTTAACATGATTGATTCGTTGAAAAAATGTCATCAAAGTTAGCTGAAAATAATTGCTATTTATTTTATTTATTTTTTGTTTACCAATAATAATATTAAAAAGTAAAAAAAACACACACACTTATTAACATGATTAAACACATAACATTATACTCTACGAGCGTGCTACCTTCCCGGTATATTATATACCTATCGTATAAACCGTATACCAGATATTTAATTAAATTGAATACAATAAATTGAATACGACCAATTAATTAATAATACGTTATTTACTACTAACGGCAAATTGTTGACTTTGCCATAATAAATGTAAACAGTGTAAACACAACTAACATCTAATCTGAACCAAGGCAGCTATGTTACGCTGATAATTAAATAGTTTATGTAGATACTAAATTATAAATTGAATAATTTAACTGATACAACATCGATAAAACATAATATTATTAAATATAATTGGTAACACGATCCATTTTCAGTCTTGTTAAGAATACTTTTCAAATGTATTCGGAATACGTATTTAAATAGTTGGTGTAATTTCCATTCAAAATACGTATTCAAATACCTTCTTTTAAAAGTATATAAATATAAATACAAATACCTTTTAAAAGCATTCAAAAATATACTTAAACAGACACTTTTTTTTGTTAAGCTCAATGACATTAATGCCAATACTATATTATATTAAAATTGTTAACTATTATACTATCCAATAGATAAGAGATTCAGTAATAATTTTTAATTTAAAATCGTATCATTGTTATTACAACCATTAAAACAAGAAGAAAGGCCATTTCAAAGATTCAAGATAAAAGCCAATCCAACCAGCGGGGGATCAGTGTCTCGTATGCCATGGTAAATGGGAGTGAGGAGCCGACGGGGATTCTATCAGTGTTCAGTCATTCTGTTATCTGCTTATGTTTTGGCGAAACATTATTTATAGGTACCTACATTTTTAGAATTTGTAAAATAATATTTTAGAAACAAAATTTAAAATAGTACATTCCGAAATATTGGTAGTTGGAATTTGGAGTAGTCCACTGGAATGAAAAAAAGTATTTAGTATTCTAGATTAAAAATACAAATGAAATGAATTTTTTAAGTATTTAAAACTCATTGGTCAAAAAGTATTTAAATAGTATTTGAATACAAGACTGTGACCGTTTTTCAAATTAAAGAATATCATATCATGTAAGTGCCAGGGTTGGGGATATCGCGAAGTTATAAAATAATATATGAAACGATTTCATTTAAAATTAAATACGTGTGGCCATAATGACATAGGCATGTTCATAACTTTATCAATCAGTTCCATTTCGTGTATCCGTATAATGTCTTCCAGTAATATGGCAACAAAAAAACACATTACATTTACTTTATTTAGATAAATAATTTAGCAAGTTTAAAAAAAAAAATAAGAACTTTATAGGGTGCCACCACTGTACGTCATAAGTACACTCCACACCTTTGAGTTTTTTTCCGTCCTGAAGTAACTCGACTATAGTAATATTTGCCACGGTAAGAAGCATTGGACAATAGTTGTTGATATTATTACATTTGTACATTTTGTAGTCATACTGCCCAGCTATTTCCATAAATCAGACAAATATGACTGAAAATAATAAGGTTTGAGTAAATTGCATTTTTTTAAGAACGAGATTATTGTTGAACACCAATCAGTATCCATCGCGATTCGCGATCCACAAAACCGCGTTTGATAAATAATATTGGTCTCAACGGAAGAAGACTATTTTAAGAAGAACAATATATACTAGGTTATTGGATGCTTTGTACTTGGGATATGACACCCCACCCCTGGGTTTCTATTGTCTTATTTATTATATTCCGTAACTCAATTAATCTTGTAAACATTGATCCTGCTCACTTTAACGGGACCCTGACATTCATGAAATGATAAAGCGCGGTTGTCTTCTGCAATGTCAATTTAACAATTTCTAGAACAATAATAATTGTACACGATTAATAATTTCCTGCGATCGTTGTTTCGTTTGCTTAATCTATAATACAAATGGTTAGGTATATTAATTTTGAATGTGATGAATATTATAATATACGACTCGTTCGATATTAAACTCTAAATTTTTCAATTATCGACACATTTTTTGAGGGGGAGGGGGCTATAGCCTATAATATTTCGGGTACAACATAATATGTTCCAAAAATGTAATTGAAAAAAAAAAGTGAACGTGGTAACTAAACAAAATTCCAGGAGGGGGCTATAATAGCCCCTTTAACCTTCCCCCCCCCCCCCGATTATACGTCTATGAATGTACGTGCGTATAAAGAAAGTGAAGATTAATAATGATTAGATTAAAATATTTTATAGCTAGATGTGTTACAATTAGATTTGGAATAAGTCAAATATTGAACAAGAAATGTAAGGTTATCTACAATTAAGAATCAAAACAATTTGAGGATTATTCTTTATAATATTAACTTTTTTTTACTCATCAAGTCGATCGATACTAAAAATCAAAAACTTATAACCAAAAAGGGGGTCAAGTGTATGTCACTCCGCTGTACAGTAGGCTACAAGTAGATCACTGTACTATAATGGATGGTATTAAGTTTGAATTCAATGATATAATATCATTGTATACGAAAAACGATTCTGAGCGGAGACGGTATATGTCAGTCTAGGATATTTTAAATTATATTGATATTGTTATTTTACGGTAGCTGCTAAGTTGAATTAATATTATTCATATTATTTAATTAATAACCTTAAATTATCAGTGATACTAGAAAAATATTATAATATAATATACTTTTAC